>JAGDQO010000372.1:0-600000 GCA_018342035.1 Solanum appendiculatum
TGCAGGTGTAGTGGGGTGAGGGAGTGCAAGTGAGTGTGTAGTGGAAAGTGGGGATGGGAAATGGGGATAGTTAGTGCAGTGGGGTTATTATTATTTTTTAATTGATTTTTTGTAGTTAATAAATAAAATATAATAATAATAATATTAACTAATTATTTTGAATTAATAAAAATATAGAAAAATTAAATACCTAAAACTAAAAATGTGATTAAGAAATATTAAAATCACTAACTTATTTATTAAAACTTGAATTAAAAGATTACATGTAATTTATAAGTTTTTATTACTTTTTTAAACAATTGAAAAATAAAACTTACCCTAAAATGTGATTCAATTTTTTGTTATTTTCAAATCTTTTAAAATAAATTAAATAAAATAAGATAAAAATCAAAATATTTAATTTAGATAGAAAATAAATACTTAAGGAATAAAAAATGGTGTAAAATCTTACGTTCGGTCAAAAATTACGTTTCTACAATTGGGCTTTAGACGCCTCAACCTTTATGTTCAAGTGAACCTCGAAGTCATGAATATCTGAGCCAAATTGATCTATTTCTTGTGTGATCACAACTTTTCCTTCTATCGTTTAGGTTGTCATGTATGTCAGACCATCACGGATAGACTCTTGAAACTTTAGAAGTTGGGTTTGTTCCTGCAACCAAGATTGACTCACTATCTCTGCTTCTTCATAACTTTCTCCTTGTAAGAATTCAATATCTTCCTCTAATTGAGTATTAGCTAGGCCTGTAACTTGCAATTGATCAGTGTTAACCTTAGCTTGCAGTTCCATGTTTTTGCCTGCAATTTCATGTTTTTTGCTCAATGTTCCATCATTATTGATTCCAGTTCCGTGGGTTTTAATTGCAGTTTCATGTGTGATAAATTACGTTTGTCCAGTATGTCCATAAATTGCTTTAAAAACATATTACGTACCTCTCTTTCAGCATTCTCCACTTCATCACCCCTGTCAACATCACAAAAACAGAAGAATCATAATAGGAGTTCGGGGGAGGAAAATAAGAGTCAGGACAATCATTCCAGTGACCATATCGACCGCCACATGTATGACATATAGGACACTTGAAATCCAAGTGGAGTCCATTACAATATTTGTTCAAAAGAATTATAATATATGTTTATATATATATATATATATATATATATATATATATATATATATAAACATAAATAAATAAAAAGAAAGAGTATAACCTAGAAGAATAATTAATTTCTAAGTCCCCGGCAACGGCGCCAAAAACTTGTTACTCCCAATTACACACGCAAGTGTACGTGGTCGCGTAACTAATATAGTGACTCTAAAAGTGCCGGATTATCGAACCCAAAGGAGTTGTCGATTATCTATTTTACTAAATTATACTAGTCTAATTATTTATTCAAGAATGCCAAAAGAGTTTAATTTATATTTAACTATTAAGAATGCAAGAATGAAATAATAAAATTACTTACAATGATTAGAAAATTCCAGGGCTGCAACATGATTAAGGTTTCATGTATCACATCTCATGCTTGAATTAACTACGATTATAAAATTACTGATTTAAAGGGTTAATTTTATGATCATGATCTCCCGACCTCTAATCGCCCACTCTAATAGACTGTCTAACTACATCGTTGAGCAGGGATAGACAGATTCAATTGGTGAGCATTCACATTTAATCGTGTTTCGTAACCAAGCTCGGTGTTCTTCCGGGTGTCAATCCTGAAGACAAATCTGAATAAGTGATATGCAAGAGTGATCGAGCTTTTTATATTCTTTGATCTATCTACCTCTCCGTCTCTCGAGTTCAAGAGTAGACAATATATTTATTTCTATGGTAATCAAGCATGAAATATTAAAATAAGAATACAAAAATAATTTAAGCTATAACATATCATTAATTCAAAACAATTGATGTTCAACAATTACTCGTACCTACAGCCCCAGAACAAGGATCTTTAGCTACTAATGTCTAAGAAAAGAAGAAGAAGAAAAAAAACCCTAAAAAGTATGATGACTTTTTCTTACACAATATATTATTTTCTAATAATTATTCTGCTGGCTATTTATAGATGTAGAAAACCCTAAATAAAATAACTGAGCCCAAAACAAATTGAAAAACCAAAATCAAAAGGAATTGGAATTGTTGTACGCATGAAACTGTCCAACCACCTCAACTCTGCACAGCTTTTCATCAATTGGCAACTGCCTTAAGAAATTGCCACGTGGCAATGACGTAACGACATCACTTTGGTTTCTTTACTTTCTACTAGCATTCACATATATTGAAATATGAATATAATATTCAATTTAATCTATTAAGCTACTTGCTTGATTTCAATTTTATAAGCTTCCATTTTTATTTTGTTTTAATTCTAAATTTCTTCATTATTACATAAATTTACTTCTACAAATAAAATATATTATTTAGCACAATTCATAAAATTCATGCTTTAAAAGGACAAATACAAATAATAAATGTGAGGCAAATAATTATTATATATATACCCTCATATCAAAGATGTGTCTTTTAAATAAAAGGGTGTGTCCTTTCATTCTAAGGTTACCGTTAGTTCTATTTAAAACCAACAACTACAGATTCTAACGTAACTTTACCCATGATCTTTTTTACAGCATTTTCCAAAGAATTATTTTCTTCTCCAAAAAAGATCAAGTTCAAATTTTCGCTTTCCAATAGAATTTCTTTACTATTTTCTTAGTGTAGAAATTCATAAGGTTGTCATATCCACTAAAACTATTTGTATACAGTCCCATAGCGGTCTCGTAGAGTTGAGGGAGCAAGTATCATTTTTAGGAAATCGTTTCATACGTGTTTCAAGCCTTCAATTTTGTGTGATGTTGTTCAAATTATCAAACCTTCATCTTTGTGTTCTTCTTCATGTAAATTTGTGTCCTTGGTATATATATTCCAACAACTTTTTATACTAAAAAGGTTATGTTTTATACAATATTGTATAGAGAGCTACATATCTACTTTTTGTTGAACCATGGGAACAATGTCGAAGCACAACTGTTTATCTACTTTTATACAATATTGTATTTTTATATCAATAATTATCATTGTTTTATCGTCCAGCTCTTTCTGCTAACATTACATTGTTTAGTTGGATGCTACTTAGGAAAAGAACCTTGACCTGCTATTATTGAATCATGTAATAACTATATAAAGCTAAAGGAAATTTGACCATAAAGATCAATAGTGATAAATTGTATGAGTCCATCATGAGTCAAGGGAGCAGATCCTGAACTGAGAACAATTATTAAAGAATTGAAGGTAAATTACTGTGAAACGATAAGTAAAGAGCAAATGATATTTACGTGAAAACCTCTTTGCTTGATGGAGTAAATAACAACTTACCACAATAGGATTTCACCAAAAATTTTACTAAAATAAGAACAGTGATCTGATTACAAGTTCTTGCCATCCTAGAAATTAACCTTTTAATCATGTCCCCTTATAACAACTCTATTACAAGACCTCAACACAATTACTCTATTACACTCTTAGTTAACCAACTAACTCTAGTTTATACAACCTCTAAATTATAATATTATTGAAGAAAAACTATCCACACATGATTCTCAAGGAGGAGTACGTTTACAATGTGAATACAAAATAAAAAACTTAACAACAATGAACTAAGGACATGTTTAGTTGACTCGAGAAGGTCCCTTGTTGTAGAAGTTTTACCTTTTAGAGAGCTATGACAACTTTTACACTAAGAATATGAGTAAATTTTGGATATTAAAAATCTAGATTTTTACGTGTAATGTTTCTTTATATATGAGAGAGAAGTAAGAACACTAAACACATCCCATTGATCGAGAAGAGCAAGGACACTATAGTCATGTTGTAGTCTTGTTGCTGTCACGACCTAAAGTACACACTAGATGTGACATGGCGTATAGGACTCCTAAAGGCTCCACACAAGCCACTTAGCATACATCACACAAGATAATAGAAACAATAGAGTTTTAAAAACAAAATTTCATATAAAAAAGTTCGACAAAAAAAGAAGTCTAAGCATAAGTCTCAATAAGCCATCTACTGCATCTAGAGAATGAATCTTGGACGTAATCCATACAAAGTCTGAAAACTGAAATGACATAAAGCTATAAATGTGACATTGTCCTCGAAGTATGAGAACTCAAAGCCTTCAATTCGCTAATACAATCACTAGCCACAAATGGAGGGAGAAGCGTCGGATCCTACATTAGTGAAACAATGTTGGTAAAAGTATGTGTTAGTACATGGAATGTACCAAGTATGATAGTAATGCATAAGAGTTATGAAATCATGCTAAAAAGGGGCTTTAAATGATATGCAATGACCAAGCTAATTCATAAAATAATCATGCGAGAAAACATAAGTCACAACCATGGTAAATGCAAGCTAATCATCTTATAAGACACTTGTGAGATACTTTAAAAAGTAACCTTAGTTCATTATTGCGGGAAGTTAGCCTTAACCGACATAGACCATGTGAGCAATAACATGGAATCCGATGTCTATCGCATACCGAAAAGAGATTGTCCTACTTGCCAAGGTAAGGACCATGAGTTTGAGCTAAAGTGGATCCACTAGCTAATGTCTATCTAGGAAAATCATCCTATGGTGGCACATAGTTTATGGGACATGAGTAATCGCCGCTTGTCCACTCGGTTCTAAGAATAAATCCCATAGAATAGTCATTAATCATATTCATCTTATTATCCATGGAAAGACACAATTTAGCAACCAAACCAAGCTAGAGTTCATTAGAATAGTTCCTTAGTCTTGATTCAACTTAGGTGAGAAAACCATTCAACCTTATGAATCTTTTATGTGAGAAATCTTTTCACAAATCAACAACATCGATGCTTCACTCTCTAAGCAACCTTAAATCAATTATATCAATTTCATGAGGAAACATGCATATCTTCATAAATTCATCTTTCATAGTTCAAAAGCCTCATCATATGTTCATAGTCTTACAAATCATGAATCATGCATGGGTTCATGTGAATTAAACTTAAAAACATGAAATTACTCCAATTCATGCATAAAAAGACATAAAACAATAAATTGGATCATAATTGATAAGAACCCATGAGATTGGATAAAATCCTAATTTCAATTGGAGATACTAACTTGTTAAATATGAGAATTTAGGAACCCTATGGAGGAAAGGACTCCATAGGTGAATACTATCATACCTTTATGTCAAAAGCCCATAATCAATGATGAATTTGGAAACTTTATCTTGAAACCCTAGTCTTCTTCTTCAAGCTTTTAGAGAGAGAAATTTTGGGGAAAGAACTTTAAGGGATTTGGGAAAATTGAAGAATGATCTAGAATAGTTAGATTTTAGGCTTAGAAGACATATATAGGGTCTAGGATTAGGATCAAAATGACCTAGCTTTGGCATTAATCAATTAGGGAAAAGACCAAAAAGCCCTTAAAAATTAACTGTCGGACTAGACCTACGGTCCGTAGTAGGTTCTATCGAGAGCTATGGACTTCTGATAAAATTTGCTCCCTCAAATTATCAATATTTGGAACACACAAACGACCTATATATTGAAGCACACCATCTCCCCATCAGGAAAAAGCCTCAACAGACTTTTTAAGCACCGCTTCCTTCAATTCCATCAAGATCAGGTCAAGACCTTGCTTTGCCTTCACATCTGACACAAAAGACGATTCTGAACCATTATAAACAATAACATCACCTTTAGTAGAATCAACCAACTGAACACCCAACTTGGCCAATTGATGAACATCTCTAACCAACTCCTTCTTATCCTCCTCAAGATGAGCAACACTACCCATGGATAGTTGAAACGACCCCAAAAATGCTCGAAAATGTGCTTCGGATACACCTATAATTGTAATTTCCATATATCTTTAAATCCGTGCATGATTTCGGAAATTCGACTTCATATTATTATTTGTGGGGTCAAATGGAGTGGGAAATGGGTCTAACCCGAATTTTAGAGCAACCGTATCAAAATTCGAAAATCGCAAAAATTGCGATTTGGAGGGTCAACTTTAAAGGGGCATATCTCTTAGCACACAAGGAACTGGAAGGGCTGCAACCTATCAAATTAAAGCTCTTTGAGTTAGCTTTCCAAAGCACTTTGTTTCACCTTATTCCGCGTTAGGATGAGGGAGTTATGACCATTTTCGTAAAACCTATCTGTGCAGATTTTCAATTTCCAGTGAGCGAATTTTCTAGGCGGGTTGGAGTCATTTTTTATAAAAAGGGGATATGTCCCATACTTAGTCATTTTCTAAACTCCAAAAACACTCTCTAAGCCCTCTCCAAAAATTCCACCAAGATCTTCAACCAAATTCAAACATCTCAAGCTCTAATTCCGGATTCAAGACGCAATCTCAAGCTTCGATTCTCCATTCCAATCTTCATCAAGGATTCTCCAAAGTTGAGGTATGTGGGTTTGATTGTGGAAACCTTCCTTTCCACAAGTCCAACCATTTATCCTCTATTTCTACTTCAAGTTTATGGGTCCTCATGATCAATTATGAACTCTTGAATTATGGAATTACTACTACACACCCTATTATGGTCCTTTTGGCATATTATCATGAAATGGAATTTTTATGTGATGTTTATGGTTTACATGCTTCCATGATCAAATTATGAAGGTTGATATATATATGTATGTTGTTGGTGGGCTGATTTATATGGATTTTGGAATTGGTTGGAATTAGTATTCTTGAAATACATGATTTCATTTACATGAACAATTGCCCACCTTGTGTTTGATAAAATGCCCATTTATAGAATTCTTAGGAAAGGGAAGGTCCAAGGTACGTCCTATGAGACGGATGGTTATGTAATTACTGAAATGATGATGAAATGGACACATGTATATGATTTTCTCTAAATAAGTGTTGTGAGTCGACCAAGCCTAGTACGGGGGGTAGTAGGCCCGTATAACCGTATCGAGGGGTTGGTACCTTGGTTGCCTAGTACGGGGGGTAGTAGGCCCGTATAACCGTATCGAGGGGTTGGTACCTTGGTTGCCTAGTACGGGGGGTAGTAGGCCCGTATAACCGTATCGAGGGGTTTGTACCTTGGTCCCTAGCTCGGGGGGTGGTAGGCCCGTGTAACCATATTGAGGGGTTTGTACCTCTTTCGCCTCTCCAAGGGGGTGGTAGGCCTTGGAAATACTATATTGATGGTCACTCGCCACACATGTACTACGTCCCATTAAATATGATTTTTATGTAAGCATCATTATACATATTATTTTATTAATATGCTATCTATTGGGTATGATTATGCATTTTTCCTATGATGTCCATCTAATGTAGCATTGCATTGCATCCCATATACTTAGTACATTCAAATGTACTAACGCATACTCTATGCCTACATGATGTCACCATGTAGGGACCGGAGCACCGCTTGACCATCCTCCTCCGCGTGGCTAGTACGATTTTCTATAGTGGTTATTGGTGAGTCCTCCATTTCGGGGACGTTGCTCATGATCTTTTGCTATGTATAAAACTTTTCCTTTCTAGTTATGTTTTGACTATGAGGGTGAGCCCGGTAGTTTGTCTTGGCCCCCGCTAAGTACTCATGTTTAGAGGTGGTGTTGGACAAGTTGTGTTTTATGCTTGAGCTTGACTCATCTATGGTATTTATGTATCATTTCTTTTTTTCTTCTTGCTCCCTTAGTCCCGATTTCCCCCTTGACTATGCTTATCGCTTATTGTCATTTAATTGCTTCCGCGACCAAGGATGTGTAATGATACGCTATGAGGCTTGTTTGGGGTTCCTTCGGGTTCCCCATTCGCCGGTCACATCTAGGCCCTAGGCTTGGGTCGTGACAAACTTGGTATCAGAGCACTAGGTTTGAATGATCCTCGGAGTCCAACACACCGCGTTGATTAGAGTCCGATTCATGGTTGTGTTGTGCACCACAACTATGAGTAGGAGGCTATGAGACGTTTTAGGAAATGTTTCCCTTCTCCATGTTCTAAGTCGTGCTGTAGAGTTGAATTAAGTTCTTCCCTAACGGTTGTTCTTTGCTATGCTAGATCATGTCTAATACAAGAGGAAGACGAGCCCGACTTGTTGCGTGAGTCATATAAGGTGTCTACTCCTATTGGTGCATATATTGTTGCTAGGAAGGTCTATAGAAATTGTCCTATTTGCATCTTGCATAAAATATTGCCTTGTGACCTTGTTGAATTGAACATGGTCGATTTTGATGTTGTTCTTGGGATGGATTGGTTGCATGCATACTATGCTTCTATTGATTGTAGAACCCGAAGGGTCAAGTTCCAATTCCCAAGTGAACCCATTCTTGAGTGGGAAAGCCAAAATGTGGTAGTCAAGGGTAGATTCATCTCTTGCATTAAAGCCCGTAAGTTGATCTCTAAGGGGTGTCTCTATCACCTCGTGAGGGTTAGGGATGTGGAGTCCAAAACCCTTCTTATAGAGTCGGTTCCGGTCGTAAATGAATTCCTTGATGTCTTTCCTAATGACCTTCCCGGTGTTCCTCCCGAAAGGGAAATAGATTTTGGCATAGACCTCCTCCCCGATACTCAACCCATTTCTATTCCCCCTTACCGTATGGCCCCGGCGGAGTTAAAGGAGTTGAAAGAACAATTGAGGGACTTGTTGGAGAAGGGTTTTATTAGGCCTAGCCAATCACCATGGGGTGCACCGGTGTTGTTTGTGAAGAAGAAAGATGGGTCCTTTAGGATGTGTATTGATTATCGGCAACTCAATAGGGTCACCGTCAAGAATAAATATCCTCTTCCTAGGATTGATGACTTGTTCGACCAATTGCAAGGGCTAGCCACTTCTCTAAGATTGATCTTCGGTCCGGGTATCATCAAGTGAAGGTGAGGGAGGGTGACATTCCCAAGACACCTTCCGGACTAGGTATGGACATTATGAATTTGTGGTCATGTCCTTTGGGTTGACCAATGCACCGGCTACCTTCATGGACCTAATGAATAGGGTCTTTAAACCTACCTTGATTCCTTTGTAGTGGTCTTCATTGATGAATATTTTAATCTATTCGCATAGCGAGGAAGAACATACAGGTCACTTGAGGGTTGTGTTGCAAAGATTAAGGAGGGAGAGTTGTATGCCAAGTATGAAAAGTGTGAATTTTGGTGAGGGAGGTTGCCTTCCTAGGTCATGTGGTGTCGGGGGATGGTATTAAGGTAGACCCTAAGAAGACCGATGTGATTAGAAATTGGCCTAGGCCATTGACCCCGTCGGATATTAGGAGCTTCTTGGGCTTAGCGGGTTACTACCGGAGATTTGTGAATGGGTTTTCTTCTATTGCTTCTCCCATGACTAAGTTGACACAAAAGAAGGCTAAGTTTGAGTGGACCGACGAGTGCGAAAGGAGTTTTCAAACCTTGAAAGATAAACTTGTGTCCGCTCCTATATTGTCACTACCGGATGGGCTTGAGGGATTTGTTGTGTATTGTGATGCTTCTAGAGTTGGCTTGGGTTGTGTCCTAATGCAAAATGGTAAGGTGATAGCCTATGCTTCTAGACAACTCAAAGTGCATGAAAAGAACTATCCTAGCGCATGATCTTGAATTAGCCGCGGTGGTGTTTGCTTTAAAGATTTGGCGTCATTATTTGTATGGGGTACATGTCGATGTGTTCACCGATCATAAGAGCCTCCAATATGTCTTCACCCAAAAAGATCTCAACTTGAGACAAAGAAGGTGGCTAGAATTTCTTAAAGATTATGATATGAGTGTGCATTATCATCCCGGTAAAGCTAATGTGGTGGCGGATGCTTTGAGTAGGGTGTCTATGGGTAGCCTAGCTCATGTTGATACTGGTGATAGGGAAATGGCTAGGGAGGTACATCGGTTGGCTAGGTTGGGGGTTAGGTTGGAAGAGGTTGGTAATGGTGGTGTGGTCGTTGTTGATGGTGCTAGGTCTTCCTTGGTTGATGAGGTGATAGCAAAACAAGATCTTGATTCTTCCTTGTTTGAATTGAAGGCCTTGGTGAAAGAGGGCAAGGTGGAAGTTTTCTCCCAAGGGGGAGATGGTGCCCTTAGGTACCAAGGTAGGTTGTGTGTGCCTTGTGTTGATGGTTGAGGGAGAAAATTCTTGAGGAGGCTCATAATTCTTCCTACTCCATCCACCCCGGTTCCACCAAAATGTATAGAGATTTGAGGGATGTGTATTGGTGGAGAGGCATGAAGAAGGACATTGCCAAATTCGTCTCCGGTTGTCATAGTTGTCAACAAGTCAAGGCCGAACATCAAAGGCCGGGTGGTCTAACCCAAGACATAGAGATTCCTACTTGGAAGTGGGAAGAAATTAATATGGATTTTGTAGTTGGTTTACCCAAGACTAGAAAAGGTTTTGATTCTATTTGGGTGGTGGTTGATAGGATGACAAAATCGGCCCATTTTCTACCGGTAAAGACAACATATGGGGCGGAAGATTATGCAAGGTTATATATTCATGACTTGGTAAGGTTGCATGGGATTCCTCTATCCATCATATCGGACCGTGGTACTCAATTTACTTCACACTTTTGGAAGTCTTTCCAAAGCGGTCTAGCAGTACGAGAGTTAAGGCTTACTACGGCCTTTCACCGCAACCGGATGACAAGCCGAAAACTATCCAAAAACACTTGAGGATATGCTTTATGGCTTGTGTATTGGAGCTTAAGGGTAGTTGGGATGTCATTCTATCCATTGAATGTTGAGTTTGCTATAACAATAGCTATCATTCTAGCATCGGTATGGCTCCTTTTGAGGCTCTCTATGGGAGGCGTTGTAAATCACCGGTTGGGTGGTTTGAGGTTGGTGAGGTGGCCTTTTTAGGACCAGACCTAGTTATGGAGGCTCTTGAGAAGGTTAGGATGATTAGAGAAAGGTTGAAGATGGCCCAAAGTCGCCAAAAGTCCTATGCCGATGTGAGGAGAAGGGCTCTTGAATTTCGAGTTGGTGATTGGGGTTATTTGAAGGTGACACCCATGAAGGGTGTGGTTCGTTTTGGTAAGAAGGGCAAGTTGAGCCTCAAGATACGTCGGGTCACTTATAAGGCTGATGAAGAGAAATTGGCAAGGTAGCTTATTGAGCTTGCTGGAATTGCCTAGCGAGATGGATTTAGGTTCATCCGGTATTTCACTGTGTCTATTGTTGAGAAGTGTATGTGGCGTGATCCGAATGCCGATGTTCTCTTGATGTTGTGGAGTGTTGTTGAAGATAATCTTGACCTACTGAAGAGGTTCCGGATCCAGATTTTAGATAGACAATTGAAAGAGGTTGAGAAACAAAGATGTGGCTTCCATTAAAGTCCTTGGAGAGAATCAACAATTTGAAGTGCTTATTGGGAGCCGAACGGACTGCAAAGGCGATATCCTTATCTTTTCCACTCCACTCGAGTCTAAGGTATTGATCTAAGCCCTTTATAAAATCTCAGGTCTTAAGTTCAGCCCCCATGTCATTGCATACATTCATGCTTAAGTTGACAAGTTCATTGTGGTTTTACAACTATGTTGAGGTTTTGAAATAAGTTGTAAGTGCATTGTTGCATCCTTATGTGGGCTGAAATTGCCATGTTTGTGTCTCTCGATGTACCGTTTCTTTAACATTCGGAGGACGAATGTTCCCAAGGGGGAATATTGAAACGACGCCCCAAAATGCCCGAAAATGTGCTTCGGAAACACCTATAATTGTAATTTCCATATATCTCAAAATCCGTGCATGATTTCGGAAATTCGACTTCATATTCTTATTTGGGGGGTCAAATTGAGTGGGAAATGGGTCTAACCCGAATTTTAGAGCAACCGTATCAAAATTCGAAAATCGCAAAAATTGCGATTTGGAGGGTCAACTTTAAAGGGGCATATCTCTTAGCACACAAGGAACTGGAAGGGCTGCAACCTATCAAATTAAAGCTCTTTGAGTTAGCTTTCCAACGCAGTTTGGTTTCACCTTAGTCCGAGTTAGGATGAGGGAGTTATGACCATTTTCGTAAAACCTGTCAGTGCAGAATTTCCAATTCCAGTGAGCGAATTTTCTAGGCGGGTTGGAGTCATTTTTTATAAAAAGGGGATATGTCCCATATTTAGTCATTTTCTAAACTCCAAAAACACTCTCTAAGCCCTCTCCAAAAATTCCACCAAGATCTTCAACCAAATTCAAACATCTCAAGCTCTAATTCCGGATTCAAGACTCAATCTCAAGCTTCGATTCTCCATTCCAATCTTCATCAAGGATTCTCCAAAGTTGAGGTATGTGGGTTTGATTGTGGAAACCTTCCTTTCCACAAGTCCAACCATTTATCCTCTATTTCTACTTCAAGTTTATGGGTCCTTATGATTATTTATGAACTCTTGAATTATGGAATTACTACTACACACCCTATTAAGGTCCATTTTGCATATTATCATGAAATGGAATTATTATGTGATGTTTATGGTTTACATGCTTCCATGATCAAATTATGAAGGTTGATATATATATGTATGTTGTTGGTGGGCTGATTTATATGGATTTTGGAATTGGTTGGACTTAGTATTCTTGAAATACATGATTTCATTTACATGAACAATTGCCCACCTTGTGTTTGATAAAATGCCCATTTATAGAATTCTTAGGAAAGGGAAGGTCCAAGGTACGTCCTATGAGTCGGATGGTTATGTAATTACTGAAATGATGATGAAATGGACACATGTATATGATTTTCTCTAATAAGTGTTGTGAGTCGACCAAGCCTAGTACGGGGGGTAGTAGGCCCGTATAACCGTATCGAGGGGTTGGTACCTTGGTTGCCTAGTACGGGGGGTAGTAGGCCCGTATAACCGTATCGAGGGGTTGGTACCTTGGTTGCCTAGTACGGGGGGTAGTAGGCCCGTAGTATCGAGGGGTTGGTACCCCTAGTACGGGGGGTAGTAGGCCCGTATAACCATATCGAGGGGTTTGTACCTTGGTCCCTAGCACGGGGGGTGGTAGGCCCGTGTAACCATATTGAGGGGTTTGTACCTCTTTCGCCTCTCCAAGGGGGTGGTAGGCCTTGGAAATACTATATTGATGGTCACTCGCCACACATGTACTACGTCCCACTAAATATGATTTTTATGTAAGCATCATTATACATATCATTTCATTAATATGCTATTTATCGGGTATGATTACGCATTTTTCCTATGATGTCCATCTAATGTAGCATTGCATTGCATCCCATATACTTAGTACATTCAAATGTACTAACGCATACTCTATGCCTACATGATGTCACCATGTAGGGACCGGAGCACCGCTTGACCATCCTCCTCCGCGTGGCTAGTACGATTTTATATAGTGGTTATTGGTGAGTCCTCCATTTCGGGGACGTTGCTCATGATCTTTTGCTATGTATCAAACTTTTCCTTTCTAGTTATGTTTTGACTATGAGGGTGAGCCCGGTAGTTTGTCTTGGCCCCCGCTAAGTACTCATGTTTAGAGGTGGTGTTGGACAAGTTGTGTATTATGCTTGAGCTTGACTCATCTATGGTATTTATGTATCATTTCTTTTTTTTTGCTCCCTTAGTCCCGATTTCCCCCTTGATTATGCTTATCGTTTATGGTCATTTAATTGCTTCCGCGACCAAGGATGTGTAATGATACGCTATGAGGCTTGTTTGGGGTTCCTTCGGGTTCCCCATTCGCCGATCACATCTAGGCCCTAGGCTTGGGTCGTGACAAACTTGGTATCAGAGCCCTAGGTTGAATGATCCTCGGAGTCCAACACACCGCGTTGATTAGAGTCCGATTCATGGTTGTGTTGTGCACCACAACTATGAGTAGGAGGCTATGAGACGTTTTAGGAAATGTTTCCCTTCTCCATGTTCTAAGTCGTGCTCTATAAAGACATATGTATGCATGACATGTAACATGTGGTTAAAACTGAAGAATGGCTAACCCTAACAAGTTTTATTATTCGTGCACACAGTTAACTTAAAAGGTGGTTGGTTTGTGGTTTAACTGGCATCTCATCCATACAATACAAGGTCTAAAGGGAAAAAGAAAATGACCCGCAAAGATGGAGCAGAGTTGGACAATGATGAGGTCCAAAATCAGATGATTTCACAAGAATCAGTGTCGGTAGAGGAAGTAAGGATATTGAGACAACAAATGACTGAAATGTACGAAGCTTGGATGAACGGACAAGCTCCACCATCTTCAATTCGTGAGTATCTGAAT
The DNA here is from genome assembly GCA_018342035.1 of Solanum appendiculatum. Classification (NCBI taxonomy): domain Eukaryota; kingdom Viridiplantae; phylum Streptophyta; class Magnoliopsida; order Solanales; family Solanaceae; genus Solanum; species Solanum appendiculatum. The sequence goes on from JAGDQO010000372.1 coordinate 14,211, forward strand.
ACGAATATGTCATCCTCTATCTAAGTATCGACAAGTGATCCAGTTTATCCGCTTGAATTTGGCACATATGCTAACACATCCAATGTCGTTGGAACTTCCACGGTACGCCCTTTGAACGTTCCTATGATAAGCAATCCACTCTTAATGGAAACTTCGCAGACTAATACAGTCCTGCAATCAACAATGGTGCCAAAATTCAATAATAATGATCCTCCATCCAAAGTTTCACATGATCATGGCTACACCCATGAAGAGACTTAAAATTCCAAGCTCTTATACCCACACTCATCAGTATAGTTTCCCTGTCGAAGTTAAGAAAACTGTTAAGAACGAGGAACATGAAGAAATGGCTAGAAAAATGAAGAGCTTGGAGCAGAGTATAAGAGATATGCAGGGACTAGGAGGCCACAAAGGCATCTCATTCAGTGATTTGTGCATCTTTCCCCACGTCCATTTGCCTGCCAATTTTAAAACTCCAAAGTTTGAGAAATATGATGGTCATGGGGATCCTGTAGTTCATTTAAAGGGATATTGTAATCAACTAAGAGGGGCTGAAAAAAAAGAGGAATTGCTCAGGGCTTATTTTGGGGAAAGCTTGGTAGGAATTGCCTCAGAATGGTTCATAGATCAAGATGTTTCTAACTGGCATACATGGGATGATTTGGCTCGATGTTTTGTTCAACAGTTTCAATATAGCATTGACATAGTGCCAGATCGCACTTCACTTGCAAACATGAGAAAAAAGACCACCAAATTTTTTCGTGAATATGCTATTAGGTGGAGGGAGTAAGCTGCTAGGGTTAAGCCACCAGTGAAAGAGTCCGAAATGATTGATGTTTTTCTTCAAGCATAAGAACCCGACTGCTTTCATTATTTACTTTCCGTTGTTGGAAAAACATTCGCTGAAGTTATTAAGATTGGTGAAATGGTGGAAAATGGCATCAGGTCGGGAAAGATTGTAAGTCAAGCTGCTTTGAAAGCCACGACACAAGTAATTAAAAATGGATCGGGAAGTCTTGGGGGAAAGAAAATGAAGGAGGATGTAGCAACTTTGTGTCAGACACACAAAAAGGTACAAGAGGTCCATTTAATCAATACACACCATCTCAATTCAATCACTATCACCCCATGCAAGGCGCACAATACTCTATTGTTCCACCTCAATATGCAATCCATAGTGCACTACCATATGCACATCCACCAAACTATCCTCAATGGCGAGCACCAACACATCAACAAGCTCATCCTTCAACTCAACATTTTCAAGCACCCTACAATCTCCGTCCAAGACAGGAATTTGGAGGAAATCAGAGGTCTAGGAACAATTTCACACCAATTGGAGAGTCTTACACAAGTTTATTTGAGAAATTGAAACGTTTGAATATGATAGAACTGATTCCTCAAAATTATACAGATCCACATGCAAAAGGTTTTAATCCTGCAACTCGATGTGCATACCATTCTGATGCTCCAGGGCACAATACTGAAGACTGTCGAACTTTGAAAAGGGAGGTGGAAAAGATGATCCAAACAAAGATGATTGTGATCCAAAATAATAACTCCCCGAATGTTACGCAGAATCCTCCACCTGAATCTAATGATGTACACTTTATTGAGATGATATGGGATGACAAAGAATATGAAAATTCTCTTAATTTTCAAGAAAAGACAATTGAAATTGGTGGACCTTTCATGAAGTCTAATGTGTAAAACAGTGGTTAAGAAGTCAAGCTTGGTGATTGAGAGATACTTTTCTTTTCTAAAAAAGAGTGTATGATTAGTTTATTTTGTTGTCATTTCTGCTGGGCAATTCATATTTTGATTTTATTGAGTCAGACCCTTCTATCATTTCTTTTATGTACGTGTTTGTTTGTTGAGTCCTGCCATAGTTTGGGTTATTATAGAGTTGTAACCTAAAGTTTAGTTTGTTGTCTTGTCATCAAGTTTTTTTTTATCTTAAGATAATCTTTCTTCTGCGTCACTTTGATCCGTTCTTTTTAGCTTTTCATACATACATCTCTTTTCAATTCAGTTTTTGTGACATGATATGCAATAGGAATTTGGTCAGATCTTAAAATTATATGTAGTCACGGAATGAATACACCAAAGAAGTCAAAAATATAAATTCGAGGAAATGAATAAAGGACTTAAACACCTTGATACATCCTTTAGTATCGAAAATCGTTAAGAGGATAAATTTCGTCTACCTTGACATATGTCATTTGTTGTAAAGAAGGTATTACTCAAATAGAGATTTTTAACTAACAAGCATGGAACAAAAATGATATACATAGCCATCAATACATACGTTGCAAAGAGATATTGTATGATTTTCACTTCACATCTTAAAGGGCATGCTTGTATTTGACATTTTAATAATTGATATGACGAAGGCATTTCATTCTACTATCCAAACACCGTGTAATCCTTTGCTACCCCTTTTGAGCCTTAATTTTATTTTCTTTCATATCCCTCTTTTGGAATCAAAATATAGTAAAAAAAAAAGAGTCAAGAAAAAGAAAAGAGTCCAGAAAAAAAAAAGTTGAAAAAAAATCAATAACAACAAAAGAACAAGCTTACTGAACTACGTTTGACCTGATTCTTGCTTTGACAAGATACGTATGCAACCTTATTTTGAGGTTCGGTCCAACCAAGAAAAGAAACTTAGAAAGTACTCATCACAAAAACTGGGGTAAAATAATAATATTATTATTATTATTATTATTTTTGCAAAAAGAGTCGATTCCAAAAGTTGTAAGTCTTAACCCTGTTACAGTATTATCTTTGAGCTTTCATGCCATTCCTTTCTTTGTAACCCTATCCAAAAGCCACGTTATAATCCAAATGAAGACCTTCTGATCAATTTTTAACAATGATAAGTCAAACAAGCTTTCAGTGTTGATTATCATATAAGGAAAAATGCCATGTCATTCGCATAAGGAGTGAAAATTAAGGGAATCTTATCGATGAAAATCCTCGAAAGCACTATAAGGCATCGTTTGTGTTGAGAGAACGTGAAAAATGAGAGAGTTTTATTGGTGAAAACCCTCAGAGCACCGTAAGACGATAGTGAGTGAGAGATAATAAAAAGAGAGAGACTTGTTTGTGAAAACCTTTCGAGGCACCACAAGTCAAATATGAGTCATGAATCTAGTGCAAAAGTTGGATTATAGAAGTCTGACTTCAAAAGTTGAATGTTTGACAAAGATGAAGTTTAGATTGATTGGACAAATCAGACCATTTAACTAAAATACATGTCATGATCATTAGAATTGACCACCACTCTCAAAGGAGTTCATTTTTATTTTATTCTTATTTTATTTCCTCTCAAAAGGGTCAAATATAATTTTTTCTTATTTTGTGTTGCTCAATTCGGTTTGCAATTTTTCTTTGAGTTAGTCTCCATTAAAACAAGCAGAAAATGATTTCAAGTTTCTACCATCTCTTCAATTGCACAAAGCAAAGTATAACCTACACATCAAATGTGACATGATTCAAGAAATAATGATATGCACAGTAACTTGTCAACAATTGACAAATTTTGAGATTTATATTAATACAAGACTCAATGATGGTTGTAAGGTGGAAAGAATATAATAAATTTGAAGTTTGAAGCTCTGAATAACTAGTGATGCTTTCAAGATTATCAAGGTGAGCTGACTAGCAAAAGAAAGCAATTTATCTCAAGCTGAAATTAGCTTCAAACATGGCAACAACAGGAGCCATCATCCTCAAAGCCAATGCCACAAATCGACCACCATTTTTTTTAAAAAATCACAAATTTTCTTTGTTTCTTTTCTAAAACATGGAAATGTTCATGACATAAAGGATATCTTGAAGACTCAAGTTTGTAAACATCATTGCAAAAAAAAAGACAAAAAGAGCAAACAAAAATAAAAATTTACATGCATGCCCATTTTATTTTATTATTCTCTTAGGGTAAACACTTCCTAGTCTGAGACATTTATTTTTCATTTTCTCCTAGGATAAATACTTCATAGTCTGAGACCGTTATTTTTCATTTTTTCCTAGAATAAACACTTTCTAGTATGAGAGACATTTTTTTTTTCATTTTTTCTCCTAGGATAAACATTTCCTAGTTTAAGACATTTAAAAACTAAAAGAACTAATAACAAATGCTGTTGTGATTCTATTTAGAAAAATCTTCCTACATAATGAGATTTAGATTAGCATGACCCTCCTACATAATGAGATTTAGTCTAGCAGGACCCTCCTACATAATGGGATTTAGTTTAGCAGGACCTTCCTACATAATGTGATTTAGTTTAGTAGGACCCTCCTACATAATGAGATTTAGATTAGCAGGACTCTCCTACATAATGAGATTTAGTTTAGCAGGACCCTCCTACATAATGGCATTTAGATTAGCAGGACCCTCCTACATAATGAGATTTAGTTTAGAAGGACCCTCCTACATAATGGGATTAGTTTAGCAGGACCCTCCTGGACAATGGGATTAGTAGGACCCTCCTACATAATGCGATTTAGATTAGCAGGATCCTCCTGGACAATGGAAATTAGTGTAGCAGGACCCTCCTGGACAATGGGACTTAGTATAACAGGACCCTCCCGGACAATGGGACTTTGATTGGTGTAATTTAAATTAATTGGATCATCAGGAGGAAGGGAGTTGATTTAAACATTCAGAAGCCATCTGAAGAATGCATCGCAACAAAGCTCGAGTCATTCAGAGTCTCAATTCAAAGCTAAGCGCTATTTTTTATTTTTCGCACAAAATTTTCTTTACTATAAACTGGGGCAAAATTTTGTGCTATTACTTTTTTATTTGTTTTAATTTCAGGGATCCGCTTGTAGAATAAGGTCAATCCACATTTCATGCCCAAGATTTTATCCGGAAAAGAGTCAGCTTTCAAGCTCATTTTCAATTGAAGTAGCAGGAGTTCACTCTAAGAACAAGGTCAATATCCAAATCCGAGTAGAAGGAGCTTACCTGGAGAAAGGCGTTTACCTTCAAACTCACTCGAGATGAAAATCAATATCTCACAACTTGAGAAACATGAAGACCCAAGTCAAGATTCAAGAGAAATTGCATAAATAGGATCTTGTACTTGTATTTTCTTTTAATCTTTTGTATTTCATTTTCGTGTAAAAATAGGAGCCGCGAACCAAAGCCTCGATGGAACCTCACATGACTTCCAACTCATCACCTAATCTTCTTGAACTACACCTGACCTGATTCCCTTATAACCCGGGATATGTAGGCTATCCAAAACAAGGACTCGGTCGCATATTGTTTTTCAAATAAGAGTCCGGTCAAAACTTGTCACGTTGTCTACTTCTTTGTCTGAAAACTCTTCGTGTTTCCAATCAAAGAGGGGCAAACCGTAGACACATAATTTTTGACCGAACCTAAGATTTTACACCACTTTTTATTCCTTAAATATTTATTATAAAAAACAATTAAATCATATATTATATTATATTATATTATATTAAAAAAAAAAAAAACTAAACTAACCCGTACCCCCACTACTCCTACACTACCCCTATTTCCTCTCCCACTCCCCCACAACCTGCTCACATACATTTCCCATCCCACTTCCCACACTACCCCCACTTACCCCTATTCCTACAACACACACGGCAACACACACCTACACTATATAAAAAGTACAAAAAGACTACACAAAAGGGGAACACACAGGTACAGAAGGACAGAAAAGAAAAAGGAAAAAGGAAAAAGGAAAAAGGAAAAAGGAGAGCAACCATTTTTTATTCCTTCCAACTCCACACCCCCAATATTCACAAACACCCATTGAATACAACACCCAAAGATACTACCAAAAACACAAAACACACGCACACATCTGCCCGAAAAAGAAAAAAAAGAAAAATCACCCTTACTCACAAACAAAGGTTGAGTTCAAGGTTTGCTTTCGTGATTTTGAGTTCTTGGTTCCTTATTGGAATTATTTTCTTTTCGTGAATTGATTTTCGCAAGAGGTACCCCTTAACTTTTTTTTATTGTATAATTCGATTTTATGATTATATAAGATTTGATTCCAATGTTACGAAGTTGCTTAAATTTTATGTGTATTGAATTTTGATGTAATAATATTGAAATAATTCCTCTTTATTTATTATATGTTGTTCTCCATCCTGTACCATATGCTACTATCAATTAAGTGCCTTTTATGTTCAATCAAAATTAATTAAATGCTTGAAAGAATTATTCTAATAGTTTGTTTAGTCAAATTTATCTAAAATTAAAAATATTTATTTTAGAAAAATTAAGAGATGAAGAGTTACACATTTTTATTTTTTTATTTTTAACGTCTTTTATCATAAATTGTAAGTATACTAAAAATGTAAGTGCATCTATATCAAATTTGAATATGAAATGACTTCTTATTTATTTAAGATTTTTTTAGACTCTTATTATTTAAATAGTATTCATGAATAAATAGTTAAAAGTAATTTAATCACTAATAATACTCTTAAGTTGTCTAGTAATATGTAAATATTAGGATATATGACCCGTTTCGAAAGCTTGTTTCGATTAAGAATGTGATTACACATCTTTTTCTTGAGACATTAAAATAAATTCAAGGATGCGGTGACGCACCTTGTCCAATAATATAATTAACTTTTATTAATTTAAAGTAGAGACTTATAGACAAAATTATTAGGTGCAATGCAAAGAAGACAATTATGTCTCTAAATGTCAAAATCAAGAATGCGGTTGCGCATCTAGGTGGAGACCAAATAAAAGTTCAACAAATAAAAAAATGCGAACAAGTCATGGCCTCTAATAATATATCCAAAAAATAATTTAAGATAAGTATAAGTCAATAAAAGCGACCGTGCTAGAACCACGGGATTTGAGGGATGTCTAATACCCTCCCCTCGGTCAATATAATTCCTTACCCGAATTTCTAGTTTGCAGACCAAATAAAGAGTCATTTCCTTTTGGTTAGGGATTAAAAAGAAAAGGTAACTTGGAACACCATAACTCAATTCCAAGTGGCGAGTCTGAAAAAATAAAATAATCTTTAATCAATACCGTCACTTTAATTGGAAAAATCCTTCTGCCGAGCGAAAAAGGGGCGTGACAAGTATTTTATTATTACTATTATATATTGTTATTATTGTATATAAATTTAAAATGATATATGCATTAGAGTGTCAAGTTAAAAATATAATATTTTAAAATAAAATAAAATTGTCAATATCAGAAAATATGTTTAATCCATTTAATAGAATTGAAAAGGCAAAATAATGTTGTGATGGCAAGTGTCAATTACTATACAATTCAAATTTAAAAATTATTTTAAAATAGAATTTTCAAAAGAAAAAAGGAAACTCAATTCAATTTTTTTTATATCAACCATGTGAAGGCAAATTCAAGTTAACTTGTTCAACTATAGTGACGCTATACTTCCACAACATTTGGTTATTTCAATTTGAATTTAAATAGAGATGTGAATTTTGAATTGCAGTTTTACAATTTTAATTGAAAATACAAAAATTATATGGATTAAGATGTTAAGATTAAAATAAGATATTCAAAAATAAAATTTTTTTTGTCAATAATAGTGAATTAAAAAAGAATTGAATGTCAATATCACTTTTTGTATATTAATTATATTCAATTAACAATTGATTTATCTATCTAGATTCCAGAATAATTCATATTGCATATTTGAATAAAATATAACACTATTTAATAAAGTGTAAATTGATTATACATATTTTTTTATTAAAAAAAATACAATTACATCAAATTAATTAGACATAAGATCTTGTAAAATTAAATTGATAGAAAGATTAAAATCTCTAATTGAGCTAGCTCGATAAATGTATTGTTCGATAGAAGAGGTCCGAGTCATATAACATGAATTCTCCACACAACGTGAAGCACCTCAAGGCTTACGTTTCACCTCATTTCAGATAAAATGTATCACGTCAATTGTGCTCACATGGTTGTATCATTTTGTCATGAGAAACAATTATAACTATTAAGTTAATTATTGCAACAATTTTTTGGTACTCGAAACATAGTATTTATTTAGTTATAAAATTTTATTTTAAATTACTTCTTATGGATTAAAGGTTACTAGTGCTTCAACAAGTTTCAACACGATTGTGAACATTTTTAATAATTAACTATAAAATTTTACTACAGCAAAGAATCTATGATTATAAAAAAATATTTAGCTATAATTTTTTTAAAAATAATTTATTGTAGCTAAAAGGTTATTATTACTACGATAACTTCAAACTCGTGGTAAAAATTAATAATTAGCTATAAAATTTTACCATAGAAGAAAATCTATGATTATTTCATTTAATTATTGCCAGAATATTTTATAACTTGAAGCTAAATTAGTTATTTAGCTACAAATATTTCTTCAAGTAAGTCATTGTGCTAAAAGGTTATTATTACTATGGTAAATTTAAATTCGTTGGAAAAATAATAATTAGTTACAAAATTTTACTATAGCAAAAACTCTATGACTATTTCATTTAACTATTGTCACGTCTTTTTATAACTTGAAGCAAAACTATTTATTTAGCTACAATATTTTGTTTCAAATAACTTATTATGGCTAAAGGGTTACTATTGCTACAATTACTTTTATTGCGTAGCAAAAATGTTATAATTAGCTACAAAATTTTATTGTAGCAGTAAAATTGTAGATATTTTGCTAATTATTGCCACGATTGTTAGCAATTATAGCAAATATAAGGATTTAGATTTGTAAACTTAATATTTGTGGCTAAGATATTTGACAAATTTTTATATAGCCACAAAATTTGAATTGTTATGCTATTACTAAGTAATAGATACGATTTTCGAATTCATAGCTTAGATTTCGTAGCAATAAGAATGTTTTCTTGTAGTGGTTCTTTGATCACCTGCGTCAGTACAACTTGAAATTGAATCCTGCTAAATGTGTTTTTGAAGTACCAGCTGGCAAGTTATTGGGTTTCATAGTTAGTAGAAGAGGCATTGAGCTTGATCCCGCCAAAGTCAAGGTGATACAGGATTTACCACCTCCAAAGACCAAGAAAGAAGTTATGAGTTTCCTTGGAAGATTGAACTACATCAGTTGATTCATAGCTTAATCCATGGTGATTTGTGAGCCTATCTTTAAGTTGTTGAAAAAAGATGCACTGACAGAGTGGACTGAAGACTTTCAAAAAGCATTCGACACTATCAAAGATTATTTGTCAAATCCACCAGTATTGGTACCTTTGCGAGAAGGGACTCCATTGTTACTATACTTGTCCTTCTCAGATAATGCATTCGGGTGTGTATTAGGACAACATGATGAAACCGGAAAAAGGGAACGAGCGATCTACTATCTTAGCAAGAAGTTCACTCCATATGAGGCTCGGTACACTCTATTGGAAAGGACTTGCTGTGCTTTGACTTGGATTGCCCAAAAGGTAAGGCACTATCTGTCTTCATACACTACATATCTTATTTCCAAGATTGATCCATTGAAGTATATCTTCCAGAAAGCTATGCCAATTGGAAAATTGGCGAAATGGCAAATGCTTCTGAGCGAGTTTGACATTGTGTATGTGACTCAGAAAGCGGTGAAAGGACAAGCCCTAGCCGATCATCTTGTAGAAAATCCGGTCAATGAAGAATATGAACCGCTCAAAACATACTTCCCTGACGAAGATGTGTTGTTCATAAGAGAAAGCATTTCTGAGTCATACCCTGGTTGGAGGGTAGTCTTTGATGGAGCAGTGAATTATAATGGAGCTGGAATTGGAGCTATTCTAATATCAGAACAACAACCCTATGGCGGCTAAATTTTGATTTCATTGCACCAACAACATGGCGGAATACGAGGCTTGCATTCTCGGCATAATGTTAGCCATCGATATGAATGTCCAAGAGTTACTGGTAATTGGAGATTTAGACTTGTTAATTCACCAGGTTCAAGGGGAATGGGCCATGAAGAATCCAAGGATCGTACCATACGTACAACTGGTGCAAAGGTTGTGTAAAAGATTTCGAAAGATAGAGTTTATGCACACTCCAAGGTTGCAAAATGAATTTGCCAATGGTCTTGCACTATCTCCTCTATGATTCAAGCATCCGGATCGAAATTACATTGATCCTTTGGAGATAGATTTAAAGGAACAACCCGTTCATTGTTCGCATGTCGAAGTGGAAACAGACGGAAAGCCTTGGTATTATGATATAAAGAAGTACCTGGAGACTGGAACATATCCAGAAGATGTGATATCCAATCAAAAGAAGGCAATATGTCGACTGGCTAACAATTTCTTGCCAAGTGGGGAAATCCTTTATAGGAGGACTCCAGATCTGGGACTCCTCAGGTGCATAGATGCCATTGAAGCTACAAGACTTCTCGAGGAGATACATGCTGGAGTGTGTGGGCCTCATATGAATGGACTTATATTGGCAAAGAAAATCCTCCAAGCTGGTTAGTTTTGGATGACTATGGAGCACGATTGTTGTAGATTTGTGCAAAAGTGTCATAAATGTCAAGTACATGGTGATTTGATCCGAGTACCTCCTCACGAACTCAATGCTTTGGGATCTCCTTGGCCATTTGTAGCCTGGGGCATGGATTTCATTGGTCCAATTGAGCCAACCGCCTCTAACGGACATAGATTTATTTTGGTTTCCATTAATTACTTCACCAAGTGGGTGGAAGAAGCTTCCTACAAATCTGTGACTAAGAAGGTAGTAGCTGATTTTGTCCGTAACAACTTGATATGTCGATTTGGAATACCTGATTCCATTATTACAGATAATGGTGCCAACCTCAATAGTCATTTGATGAAAGAGATATGTGAGCAATTCTAGATTACTCACTAAAATTCGACTGCTTATCGTCCTCAAATGAATGGAGCCGTAGAAACTGCTAACAAGAACATAAAACAGATCTTGAGAAAGATGATTGATAATCACAGAGGTTGGCATAAGATGTTACCGTATGCTTTGTTGGGATACCGAACAACTGTTAGAACATCAATCGGAGCAACACCATACTTGCTAGTATATGGGACAGAAGCAGTGATACCTGCTGAAGTTGAAATACCTTCATTGAAGATCATTCAAGAAGCCAAATTGAGCAATGCTGATTGGGTTCGTAATCGGATTGAACATTTAGCCTTGGTTGATGAAAAGAGGATGACAGACGTTTGTCACGGCCAATTATATATTCGTGCTTTCAACAAAAAAGTGAGATCTCGAACATTTGAAGAAAGACAATTGGTCCTCAAACGCATCTTTCCCCATCAAGATGAGTATAAGGGGAAATTTGCACCAAATTGGCAAGGACCATACATGGTTCGTAAAGTGTTATCCGGAGGTTCCTTGATCCTGTCAGAGATGGACAGCCAAGAGTGGCCAAAACCAATCAACTCAGATGCAGTCAAAAGATACTATGTCTGAAGATCAATTGTTCTTTCATCTTCTTCCTTGTAATCACATTATTTGCTTGTAATTGCTTATGCTTAGTATTATATTCCCTTTTGTAATGAACTACGTCTGACCTGAATTCTCAAGAATGAGATATGTTGGCGGCCTATTTCGGCCTCGGTCATTTCCTTATTAAAATTTTTTACTTCTTTTATTTCCAAGAGAGGAACTACATTTGACCTGATTCTTGCCTCAACGGGATACATAGGCACCACAACGGCTCGGTCATACACCCATAAAATTTCCATTTCCCTCTATAATAGAAATTGGGGCAGAATTTTTGAGAGGAACTCAAAAATTCTCAATAGAAAGATCCTACGCCAACAAGACAAGATTAAGGATGCATCAAAAAAAGTGCAACTGGGGCAGAATTTTTGAGAAGATCTAAAAATTCCGCAAACCTCCCTATCAAAGTTGGAGAAATGTCAAGGCGTTTCACTGGGGAAGAATTTTTAAGAAGATCTCAAAAATTCCATCAAGTACTGCCAGAAGCTCGAAGTTAACTTCAAGTAATCTCCAGTTTAATCAGAAGCTCATGGTCAACTTCAAATGAAGCCCAATATCCCAGAAATTCAAATTCAACTTTAATAATCTTCTGATTTCCCCAGCTTAAAAGGACTTTTAGACATTCCAAACAAGCTATCGGATATGTCAAAACCTTGAACTAAAGCGTTCATTTAAGCTTTAATGTGACATGACACTTGGCAGTAACTCTCCTCAAATTACTTTTTGAAAATCTATTTTCCTTAAAACTTTATACATATATCAAATATTTTGTATAAAATATAGATCTATCTTATGTCTTCCGAGAAGTGGGAAGCTAGAAGCAATCAACCAAAGATAGTGAGACGAGGAGTAAGTAATCAAAGAAGTCAACACAAATTAGTTCGCTTAAAAACTAATAAATTTTCTGTGGATGTAGGTTTACAAGGATATCACGAGAACATCATATCCTTCTGTTCAGCAAATATGGAAAAGTCAAAAGAGCGAAAGCACCCAAGACTGACATTTTTTTTCGAATGCAGGAAAAGGCATTGATATTCCTGGGACAAAAGCAAGCAACTTGGTATTTTTAGTAAAACTATCTTGCTCGAATTCTCCAGCAAAACAAGAGCCACAACGGACATACAAGTGGTCAAAGGAAAAATAGATGAAAGCATTAAGAGGGTGACACTTTAAGATGTACAAATGACTACAATAACGTCATATCGCATTTGCCAGCGTCAAAGACGTCTGAAGGGCATACGTAAGACACATCAAATATCAGAGAGAATTTGAAGTGAAACTTTCCGAAAAATATCCATTATCATGTTAAAGTCGGAAGAGGCTAACGTTGGAGGATATTCGTAAGTCACATTGATACCGGACCCGGTGATGTGCATCGCCAAAAGGCCATTTCATACCATGTCATCGGATGTGGTAATGTCATTACCTAGAGGGCCATCCATGTCATATTATCAAAGGTGGTAATATCATTGCTGAGAGGGCCATCCACATTATATTATCGAAGGTGATAATATCACTGTCGAGAGGGCCATCCATATTATATTATCGGAGGTGATAATATCATTGCCAAGAGGTTCATCAACATTATATTATCAAAGGTGGTAATATCATTGCCAAGAGGGCCATCATATATATTATCGAAGGTGATAATATCATTGTCTAGGGGGCCATGAATATATTACATCATATCAACTCATTATATACTACGTCAAAACTGGAGGAGGCTGACGTTTGAGATGTAAATTATACATCACATCAACTTTGAAGAGGGTGCCTTGTTCGCTCTACGTCAAAATCGGAGGAGGCTGACATGCCAACGTAGTAAAGGCACTACTTTCCTATTTGAATTACAGTTTCTACTAATGAGTTTTATCTTAGTCTTTATCAAGAATGTTCGAGAGGATGCATTCTCAATTAAACCACAGGTGCGGACGTCAACAAAAAGGATGCAGCACAACGTGGAACTTTTTCTTAGCAGCGAACTGGGATGTAGTCTGAGGAGGAATATTAAACTCTCTAGACGCGAGTCGAGGAGTGACTTCCACCACAATCAAACCACACCCCTATCAGAAGGCATGTGGGTATTTCCTTGGGGTCTTACAATTTTAGTGTCACATCCAGTGTAATTTTCAACTCCAACTAGAAGCAAATCTTCAAATTCGAGTGATAATGCATCAAAACCTTTGAAAATTATGTCTGTGTAAATTCTTATTTATGGATGTGAAGAGCTCCACATTCATTGCAACCTCTTTTTCAAAACTCGATTTATTTGTCACTCTCCCCAAATCAAAGGTTATCTTAACATAATAGATTACCTTTCCAACCGATTGAGTTGAACTACAGACAGTCTGATTCCTCAGGTCAAGGGATATGTAGGCGGGCTCCATGTTGAAAACTTGGTTGTATTCCAAAAATCTCTTTTAGATCTTATTTCCGAGCATTTCGGTCTCTCCATAATTTGATATCAAGATAGCTTTTGAATTTTTTCACAAAATAAAATAAAATAAATTCACGATCAAGCATTGTTTTGAACTACAAATGACCTGAATTCTCATGTAATTTGAGATATGTAGGAAACTCAATGCTAGGGTCCGGCCATAAATTCCTCAAATTCCGTATTGATTCTTTCCTTCAAAGATATGGAAATCGGTTCGGTCAAAATTGGATTTGTCAATCTTCAAAGATATGGAAATCCTAAAAATATTTTAATTTTTTTCTCTAATTAGTTATGTTAGTTTTTCAAAAATAATTATATAATTTTATGTATTGATTTAATTTTCATCTTTTATATAAAAATTCAATAAATAGCCTAAAAATAGTGTTTAGCATAAATACATATTTTTTGTAAAAAAAATTAGCGAATTTTATAATTTTGTAGTGAACTTATGTCTTGATAAGTATTTTTTCTTGTTCAAATTAAGAAGCTCAAATAATTAATCATAATCATCCTTCTCATTTTAATTTTGACCGAATTTAGTTATTTGACTCAATTTGACTATAACTAAATCTAATTCGGTTAGAGTAGCAACTAAAACGGTCAAATTTTAAATAAAATAGGTCATTCTCTTAAATCCCACGCATATACACGCCCTCACTCTCCTCTCTCTTTCTCTTTTTCCAGCTTTCACGCGCTTCCTCTCAACTTTCTTCTTCAAAAACGTAGAAGTCAAGCCAAGAACCCTAATTTCTTCATCCAAACGACACCCCCATCACTCTTGTCAGTCTCTCTCTCCATATTCAAAGATTGCAGACCTTGGGACTAGATTTGTTGATTTTGGCTGAGATAAATCTCACCCAAATCTAATCCGAATCAGAAGATATCACATCGAATTCGAATTTTTGGGAATATGTTCTCCTCTTGCTTGTCTTCCCTTCCATTCTTTCCAATCAATATCTCATCTCCCGCTCAAACAGCTATTGGAATTCAAATTTTTAGTTTTGACTATAAATACATGATATTGGTGGACTTTTAGAGGCAGAAAGTTGGAATTTGAAGGTTGGAGAATAGTATCGAAATCGAACCCATAAAGGTTTGAACTTTGGATTTTTTATTTTCTTTCAAGTTCTTTGCTCACCAGTTGGTGGGTCAGTGGTGGTGAAGTCCTCTTCTCGTCGTCCAAGTATCGCTGCCCTAAGGAAGGTAACCTCAGTTCCTCTCGTATTCTGATCATATGATGTGTGTTTGAAATTTAGTCTGAATTACACTTTTAGGTATTTGGTTCATCTTTCAATGTTCTCTTAAATGATCTCATGTTCATGGCAGAAACTTGTTCTAGCTTTTGTTTAGGCTAAAATTGTTTCACAGTTGCTCGTTTGAAGTTTTGATACTTTGGATTTCCATCTGTTGTCGCCCTGTTCCAATCTTGTTGTTTTAGGTGCTGATTGCTCATATAATGTTATCGTAAATGGGTTGTGTATGTGGTTGTCTGGATTTAGTGATTAGGCCCTTAATATGATTTACATGTAGCTTACCAGACGATTTGCACAATTCATATATGTTAAGTTCCTCTGTCTGGCTCACTACTTTTTTATAGTCTATTTGCTTGATGTTTCTATTAGTTTAAACTCATTCTGGCTGTGAGCATGCTTATTTAAAAAGATCATTCTTGCCCCAATCTCTGGAGATAGTCGTCTTAAGTTCATAGTTGTTTTAAACCTTTCACTCGTCTAAGCTTTAGTGTATCTGCTTGTTTATTCTGTCTGGCCATCTTGCTTCAATATTGACATAAATGTGATGTCATAAATGTTGAGCCATGGAGGTTCAATCTCTCTAAAGACATCAACTCGTATGATTAGGATGGATCAGTATGTGATATGGATCAATATATTCCTCCTTAAAAGTGATGCCTCTGTTTGGGCTACTAAAAATATGCATTTTTTAGGAGAGGTCTACACTCAATGGTTTATCTTGTTCTCATTATGTTTTGATTGTATATGTCCTGTTCTCTTTCCTGTCGATGTTCTATTGGTCGGTTTGTATTAGTATCGCCTAAAGTTAACTAGTACTTCCTGGAATCTCAATCTAATGTACTCTTCTCGTTTTACCACAGCTCCAAGCTAGTGCCATTAATTGTTTGCCTTAGAAAATTCTAAAAATCACTATTCTACCAGCACAGCTATATTTCTTGGAATTTTGGCTCAAAATGTACCTTTGTTTAGCTCTTGGTTGTTGCATACACCCTTTAGTTTTATGTTTTTCTTAAGCTCATGGGCTGTTTAAGTTCCCTTTTCATATTTCTTTAAGCGTCAATCTCTCGCTATGCTCAACTTGGTTCAGTTTTCATACTTAGTAATAACAAGTTAATTGTTGTTTTCTGCAAATTCAATCAAAATTCTTTACGTTTGCTTAATTTCTCCATTCAACGTGAGGATACAATAGATGATTTGACTCACTTTTGTTTGGGCACAATCTTCTTCTACCTGTTTAGATATGGTTTACTGGAAAGATTTTATATAATTTCTAACTTAGTTTATTTAGGGTCTAGATCATATAGAACTTAAAAATGTTTTTCATATTACTGCCATCTTCTTTATTTTAGCCATTCTGACTTTAGGACATTACATCATTGAAGTCTTTTATTACTGTCAACACAATTCACACACAACAATACTTTGTTTGTAATATCTTTTAATCATGTGATTGGGGATATTTGAAATTCACTATATATGGAAATCCCTTACTCATTTACCCCTACTCATGTATCCAGTTTCAGTCTCTGTTTCTACTAAGGTTTGGCTCAAGTTAGTCACTGATCACATGTTAAGACAGTTCTTTTTTTTTTGAGTGTTTGAAAGATGACATAATGCATTTCTTTCTTAATAAGAAGACCACTGTATACTCTTTTCCTTGTTACCATTATGTTGTCTTAAAATGTTTTGTGTATTGGGTGTTCATTTTGCTCAATTTTGCATCTCTAAAAACTTTCATTTCTATCCTTGCATTAGATTTGAATTATGAGTAGGCATTTTCCTGTCTAGCTAACGTACTGATGCATACATTTGCATTCACTATAATATGCTATATTGATAACATTCTTATTCTTATGTGGTTAGTGTTTGGGCATTGCTGTAATTTATTTTTAGCTTCAATGCTCCTTCCAATCATTCTAATCTTTATATTTTATTTTCCTTGCATGTGATACCGATCTGAGTCTATTTCAAACTCCACCCTTGCACATTCTTGAGTTGTTTCGAGTCTGCCTCGTCAAAGAAAGACGATGAACAGGTCCAAATAGGCTATTTCACAGGTCTTGGAAGTTGAAAAATGGGCTGTATACATATGATATACAGAAAAATGGAGTTGATATACAGCTACTGTATACAATGATATACAGCAAAAGTGGGCCAAAGGCCCAAAACGCAGCAACCAGAATTTGGCCCATTTTCATTATTTCCTTTGTTTTGCTTAATTGCTTATTTTCATTTCATTTGTGATTGTTTAACTCTAAGGAGCCGTTTGGTTACTGGTTAGAGTTATGCAGGTATTAGTTATGCAGGGTTTAGTTATGCAGGTATTAGTTATGCAGGGTTTAGTTATGCAGGTATTTGTTATGTAGGGTTTAGTTATGCAGGTATTAGTTATGCAGGATTTAGTTATGCATGTATTAATTATGCATGGTTTAGTTATGCAGGGTTTAATTATATAGATATTAGTTATGCATGGTTTAGTTATGTACAAATTACAATACAGTAAACTAATTTTTATTTCTTAATTCCAAAAATGTTTAGCGAGCTAATATTTATTATATCCATTAAAATAAACAACTATCTTAATAACACATTAAAATTTAAAAAAATGTCAATAGCTAAAAACACTAAAGTAAATAACAAATAACTAAGCAGTTAAGTAATTTGTATTGAATAGGATAAGTAATTAAGTAAATAAGAAATAACTAAAAATATTATAATACATGTATTGGCCGTGCGTTGCAAAGAAACTAAGTAAAGAACTAATTACAATTAACCGGCACTATCTTATCGCCAAAGAAAATAATTAATAAAAAATAAAGCAAAGAAACTAAAAATAATTAAGCAACTATCAAGACAAAAAAACCAAAGAAAAAAATTGATAGTATAACTTTTTTAAAAGCACAAATAATTAAAAAAAATTAAAAGTTAATTGAGAAGGGTAAATATGTAAATATATTATTTAATCCATGTATAACTAATACTCACATAACTTATTCCACCTTCTACCCTGCATAAAATTATACATAGATTTCCTCATAAGTTATGTAAGTATTAATTATGTGGATTCACTAAAACACAACCAAACATTGTATAAAACTAATGCAGGAATAATTTTTATACAGCATTTTAAACCTACCAACCAAACATTGTATAAAATTAATACATTAATAACTTTTATTCTATTTACAAACCAAACATGGTATAAAACTAATACATGAATAACCAAAGTTATTCATGTATTAGCTTTGGGCTTATCCCATAACCAAACGACCCCTAACTCTTTAAACGTTTTAAATATCTTAATTAAATCCCCCTAGGATGAGCCAAAATTGTTTTGTATTGATTTAGTGATTTTATTTATCACGTGATTTTTTACTCAATTGACCATTTTTGTTAAAGCTTTATCTCTTTTTCAAGTATTTTATTTGTTTTCTTTTTAAACCAACTTTTCTCTTAAATAACTTTTTTTTTTTTAAATTCCCTTTACTTAAAAGTATTTTTTTCAGAGTTAGGTAAATAGTTTTCAAGCCGTCGGATAACCGCGTTTTAGCTGCTTCTTTAAGTGCTAGCACCTTCTTAAAGTAGAAATAAGAATCTCTTACCCATTTTCTCTAAATTTTTAAAGGGTTTATCTGTTAAGATCTTTTTAAATTAAGTTTTCTTAATTTATTTAAAAAATTAAGTGGCAACTCTTTTCTAAGTATTTTTCTTAAATTGTTTTATACTTGGAGCATTTCAAAAAGTGATTTTTCTAAAGATAGTAAAGTCACGACGTAACTGTAACAACCCTGAAGGTAATTCTTTGTAATTTTTGTTAAATGACCGTTTTACCCCTCCCGAGAGTTTCCCTGAGTCATATTTGACTGATATATGAAATTAATTTTGTGAAGTTCTTGTTAATTTTTTAGTTTTTTTGGAAAGTTTTGAATTCTAAAGGCTTAAGTGGTCAAAATGTGGTTTTTGGGGTCATTCGGAGTTTCGAGTCTCGGATGGGGATTCCGTCGATTCCATCAGCTTCGGAATGTGGAATTTGGTCTAGGAGGGTTGACGGAATCAAATTTGAGGTTGTATTGTGGATTTGAGGCCTTGAGCTGGAAAATTGTGAAATTTTGATCATAGAGTTGACTTTGGTCAACATTCGGAGATCGGATTGGATTTTCGACAACTCTGTTGAATTCGAGGGATGATTTTAGGTCTAGGAGTGGCCTTGGTTGAATTTTTAGAGGTCCCGAGCTTGTTTTGAGTTGTCGAGGCTTAAGTTAGTTTTGTTGTGCTTTATCGGGTTCCGGGTCAAGGAGACCTCGAATTCAAACTCTAACGGTTCCATTGAGTCCGGAACGTCGAATTTAGTAGTGTGGCATATCTGGTTTGTGTGCACGGGGTTCCGAACGAATCCCGAGGGTCTATTTGGGGACTTGTTGAATTGCTGATTTTTGCTGTATCTGGTGCATGGGATTTTGGCCTCTGCATTCGTGGAGGGACCTGGCGCGTTTGCGGAGGGTCAGCTTCTTGATCTCCGCGTTCGCGGAGAGTTAGCTTTTTGGTCTCTGCATTTGCGGGCCTAGTGGGCCGCGTTCGTGGAGGTTATTTTATGCCTAAAACAGTGTAAATTCGGGAAATGTCCCATTTTCACCATTTTCATCTTTTTGAAGCTTTGGGAGGCGATTTGAAAGAGGGTTTTTCGTGGAAACCTTGTGGGTAACTAATTTTAACTCTAAACCTTGATTTCCTATTGATTCTTTCATGATTTCAATTTGAAAATTGGGTTTTTGAAGTTGGATTTTGCAGGTTTTGCATGAACTCCAAAGTTTTGATCAAATGGTGATTGTGGACTGGTTTGATTTCCGTTTTAAAAATGGTTTTCACTAATGTTTTCCTAAGGCTTTGAAGAGCATTTTCATGTGAGAAATTTCAAATTCAAACCTTATTTTCGAAACTCGATTTTTGAGCCATTTGGACCTCTTTGCCCGATTTTCGTGTTCTTAGTGTTGTTGGTTCTAAAATTTGATTTTGATTCATAATTTGATTAGATTGTATTGCTCTCGGAAGGGAAAGGCTCCGGTCGTTGGTTGATTTCAATTTCGGTTAAGGCAAGTAGACTTCTAACACTTTGCGAATCTTGTAAAATTCTGAATTTCTCCTTCTTGATTGTATTGGGGAGTAATGAGATTGAGGTATAAGTTGAGTTCTTGTATGAATCAATCTAATCTAATCGGTGGGTTCAATAAAAATGGCTATGTGTGCTAAAGTGTTAGGCCAAAGTGTGTTGGGCCGTGATTTTGGTATTGATATGTAATTGATGAAATGTTATAATAGCTTCGATGTGATTATGAAATTGATGAATATGTCTTTTGCTCATTGTGGATTATGAGACTAGACTTGAAATTCTTGCTTAGCGATTGATCCTACTTGCGATGAAAGGAGAAATGAATTCGGGACTAGGCAAATGATCTTGTTGTAAATGATGTAATTGTTGATAATGTGATGTGATTGACATTGATATGAATTGCGTCGTGATTGTGAACACTATCATTTTCTCATTATTTGTGTGAACTTGCTTATGTGCATTGGTTCTGAGACACTATGATGAGACACTTTGATGATTATGCCGATGGGAAATGGTTCCGACGAGTGATAATTATGCCGATGGAAAATGGTTCCGGCGAGTGATGATTATGCCGATAGGATATGGTTCCGGCGATTGATGATTATGCTGATGGGAAATGGTTCCGGCGGATACATGGTCCATGTGTGGCCCCCATGGGTTCCGGTCTGAGATTCAGCAAATGTGTATCATAGGACAGACATGCATCATTCTACTTGACATTGCATTGCATTGCATTATCTCATTCTTGTCATTGTGGAGTCGTGTTTATGCCTTGTGACCCTGGGATTGATATACTTGATACTGATGTGAATTATTTCGGCTTTGCTGTTGAGCTGTTATTAACCTATGTGTTATATGAACTGTGAATTGGAATATGTTAGGTTGGGCTGATTTTCTGTGCAGGTTGTAGTTATTGGAGGTTCAGTTGGAAGCCAGGGATTCGTGAATTTTATTAGATTTGCCTTATTTTATTAGTCAATTTGCTGGTACTGTGTTGTTGGGTACTCACCCTTGCTTCTACACTTGTGTAGGTTTCGAGCTCGGACCGTGATCTAGTTCTCTCTTCTTCTTACTCCGAGGCTTTTGAGGAAACTTGAGAGGTAGCTGTTCGATGTTGGCGATATCTCTTGACCTTTTATTTTATGTCTTGTTCTACTTGAGATACAAAGACATTGAGACTTGTATTTTCATTTCAATTCGGTATTAGTGGCTTGTACATGTGACAACTAGTCTTGGGAAGGATTGTTAGTTTTGAAGTCTTCCGCTTATTGTTATTAGGCTGACTTGTCCTGGTGGGATAGGAAAAGTGCCATCACACCCGATTTTGGGTCGTGACAGTAACAATCATAAATAAGTATTTTAATGGAAGTTAGAGGATATAATGAGTTAAATGTAGTATTGATAGTTAAAAGGTTTAATGGGATTAAATAAGATATAAGGTATAATAGTTTGTGTATTTTTAATAACATTTAGAACTTATGTAAATCATATTCAATTCAATTCTTTAATATTAAATGCTTCATTTACGAAGCAATACAATTCGTTTGCCATAATTATTTTACTACTTATGATTTCAATTGATAAGATTAGTGAAAAATTCATTGGTTCTTTGATTCTTATTATTTATTTGTACACTATGATTATTAGATATTGATATTAAGAACTATGATTAATTACTGTACTATTAATTTGTGCTTAAGACAAGACAATTATATCATAAGAAATGACTTTCTTAATTGAATACATCACTTCAAAAGGTGCATTTTAATCCTTGATTCATGGCCATTCAGCACTTTACTTATTTCAATTTGAAAATAAGTAATAATTTGTTTAGCTTAACTAAAGGTTCGTAGTATATAATAACAAATTTAATTAAATTGGTAGCATATGATCAAGAGTTAAAAACTTAAATGTCTCAAATTTATTATTCTACTTATTCCTATTCTTTATTGTAAATTTAAAGGCCTAAATATTTAACTTTAACCTTTCATTTCTCCATGAAGAATGGAAAATTTATATCTATTTATTTATTATATAAAGCTAAAATGTGTCAATTACTATTCCATTGATTAATTTCTCTAACTTTACTACTCCACTTATTCCTACTCTTTATTGTAAATTTAAAGGCATAAATATTTATCACTCAAATCTTTCATTTTCTCCTTTAAGTATGAAAATTTATTTAAAATACAGTAACGTAATGAAATATCATTTCAGATAGATTGAAAAGAATTAACTACTTATATAATTAGTCAATTAAAGAATAAGATAATTGCTCACTAAATTAATTAAAAATAATTAAAAGTCATAACTCTCCAAATAAAAGTTAATGTGTCAGAATTTACAAAGTTGTCATTTACCACTAAAACCTTTTAAGAAGCCGAAGAGCCCTAAAAATTTACACACTTTGCATTCTAACCTCTTACCCAAAATCAGCCTTCAAAGAAAAATATGAAAAAGATATGTTCTTCGATTGAATCTCTTGATAGGGGGTTACTTGATCAGATTGTAGAAAGGGTGGCTTCTGTCTACTTGAAGGATTTAATAAATCTCAGACTAAGATATGTATATTTTTTAAAATCTATTATTTAGATTCATGTTTGCTAACCTATTGATTTTTCAGTTGCAAGCTTTTTAATGAACTAGGAAGTGAATGATGGGTATATAGCAAGGTCTCGCTGGTAGAAGTCTTGAATAGGATATTGATGCTCTGAACCTCCGAGAAGTTCAAAAAATATAATTCTTTCATGAACCTATGCATAGATTGTAGAAATACAGAAGCCATGTATATAAAAGGTGTGGTAGTAATTTATTTTAAATTATTTTTGTATGTATTCGACTAGTTAAAGGACTTATCCACGTATTCGGGTGCTTAATCCATTCTATTTCATGGTTATGTGTTTATTTTTTTCAGAAGGACTT
Source organism: Solanum appendiculatum (assembly GCA_018342035.1). Taxonomy (NCBI): domain Eukaryota; kingdom Viridiplantae; phylum Streptophyta; class Magnoliopsida; order Solanales; family Solanaceae; genus Solanum; species Solanum appendiculatum. Next base: position 37,391 of record JAGDQO010000372.1, read on the forward strand.
CTTCAAAAATGAAAGTCCAGAGGTTGCACTTGAATTGCTGGACAAAGCATCAAAGGGAGGCCACACCGCTGCAACATATGCTTTTGCCTTAATCTCAATCTTCTTAGGCTGTGGATCCATGCGAGATGGGGTGAAGACTATTGGCGAGATGAAAGTAACGCAACAACAAAGAAGAATAACAAGGCACTGTCGAAATCGTCTTCAACAATTCTTAAGTGCAATTTGGGTATTAAATCATTTATTTATTGAAAAATCCACTCCTTGTTGCACAATTAAATATGTATTTACTATTCACAAAAATGGTTGAGATAGTGCGGAAGATGAGGGAGAAGAGCATTGTTATGATTGTAGTAGTGATGAAGAAATTAGAAAGTTCTGGTACTTCTTTTAGACCATTGGGTAATAATTTTTGAATATAAACCATGGATTATGTTTCTGCATATACAGAGACTTTTGTGTCTTTTTCAACCCAATTCATTAATTTAATTCTTGATTTTAAAAATTCTTTAAAATTATCTCATGTTTAACTAGATTAGGACACGGGATCCTAGGGACATATAACATAATGTGTTTGATCAGTTTTCAATGCAATAGCAATACCACTCATTTGCCATAATTATTTTACTACTTAAGATGCAATGCAAGCAATACCATTAATTGGCCTTCTTTGATGTGTTACTTATCTAATCGATTATATAAAGATTATCACAGAGTGACAAAGTATTAAAAATAAAATATGTTAATAAAAACAAAGTATTAAAACAAAACCCTCAACCCAGTGACGTGGCACCACCAGAAGCAAAAATTCTCTTTTTATTTATTTATTTTCAAAACTGCCTTTCCCCTCTGCAATAGGAACGCCACTTCAGCCCTCAACAATCGCTTCTACCATTCATTGTTTTACCACTCTTGCCACTCTTCATAAACATTGCGCCTATTTACAACAGCCAATCCGCCTATGTGGTGCCCTCACATATCAGGATTCTTATTTAACCCTTCTTAAAAGTCACAACCTTACGAAAAAGTTACAACTCTTTAGAAAAGTCAGAACTCTTCATAAAAGTCACGACTCTTCACAAAAGTCACGATTTTTCACAAAAGTCACCAATTTTGAACAAAAGTCACAACTTTTCATAGAAGTCACAAATTTTCATTTTTCATTCACACCTTTTAAAACCCAATACTTAATTCCAAGGCACCAAAAGAAGAAAGAATAAACAAAGAAAATTGATTTCAATTGCAATGCGACATTACAACTCTTGCACCTCTCTGTCCATAACTCATAATGCTGCCGGAATTGTTGAATTCATTACATTTGGTTCTTTAGTAAACAAAACCTCCATTTCTGCCACTATTATTTGTTGGTTTTTTCCGCTATAGGGGATTCAAATTCAAATACATTAATTAAGCTTCTTAAGAAGTGTGCTTCATTCCTCAAAGATTTCTTCCTCCTATTTCATGAAGCTTAATCTTTTACTATAAGTCATAGTGATTCATGTAACTCTTGCAATTTATTTTTGCTATTTTAGTGATTTTTTTTTAACTCTGTTAAAATTTTTAGTAAGGATGATTTAAAATTGATCTTCTCTTTTGTCCCTTTCTACAAGTTTCTTCATATTATTTTTGGAAAAATTGCTTGTGGGCTGTGCTATATTTTATAGCACACAACAATAAATATGTGATAACTTATATGGAACCAATGGTGAGGTTTGTTAAAAGAATCATACAGATTGCTCTCTTACTTGCCACTATTAGTATATTATTTTGATTATTTTATCATAGGTAAAAACATTTTGTATACCATTACACTCTTCCTAGAATATTCGTATAGAGACAATTAGTCCACTTCTTTTATCGCAAGTTGACTAATTTGTCATATTTCTTCCTCTCTTCTTTTTGGGCATAATAAGAGATCATGTTTTCTTGAAACTAACAGATGTCCAAAATACACTATAACAAAAATAATTTTTATCGGCAATAAATATGCACATTAACAAAGAGTGCTAGAGCCTTTACCAGCATTAATTAATTTTCATTAGATTCAATGTTGCTATAGACTTTAGGGATATTTATAGAGAGTACTAACTACCTCTGAAAATACATATTTAGTGGCAATTAATTTATTAATTGCCGTTAAAGATCATTTTTGTTGTATTGATAACTCTTTCTATTGGCTTCTTTCAATTAAATTTGTGAATTGTAAACTTGGATACAACCCGGCAGACTATCTTTTTGAAAAATATATTAAGCAACATGCTTTTTTCTTCTTAATTGTTAGGAAAGTAAGGTCGTCTTTATTATTATTTGTGGATATTTGTGAGTTCAGGTGATCACAAAATTATGCTGTGAGATTTTAATATGTTAAGTATCAAAATTTTGGCTTAGAATATCCATTTATGAACAGTTCCATTCTGATGCCACCTACTACTTGGTTGATCATTGCATTAATTCTTTGCAACTGCATACTATAACCATAACAATAACTATGGTTCAATCAAATAAGTTGGGGCCGGTGATATGAAACCTAAGCAATAACAATGACTATTTTGAGACAATGAGGAAAAGTCTTTATAATACTAACAATTTTAGGGTCATTTTTAACATATACATGAACGGCATACTATAATAAAAAAGAGATGGATGGAGGTTCATAAGAAAGGAGCCGAAGGTCCTCCATTTGAATTTAGATAATTATGTTCTTGTATGGACGTGATGTTTCATTTTACTTGGGAGTGTTGTTGTTCGAGACTTTTTGGTCTCTTCTTTAACGTTTGATGTTGTTCTTTATAACTTCTTGGAATTTAGAAAATTTCGTTACTTCTGACCAACTATTTCCATTGATATTTTCTTAGACTTCTTTCTTATACTAAAGATCTCTCTGACTCATAATTTTTGTATAACAAAAACAAATATTAAGAAAATATAGCACTTTAAGATTTCGGAGGAACGCTTTGCCTTAAGATAAAATATTCTTGACAATGTAGTGTATGTATCGAAAATACGAATATTATCGAATGATTATATGTAAGCTTAATAAAATAGTTCAATCCCGTGCGAAACACTAGTAATTTACCTAGTTAGAATAATAAATATGATTGAATTTGTAATTAATAAACAAATTATTTAATGAAAAAATGAAGAAAAAAGCCAAAAAAAAAGATAAATAAGAATGAAGGCCATAGAGAGGTGTCACATCACCTTGTCTATGCTTCTCCTTTATACATATATAGAGAGATTATATAACAAAAGAATTCTTCTACTCTATTGATTAAGAAAAATAAATGGTTATTAGTGACGAATTATTGAAAGCATAACAGAAATAAACGACTCAATAATTTAATTAGGAAGGGACATGGGTGGAATTAAACATTAATTTACGTAATAAAGACATTGTGGACCTTAAATTTAGTTATTGATTAAAAATTATAGAAAAAAAATAAATTCCAACAATCATAAAAGGATAAATATGAATATTAATAAAAACAAAAGTGTCACGTCATTTTTTTGTTCCTAACTAATGAGAAACTATAAAAATATAAGAACTTTATTATTGAAGGAATATGAAAGATTGAGATAGTACATTATTGAGACATTATGCATGTTTTCTTCACAATTATTTTCTTTAATTGTTGCAACATTTTATTTAAGCGCATTTAACTTAATTAAGAGATCAGTTAATACAATTACATCTATTGAACTAGAAAAAAAAAGAAAAATAATAGATCAATGAATTACATAAAAGATCAGTAACAATTTTCTAACTAATCTAATAGACAACAAAAATAAGTAGTAAGAGGAAAAATCAAAACAATACATTAATAAATGTTCAATAATATTACCAAAAATGGTTGATACAATTACATCTATTGAATTAGAATAATAAAAATAAAAATAATATATTAATGAATTACTACTCTCTCCATTCATTTCTATTATTTATTATAAAAACTAAAAAGTTTAAAATTTTATTATTCTAGTTATATTTATTACATTTCATGATGAACCCATCATCATTTATTTTAATAGTTTTTTATAAGAATAAATGTCACAATTATTATCATTTATTGTCCAAACTTTTCATAATCTTTATTGAAAATCAAAACTCATCCACATATTAATTTACAAAATCATTGATATTCGGTTTTAACTTCTTCATTCTATACAAAATTGATATTACAACTCTCTCAGGTAATTATTACATTTAATTTTTAATGTAATTTTTTTACAAAATATATTAATTAATTAGTCCCTTCCTTGTTTCAATATAATAAGTGAAGCATCATTTTAAAAAAAATAAAATAAAAAAAGGGTTTGAGAATAACTAGTGTATTATCACAACTCATAACTCACAAATTATTGACATGTGTCGGCAACTTTTCTTTTTCCCCACTATACCCTATTAGAAGACCCTAAGCACTAGTCACTCCATCACCTTCAAGCAAATCCTAAACCCTTTTTACAACCCCAACAAAATTCCTAGAAGTAAAACCATGAAGAAGGTTTGTTCTACCATAGAATCAATCGACGTGGGATACTTTATGATATTGTTCAAAGAGTGACCTCTGAGTCATTAAAAGATTTAATGAATCTGAGACTCGTGTATATATATATATATTTCTTAAACTATTATTTTCATCAATGTTTCCTAATCGATTGATTTTTCAATTCAAAGCTTTTTAATCAACTTGGAAGTAAAAAATACCTTTATGAGAATGTATCGTTTGTGGACTTTCCACTTTATTCCTGGGCTGTGCGGTGGAAAAGAGCAAATGGATAAAAGGAGTTACTTCTTCGACCAGTGCATAAAATCTGGGAATACAGACACCTTGTACACAAAAGGGGCGGTAATATTTTATTCTTTTTTTTCTTTGTATTCTAATGATTATTTGAAAGCTGATAGGTTCTAATTGAATTTTTAGTCACAAATTTAAAGATTTTTCCTTCTATTCAGATGGTTATGTGTTTTTACTCACAAAATTCAAATAAAGTTCTTCAAAAATGTTTGTGTTTCATTTGTCAGATGGATTTTTTCCAAAATCATAGCTCGAAACTTGCATTGAAAAGCCTGCAACAAGTAAAACAAGATGGGCATGATGGAGCAACATATGTGCTTGCAATAATCGTAATATTCGTGGATGGTACCGACAATGGAGAAGGGGTCAAATTCATTGGCATGATGAAAGAAAAACATCTGCAAAGAAGAAAAACAAAGCAATGGCGCCAAAGATTAATCTCAATCTTGGAAAGCAATTGGGTCAGTAATCCGTTATTTTTTATGCTTAGACCCGATCATTGTTACACTATTCAACATGAGAATAGTGTTCGTGTTAATGGATGGCCTGTTGATAATGACAAGGAAAATAGTCATTGTCGTGGTTGTAGTTGTGATGTTGAGATTGATCATATCTTTACTTTTTTGCCTAAGTTTGTACTGTAATTTAGCTTTCTGTTTTTTTTCTTCAAATACCCAATTGGGTTTATTAAACAAAAAGGAAAAGAACAATAACCAAACCCAAAAGTGGCCTGGATCTAATACAAAGAAAAAAAAATACAAAATAAAAATCTAACTAGCAAACAAAAAAGGAAATAAACAAAAACTAAAGAAAGGCAATAGCTTTCTATTTTGTAATTTTGTTTGGGGCTAAATTATGTGCACAAATTGCAACTTGTCAAGTCATTTTAGGGCTATTTTATGTGCTTGTAATTTAGCTTTCTATTTAATACTAATATAAATTCTCCTTCTAAATTCTATACTAATTGTTTGTGTTCATATATAGTGCTGATAATAGCCTACCTCCCTAATTCGATTAGTTGAATTCTGATACTAATTGCAGCTAAAATATATACATGAATTTAGCATTCATTGAATATAGCTGTTTCATGTAAACTTTGTTCCAAATTAATGGATGTCAAACTCAACCTTTGAGTATTTTTTAACCTACAAAAATATTGAAATTTTTTTAGAGTTCTTGAAATTGATAATTGTGATAACCGAAACAGTAATGATGACACTGAATTATGTTGATGAGTTACGTTTTCACCAAGTTTTCTTTTTCTGTCAAAGAGGATTGGTTGGTTAATATGTATTTCAATTCGTCTTCATTCAAACGAATTTTAGAATACTTGTAGGTGTGCTTACACTTACTAATATATCAAGATATTGATGTTAGTTGAATTAACTAATGATGAATAATTAAAGGACTAAAAGCAAGTTATTTTGAACATAAAATCGATTTTTAAAATCATCAAAATAATATGGTTGAGGCACAACCAACAATAGTTGTGTGATATTAAAAATTTTCAACTTCATCAAACTCAAATTTGTGAATTCCAGCCACAAAGAGAGTTCTTTTAAAAAATAATCAAAATAAGGGAACCTAACCTAGACTCGAACACGAGACCTAAGTACTAATGATTTGACGTTTTATCATTTGCGCTGCAATAGAATTCATTTGAAATCACTAAACATAATTTTTTATTTATACCATAACTTATTGTAAATAAGATATTATAAATAAAAATAGTCTAATCACCCCAAAAATGTGCAAATAAATCTAAACAAGTCTAAATTGTTCACCATTATATTCATCACATTGAATTGACTTACAGTCGGGAAAGACCATCACTCATTGCACAAAGGCTTCTATATTCTTTACGTTTATTTTCATCATAATGAATTGACTTATATTCATGAAATATCATCATTCATTGTATGAAGGATCTGAAAATCAAATTTTTGACTCTTTTTTACCAAAAAAAAAAAGAAATTTAAATTTTTTGCATTCCCAACACCAATAGAGTTCTTTTAAAAAAATAACAAAAATGAGGAAAACTAACCTAGACTCTAACACGGGACCTACAAAGTAATCGTTTGACGTTTTACCGTTTACAATGTAATAGCATTCGTTTGAAATCACTAAACATAATATTTTTATACCATAACTCATTGTAAATAAGATATTATAAATAAAAATCGTCTAATCACCACAAAAATAGGAAAATAAACTCATTGTATTATGAATTCTAAACAATTCTAAATTCTTCACAATTATATTCATCACATTTAATTGACTTATAGTTGGGAAAGAGCATCATTGCACAAAGGCTTACCAACTGAGTTTTTTTAATTTAAAATAACTAAAATGAGGGAACCTAATCTAGACTCGAATGTGGAACCTAAGTACTAATCATTTGACATTTTACCATTTACGCAGCAATAGCATTCGTTTGAAATCACTAAAACTAATGTTTTTAAACAATAACTCATTGTAAATAAGATACTATAAATAGAAATAGTATAATCACCCCAAAAATGTGAAAATAAATTGAATTAAAGTTGGGATATAGCATAACTCATTGTATTACGAAATCTAAGCAATTCTATATTCTTCACGATTATATTCATCACAATATTGAATTGACTAATAGTCGGGAAAGAGCATCACTCATTGCGTAAAGGCTTCTATATTCTTTACATTTATTTTCATCATAATGAATTGACTTATACTCATGAAATATCATAATTCGTTGTATGAAGGATCTAAAATCAACATTTGGACTCTTTTTTATAAAAAAAAATAAGAAATTTGAAAATTTTAAATTCCCCGCACCAACAAAGTTCTTTTAAAAAATTAACCAAAATGAGGGAAACTAACCTAGACTCAAACACGGGACCTAAGGACTAATCATTTGACATTTTACATTTACGCTGCAATAGCATTCGTTTGAAATCACTAAACATAATGTTTTTAACAATAACTCGTTGTAAATAAGATATTATAAATAAAAATAGTCTAATCACCACAAAAATATGAAAATAAATTGAATTAAAGTTAGGATATAGCATAACTCATTGTATTACCAAATCTAAATAATTCTATATTCTTCATGATTATATTCATAACATTGAATTGACTTATAGTCGGGAAAGAGCAGCACTCATTGCATAAATGCTTTTATATTCTTTATGTTTATTTTCATCATAATGAATTGACTTATAGTCATGAAATATCATCATTCGTTGTATGAAGGATCTAAAAATCATCTTTTGAATTCCCCGCACCAACAGAGTTCTTTTAAAATAATAACTAAAATGGGGTTACCTAACTTAGACTCAAACGCGTAAGCTAAGGACTAATCGTTTGACATTTTACCATTTACGCTGCAATAACATTCCTTTGAAATCACTAAACATAATATTTTATAACTTTAAAAATTAGGTATTACTATAATTTAATAAATAATACTACTTATGGTGTCTCATTATTTACTACTATTATTCTTCATTTTTATGTTGTTCATAATATAAAAATAAATGAAAAACAACATGCATCAACACAAAACATATACATACACAAAAAACAACACACATAAACGAAAAACAACATGCATCAACAGCAGATTGTAAGTCTCTAAATTATCTTAACTTTAAACGCTTATTGTAATGACCCTCCAGGTCATTTATGTGTTAATGCCTTCTGTCTGTCATTTAGAGCATTCCTGTATCGACCCCAAGTCATTTATGACTTGCTGGCACTGACTGTTCGGTTGCATGATCGTTCGTTTGGGTTTTATGCCTGTTTTTCTGTTTTGGAGCTTTTGAACCTTGAAAAGTTGATTTCGGTCATAACTTAAGGTAAACAACCTCAGATGAGGATTCTGACGGTTCTATCAGCTCCGGAGCAGCCAAATTAGGCTATTTGCCCGAGTCTCGGTGGGTTCCCGGTGTGATTTTGGGGCCAGTTAGCTCTTTAACCTTTGAAATTTAGTTTAAGGTTGACTTCAGTCAACATTCTTGGAGAACGCACTCGGATGGAAATTTCGACAGTGCGGTTAGTTCCAGAACGCTGAGTTTGGTCTAGAATTTGGCTAAAATGGCGCTTTGGGTGTGGGACTCACTTTTTGTCGAAACGACATTGTATGGAAATTCCAACTACGCCATTGAGTCCGGAATGTCGAATTTAGTGGGGTAGCATAACTGGTTTATTTTTATCGGGTCCCGAACGAATTCCGAGGGTTCGTTCGGACACTTTGAAAAATAACAAAAATCTGGTTGCTGGTGCAGACCTTTAGCGACCAGAATTTAGCCTTTTAGCGACCAGAAATGGTTTTTAGCGACCAGTTTCGGGTTTTATAAATCAGAAATTTCAGCTCTCAGCCCTCATTTTCAAATAGCGATTTCTCCCTCATCCAAGCTCCGATTTGAGTGGTTCGAAGTCCTCTATGATAGTGGAGTTTGTGGCTAGGTGGTGGAGCGATCGGATTGTGTTTGTGAAACCTTGTTTGAGGTGAATTTCAGCTCGAAGCTATTGCCCATCATCTTTTTGGTGATTAATTTATGATTTCTTCTTCATTTTAAAACTTCGATATCTCGAGTTCTAGAGCTCCGTTTTGGGTGATTCGAAGTCCTAGTACTCGGAATCTTGTTAGGTTCGTGGGGTTTTTGGTCTTTTAGAATTGGGTGTCCCTCATTTCCGTGAATTCGAGTTGTAAGTTGCTTTCTTGGCCTATTTGTGTAAAGTTTTGTTTTTTGTTGTTGTTGGCTATTTGGAGTAGATCCAAGCCCTGATGAATGATCCGTTTTGGGATTCAAGTTCAGGGAAGGATTTGAGACCTTTTCACGGAGTCAATTCCAGAAAATCTGGAGCGGGTCCCACTTTGCCTGATTTGACTTCAAAATTGGTCTGTCTCCGATTTTATTGATTTTAGTGTCTAAACGATCGTATTGACGCTGTGATTCTATTTTTGATAGTTTGGCAGCAGTCCGAGGCTGTACAGAACGAAAAATCTCTGGTTGAGTGACTCGGAGCGCTTGTGATCGGCTTTATGGTAGGTTACGACTTCCCTTCCTTCTAGATTGAGCTTGAATGTGTAATTGCTGGTTGATATTTGTGAATCTAGGGTGGTTGGCTAGGGTTGTTTCCCTTATTCCCTAATTTCTTAGTTTAGAATTGACTGTGGGGCTGTTTTAGGCTAGTATCATGCGGTAGATTGGGTTATTGACTCGGATTGTTGGTGTTGGTGTTTGTGTTTTGGGTTATCCGTTGTTGCATGAATGGGTCTGGGTGTTTTTCTTCCGTGTTTGGTTGACTTGTGATTTCGGCCTTAGAATAGGTGAAGGTAGTATTGCTTTAGTCCTATGCACCTGTCGACTTGAGTATGTAACCGACGTCGATTCGGATGGACTAGATCCTTGTAGGTTGGTATAGCAGACTTGGGTATGATAGTATGAGCCTTAGTTTAGGCATTTTGGTGGCTTTTGGATCTTCCGATTCTTTCCCCTCTATCTCTGCGGTTGTGGGATGCTGCAGGAAGATGTTGCATTCGCACCGATTGGCGATTGGTTTAAGATAGGCTGGGACCCTTCGTTGATATCCTTGTGGGGGCAGCGGCTCGTGATGTTTATTCTGGCGTTATGGTGTTGGTGTTGGCTTTATCCGATTATTTATTGAGGATTGTTGGGAGTGGATGTCGATCCACAGTGGCATTGAATTGATTCGTGCGTTATGATGTGATTGGGAGTGGGCGGGGACCCACGAACCTGAGTTAGATGAGATCCTCTTCGGAGTTGATATGGCCTGCACACTCTGTCTAGAAGGGCAGGGCCCTTGAGGGTCATAGCTAACTAACTTGGCTGGCATGGATAGGGCCCCAGGAGTGATTAGCTGGGAGGGAAGCTGGATATATGATTTTCGGGGTCGTCTTCAGAGTAGACAGAGCCCACACGCTCGTCTGGCTGGGACAGGGCCCCCAGAGTGTTAGAAGGCTCACTCGTTTGGCATGGGCTGGGCCCAGGGCAGGCCCCCGGAGTGATAACCTATTAGGCAGTCGGGTATCAGGTTATTTGGAAGGGTCGGCGTACCCCCTCTTAGCACTCGACTGGCTGGGTTCATGCCCTCGGGGTAGCTAACAAGATTGGCAAATTGGTTTGGGGAGTCGTACTTGTGATTGGCTTAGTGTTGGGTGATCGAGCGGATCGGTATTCTGGTTTCTTTGATCCCGTAGTTATAGCTCCTCTGTGTACCTGTCGGGCTTATGGGGGTCCGTTCAGGTTTTATTTCAACTTGCGCACGAGTGTATCCAGCGGGTCTTATGGGGGGCCCAACTGGGTTTAGCTTTGCTATACTCAGTTTACTTTTCGCTTTTTCTGTTTCCATTCTGTTGACCTCTGTTGTTGTGGATTCTATCTTGTCTGCCTGTTTTTACCTTTCTTTCTCAGTCGGCCTATGATGCCTACTGGGTACCAATTGTTTTGGTACTCATGCTACACTCAGGATCTATTTTCGTGATGCAGGTCCTAGCACCAGTTATCAGCGTTGAGATCGGTCCTGCAACTGTCAGTTCAGGAGACTAGGGTGAATACTTGGCGTTCTAGGATTACCTGTCTCCTTTTGTATTTATCTTTTGGCTTGTCTTTTATTTTCGGGACAGTTGTTTCTATGGTTCACTTTTGGCACTTGTACTCTTGTTAGTGGTTCTGTACATGTGACTTCCAGGTTTTGGGAGGTGTCTCGTATATATTTAGTTTGGTTTCATTTTAGCCTTCGTTTATGTGTTCTTATGGTATGCTTCCGCTTGGTTTAGAATTAGTTTCCACTCTTAATCCCATTACTGTTAAGTTCTGGGATGGAGTTTGGCTTGCCTACTGGTGGGATGGTAGGCGCCATTATGACTTGAGAAATCGAGTCGTGAAAAATTGGTATCAGAGCCTAGATTCGTTGGTCTCACTTGTACAAAACTAGCATCTAATAGAGTCCTGAGGATCGGCGCAGAGACGTCTGTGACTTATCTTTTGGAGGGTACAGGGTGTCCTTAGGATGTTTTTTTATTTTGTATCCATTTTCGTGCGTTGCTGTCCAGTTAGTTCCTTGAAATCTCACTTGTGTCATTCTGTCATAGGGATGGCTCGTACGCGCAGTAGAGGTCGAGGTGATGCTGCGGCACCAGGCCGAGAAAGAGAGAGGACTCCGGAGCCGGAGCCTTGGGTAGAGCAAGTTCCTTCTCAGCCGGTGGGGCTGGGACCAGCCCAGCCACCACCAGCACCAGCTGTCGCCCCTGATCTGCAGGGCATGCTTGCCCAGATCGTAGCTCCTATCGGGGGTATGCAGCAGCAGCAGCCGGCCCCAGCACCAGTCCCAAAGCCGGTTCCAGCACAGCAGGATCAGCCTGCGGTAGCGGCTCCAGAGGTTCATCAGCCGCCAGTACCAGCCGCGGTTCAGCCAGACCCTTTGGACTAAGTTATGCCTGTACGAGAGCAGAAGATGCTCGGGGTGTTTCTTAGACTGTCACCGCCTAGGTTCTCCAGGGCTGTGGGGGAGGATGGCCACGAGTTCTTAACTACTTGCCGAGAGAGGTTGCAAACCTTGGGATTAGTGGAGTCTAGAGGAGCCGACTCCATTGCATATCAGCTAGACAGATCGGCCCGACAGTGGTGGCATTCTTTCATTGGGACTAGGCCAGCTAGATCACCACCAGTATCGTGGGAGAAGTTTTCAGAGGCTTTTTTGGCCAGATTTATTCCACGGAGCGTCAGGGATCAGCTTCGTGATGAGTTCTTGAGGTTGGAAAAGGGTTCCATGATGGTTTTCGAGTATGAGACCAGATTTCTGGAGTTGTCCCGTCATGCCACCATGATTCTGCCTACAGAGGAGGAGAGGGTCCGATGCTTCGTTAGAGGGTTGAGGCTACAGTTGAGGATTGAGTCACAGTCTATGTTGTCAGCGGGCTGTTCTTTTCTAGATGTGGTGGACCATGCCCGCACTATTGAGTAGCTCCATCGCAAGGCCCAATGGGGAAACGACAAGAGGGTTAGACAGGATGATAGAGCTAGTGGGCCCGTTCCAGGCCTAGATTTACTCGAGACCAGTTTCACCAGGGGTTCCAGCCAGGGCAGTCCAGTCTCCCATTTCAGGCAGCGTTGTAGACTCAGAGGGTGATCAGCACCGTCAGAGCAGTTTTAGTGCCGGTTTGAGTCAGGGCCGAGGTGGGTTTCAGTCAGGAGCATCAGGTCAGGGTGGCCGACCTCCAGCGGTTAGCAGGCCTTCTCAGTGCTGCTTCACTTGTGGGGAGCTTGGTCACTGGGTGAGGGAGTGCCCTTCTTCTAGATTAGCTTTACCAGCCCCTCATGCAGCAAGATCAGTTTCGGTAGTAGCATCTCCAGCTAGAGAAGGGGGTCAGTAGCAGGGTTCTCGGGGAGGTCCCCGGAGAGGCAGGATAGGTGGTCGAGTGGATGTGTGAGGTAGAGGGGCCCAGGGTCATTTCTATGCAGCTCCAGCTAGAGCAGAGGCTGAGGCATCCGATGATGTGATTATATGTACGGTTCTCTTATGCCATCAATCTGCTTCAGCCTTATTTGATCCTGGTTCTACCTATTCATATGTGTCTGATTACTGTGTGCCTCGATTGGGAGTGAGTCCTGAGCCCTTATCGGTTCCATTGCATGTTTCTCCCCCAGTAGGGGATTCCTTAGTAGTGGATCGGGTTTGCAGGTCTTATGTGGTGACCATTCGAGGGCAGGACACTCTGGTTGATCTTATTGTGCTTTGTATGGTAGATTTTGATGTGATTCTGGGCATGGATTGGCTCTCTCCTCATCGGTCTGTCTTAGACTGTTATGCCAAGACCGTGACTTTAGCCATTCCTGGTATCCCGCCGGTGGTGTGGCAGGGTGCTTGTAGTCGCACACTAGTTTGGGTGATTTCTTGTATTCGGGCTCAGATGCTGGTGGACAGCGGATGTGTCCGAGAGTTAGTAGATGTATTTCCTGTCGACCTTCCTAGCCTACCCCAGATCGGGACATTGACTTTGACATAGACATGGAGCCGGGTACTCATCCCATTTCTATCTTGCTGTACCGTATGGCACCTGCAGAGCTCAGGGAGCTCAGTGATCAGCTTCAGGATCTCTTGAGTAGAGGGTTCATCCGACCTAGTGTGTCTCCTTGGGGTGCCCCAGTCTTGTTTGTAAGGAAGAAGGAAGGCACCATGCGGATGTGTATCGATTACAGGCAGTTGAATAAGGTGACGGTGAAGAACCATTATCCTATGCCTCGTATTGATGACCTATTCGACCAGCTTCAGGGTGCTGCCGTGTTTTCTAAGAATGACTTGAGATCTGGTTATCATCAGCTGATGATTAGAGCAGCGGACATCCCTAAGACAACATTTAGGACTCGTTATGGCCATTATGAGTTCCTGGTTAAGTGTCTTGGGTTGACTAATGCCTTTGCCGCCTTTATGGACTTGATGACTTGTGTATTCAGGCCGTCTTTAGATTCCTTCATCATAGTCTTCATTGATGACATCTTAGTGTACTCACGAAGCCATCGTGAACATGAGTAACATTTGAGGATAGTGCTCTAGACTTTGAGAGATCATCGGCTTTATGCCAAGTTCTCAAAGTGCGAGTTTTGGCTTGCGTCTGTTGCATTCTTGGGGCACGTGGTGTCAAAGGATCGCATTATGGTGGATCCGGTAAAGATTGAGGCTATTTGTGGTTGGGCTAGGCCTACCTCTGTGACTGAGATTTGGAGCTTCGTCGGATTGACTGGGTACTAGAGACACTTTGTTGAGGGTTTCTCCACTTTAGTGGTGCCTTTGACTCGGTTGACTCACAGGGATGTTCCTTTTGTGTGGTCGGAGGAGTGTGAGAGGAGCTTTCTGAGACTCAAGGAGTTGCTTACCACCGCTCCTATATTGACTCTTCAAGTTGAGGGCGAGGGCTTCACGGTCTATTGTGACGCATTCGGCGTTGGTTTGGGTTGTGTTCTGATGCAGCAGGGCCGGGTTATTGCTTATGCGTCTAGGCAGCTTGAGCTGCACGAGCGCAACTACCCCACTAATGACTTGGAGTTGGTGGCGGTAGTTTTTGCGCTTAAGATCTGGAGGCATTACCTATATGGAGTTCATTGTGAGATATACACTGATCACAGGAGCCTTCAGTACATCATGACTCAGATGGATCTTAATTCGAGGCAGCACCATTGGATGTTTCAGATTCCGACCGGGTGTTAGCTTATGTGGGGGTTCAGTCATCTCCATTTGATCAGATCTGTAGCCGTCAGGTTGAGGATGAGTCTTTGGCAGCACTCAGAGATAGAGTTTTGGCAGGTGATACCGAGCAGGCTACCTTAGATTTAGTTGGGGTTTTGCGGTTTGCTGGCCGTTTGTGTGTTCCAAGAGTTGGTGATTTGATCCAGCTGATCCTTAGCGAGGCCCATGATTCCAGGTATTCTATCCATCCGGGCACAGCTAAGATGTATCGTGATTTGAGGCAGCATTACTGATGGAGCGGTATGAGGAGGGACATCTCAGACTATGTGTCCCGTTGCTTGTGCTGCCAATAGTTGAAGGCCGAGCATTTGAGGCCTGGTGGAGAGTTGCAGAGGTTATCCATTCCTGAGTGGAAGTGGGAGTGTATCACTATGGATTTCATTGTGGGATTGCCACAGACTCCTAGAGGTGTTGACAGTATCTAGGTCATCTTGGATCGATTGACCAAGTCAGCACACTTCATACCTTTTCATACATCATTCCATGTTGAGAGGTTAGCACGTATTTACATTCGGGAGGTAGTCCGTCTCCATGGTGTGCCTATTTTTATCATTTCAGACCGGGGTCCACAGTTCACTTCCAGCTTATGGAGAGCATTTCAGGAGGAGTTGGGCACCCGGGTGGATCTTAGAACAACATTTCACCCACAGACAGATGGCCAGTCAGAGCGCACTATTCAAGTTCTTGAGGATATGTTGCGGGCCTGTGTTATAGATTTTGGGGGTCAGTGGGACCATTTCTTGCCTTTGGCAGAGTTTGCGTACAACAACAGCTACCATTCCAGCATTCAGATGGCCTCGTTCGAGGCCTTATATGATAGGTATTGTCGCACTCTGATTGGTTGGTTTGAGTCTACGAAGCCTAGGCCGCACGACACAGATTTGTTTCAGGAGTCCTTGGAGCATGTGAGGTTGATTCAGGATGGCCCAGAGTAGACAGCGGAGCTATGCAGACCGCAAGCATCGATCGTTGAGTTTTACCATAGGTGACAGAGTATTCCTCTGAGTATTGCCCATGAAGGGCGTGATGAGATTTGGGAGGCGGGGCAAGCTTAGCCCCAGGTATATCGAGCCTTTTGAGATTTTGAGGGCAGTGGGTGATGTGGCCTATGAGTTAGCTTTACCTCTAGAATTCTCAGCTATTCATCCAGTATTCCATGTTTCAATGCTGCGTCGGTATGTTCCAGATGAGTCTCATGTGCTCCAGTATGATGTTGTTGAGTTGGATGATCGCTTGACCTATGTTGAGGAGCCAGTTGCTATTTTTGCCAGAGATGTGAGGCAGCTGCGGTCGAGAGTCATTCCTGTAGTTAAGGTCCGTTGGAGGCATCGTCCAGTTGAGGATGCTACCTGGGAGACCAAGCGGGAGATGCGAGCGCAGTTCCCCAGCTTATTTGAGCCCTGAGATATATCTTGATCCTTACTTTCACGGACGAAAGTCCTTTTAGTAGTGGATATTGTAATGACCCTCCAGGTCATTTCTATGTTAATGCCTTCTGTCTGTCATTTAGAGCATTCCTGTAGCGACCCCAAATCATTTATGACTTGCTGGCAATGACTGTTCGATTGCCTGGTTGTTCGTTTGGGTTTTTTGCCTGTTTTTCTGTTTTAGGGCTTTTGAACCTTGAAAAGTTGATTTTGGTCATAACTTCAGGTAAACAACTTCAGATGAGGATTCTGACGGTTTCATCAGCTCTGGAGCGGCCAAATTAGGCTAGAAGCATGGTTTGCCTGAGTCCCGGGTTTCCCAGTATGATTTTGGGGTCAGTTTGTAATGACCCTCCAGGTCATTTCTGTGTTAATGCCTTCTTTCTGTCGTTTAGAGCATTCCTGTAGCGACCTCGAGTCATTTATGACTTGCTGGCACTGACGATTCGGTCGCCTGGTCGTTCGTTTGGGTTTTATGCCCATTTTTCTATTTTGGAGCTTTTGAACCTTGAAAAGTTGACTTCGGTCATAACTTCAGGTAAACGACCTCAAATGAGAATTCTGACAGTTCCATCAGCTCCGGAAAGGCTAAATTAGGCTAGAAGCATGGTTCGTATGAGTCCCGGGGTTTCCGGTGTGAATTTGGGGCGGATTAGCTCTTTAGCCTTTGGAAATTGGCCTAAGGTTGGCTTTGGTCAACGTTCTTGGAAAACGCACTTGGATGAAAATTTCGAAAGCACGGTTAGTTTCAGAATGCCGAGTTTGGTCTAGAACAACCTTTTGAGAATTACCGGGAGCTTCCGATCAAAATCCGAGGCCCTTGGTAGAATTTGGCTAAAATGGCATAATGGGTATGGGACCCACTTTTTGTCGAAACGACCTCGTATGGAAATTTTGACTACGCCATTGAGTCCGAAATGTCAAATTTAGTAGGGTAGCATATCTTGTTTATTTTTATCGGGTCCCAAACGAATTCCAAGGGTCCGTTCGGAGCCTTTAAAAAAATAGCTAAAATTTGGTTGCTGGTACAGACCTTTAGCGACCAGAAATTGGACTTTTAGTGACAAGAAATGGTCTTTAGCGGCGAGGTTTGGGTTTTATAACCCAGAAATTTTAGCTCTCACCCTCATTTTCAAATGCCGATTTCTCCCTCATTCGAGCTCCGATTTGAGTGATTCGAAGTCCTGTATGACGTGGAGATTGTGGCTAGGAAGTGGAGTGATCAGAATGTGTTGGTGAACCCTCGTTTGTGGTGAAATTCAGCTCGAAGCTGCTGCCATCAATTTATGATTTCTTCTTCATTTTAAATTTTGATATCTCGAGTTCTAGAGCTCCTTTTTTGGTGATTCAAAGTCCCTAGTGTTTGGGTTTTCTTTGGCTTCGTATATTTGAGGTTGGGGTTCAATGGATACACGTTCTGCGTGAAATCGGAGGTAAACCCCTTATTTTGGCCTATTTTTGTTAGTTTTAGATTTGTTATTGTTTGGTTGATTGGGAGCGAATTCGACCCCTATTTGATAAACTAGTTTAGGATTAGTGTTGGGAGAAGGATTTGAGACCTTTTGACTGAGTCAATTCCGGGAAATCCAGAGCAGGTTCCATTTTGCCCGATTTTGACCCAAAAATTGATCTGTCTCTGAATTTGTTAATTTTGGTGTCTAAACGACCGTATTGACGCTGTGATTCTATTTTTTGTAGCGTGGCAGTAGTCTGAGGCCATTCGGAAGGGGAAATCTCCAGTTGAGTGATTTGTTGATATCTGGTGTCTGCACTTTTGACCTCCGCGTTCACGAAGGGATATGGGGCGCGTTCGCGGAGCATTGTTGGGCCGCATTCACGGAGTGCATTTTTGGCCTGAATAGTGTTAAGTCAGGAAAACACCTATTTTCACCATTTTTAGACTTTGGGAGCTAGGGTGGGCAATTTGGAAAGAGATTTTTCATGGGAATCGATTGGGTAAGTGATTTTAACCCTTAATCTTCAATACCCATTGATTATAACTCGATTTAAACCTGAATTTGAGGTTTCTAAAGGAAGAAATTTGGGGTTTTTCTTGAAATTCAAATTTTCAATTAAAGGTTGATTGTGAACTGATTTGAGCTCCATTTTTGAAATGGTTTTCATCAATGGATTCCTAATGCGTTGAGGATCATTTTCATGTAAAAAATTTTGGATTTACACCCCATTTTTGAAATTGAATTTTTGAGCTGTTTTGACCCTTTTTCCTGAATTTGATTGTGAATCATTATTTGAATAGATTGTGGTGTTCCGGATGATTTTTGAAACGGGAAGGCTCCGGTTATTGATTGATCGTGATTTTGGCTAAGGCAAGTGAACTTCTAAAACTCCGTAAATCTTGTAGAATTCGAAATTTCTTTTCTTGTATGTGTTGGGGAGTAATGGGAATGAGGTTTCGGGTTGAATTCTTGCATGAAATAATCTTAATTGATTGACGGGGTTAATAAAAGGCAATGTGTGCTAATGTCGTGAACTAAGTATAAAATATCGTGATCTTGATATCGATGTGAAAATGGGTGAAATGTTATGATAGTCTTGATGTGATCGTGAACTTGGTGAAATATCTCTTGCTCATTGTGAAATACTTTCTCTTCGATTGATCCTAAATGTGATGAAGGGTGATGAAATGGAGACTTGGTGACTTATAATGATGTGAATGTTGATGTTGATATACCGTTGACAGTGTGGTGTGACTCGCATTGATATGAATTGCATTGTGATTGTGAACACTATCATTTCCTCATTACTTGTGTGAACATGCATATTTGCATTGGTTCTAGAACACTATGATGAAACCAATTGATACTTATGCCGATGGGAAATGGTTCCAACGATCGATGATTATCCCGATGGAAAATGGTTCCAGCAATTGATGATTATGCCAATGGGAAATAGTTCCGGTGGATACATGGACTTTGTGCGTCCCCCATGGGTTCCGATCTGAGATGTAGCGAATGTGTATCATTAGGACATGCATACATCACTTTATATGACATCATTGCATTGCATTGCGTTGCATCTTATCTATCATCGTGAAGTGGTGTATATGCCCTTGTGCCTCTGTGATTGATATATCTAATACTGATATGACTTATTTCGGTGATGTTGATGAGCTATTGTTGATCTATGTGCTATATGAACTGTGTAGTCTAGATTGTGCTGATTTTCTGTGCAAGTTGTATCTATGGAGGTTCGGTTGGAAGGAAAGGAGTTTGTGTATTTTACTAGATTTGCTTAGTTTTGTTAGTTGGCATCCTAAGTATCGTGTTGTTTGGTACTCACTCCTTGCTTCTACACATGTGTGGGTTTCGAGCTCGGACTGTGAGTTTGTCCTTTTCTTATCCTTCGAGGCTTCCCAGGAGATTGAGAGAGGTAGCTATTGTCATTCGTCGGATTCTCTATTACCCTGTTTTTATTCTTTGTTCTACTAGAGAAGCAAAGACATATTTGAGACTTGTATTTTCATTTGAATTCTGTTATTAGTGGCTTATACATGTAACAACCAGTCTTGGGGGTTTGTTTAAGTTTCAAAGACTTTCGCTTATATTGTTCTTCTTTGTAATGCTTATTTCTGCTGTTATTTCCGCTTTTTGTGTTTAGGCTGACTTGTCCTTGTGGGATAGGACAAGTGCCATCACACCCGGTGCTATACTATTTACCAAAAAAGGATATGATCCCGAACCATGAGGACTCACCAAAAGTAGTGTAGGCTGATAAAATCTTGTACTAACCACGAGTCTGATGAGATGTGTCAGAACCTATACTATGAAACAATATAGATAGAAAAGTATGTCGTCAGTACTCGGAATATACTGCATATAGGAAAATGTATAAACATGACATGGTAACATGATAAGTCTGTAAAACATGCTAATGCAATGACTAAGTAAACACAACATGAAAATCGATGATCTAATCTGAAAACATAATACAAGGTCATGCAATATCTGAAAATCATATCACATAGGCGAGATACTGTTAACCAACATAAACCTTGTGAGCTACAACATGGAGTTCAGTTTACTACTCTCATACCAAAAAAATAGTGTCCTACTTGCCAAGGCAAGGACCATGAGTCTGAGCTAAGATGGATCCACTAACTAAAGTCAATAAAGACTAAGTTCTGTAGGGGCATGTAATTCTAGGACAAAGGAACTGCTACTAAAGGTCTCATGCCTCTACTAACGGATGAGCCTTCATCCCGAGGTCTACTTGGTGCTAAGTAATCTCCCAATAGAAAACATGCATAAGTCTAGAAATAGTCAGAATCTGTTAATAGTGAATCATTCATGAAAAATTTGATAATCTGAGTAGCTCCTTAAAATCATGATAACATAACATAATTTGAGACATTTTATCTGAAAGTAACGAAATCATGATAATCATATAAACTAAATGATACTTTATTTGAAAGCATTCTTAATTCATAAAATTCTAAATTCATAAAGCTTGCATATGAAAATAGCATAATTGTGATCATAAAAATACTTATATGTCATGAGTTCATGGAAATATCATTGAAATCATTGAATTATAATTAATTCATGCATAATAAAATCAATCATGAAGATGAAACCCATAAGAACTCATGAAACCCTAAAATTTAAGAATATCATAAATTGAGAAATTAAGGTTTCTTTGGAATGGGTGAAGAAGAACCCATTGATGAAGTTCCCACATACCTTGGTCAAAACCCTAATTGATTTCGAAAGAGGAAACTTGAAGCTTGAAGACCTTGATCTTGCCTTGGGAGAGAAGAAACTGATTTTGAGAGAATGAGAGGATATGGGGTGGTTAGGGTGATTAGGAATTAGTTATACCCACTTAGAATAGGCTAAAACGACATAGTATAGGAATTAAAAGAGTGGTACTAGGCTAAAATAGCCTTGATTAAAATCTTTGAAAGTCATTCACGGACCCCTTCTACGGTTTGTAGAGTAGTCCATGGACAATGAACGGTCTTGTAGAAGGCAAGGAAGAAAAATTGGGTTACGGAAGTTTGGATCTATAGACCCTTCCACGGTTTGAAGAAGAAAGGACGGACCATACATCTTCATGTGCACATTGATAACCTGATTTCTGAAGATTCCTCTTTATGGACCATTCGACAGTCTGTAAGCCATTCTACAGCTTGTCCTGGCCTTCCATGAAAGGCAAGGGATCCTTAATATTTTTAATGTTCTGAGCTTTGGTCAACGGCCACATCGACGTTTCATATACCCTACCACAAGCCGTGAAACCCATTCGTCCTGTCGACCCATTTTTTCAACTTTTTAAAGATGGTCTATGAAAGGGTCTACGGTTCATGATTTATTATACATACCATACAACCGTCCGTAAACCCTAACCCTGAAACTTCCATTTTCTGAGGTTCGTTTCACGGGTGGCTTCCACGAACCATGCAAGCTTATACGATCCGTGAACACCTCTTGTAAAAACAATCACAATTGTAGACTTCAACAACTTTTTTTGCACTTTTCAACTTTATCCGAGTTAGGTACTTCTGAGGTGTTACAAAAGTAAAATTAGTTGGTCTTGTCCTCTAAGGATGAGGACTCATCAAACTCTGTTGTAGAGATGATATGGAACCTTACTCGCTAAACTCTATTGTATAGATGATACGAAAGCGTGTAAAACTATATTATGAACAATAAATCCAAAACAACCACCATTGCCGACCAGACCTTTCTCCGGTGGTTCTCACCACATTCTTGCACATTGTATAAGTAGGACCATCTGTGATGCTAACCTATATTATGAACAATACATCAAAAACAATCACCACTGCAGGCCATACACTCCTCGAGTTGTTCTTACTACATTTGTTGCACACCGGATGAATAGGACCATCTGTGATGCTACGATGGGACCCCTATTCCTGTACTCCGCACTTAACTTTGGTAATTGAAACGACCCCAAAAATGCCCGAAAATGTGCTTCGGAAACACCTATAATTGTAATTTCCATATATCTCAAAATCCGTGCATGATTTCGGAAATTCGACTTCATATTCTTATTTGTGGGGTCAAATTGAGTGGGAGAATGGGTCTAACCCGAATTTTAGAGCAACCGTATCAAAATTCAAAAATCGCAAAAATTGCGATTCGGAGGGTCAACTTTAAAGGGGCATATCTCTTAGCACACAAGGAACTGGAAGGGCTGCAAACTATTAAATTAAAGCTCTTTGAGTTAGCTTTCCAACGCACTTGGTTTCACCTCATTCCGAGTTAGGATGAGGGAGTTATGACCATTTTCGTAAAACCTGTCTGTGCAGATTTGTAATTTCCAGTGAGCTATTTTTTTTAGGCGGGCTGGAGACGTTTTTTTTTATAAAAAGGGGATATGTCCCATACTTAGTCATTTTCTTAACTCCAAAAATACTCTCTAAGCCCTCTCCAAAAATTCCACCAAGATCTTCAACCAAATTCAAACATCTCAAGCTCTAATTCCGGATTCAAAACTCAATCTCAAGCTTCGATTCTCCATTCCAATCTTCATCAAGGATTCTCCAAAGTTGAGGTATGTGGTTTTGATTGTGGAAACCTTCCTTTCCACAAGTCCAACCATTTATCCTCTATTTCTACTTCAAGTTTATGGGTCCTTATGATTATTTATGAACTCTTGAATTATGGAATTACTACTACACACCCTATTATGGTCCATTTTGCATATTATCATGAAATGGAATTATTATGTGATGTTTATGGTTTACATGCTTCCATGATCAAATTATGAAGGTTGATATATATATGTATGTTGTTGGTGGGCTGATTTATATGGATTTTGGAATTGGTTGGACTTAGTATTCTTGAAATACATGATTTCATTTACATGAACAATTGCCCACCTTGTGTTTGATAAAATGCCCATTTATAGAATTCTTAGGAAAGGGAAGGTCCAAGGTACGTCCTATGAGTCGGATGGTTATGTAATTACTGAAATGATGATGAAATGGACACATGTATATGATTTTCTCTATATAAGTGTTGTGAGTCGACCAAGCCTAGTACGGGGGGTAGTAGGCCCGTATAACCGTATCGAGGGGTTGGTACCTTGGTTGCCTAGTACGGGGGGTAGTAGGCCCGTATAACCGTATCGAGGGGTTGGTACCTTGGTTGCCTAGTACGGGGGGTAGTAGGCCCGTATAACCATATCGAGGGGTTTGTACCTTGGTCCCTAGCTCGGGGGGTGGTAGGCCCGTGTAACCATATTGAGGGGTTTGTACCTCTTTCGCCTCTCCAAGGGGGTGGTAGGCCTTGGAAATACTATATTGATGGTCACTCGCCACACATGTACTACGTCCCACTAAATATGATTTTTATGTAAGCATCATTATACATATCATTTCATTAATATGCTATCTATTGGGTATGATTACGCATTTTTCCTATGATGTCCATCTAATGTAGCATTGCATTGCATCCCATATACTTAGTACATTCAAATGTACTAACGCATACTCTATGCCTACATGATGTCACCATGTAGGGACCGGAGCACCGCTTGACCATCCTCCTCCGCGTGGCTAGTACGATTTTCTATAGTGGTTATTGGTGAGTCCTCCATTTCGGGGACGTTGCTCATGATCTTTTGCTATGTATAAAACTTTTCCTTTCTAGTTATGTTTTGACTATGAGGGTGAGCCCGGTAGTTTGTCTTGGCCCCCGCTAAGTACTCATGTTTAGAGGTGGTGTTGGACAAGTTGTGTATTATGCTTGAGCTTGACTCATCTATGGTATTTATGTATCATTTCTTTTTTCTTGCTCCCTTAGTCCCGATTTCCCCCTTGATTATGCTTATCGCTTATGGTCATTTAATTGCTTCCGCGACCAAGGATGTGTAATGATACGCTATGAGGCTTGTTTGGGGTTCCTTCGGGTTCCCCATTCGCCGGTCACATCTAGGCCCTAGGCTTGGGTCGTGACAAACTTGGTATCAGAGCCCTAGGTTGAATGATCCTCGGAGTCCAATACACCGCGTTGATTAGAGTCCGATTCATGGTTGTGTTGTGCACCACAACTATGAGTAGGAGGCTATGAGATGTTTTAGGAAATGTTTCCCTTCTCCATGTTCTAAGTCGTGCTGTAGAGTTGAATTAAGTTCTTCCCGAACGGTTGTTCTTTGTTATGCTAGATCATGCCTAATACAAGAGGAAGACGAGCCCGCGCACCCGAGGAACAACCGACCAATGGGGATCTTCGGGATGCCCTTACTTTATTTGCACAAGCTATGGCTAATCAAGCCAACCACGGGACCCAAGCCCCTCAGGCTCCTACCCCGGCATCTCGGGTGAGAGACTTCGTGCGGATGAATCCCCCAGAATTCTATGGGTCTAAGTTAGATGAAGACCCTCAAGAGTTCATTGATGAAGTCCACAAGATATTAGCTATCATGGGCGTGAGGTCAGAAAATAAGGCGGAGTTGGCGGCCTACCAACTAAAAGGAGTGGCCCAAATATGGTACAACCAATGGAAGAGAGAGAAGGGGGCAAACTATGTGGTGCCTTGGGAAGAGTTCAAAACGGCTTTCCTTAATCGATTCTTTCCTCTAGAGCTTAGGGAAGCCAAATTGGTGGAGTTCATGAATTTAAAACAAGGATCTATGAGTGTGAGGGAGTATGCCCTCAAGTTTAACCAACTTTCAAGATATGCTCCACACTTGGTTGCCGACTCACGGTCTAGAATGAATAAATTCGTGATGGGTGTGTCCGACCTAGTGAGTGAAGAATGCCGGTCCGCAATGTTGATTAGTGACATGGACTTGTCCCGCTTGATGGTCTATGCCGAACAAATGGAGGAGGAGAAGTTGAGGAAGAGGAGGGGTCATGAGGCCAAGAGGGCCCGTTTTGAGGGCAAGTTCCAAAGTCGAAGGGGAGGCCGATTTCATCAAGGCCAAGGGTCTTCTCATGCGCCCCATAGGGGGTTTGCCAATGACGTTCCAAGGGCCCAAGGTGTTGGTGGTATGGGTCCTAGTGATGTATGTCCGAAGTGTGGTAAGGGCCATGGTGGCCCGTGTTTGAGAAATACCGGTGCTTGCTACAGTTGTGGGGAAATGGGGCACAAGGCAATGGATTGTCCCCGAAATCGCAACAAGGGTAAGGAGGTCCGTCCACAAGGTGCCAATGCGGTTCCTTTGGGGAGAGGGGGCCGACAAGATGGTGCCCTAAGGCACAATCGATTTTATGCTTTGCATAGGAGGCAAGGGGTCGATGAAGTCCCCGATGTCGTTACCGGTATGTTGAAAATCTTTGACTTGGATGTATATGCACTAATTTATCCAGGTGCCTCTCTTTCTTTTGTCACCCCCTTTGTTGCCAAAAAGTTTCATGTTGAGCCCGACTCGTTGCGTGAGTCATATAAGGTGTCTACTCCTATTGGTGCATATATTGTTACTAGGAAGGTCTATAGAAATTGTCCTATTTGCATCTTGCATAAAATATTGCCTTGTGATCTTGTTGAATTGAACATGGTCGATTTTGATGTTGTTCTTGGATGGATTGGTTGCAATGCATACTATGCTTCTATGAATCTGTAAACCCGTAGGGTCAAGTCCAATTCCAAGTAAGCCCATTCTTGAGTGGGAAAGGCCAAAATGTGGTAGTCAAAACGGGTAGATTCATCTCTTGCAATCAAAGCCCGTAAGTTGATTCTCCAAGGGTGCACCGGTGTTGTTTGTGAAGAAGAAAGATGGGTCCCTTAGGATGTGTATCGATTACCGGCAACTCAATAGGGTCACCGTCAAGCATAAATATCCTCTTCCTAGAATTGATGACTTGTTCGACCAATTGCAAGGGGCATGCCACTTCTCTAAGATTGATCTTCGGTCCGGGTATCATCAAGTGAAGGTGAGGGAGGGTGACATTCCCAAGACAGCCTTCCGGACTAGGTATGGACATTATGAATTTGTGGTCATGTCCTTTGGGTTGACCAATGCAACCCAGCTACCTTCATGAACCTAAATGAATAGGGTCTAAAACACACCTGATTCCTTGTTGTGGTCTTCATTGATGATATTTTAATCTATTTGCATAGCGAGGAAGAACATACGGGTCACTTGAGGGTTGTGTTGCAAAGATTAAGAGAGGAGAAGTTGTATGCCAAGTATGAAAAGTGTGAATTTTGGTTGAGGAAGGTTGCTTTCCTAGGTCATGTGGTGTCGGGGGATGGTATTAAGGTAGACCCTAAGAAGACCGATGTGATTAGAAATTGGCCTAGGCCATTGACCCCGTCGGATATTAGGAGCTTCTTGGGCTTAGCGGGTTACTACCAGAGATTTGTGAATGGGTTTTCTTCTATTGCTTCTCCTATGACTAAGTTGACACAAAAGAAGGCTAAGTTTGAGTGGACCGACGAGTGTGAAAGGAGTTTTCAAACCTTGAAAGATAAACTTGTGTCCGCTCCTATATTGTCACTACCGGATGGGCTTGAGGGATTTGTTGTGTATGGTGATGCTTCTAGAGTTGGCTTGGGTTGTGTCCTAATGCAAAATGGTAAGGTGATAGCCTATGCTTCTAGACAACTCAAAGTGCATGAAAAGAACTATCCTACGCATGATCTTGAATTAGCCGCGGTGGTGTTTGCTTTAAAGATTTGGCGTCATTATTTGTATGGGGTACATGTCGATGTGTTCACCGATCATAAGAGCCTCCAATATGTCTTCACCCAAAAAGATCTCAACTTGAGACAAAGAAGGGGGCTAGAATTTCTTAAAGATTATGATATGAGTGTGCATTATCATCCCGGTAAAGCTAATGTGGTGGCGGATGCCTTGAGTAGGGTGTCTATGGGTAGCCTAGCTCATGTTGATATTGGTGATAGGGAAATGGCTAGGGAGGTACATCGGTTGGCTAGGTTGGGGGTTAGGTTGGAAGGGGTTGTAATGCGTGGGGTGTCGTTGGTTGATGTGCCTAGTCTTCCTTGGTTATGAGGTGATAGCAAAACAAGATCTTGATTCTCTTGTTTGAATTGAAGGCCTTGGTGAAAAGGAGCAAGGTGAGTTTTTCTCCAAGGGGGAGATGGTGCCCTTAGGTACCAAGGTATGTTGTGTGTGCCTTGTGTTGATGGTTTGAGGGAGAAAATTCTTGAGGAGGCTCATAATTCTTCCTACTCCATCCACCCCGGTTCCACCAAAATGTATAGAGATTTGAGGGATGTGTATTGGTGGGGAGGCATGAAGAAGGACATTGCCAAATTCGTCTCCGGTTGTCATAGTTGTCAACAAATCAAGGCCGAACATCAAAGGCCGGGTGGTCTAACCCAAGACATAGAGATTCCTACTTGGAAGTGGGAAGAAATTAATATGGATTTTGTAGTTGGTTTACCCAAGACTAGAAAAGGTTTTGATTCTATTGGGGTGGTGGTTGATAGGAGGACAAAATCGGCTCATTTTCTACCGGTAAAGACAACATATGGGGCGGAAGATTATGCAAGGTTATATATTCATGACTTGGTAAGGTTGCATGGGATTCCTCTATCCATCATATCAGACCGTGGTACTCAATTTACTTCACACTTTTGGAAGTCTTTTCAAAGGGGTCTAGGTACGAGAGTTAAGCTTACTACGGCCTTTCACCCGCAAATGGATGGACAAGCCGAAAGGACTATCCAAACACTTGAGGATATGCTTAGGGCTTGTGTATTGGAGCTTAAGGGTAGTTGGGATGATCATCTTCCATTGATTGAGTTTGCCTATAACAATAGCTATCATTCTAGCATCGGTATGGCTCCTTTTGAGGCTCTCTATGGGAGGCGTTGTAGATCACCGGTTGGGTGGTTTGAGGTTGGTGAGGTGGCCGTGTTAGGACCAGACCTAGTGATGGAGGCTCTTGAGCAGGTTAGGATGATTAGAGAAAGGTTGAAGATGGCCCAAAGTCGCCAAAAGTCCTATGCCGATGTGAGGAGAAGGGCTCTTGAATTCCGAGTTGGTGATTTGGTTTATTTGAAGGTGACACCCATGAAGGGTGTGGTTCGTTTTGGTAAGAAGGGAAAGTTGAGCCCAAGATACGTGGGTCCTTATAAGGTGATGAGGAGAATTGGCAAGGTAACTTATGAGTTGGAATTGCCTAGCGAGATGGATTTGGTTCATCCGGTATTTCATGTGTCTATGTTGAGGAAGTGTGTGGGTGATCCGAATGCCATTGTGTCTCTTGATGTTGTGGGTTTTGTTGAAGATAATTTGACCTATGAAGAGGTTCCGGTCCAGATTTTAGATAGACAAGTGAAGAGGTTGAGAAACAAAGATGTGGCTTCCATTAAGTCCTTTGGAGAAATCACCAAGTTGAAAGTGCTACTTGGGAGGCCGAAGCGGACATGCAAAGGCGATATCCTTATCTTTTCCACTCCACTCGAGCCTAAGGTATTGATCTAAGCCCATTATAAAATCTCAGGTCTTAAGTTCAGCCCCCATGTCATTGCATACATTCATGTTTAAGTTGACAAGTTCATTGTGGTTTTACAACTATATTGAGGTTTTGAAATAAGGTGTAAGTGCATTGTTGCATCATTATGTGGGCTGAAATTGCCATGTTTGTGTCTCTCATGTACGTTTCTTTAACATTCGGGGACGAATGTTCCCAAGGGGGAGATATTGAAACGACCCCAAAAATGCCCGAAAATGTGCTTCGGATACACCTATAATTGTAATTTCCATATATCTCAAAATCCGTGCATGATTTCGGAAATTCGACTTCATATTCTTATTCGTGGGGTCAAATTGAGTGGGAGATGGGTCTAACCCGAATTTTAGAACAACCGTATCAAAATTCGAAAATCGCAAAAATTGCGATTTGGAGGGTCAACTTTAAAGGGGCATATCTCTTAGCACACAAGGAACTGGAAGGGCTGCAACCTATCAAATTAAAGCTCTTTGAGTTAGCTTCCCAACGCACTTGGTTTCACCTTAGTCCGAGTTAGGATGAGGGAGTTATGACCATTTTCGTAAAACCTGTCTGTGCAGATTTGCAATTTCCAGTGAGCTTTTATTTTAGGCGGGTTGGAGACTTTTTTTTTTTATAAAAAGGGGATATGTCCCATACTTAGTCATTTTTCTTAACTCCAAAAACACTCTCTAAGCCCTCTCCAAAAATTCCCAAGATCTTCAACCAAATTCAAACATCTCAAGCTCTAATTCCGGATTCAGGACTCAATCTCAAGCTTCGATTCTCCATTCCAATCTTCATCAAGGATTCTCCAAAGTTGAGGTATGTGGGTTTGATTGTGGAAACCTTCCTTTCCACAAGTTCCACATTTTAATCCTCATTTCTTACTCAAGTTTATGGGTCCTTATGATTATTATGAACATCTTGATTATGGAATTACTACTACACACCCTATTATGGTCCATTTTGCATATTATCATGAAATGGAATTATTAGTGATGTTTTATGGTTTAATGCTTCCATGATCAAAATTAATTGAGGTTTGAATATCATATATGTATGTTGTTGGTGGGCTGATTTATATGGATTTTTGAATTGGATGGACTTAGTATTCTTGAAATACATGATTTCATTTACATGAACAATTGGCCACCTTGTGTTTGATAAAATGCCCATTTATAGAATTCATAGGAAAGGGAAGGTCCAAGGTACGTCCTATGAGTCGGATGGTTATGTAATTACTGAAATGATGATGAAATGGACACATGTATATGATTTTCTCTATATAAGTGTTGTGAGTCGACCAAGCCTAGTACGGGGGGTAGTAGGGCCGTATAACCGTATCGCGGGGTTGGTACCTTGGTTGCCTAGTACGGGGGGTAGTAGGCCCGTATAACCGTATCGAGGGGTTGGTACCTTGGTTGCGTAGTACGGGGGGTAGTAGGCCCGTATAACCGTATCGAGGGGTTGGTACCTTGTTTGCCTAGTACGGGGGGTAGTAGGCCCGTATAACCATATCGAGGGGTTTGTACCTTGGTCCCTAGCTCGGGGGGTGGTAGGCCCGTGTAACCATATTGAGGGGTTTGTACCTCTTTCGCCTCTCCAAGGGGGTGGTAGGCCTTGGAAATACTATATTGATGGTCACTCGCCACACATGTACTACGTCCCACGAAATATGATTTTTATGTAAGCATCATTATACATATCATTTCATTAATATGCTATCTATTGGGTATGATTACGCATTTTTCCTATGATGTCCATCTAATGTAGCATTGCATTGCATCCCATATACTTAGTACATTCAAATGTACTAATGCATACTCTATGCCTACATGATGTCACCATGTAGGGACCGGAGCACCGCTTGACCATCCTCCTCCGCGTGGCTAGTACGCTTTTCTATAGTGGTTATTGGTGAGTCCTCCATTTCGGGGACGTTGCTCATGATCTTTTGCTATGTATAAAACTTTTCCTTTCTAGTTATGTTTTGACTATGAGGGTGAGCCCGGTAGTTTGTCTTGGCCCCCGCTAAGTACTCATGTTAGAGGTGGTGTTGGACAAGTTGTGTATTATGCTTGAGCTTGACTCATCTATGGTATTTATGTATCATTTCTTTTTTTTTCTTGCTCCCTTAGTCCCGATTTCCCCCTTGATTATGCTTATCGCTTATGGTCATTTAATTGCTTCTGCGACCAAGGATGTGTAATGATACGCTATGAGGCTTGTTTGGGGTTCCTTCGGGTTCCCCATTCGCCGGTCACATCTAGGCCCTAGGCTTGGGTCGTGACAGTAACGAAGTACACCATCTCCCCCTTGGGAGAGAACCTCTACGGACTTCTTGAGAACCGCTTCTTTCAATTCCACCAAATTAGGATCAAGGTCTTGCTTAGCTTTACATCATGCACAAAAGAGGATTCGGAACCATTGTGAACGGTAACTCCACCCTTAGCGTAATCTATCAACCGAACACCCAATCGGGCTAAACTATGAAAATCACGAACCAATTCTTTCTTGCCATCCTCAATATGTGCAACACTGCCCATAGACAATCTACTAAGAGCATCCGCCACCACATTAGCCTTGCCAGGGTGATAGAGAACACTCATATCATAATCTTTCAGCAATTCAAGCCATCTCCTTTGGCGGAGATTCAAATCTTTCTGCTTAAACACATACTGGAGACTCTTATAATCGGTGAAGACATCTACATGTACTCTATACAAGTAATGTCATCGTATTTTCAAAGCAAACAGCAACGCTGCCAACTCTAAGTCATGAGTGGGATAGTTCTTCTCATGCACCTTTAGTTGCCGCGAAGCATAGGCAATCACCTTTCCGTTTTGCATAAGAACACACCCTAGCCCAATCCTTGAGGCATCACAATACACTACAAAACCATTAGTTCCTTCCGATAGAGTCAATATCGAGGCCGAAATAAGTTTGTCTTTCAATTCGTGAAAACTCCTTCCACAAGCCTCGGACCACACAAACTTAGCTTTCTTTTGAGTCAAAGCAGTCAACGGAGAAGCAATTGAGGAAAACCCCTCAACAAACCTCCTATAATAACCGGCTAAACCCAAGAAACTATGAATGTCTGAAGGTGATAAAGGTCTAGGCAAATTCTTGACCTCTTCGGTCTTCTTAGGATCTACCTCAACACCCTTACCGGAAATAATGTGACCAAGAAAAGCCACGGATCTCAACCAAAATTCACACTTGCTAAACTTTGCAAAGAGTTGTTGATCCTTGAGGACTTGCAATACAACCCTCAAATGACTAGCATGATCATCCTCATTCCTTGAGTATATTAAGATATCATCTATAAACACAATCACGAACATGTCGAGGTATTGCTTAAACACCTTGTTCATCAAGTCCATAAATGTGGTCGGAGCATTTGTCAATCCAAACGACATAACCAAGAACTCATAATGACCATACCTTGTCCGGAAAGCCATTTTCGGGATATCATCTTCTTTCACCCTCAATTGGTGATAACCCGAACGAAGGTCGATCTTCGAGAAATAACTAGCCCCTTAAAGTTGGTCAAATAAATCATCTATCATTGGCAAATGATACATATTCTTAATGGTAACCTTATTCAATTGGCGATAGTCGATGCACATACGGAGTGAACCATCTTTCTTTCTCACGAACAATACCGGACCACCCTATAGGGAAACACTAGGTCGGATGAAACCCTTATTCAACAAGTTTTTTAGTTGCTCTTTCAACTCTTTAAGTTCCGCCGGAGCCATTCTATAAGGAGTAATAGAGATAGGTTGCATATCTAGGAAAAGGTCAATGCCGAAGTCTATTTCCCTTTCGGGAGGAATACAGGGGAAGTCATCGGGAAACACTTTCGGAAACTCACTAGCAACGGGGACCAACTCAAGAGTAGGGGTTTCAAAATCTACACCCCTTACCCTAACTAGATGATAAATGCAACCCTTAGAGATCATCTTTCTAGCCTTTAGATAAGAAACGTTTTGGCCTCAAAACATAGAATTTCCCCCCTTCCACTCTAGGATAGGCTCATTAGGGAACTAAAACTGAACCACTCTGGTCCTACAATCAATAAGGGCATAAAAAGCATGCAACCAATCCATCCCAAGAATGACATCGAAATCTAGCATATCTAGCTCTATGAGATCGACAAGAGTAACTTTATGGGATAAGAAAATGGAGGAACCTTCATAAACCCTCTTAGCTAAGATAGACTTTCCTATCGAAGTAGAAACAAGGATAGGATCTAGCAACATATCCGAAACAATATCGAACCACATGGCCACATAGGGCGTCACAAAGGACAATGAGCACCGGGATCCAACAAGGCATAGACATCAAAATGGAAAAATTTCAACGTACCGGTGACCACATCGGGTGAGCTCTCTTGCTCAAGACGAGCCTGAACTGCATAAAATTTGTTTTGCTTAGGAGCACTTGAACCCGAACTACTTGGGGCAGCTTTCTTACCCTCTCTTCCTTTTTCCACGAGAGATGGGCAATCTCTCATCTTGTGACCAGCCTTACCACAAGTTTGCCTTCATGCCTGCTCCCACATTTAGTACAACTAGGCAAAGAAGATCCACCACCGTTCCCTCCTTGAGGCTTAGGGTTTGGCACCATCATTGTTGGATCTTGGAGGAGCCTTGGAAGAACCTTGATTAGAGAACCTTTGGTGAAATCTTGAACGCCCATCAGATTTTGCATGAGAAAAGTTGTCATCTCCGGTTCTAGCCCGCTTAATCTCTCTAGATCTCTCTTTAAGCTTTTCTTCTTCAATTTGTTCAGCATAAACCATGAGGTGAGAAATATCCATGTCATGCACAAGCATGGCGGTGCGGCACTCTTTCACCAACATATCGGACACTCTCGACACAAATTTGCTCATTCTTGCCCTTGGGTCGGAAACTATGGACGGAACATATCAAGCCAATTGTGTGAATTTCAATGCATATTCTTTCACACTCATACTCCCTTGACGAAGATTAATAAACTCAAGCATCTTAGCCTCTCTCTTCTCAAGAGGGAAGAATCGATCGAGGAAAGCACTCTTAAACCTCTCCCATCCTATGGGACCTTCATCATGAGCCCTTTCACTCTTCCATTGATTATACCAAGTTTGGGCAACACCTTTAAGTTGATAAGCGGCCAACTCCGCCTTCTCTTCTTGTGTCACACCCATTATCATCAACACTTTATAAACTTCATCGATAAACTCTTAGGATCATCTTCCACCTTAGAGCCATGAAATTCTAGAGGATTCATCCTTGTAAAGTCTCTCACTCTCGACGCCGCCGTACCCATATTTGGGTTCATGGGAATCACCACTTCTCTATTGGCTTGGGCCGTCACAGCTTGGGCCAAAGCTTGGAAGGCAGCCCTAAATTCTGCAGGGGTCACTTGCTCAACCAAAGGGTCGGCCGGAGCTTGAGGAGCTCCTTGCCCTTCATTCTCTGTTGCATTCCTAGTAGTGTATGCCCTTCGAGATGTCATATCCTAAAACACATAGGATAGGTGATTAGGAGAGAGATATAGAGTTAAACTATATGGCACGACTCAAGAGTAACAAAAGAAGTGAAGTTTCCTAAACATCTTGTAGCCTCTCATTCATAAGTGTGGCGCGTTTCACACTCATGAACAAGATTCTACTCGATACGGCTTATGAGACATCCTCTAATCTTTCTAAAACATTGTGCGTTGAATACCAAGTTTGTCACGACATAGGGTAGCCCCTAGATGTAACACGGTGTACAAGACCCCAAAAGGCCTCATACAAGCCCTTAGCATACATCACATATAAGATAATAGAGAAGTAAGAGTTCAAAAGAGCATTTTTATATCAAAACTTTACTCAAAATAGCGGAAGTCTACAACTTATGTCTCAAAGCCTACTAATAGCATAGAATATGAATAAAACTGATAGAGACGCAGCCCAATACAATATCCAACATAAGGAAAGACATCAAAGTAAAATCCAACAAGGCTATGTCCTTGGATTGATGAGGACTCACCAAGCCTTCTTCGCAACTCTAAGTCAATGCTCTAGCCACGAGTAGGAGAACTGCCACGTCCTACACAAAAGAAGTTGATGTAGGGAAGAGTATGTGTTAGCACAATAAAGTACTAAGTATGATAGCAATGCATATAAACTCATAAAACATGCTAGAAACTGAGATATAAACATGACATGCAATTGGCCAACCTAAACTTGACAAGGAATATAAGCAAATAGCATAGAGCATAAACCATGGCCAAAGCAAGCTAAATCATCATTCTATTACTCTTCTTTTCTTTACTTTACTTTTAGTAACCCATGCACCATTGTGCAAGCTGTGTTGTGGGAAAAGACTAAACTGATCTGTAGACCATGGAATAACTCAACATGGAATATGGTGTCTACCCTACACCGAAAAAGGGCCATTCTACTTGCCAAGGTAGAATCCTGAACCATAGCCTACGTGGATCCACTAGCTAAGCTGATATAATATGGGCCTGTTAAAGACCACCTATGGGGGCACATAGGTATAGGACATATGGGGACTTGTCACCCATCCACTCGGTTCTATGCATAAATCCCACTATACAATAATAAATATTGATATCCTTGGAAAGGCACAACTGGGTTTCCAATCCAAGCTAAACATAACTTCACATACCATGGACTAATCCAAGCTTACTTCATTGAGTGTTTCTTCTTTGATGGACTTGTCCAAGTTTGCACCCCTAGAATAGCTTCTTAAGCTCTTGATTCAGTTTTAGTTAAGCAAACCTTTTAACAAGTTATGAATCTTTACATGTGAGAAAACCTTTCAGAAGCTTAGGTTGAGCATTATATGAGAAAACCTTTTCAAGACTCAACATCACATATCATAGATTTCATATAAAACGTGCTTCATTCTATAAGCCTCTTTCTTCATGATTCTATCATGTTGTTTCTTCATAGCTAATAGGTTCATGTTGCCTTTATTTTAAACCATGCAATTCAATGCAAGCTAGCTCTTAAAAGTCATAATCCAGGAAATTTAGTCATACTCGAAGTAACCCGCATAAAAGAGGAAAACCATGCTTTTTACTTGAACATGCTAAATTCATGCAATTAACCCCAATTCATTCTTAATTTCATAGATGGTCCATCAATTTCATCAATTCATATCTTAACCCAACAATCAATGCACAAATTATCAAATTGGGGAGTATGTCATGCAATATTTACAATAATCATGTAATTCACGCTAGATCATGCACTAAATTACTTTACCCACACTAAATCGTGCACTACAAAGCATTAAATCAGTAAATGAACTCATACTTGAAGAACCTATAACAATTGATCAAACCCTAGCTTTCTTCAAGGGAATTGAACCTTGAAATTCATGAAGAAAAGAGAGGGCCCAATGGAGGAAGAAACTCCATTGGTCAATACCATCATACCTTAGCAAAGCCCACTAGAAATTGGAGGAAATTGGGTGATCATCAATGGAGGACTTAGCTTCTTCTTCTTTCTTGAGCTAGATAGGATTTCTTTAGAGAAAGAAATATTTGAGAGGTGAATTTACGGAATGAGTTAGAATGAAGTGATTTAGGTATAGAGAACTATATATAGGGCTCTCATCAAGGGTAAAACCGACTTAGTTAATTAGGGAATTAACTAGGGAAAAGACCAAAAAAGTCCTTAATTAATACTGTCGGGGCCCATCTACGGTCAGGACCTACGGTCCGTACATCCATTGATGGACCATCCTGTTGAACCATCAAAAGATTCAGAGGGTTGGTATCAGTGGATCCTGCAACGACGATTTCAATCTACGGTTGGTAGGTCCATATACGGACCATATGCCTCAACCGTAGATCACAGCCTAAGGTTCAAGAATTTAACCAAGTCTGGGGCACATCCACAGTTACTTTCTATGGACCGTCAACTGATTCACGATCCGTCCTGCTACTCCGTAGATCACACTTTAGAGACTGAAAATTACTGAAATTGACAGAGCCATTGACGGCTCCTCACCTGCGGCCTGTTAATCTAACTATGGCCCGTAAGTGGCCTTCGTAGGTCATTGCCTACAGGTAATTCTGCATTTTCATTCCGTGGAAAGCTAGGGTATTACAAAGTGTTTCTCTATGGGGTGCTCCGGTATTGTTTGTAAGGAAGAAAGATGATTCACTCCGAATGTGCATCGACTATCGCCAATTGAATAAGGTTACCATTAAGAATATGTATCCTTTGCCAATGATAGATGATTTATTTGACCAACTTTAAGGGGCTAGTTATTTCTCGAAGATCGACCTTCGTTCGGGTTATCACCAATTGAGGGTGAAAGAAGATGATATCCCGAAAATGGCTTTCCGGACAAGGTATGGTCATTATGAGTTCTTGGTTATGTCGTTTGGATTGACAAATGCTCCGACCACATTTATGGACTTGATGAACAAGGTGTTTAAGCAATACCTCGACATGTTCGTGATTGTGTTTATAGATGATATCTTAATATACTCAAGGAATGAGGATGATCATGCTAGTCATTTGAGGGTTGTATTGCAAGTCCTCAAGGATCAACAACTCTTTGCAAAGTTAAGCAAATGTGAGTTTTGGTTAAGCTCTGTGGCTTTTCTTGGTCACATTGTCTCCAGTAAGGCTATTGAGGTAGATCCTAAGAAGACGAATGTAACACCTCAAGCTTTCAAAGAATTTTTGAATGCAGAACTCACCTGAAGACAGTGACCTAAAGAGGCCACCTACGGGCCGTAGATTGATTGACAGGCTGTACGTGGGGACAGTCAATGGCACTGTGAACTTTCAGGATTTCCAAGTTTCTGAGCCTTGACCTACAGAATAGCAGGACGGTTCGTAGTTTAGTTGATGGGCCATAGATGCCTTCCACACTTAGCCAAATTTTCAGCCCAAAATAAACTTTCTGAACAATTGACGGAAGAGCAGGACGGTTCGTCAATGGATGTACGGACCATAGATCCTGTCCGTCGATTGTTCCCGACAGTTCTTAATTAAGGGCTTTTTGGTATTTTTCCTAATTGATTACCTATTAAGCTAAGTCGGTTATACCCTTAATCTAAGACCTATAAATACTTTCTTAGCCTAATTTTACTCATTCCTAAACTCTTCTCTCAAATATTTTTCTCTCTAAAAGAAATCCTCTCTAGCTCAAGGAAGAAGAAGCTAAGTCCTCCATTAAAGGTCACCCAATTTCCTCCAAATTTCTAGTGGGCCGTGTTAAGGTATGATGGTATTGACTAATGGAGTTGCTTCCTCCATTGGGCTCTACCTTTTCTTCATGAATTTCAAGGTTCAATTCTGTTCAAGTAAACTAGGGTTTGATCAATTGTTGTGGGTTCTTCAATTATGATTTCAATTGTTGATTTTATGATTCGTAGTGCACGATCTAGCGTGATAAAGTAACTTAGTGCACAAATTAGCGTGAATTACATGATTTGATGTAAAGATTGCATGAACCCCCATGATCCCAAGCTAATTCTCCCCAATTTGATAATCTATGCTTTGGTTGTTGGATTGAGCTATGATATGACAAAGTTTATGAATTCTTTATGAAATCAAGCATTACTTATGAATGAATTGAGGATAATCTAATGAATTTAGCATGATCAAGTCAAAAGCATGATTTTCCTCTATTATGTGAGTTCCTTCAAGTATGGATAAATTGTCATAATTATGGCTTTTTAAGCATGAACTTGCATTAGTTTGCATGATATGAGTTGAACTTGCATGAACCCATATGAATTCTATGATCTATGAACTATGAGCATGACGAACTAAGTAAAGATAAAGCTAATGAACTTATGCATGCCTCATATGAAGTTGATAATGAATTAAGGGTCCTTTGAGAGTAAAGTACCAAAGTTATGATATGTGGATGTTATGGTTGAGTAGTGAAAGGTTTTCTCACTTAATTCTCCCACTATGATAAAAGAAGAACAAGAGGTGATTACCCATGTTCTTAAG
Source organism: Solanum appendiculatum (assembly GCA_018342035.1). Taxonomy (NCBI): domain Eukaryota; kingdom Viridiplantae; phylum Streptophyta; class Magnoliopsida; order Solanales; family Solanaceae; genus Solanum; species Solanum appendiculatum. The sequence goes on from JAGDQO010000372.1 coordinate 76,247, forward strand.
GAGCTATTCTAATGAATGAAGGGACAAGAGGTCATTACCCATGTACCATAATGTAGACAAAGCGGCGATTATCCAAGTCTACCAATAATGAGCTTATGTCTAATGTAGACAAGAGGCGATTACCCATGTCTACCTAAGATAAAATGAACTATGATTAATCTGTGGGAAGTATGCTTAGTACCGAGTGGACAAGTGGCCTATGATAGATACTAGCTAGTGGATCCACATAAGCTAAGAAGTTCATGGTCTTACTTTGGCAAGTAGGACACCTCTTTTCGGTGTGGGGTAGACACCAAATTCCATGTTGATAGCTAACATGGTCTTACATGTCGGTTAAGGCTTTTCCCCACAAGTTAATGAACAAGTGTTCTCATGAAGAAGTAAAGAAAAGAAAGAAAGATGATTTAGTTTTCTTTGGCCTTGATATATGCTTTATGTTTCATGTTTCTCATGTTTATCATGTTTTTAGCTTGGCCATTGCATGCCATGATTATGTCTCTATCTCTAGCACGATTCATGTGTTTATGTGCATTGCTATCATACTGAGTACTTAATTGTGCTAACGCATACTTTTGCCTACATTAACTTCTTTGGTGTAGGACGTGGCGATTCACCTTCCACTCATGGCTAGAGCTTGATTAGAGAGTTAATAGAAGACTTGGTGAGTCCTCATCTATCCGAGGACATAGCCTAGTTCTTATTTCTCTTTTCATGTATTTCCTTTCAGTTTTGGATTGTATTGGGTTACATCCCAACTTTACTTTCTATGATAGATTGGCTTTGAGACATGAGATGTAGACTTCCGCTGTTTCTTTTAAAAAGCTTTGATATGAAATTCTCTTTCGAACTTTTGTTCTCTATTATCTTGTGTGTAATGCATGCTAAGTGACTTGTATGAGGCCTCTCGAGGTATTGTACGTCATGTCACATCTAGGAGGTACCTTGGGTCATGAAAACGGAAGCGGTTAAGAATTGGCCTAGACCTCTATTACCTTCAGATATTCACAGTTTCTTGGGTTTAGCCAGTTATTATAGGAGGTTTGTTGAAGGGTTTTCTTAAATTTCTTCTCCATTCACGGCTTTGACGCAAAAGAAGGTTAAGTTCATGTGGTTCGAGGCATGTGAGAAGAGTTTTCAAGAATTGAAAGATTGACTTACTTCGGCTCCGATATTGATTCTACCGGAAGGATCTGATGGTTTTTTGGTTTATTATGATGCCTCAAGAATTGGGTTAGGATGTGTTCTTTTGCAAAATGGAAAAGTCATTGCTTATTCTTTAAGGCAACTTAAGGTGCATGAAAAGAACTATCCTACTCATGACTTAGAGTTGGCATCGGTTGTGTTTGCTTTGAAAATATGGCGAAATTACTTGTATGGAGTACATGTGGATGTCTTCACCGACCATAAGAGTCTTCAATATGTGTTTAAGCAGAAAGATTTGAATCTTCGCCAAAGAAGGTGTCTTGAGTATTTAAAGGATTATGATATGAGTGTTCTCTATCACCCCAGCAAGGCTAATGTGGTGGCGGATGCTCTTAGTAGATTGTCTATGGGTAGTGTTGCTCATGTTGAGGATGGTAAGAAAGAGTTGGTTTGCGATGTTCATAGATTGGCCCGATTGGGTGTTCGGTTGATTGATTCCGCTAAAGGTGGTGTTACGGTTCACAATGGTTCCGAATCCTTGTTTGTGCATGATGTGAAAGCTAAGAAAGATCTTAATCCTAATTTGGTCGAATTGAAAGAAGCAGTTCTAAAGAAGTCCATAGAGGTTTTCTCCCAAGAGGGAGATGGGGTACTTTGTTACCAAGGTCGTTTATGTGTTCCTGATGTTGCTGACTTAAGAGGCCAAATTTTGTCGGAAGCTCATAGTTCTAGATATTCCATCCACCCGGGAGCCACCAATATGTACCGTGATTTGCGGGAGATCTATTGGTGGAACGGAATAAAGAAAGATATTGCGGAGTTTGTGGCTAAGTGTCCTAATTGTCAACAAGTGAAGGTTGAGCATCAAAAGTTGGGAGGTTTGACCCAAGACATTGAGATTCCTACTTGGAAGTATGAAGATGTGAATATGGATTTTATAGTAGGTTTGCCTTGCACAAGGCGACAATATGATTCGATTTGGGTTATGGTTGACAGAATGACTAAGTCAGCCCATTTCATTCCCGTCAAGACTTCTTTTTCGGTGGAGGATTATGCTAAGTTGTATTTGAGGGAGATAGTTCGGCTGCATGGAGTGCCTTTATCCATTATCTCCAATCGAGGTGCACAATTTACTACTAAATTTTGGAAGTCGTTTCGAAAGGGTCTTGGTACTCGTGTTAAGCTTAGTACGGCCTTTCATCCCCAAACTGATGGGCAAGCGAAGCGTACCATTCAGACCTTGGAAGACATGTTGAGAGCTTGTATGATTGATTTCAAGGGTACTTGGAATGACCATTTGCTATTGATTGAGTTTGCTTATAATTATAGCTACCATTTTAGTATTGGTATAGCTCCATTTGAGGCCTCTATGGTAGGAGGTGTAGATCTCCTATAGGTTGGTTTGAAGTTGGGGAATTTGCCTTGATAGGTCCGGAGTTAGTGCATGAGGCTATGGAGAAAGTTCGGCTTATTAGAGAGAGGTTCAAAATGGCTCAAATTCGACAAAAGTCCTATGCCGATGTTAGAAGAAGGGAATTAGAGTTTGATGTTGATTATTGGGTTTACTTGAAAATTTCACCTATGAAGGGTGTAATGAGATTTGGGAAGAAAGGGAAGCTTAGTCCCCGTTATGTAGGACCATATCAAATTTTAAGACGTGTTGGTAAGGTTGCTTAGGAGCTTGATTTGCCTAATGATTTGGCATCGGTGCATTCGGTTTTTCATGTCTCGTTATTGAAAAAGTGTGTTGGTGATCCGACCTATATAGTGCCATTAGAGACTCTTGGCATAAAGGATAGTCTTTCCTTTGAAGAGGTTCCAGTTGAGATTTTAGACCGACAAGTCCGGAAGTTGAGAAACAAGGAAGTTGCTTCCATGAAAGTTCTTTGGAGGAATCAATTAGTTGAGGGTGCGACTTGGGAGGCCGAGGCCGATATGATGTCCTGCTATCCTCATCTCTTTCCTTCCGATCCTACTCTAGCTTGATGTATCTAGTTCCTCATGGTTTATTCTTTTGGTCTCATGTGTCATAGATGATTTCCATTATTCCTTGATTTTGCATGTTCATGAAGAGTCTAATATGATTATGTGTGCATTAATTATGAGTTGCATAAGTCTTCATGAAATTAAGTGTTGAACATGCTTTAGCTTGGAGTTGATGTTTCCTCCACGGATATGGGCATTTTTATGCTTATATGTTAGGTTGGGTTGTTAGTCCGAGTCTATCGCCCTTCTCTTGATGTCTAGGTTCTCATTCGAGCACTAATGTTCCCAAGGGGGAGATATTGTAATACCCCTAGCTTCCAAAGAAATGGAAATGAAGAATTTAGCTGGAGGCAGTGAATCACGGAAGTCACCTACGGACCATAGAGGGGTTGACGGGCCGTAGGTTGGGAACTGTCATTCGCACTGCCAGGATCCTGAGCTACTGGTTTCTGAAGTTTGATCTACCGAGTCGCAGGTAGGTTTGTAAAAGGAATGACGGTCTGTAGATATGAACCATAGATGTCCCCCAGACTTGGTCAAATTCTTGAACTTGAGAAGTGATCTACGGCTGCCATGTACGGTCCGTAGAAGGACCTACCAACAGTACATTGGAGTCGTAGTTGCAGGGTCCCAAATCCTTATTCTCTGAATCTTTTGATGGTTGAACAGGACTGTCCGTCAAATGATGTACAGACCATAGATCCTGACCGACAAGTGGGCCCCAACAGTTAATATTTAAGGGCTTTTTGGTCTTTTCCCTAATTGGTCTCCTATTAATCGAAGTCGGTTTTACCCTTAATCTAAGACCTATAAATATTTTCTAAGCCTAATTCTTCTTATTCTACATCAATTCCTAAAACTCTCCTCTCGAATATTTCTCTTTCTAAAAGAATCCTCTCTAGTTCAAGGAAGAAGAAGTTGGAAACCTCCATTGAAGACCTTCAATTAGCTTCAATTTCTCAAGGGCTTCATTGAGGTATGATAGTATTCACCATTGGAGACCTTTCCTCTAATGGGCCCTCCCTTTTCTTCAAAGATTTCAAGGTTAATTTTACCCAAATTGAATAAGTGTTTTTGATCAATTCTTATGAGTTCTTCAATTATGATTTCACTTGTTGATTTTATGATTTGTAGTGCACGATCTAGCGTGATAAAGTAACTTAGTGCATGAATTAGCGTGAATTACATGATTTGATATAAACATTGCATGAACCCCCATGATCCCAAGCTAATTCTCCCCAATTTGATAATCTAAGTTTTGATTGTTGGGTTGAGCTTTGAATTGAGGAAGTTATGAATTCTCTATGAAAGTAAGCATGAGTTATGAATGAATTGAGGATAATTTCATGAATTTAGCATGTTCAAGTCAAAAGCATAATTTTCCTCTTTTATGTGGGTTCCTTCAAGTATGATGAAATTGCCTGGATTATGACTTTCTAAGTGTTAGCTTGCATTGAGTTGCATGATTTGAGATAAAGGCTTGTGAACCCATGATTTATGAAGTAAGAGCATGATTGATTATGTAAAGAAGAAGCTTATGAAATCATGCATATGTTCCATGAAATTTATGATATAATGATGTTGAGTTGTGAAAGGTTTACTCATATAATACTCAACTTAAGCTTGTGAAAGGTTTTCTCACATGTAAAGGATTCATAACTTGTTGAAAGGTTTTCTCAACTAAAATTGAATCAAGAGATTTTAGTGAGCTATTCTAAGGGTGTAAGCTTGGACAAGTCCATGGTATATGAAACGCCCAATGATGTAAGCTTGGCCTAGTCCATGGTATATAAAACGTCGATAAGCGTGTTTAGCTTGGATTGGCAACCCTACTTGTTCCTTTCCATGGATAATAATAATTATGACTATTCCGTGGGAATTATGCTTAGCACCGAGTGGACGGGTGACAAGTCCCCAATGTCCCATACCTATGTGCCCCCATAGGGTGTCTTGAATAGACTTTATATGAGCTTAGCTAGTGGATCCACATAGGCCATGGTTTGAGGGTCCTACCTTGGCAAGTAGGATGGCCCTTTTTCGGTGTAGCACAAACACCAGATTCCATGTTGATAGCTCACATGGTCTTATATATTGGTTAAGGCTATTTTCCACACTAATGAACTAAAGTTGTTTCCAAAAGTGCTTCACATGTTATATGATGATTTAGCTAGCTTTGGTCATGGTTTATGCTTTATGCTACTTGCTTATTATGCCTTATCATGTTTTAGCTTGGCCAATTGCATGTCATGATTATATTTCACTCTAGCATGATTTATGAGTTTATATGCATTGCTATCATACTTAGTACTTTATTGTGCTAACGTATACTCTTGCCTACATTAACTTCTTTGGTGTAGGACGTGGCGGATCCCTTCCTACTCGTGGCTAGAGTTTGCTTTTAGAGATACTTGTTAGAAGACTTGGTGAGTCCTCATCCATCCGAGGACATAGCCTAGATCTTTTTTACTTTGATGCATTTTCATTTGAGCTTTGTATTGGGTTACGTCCCAAATGCTATTTCATACTCCTTTGATTAGATGGTTTTGAGACATATGAGATGTAGACTTCCGCTTTACTTCTGAACTTTGTTATGATATATCTTTTGAACTCATATTTCTCTATTACCTTATGATTATGCATGCTAAGTGGCTTGTATGAGCCCTTTCGGGGTCTTGTACGCCATGTCACGTGTAGGGGTGCCTTGAGTCGTGATAGATTGGTTGCATTCTTGTTATGCCTCTATTGATTGTAGGACCCGAGTGGTCAAGTTTCAGTTTCCAAATGAGCCTATCCAAGAGTGGAAGGGGGGAAATTCTATGTTTCGAGGTCAATTTATTTCTTATCTAAAGGCTAGAAAGATGATCTCTAAGGGTTGCATTTACCATCTTGTTAAGGTGAGGGATGTAGATTCCGAAACCCCTACTCTTGAATCGATCCCCATTGCTAGTGAGTTTCCGAAAGTGTTTCCCGATGACTTGCTTGGTATTCCTCTCGAAAGGGAAATAGACTTCGATATTGACCTTCTCCTGGATACACAACCTATCTCTATTCCTCCTTATAGAATGGCTCCGGTGGAACTTAAAGAGTTGAAAGAGCAATTAAAAGACTTGTTGGATAAGGGTTTCATCCGACCAAGTGTTTCCCCATGGGGTGCTCCGGTGTTGTTTTTGAGAAAGAAGGATGGTTCACTCCATATGTGTATCGACTATCGCCAATTGAATAAGGTTACTATTAAGAATAAGTATTCTTTGCCAAGGATAGATGATTTGTTTGACCAACTTCAAGGGGCTAGTTATTTCTCTAAGATCGATCTTCGTTTGGGTTATCACCAATTGAGGGTCAAAGAGGATGATATTCCAAAAATGGCTTTTCGGACAAGGTATGGGCACTATGAGTTCTTGGTTATGTCGTTTGGATTGATCAATGCTCCGGCCGCATTTATGGACTTAATGAATAGGGTGTTTAGACAAAACCTTGACATGTTCATGATTGTGTTTATTGATGATATCTTGATTTAACTAAGAAGTGAGGATGATCATGCTAGTAATTTGAGGATTGTATTGCAAGTCCTCAAGGATCAACAATTTTTTGCGAAGTTTAGCAAATGTGAATTTTGGCTAAGATCTTTGGCTTTCCTTGGTCACATTGTTTCCAGTAAGGGTATTGAGGTAGATCCTAAGAAGACAGAAGCGGTGAAGAATTGACCTAGACCATTATCACCTTCGGATATTCGTAGTTTCTTGGGCTTAGCCAGTTATTATAGAAGATTTGTTGAAGGGTTTTCTTCTATTGCTTCTCCATTGACGTCTTTCACTCAAAAGAAGGTTAAGTTCATGTGGTCCGAGGCATGTGAGAAGAGTTTTCAAGAGTTGAAGGATAGACTTACTTCGGCTCTGGTGTTGACTCTACCGGAGGGATCCGATGGCTTTGTGGTTTATTGTGATGCTTTGAGAATCGGGTTAGGGTGTGTTCTTATGAAAAATGGGAAAGTTATTGCCTAAGCTTCAAAGAAACTTAAAGTACATGAAAAGAACTACCCCACTCATGACTTAGAGTTAGCAGCGGTTGTGTTTGCTTTTAAGATATGGCGGCATTATTTGTACGGTGTGCATGTAGATGTCTTCACCGACCATAAGAGTCTTTAATATGTGTTTAAACAGAAAGATTTGAATCTTCGCCAAAGAAGGTGGCTTGAATTATTGAAAGACTACGATATAGTGTCCTCTATCACCCCGGCAAGGCCAATGTGGTGGCGGATGCTCTTAGCCGACTATCCATGGGTAGTGTCGCCCATGTAGAAGATGATAAGAAAGAGTTGGTTCGTGATGTTCATAGTTTAGCCCGATTGGGTGTTTGGTTGGTGGATTCCGCTAAGGGAGGTGTTACAGTTCACAAGGGTTGACTAATGCCCCTACCGCCTTTATGGATTTGATGACTCGAGTGTTCAGGCAGCACTTGGACTCCTTTTTCATTGTCTTCATCGATGACATGTTGGTATACACGCGGAGCCACAGTGATCATGAGCAGCATTTGAGGATAGTGCTCCAGACTTTGAGAGACCATCGGCTTTATGCCAAGTTCTCAAAGTGCGAGTTTTGGCTAGAGTCTGTAGCATTCTTGGGGAACGTGGTGTCCAAGGATGGCATTATGGTGGATCCAGTGAAGATTGAGGCTATCCGTCGTTGGGCGAGGCCCACTTCTATGATTGAGATTTGGAGCTTCGTCAGATTGGAAGGGTACTACAGACACTTTGTTGAGTGTTTCTCCACTTTAGCAGCGCCTTTGACTCGGTTGACTCACCAAGATGTTCCATTTGTGTGGTCGGAGGAGTGTGAGAGGACCTTTCTGAGGCTCAAGGAGTTGCTTACCACTGCTTCTATACTGACTCTTCCAGTTAAGGGCGAGGGTTTCACGGTCTATTGTGACGCATCCAGAGTTAGTTTGTGATGTGTTCTGATGCAGTCGGGCAGGGTTATTGCATATGCATCGAGGTAGCTTAAGATGCATGAGCGCAAATACCCCACTCATGACTTGGAGTTGGCGGCGGTAGTTTTCGCGCTTAGGATTTGGAGGCATTACCTGTATGGAGTCCATTGTGAGATCTACACCAATCACAGGAGCCTCCAGTACATCATGACTCAGAGGGACCCTAATTCCAGGCAGATTTGGTGGATTGAGCTCCTAAAGGACTATGACCTCTCTATTCTCTACCATCCGGGCAAGGCGAATGTAGTAGCGGACACCTTGAGTCGGAAGGTAGTGAGTATGGGTAGTCTAGCCTTCCTTTCTGTTTCGGAGCGATCCTTGGCTTTGGACATTCAGTCCTTAGCCAATAAGATGATTAGACTTGATGTTTCAGATTCTAACAGGGTGTTAGCATATGTTGAGGTTCAGTCATCTCTGCTTGATTAGATCTACAGTCGTCAGTTTGAGGATGAGTCTTTGGTAGCACTCAGAGATAGAGTGTTGGCAGGTGATGTAGGGAAGGCTACCTTAGATTCAGAGGGGGTTGTGAGGTTTGCTGGCCGGTTTTGTGTTCCTAGAGTTGGTGACTTGATCCAGCTGATCCTTAGCGAGGCCCATGATTCTAGATATTCTATTCATCCGGGCATAATTAAGATGTATCGTGATTTGAAGCAGCACTACTAGTGGAGCGGCATAAGGAGGGACATCTCAGACTATGTGTCCCATTGTTTGTGTTGCCAGCAGGTTAAGGCCGAGCATATGAGGCCTGGTGGAGAGTTACAGATATTACCCATTTCTGAGTGGAAGTGGGAGCGCATCACCATGGACTTCGTTGTCGGGTTGCCACGGACACCTAGGGGTGTTGACAGTATCTGTGTCATCGTGGATCGATTGAACAAGTCAGCACATTTCATCCCTTATCATACATTCTGCCATGCTGAGAGGCTAGCCCATATCTACATCCGGGAGGTAGTGTATCTTCATGGTGTGCCTTTTCTATCATCTCTGAACAGGGCCCACAGTTCACCTCCAGCTTTAGGAGAGCATTTCAGGGGGAGTTAGTCACCCGTGTGGATCTTAGCACAACATTTCACCTACAGACTGATGGCCTGTTAGAGCATACTATTCAAGTTCTGGAGGATATGTTGCAGGCCTGTGTTATAGACTTTAGAGGTCAGTGGGACTATTTCTTATCCTTGGTAGAGTTTGCGTACAACAACAACTACCATTCCAGCATCCAGATGGCCCCGTTTGAGGCCGTTTATGGTAGATGTTGTCGCACTCCAATCGGTTGGTTTGAGTCTACGGAGCCTAGGCCTCATGGTATATATCTGTTACAGGAGTCCGTAGAGCATGTGAGATTGATTCAGGACAGGCTCAAGATGGCTCAGAGTAGACAGAGGAGTTATGTAGATCGTAGGCGCCGACCATTGAGTTTTGTCATGGGTGACAGGGTATTTCTCCGAGTATCGCCCATGGTGGCACATAGTTTATGGGACATGGGTAATCGCCACTTGTCCACTCGGTGCTAAAACTAATTCCCACGGATTAATCATAATTCAATTATCATGAGTAGACATGGGTAATCGCCTCTTGCCTACATTGGGGAGCATGGGTGATCGCTTCTTGTCCCTTACTTAGAATAGCTCCTTAATCATCATTTCAAATTTAGTTAGCCTTTCAACAAGTTATAAATCATTTTATGCGAGAAAACCCTTCACATTCATGGGTTGAGCAATATATGAGAAATCCTTTCATAACTCAAAAACAACATCAACAGCTCATAAATTTTGGTGCCTCAATCTCATAACACCCTTAGTTCATTGTTAGCTTCATAAGAGACATGCATAATTTCATAGATATCATCTTTACATAGTTCATCATGCTCATAATTCATAGATCATAGAATTCACATAGTTTCATAAGAGTTCAACTTAAATCATGCAATTCAATGCAAACTCATGCTTAGAAAATCATAAACAAGGCAATTTGACCATATTTGAAGGAACCCACATGATAGAGGAAAATCATACTTTTGATTGAATTCATAGCTAGGAATCATGACTCATGTATGGAATCACACAATTTCTACTCAAATCATATAACCATGCTAGATCGTGCACTAGATTACTTTATCACGCTAGATCGTACACTAGATTACTTTATCACGCTAGATCGTGCACTAGAATTCATAAAATCAACAATTGGAATCATAATTGAAGAACCCACAAGAATTGCTCAAAAACCCTAATTCAATTTGCAGAATTGAACCTTGAAAATTAAAGAGAATTAGAGACCCATTAGAGGAAAGGGCTCCAATGGTGAATGCTAACATACCTCAACAAAGCCCACAAGAATTTGCTAGAAATTGATGACCTTCAATGGAGGATCCTAGCCCTTCTTCTTCCTTGAGAGTTGAGAGAACTTCTTAGATAGAGAAATATTTGAGAGAGGAGAATTTAGAATTAGTAAAATTAGGCTTAGGAAGCTTATATAGGGTCTGGGTTAAGGGCATAACCGACTTAAATTAGGAGTTAAACATTTAGGGAAAAGATCAAAAAGCCCTTAAATAATAACTGTCGTGGTCCATCTACGGTCGGGACCTACGGTCCGTAAGTTAACCTATGGACCGTCCTGTTCCTCCGTCGATTGATTCAGAGACTTTCAACTTAGGCCTTCAAATGACAAAACCCATGTACGACTCATGGTCCCAACGACGCTTCCTACATGGCAACCGTTGGTCTGAACTTAAGGCCTAAAAATTTAACTAAGTCTGGAGGGGACCTACGAGACCCACCTACGAATAGTACATTAGACGACGGGTCGTCCTGTTGCTCCGTAGGTGAAGGTTCTGAAACTTGACATAATTAAGACTTTCAGTAGCCAACTAAGGTCCGTCCGTCCATCTACGGTCCGTAGGTGGCCTCCGTAATCACTGGCACTAGAAATTTTGTAAAGCTGCATTTTCCTTCTTTGAAAACTCAGGGTATTACAATATCTCCCCCTTTGGAATATTCATCCTCGAATGAGAGTCAAAACATCAAGGGAAAGGTAAGATTCAAGGACTAACAACCCAACCTAGCATGCAGTCACATAATTCACATATCCGAGGAGGAAACATCAACTCCAAGCTAAAGCATGTTCAACACATTATTTCATGAAGACTTTATGCAAGTCACACTCAATGCACTTATTCATGGATAAAACAAACAATTTAGTTCATTTTCTCAAAATTACACTCTTCACGAACAAGCAAAATCACAGAAATCATGGAAATCAACTATGACAAAAAAATCAAGGAATGAACCATTAGGAAATAGGTACCTCAAGCTAGAGTAGGATCGGAGGAGAAAAGATGAGGATATCAGGACATCATATCGGCCTCGGCTTCCCATGTAGCACTTCAACTAATTGATTCCTCCATTGAACTTTCACGGAAGAAATTTCTTTATTCCTTAACTTCCGCACTTGTAGGTCTAGAATTTCAACCGGAACTTCTTCATAGGATAGGCTATCCTTTATGCCAAGGCTTTCCAATGGCAGTATAGACGCTGGGTCACCAACACACTTCTTCAATAATGAGATATGGAAAACCGGATGCACAGATGCCAAATCATTAGGCAATCGTTAACATCGAATTCTAATTCTCTCTTTCTAACATCGGCATAGGACTTTTGTCGACTTTGAGCCATTTTCAGCCTTTCTCTTATAAGTTTAAATTTCTACATAGCCTCATGCACCAATTCGGGACCTATCAAAGCAACTTCCCCAACTTCAAACCAACCTATAGGATATCTACACCTCCTACCATAGAGAGCCTCAAATGGAGCCATACCAATACTCGAGTGGTAGCTATTGTTATAAGAAAACTCAATTAAAGGCAGGTGATCTTCCCAATTATCCTAGAAATCAATTGCACAAGCTATCAACATATCCTCCAAAGTTTGGATCATACATTCGCTTGCCTGTCGGTTTAAGGATGAAAGGTTGTACTAAGCTTAACATGAGTACCAAGACCCTTTTGGGAAGATTTCCAAAACTGAGAAGTGAATTGGACACCACGATCGGAGATAATGGATAAAAGCACTCCATGCAACCTAACCATTTTCTTCTAGTACAACTTAACATAATCTTCCACCGAATAAGAAACCTTGACGGGAATGAAATGGGCTGATTTCGTTATACGGTCTACAATCACCCAAATCGAATCAGATTCCCGCTGGGTGCGTGGTAACCCAACAATAAAATCCATATCCACATCTTCCCACTTCCAAGTAGGGATATCAATATCTTGAGATAAACCTCCCGGCTTTTGATGTCCAACTTTCTCTTATTGGTAATTAGGACACTTAGCCACAAATCCTTCAATATCCTTCTTTATCCCATTCCACCAATAGATTTCCCACAAATCACAGTACATCTTGGTAGCTCCCGGGTGAATGGAATAGCGAGAACTATGGGCTTCCGATAGAATTTATCCTCTTAAGTCATCTACATCGAGAACACACAAGCGACCTTGATATCTAAGGACACTATCTCCCCCTTGGGAGAAAGCCTCTATGGACATTTTGAATATCGCTTCCTTCAACTCAACTAAATCAGGATCAAGATCTTGTTTAGCATTCACATCATGTAGAAAAGACGATTCGGAACCGTTATGAACCATAACACCACCTTTAGTGGAGTCAACCAACAGAACACCCAATCGGGCCAATCTATGAACATCACGAACCAACTCTATCTTACCATCCTCAACATGAGTAACACTTCCCATAGATAACCGACTAAGAGCATCCGCCACCACATTAGCCTTACCAGGGTGATAGAGGACACTCATATCATAGTCCTTCAACAACTCAAGCCACCTCCTTTGGCTAAGATTCAAATCTTTTTGTTTAAACACATACTGCAAATGCTTATGGTCAGTAAAGACATCAACATGCACACCATACAAATAATGCCGTCATATCTTTAAAGCAAGCACAACCGCCACTAGTTCTAAGTCATGGGTTCTTTTCATGGACCTTAATTTGCCTTGATGCATAAGCAATCACTTTCCCATTTTGCATAAGCACACACCCTAGCCCAATTCTAGAGGCATCACAATAAACCACAAACCCATCGGATCCTTCCGGTAGGGTCAACACAGGAGCCGAAGTAAGTCTATCCTTCAACTCTTGGAAACTCTTCTCATACGCTTCGGACTATGTGAACTTAACCTTTTTTTGAATCAAAACTGTCAATGGAGAAGCAATCGGAGAAAACCCTTCAAACAATCTCCAGTAGTAACCGGCTAAGCCTAAGAAACTACGAATATCTGAAGGTGATAGAGGTCTGGGCCAATTCTTAACCACATCCGTCTTCTTAGGATCTACCTCAATACCCTTACCAGAGACAATGTGACCAAGAAAAGCCACGGACCTAAGCAAAAACTCACATTTATCAAACTTAGCAAAAAGTTGTTGGTCCTTGAAGACTTGCAACACAATCCTCAAATGGTTGGCATGCTCACCTTCGTTACTTGAGTAAATCAAGATATCATCAATGAACATAATCACAAACACATCAAGGTAATGTCTAAACACCCTATTAGTCAAATCCATAAATGCGGCCGGAGCATTTGTCAACCCAAACAACATTACCAAGAACTCATAATGGCCATATCTCGCCCGAAAAGCCATTTTTGGAATATTGTCCTCCTTCACCCTCAATTGGTGATAACCCGAACGAAGATCGATCTTAGAGAAGTAACTAGCCCCTTGAAGTTGGTCAAACAAGTCATCTATCCTTGGAAGAGGATACTTATTCTTAATAGTAACTTTGTTCAATTGACGGTAATCAATACACATACGGAGTGAACCATCTTTCTTCCTTACAAACAAGACCATAGCATCCCATGGAGAAATACTTGGTCGGATGAAACCCTTATCCATAAAGTTTTTCAATTGGTCCTTTAGTTCTTTAAGTTCCACCGAAGACATTCTATAAGGAGGAATAGAGATAGGCTGCGTATCAGGGAGAAGGTCAATACCGAAGTCTATTTCCCTTTCGGGAGGAATACCGGGCAAATCATCGAGAAATACTTTCAGAAACTTATTTACCACAGGGATCGACTCAAGAGTAGGGGTTTCGAAATCCACATCCCTCACCCTAACTAGATGGTATTGCAACCTTTAGAGATCATCTTTCTAGCTTTGAGACAAGAAACAAATTGACTTTTAAGCATAGAATTTCCCCCCTTCCACTCTAGGATAGGCTCATTTGGAAATTGAAACTTGACCATTTGGGTCCTACAGTCAATAGTAGCATAGCAAGAGTGCAGCCAATGCATCCCAAGAAAAACATCAAAATCTAGCATATCAAGCTCTATGAGATCAACATGAGTGACTCTATGGGATAAGGAGATGGGGCAATTTTTATAAACCCTCCTAGCCACAATAGATTCACCAATAGGAGTAGAGACATGAAAAGGATCTAACAACACATCCGGCATAACATCAAACCTCATAGCCACATATGGCATCACAAAAGACAAGGTATCACTGGGATCAAGCAAAGCATAAACATCAAAGTGGAAGACTTTCAACATACCGGTGACCACATCGGGGGAACTCTCTTGCTCTTGACGAGCTTGAAGCGCATAGAACTGGTTTTGATTTTGATTTCCACTAGAGCCCACCAAGTTTTGGGGTTGAGTCCGTCAACGATTATCTCTATCCTTCTTAGCGACAAAGGGACAATCCCTTATCTTGTGATCAGTCTTACCACAACCAAAGCATGCATTTGAGCCGGCGAGACATTTACGCTCATGCTTCTTTCCACACTTAGCACAAGTGGTAAATGAAAAGCCACCCCCATTCCCTCCTTGAGGCTTAAGGTTGGACACACTATATTTGTTAAACTTAAGAGGAGCATTGGAGGAACCTTGACCGAAAAACTTTTTTTGAGTCTTGAAACAACCATGTCCCTCGGACCTTGAATATGAAAAGTTACCATCACCGGTCTTAGCCCTCTTTGTCTCCCTAGATCATTCATTAAGTTTCTCCTCTTCTATTTGTTGGGCATGTACCATGAGACGAGAGATATCCATATCATTGATAAGCATAGTGGTACGACACTCTTTGACCACTATATCAGACACTCCCGAAACAAACTTACTCATTCTTGCCCTAAGATCGGCAATCATAGAAGGAGCATATCGAGACAATTGTGTGAACTTCAAAGCATACTCCTTCACACTCATGGTTCCTTGACGAATATTGATGAACTCAAGCACCCTTGCCTCCCTCATCTAAAGTGGAAAGAATCTATCAAGTAAAGCAACCTTGAAATTCTCCCAATCAAGAGGACCCTCATTAATCGCCCTCCATTCCTTCCATTGGTTGAACCAAATTTGAGCAACGCCATTAAATTGATAAGAGGCCAACTCCGCCTTTTCTTCCGGCGTCACACCCATGATCATTAACACCTTGTAAACCTCATCAATGAACTCTTGAGGATCTTCCTCAACCTTAGAACCATGAAACTCCAGAGGATTCATCCACGTGAGTCCATCACTCTCGATGCCGCCGAACCCATATTTGGGTTTACGAGAGCCATAATCTCCCTATTGGCTTGATTCGTCACGGCTTGAGCGAACACTTGAAAAGTAGCCCTAAACTCCGCATTAGTCACTTGTTCAGCCAAAGGGTCGGTCGGGACTTGAGGAGCTTGAGGAGGAGCTTATTGTCCCGCATTCTCTCCCGCATTTCTTCTAGTATAAGCTCTTCAGGTCGCCATATCCTGAAACACATAGGATAGGGATTAGGAGAAAAAGACCTATGAGGTTAAACTTTATCGTACGACTTAGGAGTGATGAAAGAAGTGAAGTTTCCTAAACATCTTATAGCCGCTCATTCATAAATGTGGCGCGCTTAACACTCAAGAACAAGACTCTACTCGATGTGGCTTATGAGACATCCTAGGATCTTTCTAAAACATTGCGCTCTGATACTAAGTTTGTCACGACCCAAGGTACCCCTAGATATGAGATGACGTACAAGACCCCGCGAGGCCTCATACAAGCCACTTAGAATACATACATACAAGATCATAGAGAATTTGAGGTTCAAAAGACAATTTTATATAAAAGTTTTTTAAGGAAAATAGCGGAAGTCTACATCAATGTCTCAAAGACAATCTAACATGAGAAATAAAGTTTTGGATGTAACCCAATACAGAGTTGAAATGAAAGAAACATAAAAGCAAGAACAACTAGGCTATGTTCTCGGATGGATGAGGACTCACCAAGTCTTCTATAGTCCTCCTACTAAGCACTAGGCTCGAGTAGATGGAGAATCACCAAGTCCTACATTAACAAGTCAATGTAGGCAAGAGTATACGTTAGTACAATCAAGTACCAAGTATGATAGCCATGCACATAATCACTTAAACATGCCAAAAAGGGGAAACATATTCATAAACATGCAATGATCAAATAAAACATAATAGAGAGAGTGCAAATTCATAAGTATCATCATTTAAGGTCAATGCAAGCCAACCATACTTCAATTACTTGATAAAAACCTTTAAGTCACTTTAATTCATTGTTGAGGGGAAATTATCCTTAACCGACATATAAGACCATGTGAGCTATCAATATGGAATCTGGTGTATAACCCCACATTGATAGGGCCATTCTACTTGCCAAGGTAGGACCCTTTACAAATTTTATTTTACGTGGATCCACTAGCTAATGTCAATCTAGACAATCATCCTATGGTGGCATATAGTTTATGGGACATGGTAATCGCCACATGTCCACTCGGTGCTAAGCATAATTCAAACGGATTAATCATAGTTCAATTATCATGAGTAGACTTGGTAATCACCTCTTGTCTACATTGGGGAGCATGGGTGATCGCCTCTTGTCCTGTCACGACCCAAGGTACCCCTTAGATGTGACATGCCGTACAAGACCCCGAGAGGCCTCATACAAGCCACTTAGAATACATTACATACAAGATAATAGAGATTAAGAGTTCAAAAGAAAATTTCATATCAATGCTTTTGAAAAAAAAGAACAGGCGAAAGTCTACATTTCATGTCTCAAAGCCAATCTAATATAAAGAACAAGATTTGGGACGTAACCCAATACAAATCTTAACGAAAAGGAAAATACATGAAAAACAAGAACACTCTGTCCACGGATGGATGAAGACTCACCAAGTCTTCTATCAAATCCTCTACTAAAGCTCTAGCCACGAGTGGAAGGTGAATCGCCACGTCCTACACCAAATAAGTTAATGTAGGCAAGAGTATGCGTTAGCACAATTAAGTACTAAGTATGATAGCAACGCACGTAAACACATAAATCATGCTAGAGTGAGATATAATCATGACATGCAAATATCCAAGCTAAAACATGATAAACATGAGAAACATGAAGCATAAAGCATATATCATGGCCAAAGCAAGCTAAATCATCTTTCTTTTCTTTACTTTACTTTTGATCATCATAGGAACATTGTGTTCATTACTTCTGGGGAATAGCCGTAACCTACATGTAAGACCATGTGAGCCATCAACACGGAATCCAATGTCTACCCCACATCAAAAAAAGGTGTCCTACTTGCAAAGGTAAGACCATAACTTCTTAGCTTACGTGGATCCACTAGCTAGTGTCTATCATAGACCAACATCCTATGGTGGCACATAGTTTATGGGACATGGGTAAACTCCACTTGTCCAGTCGGTGCTAGGCATACTTCCCACGGATTTATCTTAGTTCATTTATCATAGGTAGACATGGGTAATAGCCTCTTGTCTACATTAGTCATAAGTTCATTATTAGTAGACTTGGGTAATCGCCGCTTTGTCTACATTAGGGAACATGGGTAATCGCCTCTTGTTCTTTTAAAGTCACAATGGGAGAATTACGTGAGAAAACCTTTCATTACTCAACCAACATCATCATGTCATAACTTTGGCACTTCAATCTTAAAGCACCCTTAATTCATCATTTAGTTCATATGAGACATGCATAGGTTCATTAGCTTCATATTTACTTAGTTAATCATGCTCATAATTCATAGATCATAGAGTTCATATGGGTACGTGCAAGATTAACTCAAATCATGCAATTAGATGCAAGCTCATGCTTAGAAAGCCATAATTAAGACAATTTACTCATACTTGAAGGAACTCACATAATAGAGGAAAATCATGCTTTTGACTTGTCATGCTAAATTCATAAGATTATCCTCAATTCATTCATAATTCATGCTTAATTTCATAGAGAATACATAAACTTCATCAATTCATAGCTCAACCCAATAATCAAAGCATAGATTATCAAATTGGGGAGAATTAGCTTGGGATCATGGGGGTTCATGCAATCTTTACATCAATTCATATAATTCACGCTAATTCGTGCACTAAGTTACTTTATCACGCTAGATCGTGCACTACAATTCATAAAATCAACAATTGGAATCATAATTGAAGAACCCGCAATAATTGATCAAAAACCCTAATTCAATTGGGTTAGATTAAACCTTGAAAATCTTGAAGGAAAAGAGGGGGGACCCATTGGAGGAAAGGACTCCTAATGGAGAACACTATCATACCTCAAAGAAATCCACAAGAAATTGGAGAAGATTGAAGTTCTTCAATGGAGGATTCAAGCTTTCTTCTTCTTCTTTGAGAGTTGAGAAAGTTTCTTAGAGAGAGAAATATTTGAGAGGAGATAATTGGGAATGAGTTAGAATGAGAGAATTTAGGCTTAGAAAGTATTTATAGGGTTTATATTAAGGGTATAACGGACTTAACTTAATAGGTAATCAATTAGGGAAAAGACCAAAAAGCCCTTAATTAATAATTGTCAGGGGCAAACGACAGTGGGGACCTACAGTCCGTAAGTCAAACGACGGACCCTACTGTCCTTCCGTCAATAGATTCAGAGGCTATGTTTTGGGCTGAAAATTTGACTAAGTCTAGAAGGTATCTACGGAACCCATCTACGGCCCGTCATCTGAACTACGACCCGTCCTACTGCTCCGCAGGTCGAGATTCAGAGACTGGGAATTCCTGAAGTACACAGGGCCATCGACGGTTCCCTACCTATGGCCCGTCATTCCACTTACGGTCCCTAGGTGGCCTCCGTAGGTCATTATTTTCAGTTGAACTCTGCACTTTCCTTTCTTATAGAACTTGGGGGTGTTATAGTCCCTTACTTAGAATGGCTCCTTAATCATCAATTCAAGTTTAGTTGAGTAACCCTTTCAACAAGTTATGAATCATTATATGTGAGGAAACCTTTCACATTCATGGGTTGAGTAATATATGAGAAATCCTTTCATAACTCAACAACAACATCAACATCTCATAAACTTTGGTGCCTCAATCTCATAACACCCTTAATTCATTAATAGCTTCATAAGACACCTGCATAATTTCATAGATTTCATCTTTACGTAGTTCATCATGCTCATAATTCATAGATCATAGAATTCACATGGGTTCATAATAGTTCAACTTAAATCATGCAAACTCATGTTTAGAAAACCATAAACAAAGCAATTTGACCATATTTGAAGGAACCCACATGATAGAGGAAAATCATACTTTTGATTGAATTCATAGCTAGGAATCATGACTCATGCATGGAATCACACAATTTCTACTCAAAGCATATAATCATGCTAGATCGTGCACTAGATTACTTTATCACGCTAGATCATGCACTAGGAATCATAAAATCAACAATTGGAATCATAATTGAAGAACCCACAAGAATTGCTCAAAAACCCTAAATCAATTTGGGGAATTGAACCTTGAAAATTGAAGAGAACTAGGGACCCATTGGAGGAAAGGGATCTAATGATGAATGCTAACATACCTCAACAAAGCCCACAAGAATTTGCTAGAAATTGATGACCTTCAATGGAGCATCCTAGCCCTTCTTCTTCCTTGAGAGTTGAGAGAACTTCCTAGAGAGAGAAATATTTAAGAGAGGAGAATTTTGGGAATGACTTAGAATGAGTAAAATTAGGCCTAGGAAGCTTATATAGGGTCTGGGTTAAGGGCATAATCGACTTAGATTAGGAGTTAAACATTTAGGGAAAAGACCAAAAAGCCCTTAAATAATAACTATGGGGGTCCATCTACGGTCAGGACCTACAGACCGTCCTGTTCCTCCATCGATTGATTCAGAGACTTTCAACTTAGGCCTTCAAATGATGACACCCATGTATGACTCGTGGTCCCAACGACGGTTCGTACATGGAATCCGTTGGTCTGAACTTAAGGCCTAAAAATTTAACTAAGTCTGGAGGGGACCTACGAGACCCACCTACGGATCGTACATTGGACGACGGGTGATCCTGTGCTCCGTAGGTCAAGCTTCTGAAACTTGACATTCTTAAGACTTTTAGTAGCCATCTACGGTCCCCACCTACGGTCCATAGGTGGCCTCCGTAGTCACTGGCACTAGATATTTTGGAAAGCTGCATTTTCCTTCTTTGAAAACTCGGGGTGTTATATGGATGACCCAATTGATTATGGAACAATTCAGAAGAAACAGTGGAAGTGAAAGCAACATATGGTGTTGGGATGAGAGCCAGTACAATCCCTGTGACTCATGTCCTTTTCTAATTGTCTGTCTCGTCTCCGATCCTGCACAAGAACAGAATCATCAAGGAAGGTTACAGCACATTTCAGATTTTTAGTTAATTTGCTAATGGAAATAAGATTATATGGACATTCCAATGCAAAAAGGACTGATTTTAAAGTTATGGAAGGCAGAGGGTGAGCTATACCTATCCCTTTCACAATAGTCTTTGATCCATTAACCAAAGTAACAGTAGAGATGGTAGAAGGGGTAGTAAGAGTAGAAAGAGTATTTTTGTTACTAGAAATATGGTCAGAAGCACCAGAATTAAGAATCCATTGTTCCTGAGATGAAGACTGTGCGACATAAGCAAAGGAGTTACCAGGTTGTAATGTACAAACAGTTCATGATTGTTGCCTTGATTTTTGGTACTGAAGGTAGTCATTATAGTATGTTCCTGTTAAAGTGATAAATTGAAATGATCCATCCTTGACATCAGGTGTAAGCAAAATACCATCTCGATTATGAACCATATTTGCTGTGTGTCGAGGACGATCATTGTTGTGTGAAGGCTTAACATGAAGAAGCCGACATTCCTCTCTTACATGCCCTCCCTTATTACAATGAGTGCAATGTAATAGAAGAAGCTGACATTCTTGTCTTACATGTCCTCCCTTATTACAATGAGTGCAATGTTTATTGTTCCTCCATTTTCCTTTTCTATATCCACCTTGAAAATTGTTAGTTTGGACAACCATGATAAATGCATCATAAGAATTTACCTCTGGTGGTGCAGATGTGATGCGCAGTAATCTTGAAAATACTTCTTCCTAGGTAGGAACAGATGGACTAGAAAGGATTTGGTCACTGAGGTTAGGTCTGCTCGCAACCCAATCAAAGCCAAGACCATAAAGAACCTGTCTCTTTGTGTCTCATGATCATCCAATTTTTCAGTAAAAGGCATAAGAACTTGCCATATCTTGTTGATTTTGTTGTAGATGAACAATATCTGACACAACTTTGTAGATGAGTTGTATATCATTTGTATACAAAGTTTTGACTTTGTTCCACACTTTGCAACAAGTCTTACAAGACTGAAACAAATTTAACAACTTAGGATCAAGTGAATTCCACAGAAGACTACACAATCATGCATCAGTTTTGACCCAAGCAAGTGTATCAGCTTGTCCAACGTTACTACTATTTTTGAGCAAGTGATCTTCAAATCCTTGACCTATAAACCACAATTCCACCGAGGCTGCCCAAGAGGTTTAATTACCACTACCATCTAACCTGATTGTAGTAATTGCAAGTGATGGAGTAGAGGAAATAATTGACTTAACAATCTGATTTTTAGTAGTCAGATTATCAGTTTCATTAGGAGCCTTTTTTTTTGGGTCACAAAAAAAGAGGACTGATGAATCACATAAGTAGAAGTTTTTAATAGAAAGAAAGAAGTAAACAACTAGATGGAAGAAAGAAAGGAATTTAGACGAAAGAGAGAGGTGAGACAGTTTTCTGATATAGTTCAGTTTCTGTTACTAAAAGAAGAAAACATTCAGAGAGAATGGCTCTGATACCATGAGAAATTAGAAGAAGAAGAAGAAGAAGAGATATTAGGAATAGAACTGTTGATTATTCCCTCAAGTCGATGAGATTAAATACTTGTTACATATTATGTAAATAAAGAAAGAAAATAATAAAATATTACACACAATCTCCTAAATGCTTAATTAAAGGGATTAAGGAATATCACAGTCTCCTAAATGCTTAATTAAAGGGATTAGAGAATATTCTCATATCTGCCCATAATTAACAACTTGCATTAACAGACACTTTACACCATCATTTTTTGCTAATACAACAACATCAATTCCAAACATGAAGGGGTTGGCTATATGAATCATTGCTGACTATTTTTCTCCATTTAAATTCATCTAAGGACAAGATTATGCAAAGTTAAAATAAAAAGCACTAGAACTTCTTCTCATTTTCTTTAGTATTATTTGAAAACACCTTTTTCCCGATTTTGTGCCTGACTTCTGACTCTGTCAGGTGTAATTTCTTCTGCATGTGCTAATATCATACTTTACACGAGCTTTTACAAATTAAATAAAATAATGAGTTTGTAATTGAGCTTTTCAAGATCCACTATCAGGCGTATGGAATTGAGTTTTCGGGGGCTCTATTATTATGATGCTATTAAAAATGTTCTATTTATAAATAGATGAGATCAGAGGCAGAACTAGGTAGGAGGAAATCGAACCCCTTTCAATGAAATATTATACAGGGTAAATAAAGCGAAAATGGGTTTTTTGGGCTAGACATGAATTGTTGAATCCCTGTGACATAAAGGAGATTACCCCATGACCTAAGATTTGAATATCTGACCTAAATCACTTTTTGGCTGACATGAATTGTTGAATCCCCGTGAAGTGGCAAAGAGGTTCAAAAAGTGTTTTAGGTCGCATGTTCAAATCTTAGTTATATCACTCTATTTTTTTTGAACCCTTTGTAAATTTTGGTTTCGTCATTGTATAGGATGTTGATATATTCAAATGTTGACTGCCACTCTGTGTCATGTTAATTTTTTTTTGGTTATCTGGATAATTTGGTACTGTGTTCTCAATTTATTGCCTCAGACTTGTAGGTCCAAAATCCACACCTCAAAATAATCAGACCTTGGTAAGTAAGCAATTCCAAACCCTTGTAACTTCCACAACTAATAACAGAGGTTGAAAGCAAGTGTCTAGCTTTGGGAGCAACATCCACACTTTGAAACATGATGAAGATGAAAATCAATTTGGTGACAGAAACACATTCTGTGTTGAATATTACAGGCACTATCAATTTCTCACAACTTGAATTTTATTATATCAAGGTAAGGACCCGCTTCGGTCTTACAATCTTGATCACACTTGTTGCTTACTTCAGCAACTTTCTTTACTTAGTCACTCACTCTTGTTTGCTATCTTGTTTACTTGATTTCTTACTTAGTTACAAATCTAATGGACCACCTCTATTTATAGGAGGTGATGGAAGAATCTGGAGAGAGACACATACTACTTTATTCTAGAATATTCCTAGCTATCTTTCTCTAGAACTACCATTTCTAGAACTATCATTTCTAGAACATTTCTAAACTTTTCTCTCTAGAATATTCATTCTAGAGATCTTTTAATTCTCTACAACTCCAGAATATTCTAAATTTTTCTTGACTTATCTTAAATAAATAATTAAGTTGGTGATGAATTCTTAACACTCCCCCTCAACACCAACTTAATTTTTTCTTTGTGTTCATTGTGAGCGATTCCTAAAACTCTGCAAGCATCATGACGTCCATGACCTTTAAGGATCTCCATCTTCATCGGATTATTTCGATCTCTACTCTTTGAAGCTTCTTTAAAGGTCGTAGCATCTTTGATGTAACCACCTGTGTTAATGTTGCATCTATATACTTGGTGTTTGGACGCTTCAATCGTGTAGACCTCCTTAGTTGCGATTGTGACGCTTCTTGGACTTCTTCTAATTGTAACTCATCTGGTGTTTCACAAGCTCTAGTTTTTCAGTTTCACAAGCTCTAGTTTTTCATGAGCTCTTATGTTCTCCTTTGGAAGATCTCTCTTCTGTATGTGATTTGTGTTTTTCACATACTTCCAGTTCTAATTTTGACTTACTTCCTTGTACTTTTTCTTTATTTTTATGTTGTAGCTCTTGCTCCAATTCTTTTGACTCTGGCAGGGCAACTTCTTTGAACCACCATGTTGGTGCTTCATCAACTACCACGTAATTTGTTTCGACTGGCGTGACATAGATTGAATCTAATCTTCTTCCCTCCATGATTGGCGAGCTTTTAACTTTTAATCTTTGATATACCTTCACGTCATCCGGCCCGAACACAACATAGTTTCCTAAAGCTATTAGTTGTGACACAGATAATAAGTTTTTCTTCATACCTGAAATGTGGCCGACATTCTGAACTTCCACTTCTCTCGATCTATGATGTGGCACGAACACCGTCTTGCCAAAATGAGTTATTGGTTTTTTTGAATTATTTGCAGTCACCACTACTCGACTGCCTTTAAATTCGCTCATGTTGATAATTTTTTTCTCATCACCAATCATGTGATTGGAACATCCCGAATCAACGATCCAATCTTGTTCATAATCGACTAGTTTCTCACTTAGAGTTGTAAGTGCAATCTCCTCTTCTTTGTTAGAGTGATAAGGGACAAGCTCCTCCTGTTGATTGCTTTCTTCAAATGTATAAAAGGTCTCAAAGTCCCATTCTTCTTCTTCATCTTGTTGGTTTTGGGAAGAAGTAGCTACATTACCTTCAGCTTTCTTGTACCAGCAGTCTCTGGCTAGTGTCCTTTCTTTCCACAATTGTAGCACTTCTCCATTTGTCGGTTGTTGAAGCCTTTGTCTGCTTGTTTTGATGTTGACTTGTTTGATGTTGATTCTTTTGGTCTCCCCCTAGCCATGAGCTTCTCTCCTTATCTCTTTTTCGATAGTCTTGCCTTTTGCTGAAAAGAATCTTATCTTCATCTTTAAGAATACTTGATAATGGCTTCTCCAAGTCTTCTTCATTTGTCAACAAATTTTCCAACTCAGATAGAGTTGGTTCTATGGCCCACCCCCGTGTGGCTGTAATTATGCCTTTATACTACGGCCTTAAACCATGAACAATGATTCCTCTCATTCTTATTTTCGTGATAGCATTCTCTGGATCTAATTATGATAACTCATCAGATAGAGATTTTACCTTAGAGAAGTATTCACTGATTGTCATATTTTGTTGTGAGATCGACAAAAGCTCATTTTCAAGCCTTTGTAATCTCGCATCATTCTTCTTTGTGAAAATCGTCGCTAGTGTGTCCCAAGCTTCTTTGGGTGTCTTGGCATTCTTAATTCGTTGCAAGAACTCATCATTAATTGTTACATTGAGAAAAAACATGGCTTTCCCATCTTTGACCTTCCACCTTTTTGTTGCTTCAGCATCTATTGATGGTGTGGTGTCTGATCCACCAATGATATCCCATAATTCCTAGCCGAAAAAGTAATATTGCATTCTCGTGCTCCATGATCCTAGTTGCTTTCGTTGAGCTTCAAAATGCTATTGAGAGTTCTTGTGAAATCCGCCATTGATAAGTGCCTCGTGACTTGTAGCCTTTGACAATAGCTTGTAGGATCTTCTTTGAGTTCCTGCCTCACTCTTATCCACCAGGCTCTGATACCACTTGTTGAATATTAATGTTTGTGGACGGGCACTATCAGTTTCTCACAACTTGAATTTTACTATATCAAAGTAAGGACCCACTTCGGTCTTACAATCTTGATCACACTTGTTGCTTGCTTCAGTAACTTTCTTTACTTAGTCACTCACTCTTGTTTGCTATCTTGTTTACTTGATTTCTTACTTAGTTACAAATCTAATGGACCACCTCTATTTATAGGAAGTGATGGAAGAATCTAGAGAGAGACACATACTACTCTATTCTAGAATATTCCTAGCTATCTTTCTCTCGAACTACCATTTCTAGAACCATCATTTCTAGAACTTTTCTAGACTTTTCTCTCTAGAATATTCATTCTAGAGATCTTCTTTTAATTCTCTACAACTCCGAAATATTCTAGATTTTTCTTGATTTATCATAAATAAATAATTAAGTTGGTGATGAATTCTTAACATTCCAGAATGGTAATTCTACTCAGTTTGGTGGAGATGACAATAGTAAATAAGATTCCAGTGCACTTTTGTATATTGATGTGTCTATAAATATCGTAGTGTGCTACAGTTGGATATATTCTTCCCGTTAATCATTGTAATAAGTTTTGGATTGAAGTCTGTTCCTTTCATCTATACAATGATTGGCTTACCATAAACTGCGGTTGCAAGAGTCATATTGGAAGGCAAGTTTAGTGTCTCTAAACTAGGTGATGCATTTTATGGTTAGTGAAACTGTTATAGGAAATCTAGATGATGTTTTGAGCACAAATAATCATTAGCACTCAACTAGGTCTTGTAATGAGTGGAGGTATTGTTTTCTTCTAATAGAACTGAGACAAGAAATTTTGCTTCAAGTTTACCTTATTAGTCCAACAGGTTGATTTTGTTTGGATGATCTTAATTTTTGGACCCGATAAGCAATGTTTAACAAACAGCCTCAGTCTCCATTCTTCTTTTCTTCAAATTCTGTTCATTTTTCTCAAGTGAAAGGAGATTGATAATTTGTTTGTTAGAAAAAAAGAGGAAATATACAGTAGCAAATGATCTTAGATTTTCTTTACTGTCTAGAACACATTGATGATTCTGACTGCAAAAATGATGAATTTTATTGTTGGAAAAGTTATTTGCATATTTTCTTGAACCTACAATTGCCAATAAAAGAGAGAATTTATATTTATATTATCTAAAGTAATGTGGAATTTTATGCCATGATTTACTTCAAGGATTTACCATTGCTTTAATTGATTAATTCTTGTGTGTGAATGTGGCATGTTTTTTCTATTTGCGGACAAAATTTTAGCTCAAGGACTTTACAATTATTTTTTATATATTTAAAATTTAGTACGCAACTTATGTTCCATGGGCAATACTTTACAATCAATGATAATTACCTAATTTAGCCTAGATTCATCTAATTAGTTTATCATGTTTCCTTCCTTATTCTTGACAGTCAATATTCCAAAGTCCAAACATCTCGTATGATGTGCAATTACTGCAGATTTTGATTTTTAAGTCTATAATCTGATAAACATCGTTTGGGATCTTCTATTCTTACTAATATATATTTCCCTCAATTGCCATTGCAATAGGGCAAATACTGATTTTTTTTACATTCTTAGACTCTTGTGTAATAAGTTTATCAACAAAAATTATTTAGAATAAAATTATAACTAAATTTGTCATCTATAAATTTCTGATTGTTTATTTAACCAACTCTAAACAATAAAATTATTGATGAATTCACGACTAAGAGAAAATAATAAGATTAGTTGCCAAGAAATTACAATGAGGAGATGTACTTTAGCTTTGTATTTTTGTAATTATTTTAGAAGATGTGTATTACAAGATAACTTATCTAACCGATTAGATAAGATTCCATAATAATATGAAGTGTCAATATGGTCGGATCATGCATCAGGGTCGGGGTTGATATTTGGGTATTGGGTCGGGGGTGTTAGGATCAACTCCAAATTCGGGGTTGGGAGTCTTATGTCGGGCCGAGGGCGACAGTTTGGTCCTTTGTTGAGGTCGGGATTGAGTGATGAGGTTGAAAAAGAGTTTTACTAATTTTATGTAGGAAAGTCATTTTTTTTAAAATTGGAAGAAAATAAGTTGATGGAAAATATTTTTCCAAACATGCGAAAATACCCTATATATGTGATTATTATAATATTTTCCTTTTATGAATTACATGATCAAATATTTAGGCCAACCTATTTTTATCTCTCAAATTTCTATGTATTTAACTCTTGTAATTATATTTCAATTTAGGCTTGGACCAAGAATAAAGTTTGTATATAACCCCTCCAAATCCAAATGCCATAACCCCAAAACCACTAACTCCAAATGGCCGACGGTTTCGATTCTCATGCTTCTGAGGTCTCCAACACCAAAGGGTAGCAAGTTCAAACAGACTCCCTTTCATTCACTGAGAAGATGAACGATGAGATTAGCATCTATGAAAATTCTAAGAAGCTCAATGTGCGTGCCTCTGAAACTCAAGAATTGAATACCCATTTTCTGGCTGATGAATCCATCAAGAAAAAGTGGAAGAGAAGAAAGATAATGGGTCTGTCAGGTGTTCACTGAAGATTGAAGTAATTGATGATACAACAATGATTGATATTTCTCAAGTTGGAAAAATCAAGGGTTTTGATGGAAAATCAGCAAGAAATATGAAGAAAGAGAATGCAAAACATGGAGAAAAGATAGTTGTTAGGAATATGGAAAAGAATGTGAATGTCTGTAAAATAAATGGAGGAGAAGAGAAGAGGGTTTATTGTAGAAAAGAGTTGGAAACTTTGAGGTTTGTTGGAATGGAAGAACAGAGGAAAATGTGGGTTGAGGTGTACTGTGGCCTTGGTGATACCGTGCAAAAGGAGTATGATGGCCTCGTTGACTCTAATACTCAAAAGCACATCCACCTGTCTCGTAGGCACATTGGAAAAGAAAATACCCCTGTCATTTCTGGTGCGTATTTTTTTCTTCTTGCTCCTTGTGTTATCTGAATTTTCTTTTTCTATGTTTGTGTTTGGATACCTGGTGTTTCTTGCTAGTATAATTTGCAATGTTTCTGAAACTGACAGTAAAGATTACATGATGCTTTTTGGAGTCTGATACATATAATTATGTTGTCAAGTTTAGCTAGTCAGTAGTTTTGGAGGTTTAATATTTAAACCTCTCCTCAATCTTTGTGAAATAGTGTTCATTATCTGTCAGCTTGGTGGTGCCTTTTTAAGAGATTGACATGTTAGATTATTGCTTTTGGTGCGAAACTCAAGTTGTTTCATTTTTGATCGGTAAATTAAAAAATTATATAAAAGAAAAGCATCAAAGAGATATAAATATACATATGGTGATCCACGATTACATGAGAAAAAGACTACAACATGCAAAACCCAAATTGTATCAAGATACTTGTGAGATTATACAATATAATCTTTTTTCCAAGAGAATACAAAAACTTTTTTGACTACATAAAATATTTTCCTATGCTTTCTGTAACAAGAGGAACTTTGTATTAAATATAATCTAGTTGCAGGTCACAAGAGGGGCCTGTTCCTCCTCTTCTAGGAATAACAAGAGGCTAAACAAAAGCAAAAAAAGAAGGAAAGGGAGGTTCCATATCTAATTCTATGCAACTAAAAGAAAAGCAAGTTCATCCATATCTTTCTTTAGTGAAATCTGCCACTACTTATATTACTCTAGCAGCTATTACTCTTGCTCCTTTGCTTTCTTCTTTGGCAGAGCATGTTTCCCTTTTGCATTTGGGACCACATACTGGTCCAGATATTGTGGCACTCGTTTGTACCTGGTACTATGCCTATTGTTGTCCAACTTGTCCTGCGGAGTCATTACATTGCCGCCCCCATGGAGAAGAACCTTGTCCTCAAGGTTCAAGTGAGGAAATTGCTGCAGGAGGGTATATGAGTCCTCCCAAGTTGCATCTTCAATAGGCAAGCCTACCCATTTGACAAGGCATTGAGGCACCTGATGAGCCCCTTTGGTGACATCTCTCTTGTTCAAAATATCTTCAGGTGTAAGTGTGACCGAGGGAGTTTGGTCCAACAAATCAATAGGTGTAATCTGATTAGTTCGTTTGCCGATACACTTTCGTAACACTGAAACATGGAACACAGTATGTATTCGAGAAGATGGTGGTAGATCAAGTTTATAAGCCACCTCACCAATGCGTTTAATGATATGGAAGGGCCCAAAGAAACGCCTGCTCAATTTGGAATGGCATTACTGTCGAACTGAAAGCTGTCTATATGGTCGAAGACGGACATAGACCCAATCACCAATATCAAATATCACCTCCCTGCGACCTTTGTCAGCTTGAAACTTCATCCTATCTTGAGCCTGCAGTAAATTAGACTTCAACACTGCTAATGTTTCATCTCGTTGTCGCAGAGAACCCGAAACTGCAGGATTTGAAGTGCTGTCTAACACAAAATGAGAGACGGTCGGAGGAGGCCGGCCATAGACTGCCTCAAAAGGAGTCATCTTGGAGCTGTGTTGGTATGAAGTATTGTACTAAAATTCTGCCCAAGGAAGAAGTGGAACCCATGTAGAAGGAGTATCCATAGCAAAGCAACAGAGATACATTTCAAGGCATTTGTTCAGCGACTCTGTTTGGCCATCCATTTGTGGATGATAAGCTGAACTCTTGGCCAAATGAGTTCCCAAGAGTTTGTTAATTTCTGTCCAAAATTCAGAGTTGAAAATGGGATCGCGATCAAATACAATTTTGGTAGGAAAATCATATAACCGGACAAACTCCTGGACAAAGACTTCTGCTACTTTTTGACTGGTAAAGTTGGCAGATAGAGCAATAAAATGTCCATACTTCGACAATCTATCTACAATCACGAGGATCACAGTGCGCCCATGAGATGGAGGAAGGCCTATAATAAAGTCCATGGAAATTTCACCAAAAATCTCAGAAGGAATTGGCAAGGGAGATACTGATCCCGCAGGTTTGAGTTGTGAATCCTTCATTTGCTGCCAAATTTGACATTCAGAAATGAATTTCTTAACATCAGATCGCATGCCAACCCAATAAAAATTGGAAGACAATCTGTGAAAGGTGCGAGAGACGCCCGCATGACCTCCAATTTTGGAAGCATGAAATTCTTCCAATAGCATTAGACGCAAAGATGCATCCTTGGGAATAACGAGACGATTCTTGAATAAGAGGAGACCTTCTTGAAAAGAGAATGAGGACATTAAATCTGGAACATTCAACAATTTCTGTTGGAGAGCTAATAATTCCTCATTGGATTTGTTCAATGCCTTAAGCTTTTCAACCAAAGCTATTTCAGTGATGGCCAACGATAAAGCGAAACATGCAGGAACTCGAGATAAAGCATCGGCAGCCGAATTTAATTTACCTGGGCGAAAGGGTATCTCAAAATCATACCTAATTAATTTGTTAAGCCAACGTTGCTGTTCAGGGGTTTGGATAACCTGACTGATGAGGGCTTTCAAATGTTGCTGATCAGTTAAAATGGTAAAACGACGACCCAATAAATATTGACGCCACTTTCGAATAGCCTGCGTTATGGCAAACATTTCACGATTGTAAGTAGAAGCTGCTTGCATCCTTGATGACAACTTTTGGTTGAAGAATGCGATAGGGTGACTATCTTGGCAAAGAACTGCCCCAATGCCAGTACCTGATGCATCTATTTCTACCACAAAATCCTTAGAAAAATCAGGCAGAAATAAAATAGGTACAGACCCAAGAGCCTCTTTCAATTTGGCAAAAGCAATAGAGGCTTTATCAGACCACACAAATGAGTCTTTTTTCAGAAGATCAGTGAGAGGTGAAGCTAACTGGGCATATCCTTTGACAAAACGACGATAGTACCCAGTTAAACCCAAAAAGGCACGAACATCCTTTATAAATGAAGGCAAAGGCCAAGAAACGATAGCAGCAATCTTCTCAGGGTCAACTTGTAAGCCTTTTCCAGAGAGAATATGACCCAAGTAAGAAATGGAAGACTGCCCGAATTGGCATTTTGATTGCTTCACCACCAAAGAATTTTGTCGAAGAAGATCATAGACTAATCTAAGGTGTTGTAAGTGATCCTCCCAAGACGTGCTATAAATCAGGATGTCATCGAAGAAAATAAGGACAAATTGTGTTTGTTGTAGTATTAACTTTATTCATATAGTTTCTTGCTTTTGTTATCTGTTACCATTTGTTGTTTATTGTGTTTCAGTGATCGCACTATCTTGTTAATGTTACTGTTCCTTTCCTGAATGTTTTGCACTGTTTTTTAATTAGTTGTCATATTTTCTTCACTGTCATTTTTCCTTGTCATTACTACTTTGATTCGCTACAGTTGAGCCAAGGGTCCTTCAAAAACAACCTCTTCACCTTCACGAGATAGGGAATGTTTGCATATACTCTACCCTCCATAGACCCCACATATGGGATTTCAAGGGGTATGTTATTATTGTTGTTGTTAGATGTTGGGACATGAATTAGTTGATATTTGAAAAAATATATTTTTGAAGTTAAGTTGAGAAAGAGTATTTGGAAGTTGAAGTTTTATGTGAACATGAAAACATAGTGGAGGTTTTGTGAGTGGAATCTTGAAAAACTCCTCAAACCTCCTTTTCAAACTTCCAATTTTGTATTTCAAAGAATTCATGGCCAAAAAATACGTAAACTATCACTTTTTTGCGAATTTCATACCTTAACTATCCTTTGTTCCATTTACTTACCTAAACTATCACTCCTTTTGTATTAAAATACACCTCAATGCTAAGTTGGCCTACACTCGCCTTTTGCCAATTTGGAACAAATATTTGGTCAATTCAACAATCATGTTGTCAATGGGTAGTTGAGGTATGAATCTCGCGAAAAAGTGATAGTTTGGATATTTTTTTGACCATTAACTCTATTTCAAATTTGAAGTTGAAATAATGAGTCAATTTGATAAACACACTTATTTAATGAAATAATCTCCAATTATTTTGAAATAGTACCTTTGGACAAACAGGTTATTATGGTTCAGAGAACTTGTTAGGTCACCTAAACAAAGGAAAATGAAGTGTTTAGGCACCATATTTTAAGTAAGATCTAATGCAAATTCTTTGTAGTGATTGAACTTCAGCTCCCAAAATGATTGATTTTGTTGTCCCCCGTGGTGGATTTAGTAGATTGTGTAATCCAGGAGCCCAATAATAGACCTTAGGCGATTAGATTATGCAAAAGATTTGTTATGCTCTTACCAAAATGCTACTAAAAGCTTAGACCCGAGCTCTTTGGTCCAGTGGTAAGAGCGCAACGCATGATGTGAGTTAGATGCATCATCGGTTAGATCAGTGCGCCATTAACCATTGGAGATTTCTCGTTATAAAAAATGCTACTAAACCTTACTGAGATTTGTGGTGGGATGTTCGGATATGCTTTTTGTGCAAAGACACATAAGCATAAATAATCTTTAACAAGCTTTTATTTTTTTCCTCTTTCTATAGAAATACCATTTGTTAGGTTCTGTTCTATGAAATTACCTAAATTTTGAAGTTATAAGGAGGTTTTCTTCATAACAATAGTTGTTTACTAAGATATCTAAAGTTTTGGTACAAAGCCTAATGACTGATATGAGATTTTAATTTGTTGCGCGTTGTATCATATCCTATTTTAATGAAGTCTATGTTACATTGTTTCTGCTGTTTATTAGTGGCAAAATTCTTCAGACATTTGTTGTTTTGAGGAGCTTTATCTCAAACCAACTCTCTAAACAATGTTTACAGATATGCAATGACAGGAAAATTGACACAAAAGAGTGATGTGTATAGCTTTGGGGTGGTTCTTCTTGAACTTCTGACAGGAAGAAAACCTGTAGATCATATAATGCCTCGTGGACAACAGAGCTTGGTTACTTGGGTGAGCATTGCATTTTGCGCAAAATGACTTATTTATTTCTTGTGTTTCTTCTCATTTTGTGCCCCTTCCCTCGTTTGTTTTGGTAATGATTATTTTCTATGCTTAATTATATCTTTGTAAAGCGTAGGCTACTTTTAGATTAAGTGAAGATAAGGTTAAGCAATGCATCGATCCAAAGCAAAAGGAGTCGCTAAGGTTTCTGCCCTTCCCCTCTCTGACATCATTTTTTTTAAAATGGTAAAAGCTTTCCCCTACCTTCAGTAAATAAGGTATTTAACAATCCACCCACCCACCCAAAAAAAAAAAAAAAGAACACCCGAAAGATCATAAAAGTCTCAACAAGTCTATTGGAAATTTTTTTTTTCTTGTTTGCTTAATTCAGTTGGCAGCTGTTGCAGCACTGTGCGTACAATATGGCGCTGAGTTCCATCCTAATATCAGTATTGTTGTCAAAGCTCTTCAACCACTGTTGAAGGCACCTGCTTCTGAGTCATAGGAACTCTAGTTTCATTTACTCATTTTATATTCAATTTAGTTTGATCACACATGTATTTCTTTTCACTTGGATAAATATCATTTCTTCATTTCTTCCCCTCTTTGTGTCTGGTTTGTTTAGTCTATTGTGTGTCATGTATAGTATGGGAGTGCTTTAGCGGGTTACAGTAAAACTGGGTTCGGTTATTCTTGCTTTTTCTTCTTCTTTTCCTTTTGTGGTCTATCCTTGAATCAACTTGTGTATCATAATTTATTTTTATGGATTGAATGAAGAATATGTAGTATGCTATGTCAAGGTACAAACTTGGTATCCATTTTCTATGTAAGCTGCATCGGTTATTGTCTAATCCCAATAGTAGTAAAGTCATAGTATCCGAAAGAGCCGTGCAAAGTGGGGGTGTGACAGCTAAACCCGAGAACCATTATCAAATCAAGAAGAGGTTGACTTGACCATCACTATATTGATTGTCCAAATGAGAAATCTTGACACCCAATTTCCAAGTTAAGGTGCGCTATCTATTTGAGTTTTTATTGATTTTGTCAGTTTATATAGACATCATATGTTTTTGTGGTAATGAAAAATATTATACATTATAACAGAAGTCACTACAAGGGATGTAACTGGGACACCATTGAGTTACAAATAGTGGTACATACATTAGATGCTAAAAGTCTGCTAAACTAGTAGTGGTGATATTAGTGTCGAAGGCCACTTGCTGAGGTGGGTGTTGTTGATGAGCTTGAAAGACCCCGATCCTTGTAGCTTGTTGTAGAGACCAAACTTAGCTGTAGTTTTCCAGCCTAGTGTCATGACCCGTCTCCCCATCATGACATGTAAGCGCCATGTGGCATAAAGTTCATTTGAAAGCATAAGTATTCATGGGCGAACACACGAAAAATTGTGAGAATAGTTTAATTTCTGTAATTGGCCTCTAAATGTTCAAGATGGACTCTAAAAATGGTGAGATTGCGCGTACTGCTCCCCCAAGTCCCTATGGACGTTTTCATAAAGGTTTCACAAAAAATTCATTCGGAAGCCATATCACCAAAATATTCATCAGCTAACACACGAAAAATTGAAAAAAATCGCATAATTCTTGCAAATAAGCACCTAAATACCACTTACAAATTGCTCTCCCAACTCCCTACAGAGGGTTCCGTAAAAGTTTCACAAAAAAATCACCTTTATGCCATATCACCAAAATACTCATAGGCTAACACACACGAAAAACATAGAAAATCACTTCATTCTTGTACATTGGCCCTTAAATGCCAAAAAATCAATCTAAAAATGGTGAGACAATACAAAATCCCCCCTCCCCTCCAAAAAAAAAAAAAACTCCCTACCAAGGGTTCCGAAATGGTTTCGCAAAAAATCGTACGAAAGTCATATCACAAAAATATTCATAAGCTAACACACACAAAAAATTGAGAAAATTTCTATAGGCTAACACATAAAATTGAGAAAATTGCCTAATTCTTGTAAATTGGCCCCTAAATACTCAAAGTGGACTCTAAAAATGGTGATAATGTACGTACTTTTCTTCCAACTCCCTATGAAGGGTTCTGTAAAGGTTTCACAAAGAAATCGCCCGAAAGTCATATCACCAAAATATTCATGGGCTAACACACACAAAAAACTATGAAAATCGCCTAATTCCTGTAAATTGCTCCCTAAATGTCTAAACAAGACTTTGAAAATGGTGAGACTGTACGTACTGCTCCCCAAGTCCCTATGGAGGGTTCCATAAAGGTTTCACAAATAAATCATCCAATAATTATATCACCAAAATATTCATAGGCTAATACACACAAAAAACTGAGAAAATCGTCTAATTTCTATAAATTAGCCCCTAAATGCCCAAAATGAACTTTGAAAATGGTGAGACAGTACGTACTGCTCCCCCAACTACCCACAGAGGGTTCCATAAAGATTTCACAAAGAAATCATCTAGAAGCCGTATCACCAAAATATTCATGGGCTAACACACACAAAAAACTAAGAAAATCGCTTAATTCTTGTAAATTGGCCCCGAAATACAAGAAATAGACTCTGAAATTGGTGATACTGTACGTACCCTTCCCCCAACTCTCTACAGGGGGTTCCGTAAAGGTTTCGCAAATAAATCATCCGGAAGGCATATCATCACAATATTAATGGGTTAACACACAAAAAACACTAAGGAAATCGCCTAATTCCTGTAAATTGCTAGCCAAATGCCCAAAATGAACTCTGAAAATGGTGAAACTATACGTACTGCTCCCCAACTCCCTAAGAAGGATTCCATACATGTTTCATAAAGAAATCGTCCGGAAGCCATATCACCAAAATATTCATGAGAAACACACTTGAAAAATTGAGAAAATTGCCTAATTCCTGTAAATTGCCCCCTAAATGCCCAAAATGGACTCCAAAAATGGTGAGACAGTACGTACTACTCGCCCAACTCCCTACGTATGGTTCCATAGAGATTTCACAAAGAAATCGTCCTGAAGCCATATCACCAAAATATTCATGTGCTAACACTCACAAAAAACTGAGAAAATCGCGTAATTATTGTAAATTGTCTCCTAAATGTCAAAATGGACTCTGAAAATAGTGAGACTGTACTTACTGCTCCCCCAACCTCCTACAGAGGGTTCCATTAAGATTTCACAAAGAAATCATCTGGAAGTCGTATCACCAAAATATTCATAGGCTAACGAACACGAAAAATTGTGAAAAAATTCCCTAATTCCTGTAAATTGGCTCCTAAATACTAAAAATGGTGAGGTTGTACGTATTGCTCCCCCAACTCCCTACAGAGGGTTTCATAAAGGTTTCACAAAGAAATCATCCGGAAGACATATCACCAAAATATTCATGGGCTAACACAGATGAAAAATTGAGAAAATCGCCTAATTCTTGTAAATTGCCCCCTAAATGCCCAAAATGGACTCCAAAAATGGTGAGACTGTACGTACTACTGCTCAACTCCCTACAGAGGGTTCCATAAAGATTTCACAAAGAAATCGTTTAAAAGCAATATCACAAAAATATTCATGGGCTAACACACACGAAAAATTGAGAAAATCGCTTAATTCCAGTGAATGGTCCTTAAAATGCCCAAAATGGACTCCGATAATGGTGATATTGTACGTACTTCTTCCCCAACTCCCTACAGAGAGTTCCTAAAGTTTTCACAAGGAAATCGTCTAGAAGCCATATCACTAAAATATTTATAGGCTAACACACATAAAAAACTAAGAAAATCTCTTAATTCCACTAAATTACCCCTTAAATATCCAAAATAAACTCCGAAAATGGTGAGACTGTATGTACTGTTCCCCCAAATCCCTACGGAGGGTTCCATAAAGGTTTCACAAAGAAATCATCTATAAGCTATATCAACAAAATATTAATGGACTACACACACAAAAAATTGAGAAAGTCACCTAATTCCTGTAAATTGACCCCTAAATGCCCAAAATAAACTCTGAAAATTGTGAGACTGTACATACTGCTCCCCAAACTCCTTACAGAGGGTTCCATAAATGTTTCGCAAAAAAAATCATCTATAAGCCATATCACCGAATTATTCATATGCTAAGACACAAAAAAAATTAAGAAAATAACCTAATTCTTGTAAATTAGCCTCTAAATACCCAAAATGATATGTGAAAATGGTGAAACTGTACATACTACTCCCCCAACTCCCTACGGAAGGTTCCGTAAAGGTTTCACAAAGAATCATTCGAAAACCATATCCCCAAAATATTCATGGGGTAACACACATAAAACTGAGAAAAATGCCTAATTCTTGAATAATTGCCCCTAAATGCCAAAAATGGACTCTGAAAATGGTGAGACTATACATACTGCTCCCAAAACTCCCTACGGAGGATTCTATAAAGATTTCACAATGAAATCGTCTGGAAGCCATATCACCAAAATATTCATAGGCTACACACATGAAAAATTGAGAAAATCGCCTAATTCCTGTAAATTGCCCTCTAAATGCCCAAAATGATCTTCAAAAATGGTGAGACTGTATGTACTGCTCCCCCAACTCCCTACGGTGGGTTCCGTATAGATTTCGCAAATAAATCTTCGAGAAGTCATATCACCAAAATATTCATGGGCTAACACACAAAAAATTAAGTAAATCGCCTAATTTCTATAAACTACCCTTTAAATACCCAAAATGGACTTTGAAAATGGCGAGGCAATATGTACTGCTCCCCCAACACTCTACGGAGGGTTCCATAAAGGTTTCACAAAGAAATTGTAATGACCCTGAAGGACATTTTTGGTAATTTTTGCAAAATGACTGTTTTGTGCCTCCCAAGAGTTTCCCTGAGTCATATTTGAAATGTTTTCGAAGTTGGTTTTGTGAAAGTTTGAGTTAAAAAGAAATTTTTGAAAAGTTTTGAATTTTAAAGGTTTAAGTTTTCAATTTGTGATTTTTGAGGTCATTCAGAGTTTTAGAACTTGGATGGGAATTCCGTCGATTCCATCAGTTCCGGAATGTGGATTTTGGCCTAGGAGAGTTGACGGGGTCAGTTTTGGGGCTGTAACGTGGATTTCAGGTCTTAAGTTGGAAAATTATGGAATTTTGATCTAAGGGTTGACTTAGGTCAACAATCAGAGATCTGATGCTCGGGCATCGATTTCGACGACTCCGTTGGATTCGAGAGATGATTTTAGGCCTTGGGGTGGCTTTGGTTGAATTTATAGAGGTCCTGAGCTTGTTTTGAGTTATTGAGGCTTAAGTTAATTTTGTGGGGCTCTATCGGGTTCTGGGCCACGAAGACCTCGAATCAAAATTCTGATGGTTCCATTGAGGCCCAAACATCGAATTTAGTAGGGTAGCATATCTAGTTTGTGTACACGGGGTTCTGAACGAATTATGAGGGTCCATTCGGAGAATAGTGAAATTGTTGTTTTGTTGCTATTTGTTATATGATGTTTTAGCCTCCGCATTCGCGGAGGGAGACGGTCCGCATTAGTGGAGTGTTAGCCATTAAACCTCCGCGTTCGTGGAGCGTTGACTGCTTAGCCTCCGCGTTTGCGGAGTGTGGAAACCTTTGATGTGTGCTGGTCTCCGCGTTAGCGGAGTATGGATTTTCTGGTCTCCGCGTTCACGGAAGGTGTTCTGCGTTTGTGGAGTACCGTGGTGTTGGTCTCAGCCTTCGTGGGCTAAGTTAGCTGTGTTCACGGAGGTCATTTTTGACCTAGGCAGCGTAAATTCGGGAAATGTCCTATTTTCACCATTTTCAATATTTTGGAGCTCCCTTGGAAGATTTGTGAAGAGGATTTTCTTGGGAATCAGTGTGGGTAAGTGATTTTAACCCTTGGCCTTGATTACCCAATGCTTTAATCATTATTTTGAATTGGAATTTGCGATTTTAAAGTGTGTTTTTGGTGATTATGGAACAACTTTGAAAATTTGAGAAAAAGGGAATTGAAGGCATTTTTAAGCTTCCTTTTCAATTGGGTTTTCACCATTGAGTTACTATCGTATTGAGGATCATTTTTATGAAAGAAATCCCAGATTCAAACCCCATTTTCGAAATTGGATTTTTGGGTTGTTTTGCCTTTTCTTTCCGAATTTCGTGTTCTTGGTATGGTTAGACCCGAATTATGATTGAGTTTCATTGTTTGAATAGATTGTGTTGTCATGGATTGCTTACAGAAGGGAAAAGCTCTGATTGTTGATTGAGTTCGATTCGATTAAGGCAAGTGAATTCTTAAAACCTTGTAAATCTTTTAGAATTTCGACTTCCTTCCTTGAATGCATTGGGGAGTAATGGGATTGAGGCGTTTGGTGAGTTCTTGCATGAATCAATCTAAATAATAACCGGCGGGGTAAATGAAATGGCTTGTGTGCTATGTGATAGGCCAACGTGTGATTAGGCCATGGGCTTGATATTGTTGCAAGATTGATATATTGCTATGATAGTCTCGATATGATTATGTTCGTGTTGAATATATCTTTTGCTCATTGTTGGTTATGGGACTAGACTTGAGAACTCTTGTTAGAGATTGATTCTACTTGTGATGAAAGGAGTAGAGAAATGGAGACTAGGCAATTGACATCATTGATATATTGTGAATATTGAGATTTTGACTGTTGTCATTGATATATTGTTGATAGTGGGACGTGATTTGTATTGATATGGATTGCATTGTGATTGTGACAATATCATTCATTCTAATTATCTGTGTGAACATGCTTGTGTGCATTGGTTCTAGAAACACTATGATGAGACACTTGGTGACATATGCCGATAGGAAATGGTTCCGGTGAGTGATGTGATATGCCGATGGGAAATGGTTCCGGCGATGCCGATGGGAAATTGTTCTGGTGATTGATGATTATGCCGATGGAAGATGGTTCCGGTGGATACATGGTCAATGTGTGGCTCCCATGGGTTTTGGTTTGAGACTCAACGGATGTGTATGGTAGGACAGACATGCATTCTTTACTTGGCATTTGCATTGCATGTATTGTCTGACCCTTGCTATTATGGTGCTATGTTGTGCCTTATGACTCTGAGATGACTTGTTGATATTTGAGTTGAACTTCCTTGTTGAACCATATTTGAACTGTCGAGGAACTGTCGTGGACTTGTACTATTTGGACTGTGATTTGGAAATTTGTTAGGTTGGGTAGAGATTCTGTGCAGGTTGTAGTTATTTGAGGTTTAGTTGGAAGTCAGAGTTTCGTGATCTTTTTAGATTTGCTTCATTTTATTAGTTGATTTGCTGAGTACTGTATTGTTTGGTACTTACCCTGGCTTCTACACTTGTGTAGGTTCCAAGCCCGGACCGTGAGCTAGTTCTTCCTTCTTCTTACTCCGAGGCCTTTTGAAGGAACTTGAGAGGTAACTGTTCGATATTGGCGAACTCTCTGGACACTTTTACTTATGTCTTGTTCTATTTGGGATACAAAATTTGAGATTTGTATTTTCATTTCAATTCTGTAATAGAGGCTTGTACATGTGACAATCAATTTTGAGTTTGGCTTAATTGATGAAGTCTTCCGCTTTTAGTTATTTCTTACGTTATTTCTGTTGTTTTCTTTCGATTGTTGGGTTTTAGGCTGATTTGTCCTAGTGGGATAAGACAAGTTCCATTACTTTCGATTTTGGGTCGTGACAAATGGTATCAGAGCCCAGGTTTTCATAGGTCTCATGTGTACAAGCCAAGATTAAGTAGAGTCTCGAGGATCGGTACGGAGATGTCTGTACTTATCTTCGTGAGGCTATGAAGACTGTTAGGAAACATCCTTCATTTCATTCTCTCTTTTCGTGCTTGGTTCTATCGCTTGTGCTGAGTGTCGCGTGTTGTTTTGGCAGATGCCAAGGACTAGAACTTCAGTTTCGAGCGATGGAGGGGAGGCAGTCCCCGAGGCAGCAATTGAGGCCCCAGTCAGAGGTCGGGGTAAAGCCTGAGTTGGGGGCTGTGCTCGTGGGGCAGCACGTGGTAGAGGTCGTTCCCAAGGAGCGGCACCTGCTAGAGGCCGTGGTAGAGAGGCTTCCCCAGAGCCACAGATTGAGGTTGACGAGGGTCAGGCCCCTCCAGGATTCTAAGCATCATTCTTTTAGGAGACCTTTTTGAGGATGTTGGGAGTGATGGAGAGTTTTACTCAGGGTGCTGCAGGCACGCCTCGGGGTTCACAGACCAGAGTAGGGGCACAGACCCCAGAGCAGCATAAGAGTCCAGTTGTTCAGGATTCGGTGGGTCAGCCGCCTTTGATTCCAGTGCCGGTTGTTGGGGTACAAGAGGATTCAGATATGGTTTTGATAGTGGAGGATCAGAAGTGTTATGAGAGGTTTCAGAAAATGAAACCACCCCAGTTTCAGGGTGGTAAGAGTGAGGATGCTTATGAGTTTCTGACTTTTTGTCGTGAGATGCTTGGGGCAGTGAGGATGGTGGTCGTGAGAGGCGTTCATGTTGTTTCTCTAGCTCCGTGGGCCAGCCAGGGAGTGGTGGAGGTCTTGGGTGGAGTCCATGCCAGTGGAGTCTCCTCCGGTTGAGTGGGATGCATTCTCCAGTGCCTTTCGTGATCGTTTCATTCCGTAGAGTGTGCGTGAGGAGAGCAGGCTGAGGTTTGCGAGCTTAACTCAGGGTAGCATGTCAGTTGCGGAGTACGAGGTGCATTTCTATCAGTTGTCTCAGCATGCCGCGATCGTGGTTCTAGATGAGGCGGACAAGGTCCGCAGGTTTGTGAGAGGTTTGACCTTCTCTATCAGATCGTATGTCTTTAGATTATCTCGTGAGGGTGCTTCCTTTCAGTCCATTTTGAGTATCGCAAGAAAGGCAGAGTTGTTGGTCCGAGAGGAGAATGGAGATTCCAAGAGGGCCCGTGCTAGTGGTGCCTCGTGTGGAGGCAAGGGTTCTCAGAGAGGTGGTACTTCTTTTCAGTGCTAGAGGCTGGTTCATGCTTCTTTGCCAGCAGTTGAGGGTGAGCAGGCGTCCCGTGGGTCTCACAGTTCTGGTCAGGGGGGCTGTGGTACTTCATCTAGATTGTCACAACAACTCACTGTTCCGAGGTCTTATTATACTTGTGGGGATCCAGGTCATCTGATGCGGCAGTGTCCTCTCCAAACACATTCAAGGCCCCAGCATACTTATTATGTAGCTCCAGAGAGAGATTCAGCGCCTCCGGCTAGAGGTCGGGGCAGGGGTCAGTCAGTTGGTAGGGGTGGCAGAGCGACAAGTGGTGGGGTAATGGCTCAACGTGGGGGTAGAGGTTCAGCTCATACCGGAGGTGGTAGAGGAGCTCAGTGCTATGCTTTTTCAGGGAGACCCGAGGCTGAGTCTTCTGATTCAGTCATCACAGGTATCGTGTCAGTTTGCCATCGATCTGCTTTTGTGCTATTTGATCCGGGATCTTCATTCTCATATGTGTCTACCTATTTTGCTTCAGAATTTGAATTGGTGTGTGATCGTATGTCGCTACCTGTGCACGTTTCTACACCCGTGGGTGAACCCCTAGTGGTGGATCAGGTGTACCGATCCTGTCTTGTTTCGATGGAGGGTTACGAAACTTAGGTTGATATGATAGATTTGGGAATGGTGGACTTCGACGTGATTTTGGGGATGGATTGACTCTACCCTTATCATGCAATTCTTGACTATCATGCTAAGACAGTCACCTTAGCAATGCCGGGTATTCTGAGGATAGAATGGAAGGGTATTAGTGGGTCCTACCCTAGTAAGGTGATCTCTTACATTCGAGCTCAGAGGTTGGTTAACAGAGGGTGTTTGTCTTACTTGGCGTTTATTCAGGATATGAGTGTTGAGACACCTCCTATGGAGTCCATTCCTGTGGTTCAGGAGTTCGTGGATGTGTTCCCTACTGACCTTCTTGGTGTTCCTCCGGATAGAGATATTGACTTTGCTATTGACTTGGAGCTAGGCACTAATCCTATCTCTATAGCCCCGTATCGTATGGCTCTAGCTGAGTTGAAGCAGTTGAAGGATCAGTTGCAGGACTTGTTGAGCACGGGGTTTATTCGCCCTAGTGTGTCACCTTAGGGAGCACCGGTTCTCTTTATTAAGAAGAAATATGGCTCTATGAGTATGTGCATTGATTATAAATAGTTGGACAAGGTAACTGTTAAGAACAAGTACCATCTTCCTCGCATTGATGATTTGTTTGATCAGCTTCAGGGTGCGGAGTTGTTTTCTAAGATTGATTTGAGGTTCGGCTATCACTAGTTGAAGATTAGGCTATCTGATATTCCTAAGACAACTTTTCGGACTGGTTATGGCCACTATGAGTTCTTGGTTATGTTGTTTGGGTTGACTAATGCTCTTGCGGCGTTTATGGAGTTGATGAACGGAGTGTTCCATCCGTACTTGGATTCTTTCATGATCATATTCATTGATGACATTATGATATATTCCCGGACCGAGAAGGATCACGTCCGTCATCTGAGATTGGTACTTCAGACTTTGAGGGAGCAAAAGTTGTATGCTAAGTTCTCCAAGTGTGAATTCTGGCTTTATTTGGTAGCATTTTTTGGACATGTGGTGTCCAAGGAGGGGATTATGGTCTATCCGACCAAGATTGAGGTGGTCAAGGGCTGGACGAGACCTACTTCTCCTACCAAGATCAGGAGATTTTTAGGGTTGATGGGCTACTACAAACGGTTTGTGTAGGGTTTCTCTACTATTGCAGCGCCATTGACTAAATTGACTCAAAAGACTGTAGACTTTCATTGGTCTGATGAGTATGAGGCGAGCTTTCAAAAGCTCAAGGCCTTGTTGACTTCTGCGTATGTGTTGACCTTGCCCGAGGAGGGTGTGGCTTCCACCATTTATTGTGATGCCTTCGGAGTTGGTTTGGGAGGTGTGTTGATGCAAAAAGGGAAGGTTATTGCCTATGCTTCTAGGCAATTAAAGACTAATGAGAAGAACAATCCTACTCACGATCTAGAGCGGCGGTAGTATTTGTGCTTAAGTTGTGGCGGCATTACTTGTATGGAGTTCATTGTGAGGTCTTCACCGATCATCGGAGTCTTCAGTACATTTTCTGTCAGAGGGATCTGAATTTGAGACAGCGCATATGGCTTGAGTTACTGAAGCACTATGATATGACCATTTTGTACCATCTAAGAACAGCCAATGTGGTGGCCCATGCTTTGAGTAG
Source organism: Solanum appendiculatum (assembly GCA_018342035.1). Classification (NCBI taxonomy): domain Eukaryota; kingdom Viridiplantae; phylum Streptophyta; class Magnoliopsida; order Solanales; family Solanaceae; genus Solanum; species Solanum appendiculatum. The sequence continues at coordinate 121,201 of JAGDQO010000372.1, forward strand.
GAAGGCTCCTAGTATGGGGAGTCTCACCACGATCAGATTTGATATGAGGCCCTTGGCTAGAGATATTCAGATGTTAGCCAACAGTTTTATCAGCTTGCAGGTTTCCGAGGAGGGCGGTGGTTTGATTGCATTCATTGAGGCCCATTCTTCCTTAGTTGAAAAGATTCGTGAGCACCAGTTTGAGGATGAGAAGTTATGTCTCATTCGAGACAAGATGATGAGAGGTGAAGCAAAGAAGGCTGCACTTGATTCCAATGGAGTTTTGAGGATCGGAGGTCGGATTTATGTGCCCAAGGTGGGTGAACTTTTTAGACTGATTCTAGAGGAGGCCCATTGCTCTAGATATTCTATTAATCCGGGGACAACGAAGATGTATCATGATCTGAGTCAGCACTACTGGTGGCGTGGTATGAAGAGAGATATTACGGGCTTTGTGTCTAGATGTTTGACCTGTCAATAGGTCAAGTGTGAGCACTGGCGGCCCGGAAGTGTGTCTCAAAAGATGCCCATTCCTACTTGGAAGTGGGAGAGCATCACTATAAATTTTGTTGTGCATTTTCCTACCATCGTGAGTGGTTATGATTCAATTTGGGTGGTTGTTGAAAGGCTGACAAAGTCCGCTCATTTCATTCCAATTCGGGTGAAGTATAAGTCGGAGAAGTTAGCCTAGCTATATATCAGTTAGATTGTTAGACTTCATGTGGTGCCGGTATCTATAGTCTCAGATCGGGGTTCCTTGTTCACCTCGCATTTTTGGAGTGCTTTACAGCATGGTTTGGGTACTCGGATAGATATGAGCACAACCTTCCACCACCAGACTGATGGTCAGTCTAAGCGGACTATTCAGGTGCTTGAGGATATGCTCCGTGCTTGTGTGATTGACTTTTGTTCTAGGTGGGATCAACATTTTCCCCTAGTGGAGTTTGCTTATAACAACAGTTATCATTCAAGCATTCAGATGGCTCCATTTGAGGCCTTGTTGGTAGCTTGTGTAAATCACTGATTGGGTGGTTTGATTCGGCAGAGATGGATTCCTTTGACACTGACTTGCTTAGAGATGCCATGGAGCATGTTCGTGTGATTCAGAGTAGGATGTTGACCGCCCAGAGTAGGCAGAAGAGTTATGCCGGTCGGAGGGTTCGAGACTTAGCATTCATGGAGGTTGATCATGTTTGGCTCCAAGTGTCACCCATGAAGGGTGTTATGCAGTTTGGGAAGAAGGGCATGAAACACCCCAAGTTTTCTCAGAAAGACAGTGCTGAGCTTAACTGGGAACAGTGACCTACAGAGGCCACCTACGAGCCGTAGATGGAGTGACGGGCCGTAGGTAGGGACAGTCGTTGTCACTGTGGACCTTCTGGATTTCCATGTTTCTGAACTTTGACCTACGAAGTAGCAGGACGAGTCGTAGTTCGATTGAAAGTCCATAGATAGGTCTCGTAGGTGTCCCCCAGACTTAGCTTCAATTTTGAACCTGAAGTGTTGACCTATGACTTCAATGTACGGTCCGTCGATGGACCTATGAGTTGTACATTGGTCTTGTCGTTGCAGGCCCCTAAAACATAGTCTCTGAATCCAACGACGGAGGGACAGTATGGTCTGTCGTTTGACTTATAGACCGTAGGTCCCCGCCGTCGATTGGCCTCGACAGTTATTAATTAAGGGCTTTTTTGGTCTTTTCCCTAATTGATTTCCTATTAATCTAAGTTGGTTATACCCCAAGTCTAAACGCTATAATTACTTCCTAAGCCTAATTTCTCTCATTTTAACTCATTACAAAATATCTCCTCTCAAATATTTCTCTCTCTAAGAAGAACTCTCCCAACTCTCAAGGAAGAAGAAGAAAGCTTGAATACTCCATTGAAGACCATCAATATTCTACAATTTCTTGTGAATTTCATTGAGGTATGATAGTGTTCACCATTAGGAGTCTTTTCCTCCAATAGAACCTCCTTTTTCTTCAAGATTTTCAAGGTTTATTCTACCCAAATTGAATTAGGGTTTTTGATTAAGTTTGTGGGTTCTCCAATTATGATTCCAATTGTTAATTTTATGATTTTTAGTGCACGATCTAGCTTGATAAAGTAATTTAGTGCATGAATTAGCATGAATTACATGATTTAATGTAAAGATTGCATGAACCCTATGATCCCAAGCTAATTCTCCCTAATTTGATGATCTATGCTCTGATTGTTGGGTTGAGATATGAATTGATGAAGTTTATGAAATCTCTATGAAATTATGCATGAATTATGAATAAATTGAGGATAATCTTATGAATTTAGCATGATTTTTCCTCTATTATGTGAGTTCATCCAAGTATAGGTAAATTGTCTTAATTATGGCTTTTTAAACATGAGCTTGCATTGACTTGCATGATATGAGTTGAACTTGCATGAGCCCATATGAACTCTATGATCTATGAATTATGAGCATGATGAGCTAAGTAATGAAGAAGCTAATGAACCTATGCATGTCTCATATGATCTAAATGATGAACTAAGGGTTCTTTGAGATTGAAGTGCCAAAGTTATGACATGATGATGTTGGTTGAGTAATGAAAGGTTTTCTCACGTAATTCTCTCACTACGATTTAAAACAACAAGAGGCGATACCCATGTTCCCTAATGTAGACCAAGCGGCGATTACCCAAGTCTACCAATAATGAAGTTATGATTTATGTAGACAAGAGGCGATTACCCATGTCTACCGATGATAAGTGAACTATGATTATTCCGTGGGAAGTATGCCTATCACCGAGTGGACAAGTGGTGATTATCCATGTCCCATAACCTATGTGCCACCATAGGATTTGTCTAGATTGACACTAGCTAGTGGATCCACGTAAGCTAAGAAGTTATGGTCTTACCTTGGCAAGTAGGACACCTCTTTTCAGTGTGGGGTAGACACCGGATTCCATGTTGATAGCTCACATGGTCTTATATGTCGGTTACAACCATTCCCCACAATTAATGAACAAGTGATTTATGATGATCAAGAGTAAAGTAAAGAAAAGAAAAGAAAGATGACTTAGCTTTCTTTGGCCATGATATATGCTTTATGCTTCATGTTTCTTATGTTTATCATGTTATTAGCTTGGCCATTTGCATGTTATGATTATATCTCACTCTAGCATGATTTATGTGGTTATGTGCATTGCTATCATACTTAGTACTTAATTGTGTTAACGCATACTCTTGCCTACATTAACGTTTTTGGTGTAGGACGAGGAGATTCACCTTCCACTCGTGGCTAGAGCTTGACTAGAGATTTGATAGAAGACTTGGTGAGTCCTCATCCATATGAGGACATAGATTAGTTGTTCTTGCTTTTGATGTATTTTCCTTTTTGTTCGAATTGTATTGGGTTATGTCCCAAACCTTGTTCTTGATATTAGATTGGCTTTGAGAGGTGAGATGTAGACTTTCGCTATTTCTTTTTAAAACTTTAATATGAAATCTTCTTTTGAACTCTTAATCTCTATTATCTTGTATGTCATGTATGCTAACTGGCTTGTATGAGACCTCTCGGGTTCTTGTTCGCCATGTCACGTCTAGGGGGTACATTGGGTCGTGACAGGGCAATCTTAGCCCTAGGTTTGTTGGCCCTTTTGAAATCTTGAGCCATATGGGAGAGGTGGCCTATAGGTAGGCCTTGCCACCTAGTTTTTCAGTTGTACATCCTGTGTTTCATGTTTCCATGCTTCAGAAGTACATCCCGGATGAGTCTCATGTGATTACACTCGATTTTGTGGAGTTGGGTCCTGATTTGACTTTTGAGGAGGAGCCTACAACCATTCTTGATAGACAGGTCCATAAGTTTAGGACCAAGGAGATTGCTTCAGTGAAGGTGATGTGGGGTCACCGTTTAACTGGAGAGGCTACTTGAGAGTCTGAGTCTAACATGCGGGCCAGATATCCTCAGCTTTTCGAAGCTTCAGGTACTTTATTTTACTTTTTGTTTGAGGACGAACATGATTTTTAGTGATGGATAATGTAATGACCCTGAAGGTCATTTTTGGTATTTTTTGTAAAATAACCATTTTTCCCCTCTCGAGAGTTGCCTCGAGTCATATTTGAAATGTTTTCGATGTTGATTTTGTGAAAGTTTGAGTTAAAATGAAGTTTTTGAAAAGTTTTGAATTTTAAAGTCCAGAGTTGCTAATTTGTGATTTTTGAGGTCATTCAGAGTTTCGAAACTCGAATGGGAATTCCATTGATTCCATTAGTTTTGGAATGTGGATTTTGGTCTAGGTGAGTTGACGGGATCAGTTTTTGGCTGTAACGTGGATTTGAGGTCCTAAGTTTGAAAATTGTGGAATTTTTATCATAAGGTTGACTTTGGTCTATATCAGAGATTCGATGCTTGGATGTTGATTCCGATGACTCTGTTGGATTCGGGGGATGATTTTAGGCCTAGGGGTGGCCTTGGTTGAATTTTTAGAGGTCCCGAGCTTGTTTTGAGTTGTTGAGGCTGAAGTTAGTTTTGTGGGGCTTTATCGGGTTCCGGGTCATGGAGACCTCAAATCCGAATTCTGATGGTTCCATTGAGTCTGGAACGTTGAATTTAGTTGGGTTGCATATCTGGTTTGTGTGTACAGGGTTCCGAACGAATCCCGAGGGTCCATTCAGAGAATTGTGAAATTGCTATTTTGCTGCGTTATCTAATGTTTTAGCCTCCACGTTCACGGGGGGAGAGGGTCCGCGTGTGCAGAATGTTAGACGTTAAGTCTCCGCATTCGTGAAGCATTGACTTCTTAGCCTTTGCGTTCTCGGAGGGTCGCCAGTTCGCGGAGTGTGGGAACCTTTGACGCGTGCTGGTCTCCGTGTACGCGGAGTATGGATTTGCTGGTCTCCGCATTCGCTGAAGGTGTTCCGCATTCACTGGGTTCTGTGGTGTTGGTCTCCACATTCGTGGGCTAAGTTAGTCGCGTTCGCGGAGGTCATTTTTGGTCTAGGAAGTGTAAATTCGGGAAATGTCTCATTTTCACCATTTTTAATATTTTGGAGCTCCCTTGGATGATTTTTGAAGAGGATTTTCTTGGGAATCAATATGGGTAAGTGATTTTAACCCTTGGCCTTAATTACCCAATGCTTTAATCATGATTTTGAATTGGAATTTGGGATTTTAAAGTGTGTTTTTGGTTATTTTGGAAGAACTGATAAAATTTGAGAGAAATGGAATTGAAGGTTGTTTTCAGCTTCCTTTTCAATTGGGCTTTTCACCATTGAGTTACTATCCCGAATTCAAACCTCGTTTTCAAAATCAAATTTTTGGGTTGTTTTGCCTTTTGTTTCCAAATTTCGTGTTCTTGGTATTGTTTAGACCTGGATTGTGATTGTGTTTCCTTGGATTTTTTAAGGAAGGAAAAAGCTCCGATTGTTGATTGAGTTCGATTCGATTAAGGCAAGGGAATTCTTAAAACCTTGTAAATCTTTTAGAATTTTGACTTCCTTCCTTGATTGTATTGGGGAGTAATGGGATTGAAGCGTTGGGTGAGTTCTTGCATGAATCAATCTAAATTATAACCGACAAGGTAAATAAAATGGCTTGTGTGCTATGTAATAGGCCAACGTGTGATTGGGCCATGGACTTGATATTGTTGCAAGATTGATGTATTGCTATGATAATCTCGATATGATTGTGTTAGTGTTGAATATGTCTTTTGCTCATTGTTGATTATGGGATTAGACTTGAGAACTCTTGTTAGCGATTGATTTTACTTGTGATGAAAGGAGTAGAGAAATGGAGTCTAGGCAATTGACATCATTGATATATTGTGAATATTGAGATTTTGACTATTATCATTATTATATTGTTGATAGTATGACGTGATTTGCATTGATATGGATTGCGTTGTGATTGTGACACTATCATTCATTCTCATTATCTGTGTGAACATGCTTGTGTGCATTGGTTCTAGAAACACTATGATGAGACACTTGGTGATATATGCCGATGGAAAATGGTTCCGGCGAGTGATGTGATATGCCGATAGGAAATGGTTCCGGCGATTTATGATTATGCCGATGGGAAATGGTTCCGGTGGATATGTGGTCCATGTGTGGCCCCTATAGGTTCCGGTCTGAGATTCCGCGGATGTGTATCGTAGGACAGACATGCATTCTTTACTTGGCATTTGCATTGCATGTATTGTCTGACCCTTGCTATTGTGGTGCTATGTTGTGCCTTATGACTCTAAGATGACTTGTTGATATTTGAGTTAAACTTCCTTGTTGAATTATTATTGAACTGTTGTTGAACCGTATTTGAATTGTTATTGAACTGTCGAGGACCTGTCGTTGAATTGAACTATTTGGACTGTGATTTGGATATCTGTTAGGTTTGGCTGAGTTTCTGTGCAGGTTGTTGATGTCGCCCAAACTACACCTCCCTAAGGAAGTATAAGCGGTCGCTGTCAAATAAAGAACCTAACCAATGTTAGGGTCGATCTCACGAGGAATATGGTTTAGACTTAGGCTAAGTAAGATCAAGTGTACTTTTCGCCAAATTATTTCTAGAGTAAAAAGGGGAGAGATTAACTGGACTAAAATTTAAACTACTGAAAGAACCTAAAAAAACTAGTTGGAATTATGCAAATTGAGATATCAATACACAGATGAAACTAGGGTTTATGTGTTCCCCATAAGTTCATAACTTTGTAACCCTAACAATGATAATTCTTTTCAATGTTTAGTATGCATGATCGGTAAGTTATGTATCCCTATGTGATTGGTCCTCGAAATAGGGAATGTCACTCCGCAACTTGGTCCGTTTACGTGTGTCAATTTACTAACCCTTACCTTTAGACCCAGATTAACCCACAACTATTTCTACGTTGGATTATTAGATAGTGGAATATTCAACGACTAAGTCTCTGTTGTATAATCTCTTAGATGTTCATTACTACCTATACCGGATTAGCATGAATTAGGAGGGTTCTAACGTTGACCACCATTAGAAAACATTCTAAGCAATGAGATTTACAAAAGCATGCAAAGCATATGCAAGAATTAAGCATTACTAGGTTTACTTTTGTTAATTACTCATGGTTCCCACAACTCTAGTTGTGGAATTTAGCCACTCATGCTTATATGTTCACAATCAATGCTAGGGTTAGGATAATTCATGAACTTACAACAATCAAAGATGAATTCCATGATCTTGAATTGAAAATCAAAAGTGTATTGCATAAACAAGCTTTAAGAATTGATCTTCCCAAAAGAATGAAAGGTAATTCCCAAAGCAATAAGGTTAAACTCACAATAATGAAAAACTCCAAAAACACTCACTCCTAAAATGAAATATTACGTAGGGTATATATAGAAAATAAATCCTAATTATACTAGGAAAAGGAAATCTAGGAAAATTCGGCCTGGGCAGAGTTGTCTACAATTGGCAATCTACGGCTCGTATATTCCAACCGTCGTTCAGCAGTTAGAATATTTTCTTAGGGCTTCTTTCTACGGATCTGATCTACGATCTGCCATTCAGTGTACGACCCGTCCTGTTCCTCCGTCATGTAATCTTTACAGATAACCCTCTTTGAAGTTTTCTACGGTTGGGCATCTACGGTTCGTAGCAGGATCTACGGCCCGTCATCTTGGTCCGTCATTCCATACTTAGCCAATTTTTCAGGCTCCTGAACCTACGATCCCAACTGACGACTCATCAATCAATTGACAGTCCGTGGACTGTCTCGTCAATCACCAAAAATCTGGTGCTGCTACATTATTTTTCCCAACTGCTCCAAAGGCCTATTCCCTGCAATTTTAACATAAATAACATCAAATCTAATAACAAACCACTTAAGTAACATGCAAAATTCTAAGTTTAATGCATCAAAAGTACCGTAAACTCACGGCACATTAGTTGTAGTTATTGGAGGTTTGGTTGGAAGTTGGGGTTTCGTGATCCTTTTAGATTTGCTTCGTTTTATTAGTTGGTTTGCTGAGTACCGTGTTGTTTGGTACTCACCTTGCTTCTACACTTATGTAGGTTCCGAGCCTGGACCATGAGCTAGTTCTTTCTTCTTCTTACTCCGAGGCTTTTTGAGAGAACTTGAGAGTTAGCTGTTCGATATTGGCGAACTCTATGGACCTTTCTACTTATGTCTTTTTCTATTAGGATACAGACTTTGAGACTTGTATTTTCATTTCAGTTCTGTAATAGAGGCTTGTACATGTGACAACCAATCTTGGGTTTGGCTTAATAGCTGAAGTTTTTCGCTTTTAGTTATTTCTTTCGTTATTTCTATTGTTTTCTTCCGCTGTTAGGTTTTAGGCTAACTTGTCTTGGTGGGATATGACAAGTGCCATCACAATTGGTTTTGGGTCGTGACATAAATCATTTGAAAGCCATATCACCAAAATATTCATAGGCTATAACACACAAAAAACTGAGAAAATCACATAATTCATGTAAATTGGCCCCTAAATGCCCAAAATGGACTCTAAAAATGGTAATACTTTACGTACTTATCCACCAACTCCCTACGGAGGGTTCCATAAAGGTTTCGCAAATAAATCATATGGAAGTCGTATAACCAAAATATTCATTGGCTAACACACACGAAAAATTAAGAAAATTGCATTATTCGTGTAAATTGATCCCTAACCACCCAAAATGGACTCAAAAAATGGTGATATTGTACGTACTTCTCCCCCAACTCCTTACGGAGGGTTCCGTAAAGGTTTTGAAAAAAACTTTTTAGAAGCGCTATCACCAAATTATTCATGGGCTAACACACAATAAACTGAGAAGATTGCCTAATTCATGTAAATTTCCCACTAAATGCACAAAATGTAATATGAGAATGGTGAGATTGTACGTACTGCTCCCCCTATTGACCATGGAGGGTTCCATAAAAGTTTCACAAAGAAATCGCTTAAAAGCCATATCACCACAATGTTCATGGGCAACACACACGAAAATTGTGAAAATCACCTAATTACTACAAATTGCCCCCTAAATACAAAAAATGGACTCCAAAGATAGTGAGATTATACGTACTTCTTCCCCAACTCCATACAGAGGGTTCCATAAAGGTTTCACAAAGAGATCATCCGGAAGCCATAATACTAAAATATTCATGGTGAGGTAAAGGTTTTGAAAAAAACTTTTTAGAAGCGCTATCACCAAATTATTCATGGGCTAACACACAAAAAACTGAGAAAATAATCTAATTCTTTTAAATTTGCCCCTAAATACCAAAAATGGACTCTGAAAATGGTGAGATTGTACGTACTACTCCCCTAAGTCCATACGAAGGGTTCCATAAAGGTTTCACACAGAAATAATTCAGAAGTCATATTACCAAAATATTCATGGGCTAAGACAAACAAAAAATTGAAAAAATTGTCGAATTCCTATAAATTACCCCTAAATGCCCAAAATAGACTCTGAAAATGGTGAGAATTAACGTACTGCTCCCCCAACTCCCTACAGAGGGTTCTGTAAAGTTTTTGCAAAGGAATATTTCATAACTCATATCACCAAAATATTCATGGGCTAACAGACACAAAAATTGATAAATCACATAATTCCTGTAAATTGCCCTCGAAATGCCCAAAATCGACTCTGAAAGAGGTGAGGCTGTACATACTGCTCCCCCAACACCCTACTGAGGTTTCCATGAAGGTTTCACAAAGAAATGATCTGCAAGTCATATCACCAAGATATTCATGAGCTAACACACACGAAAAATTATAAAAATCGCCTAATTTTTGTAAATTTCCCCCTAAAGGCCCAAAATAGACTTCGAAAGTGTTGAGACTGTACGTACTGCTCCCCAAATCTCCACGGAGGTTTCCATAAAGTTTTTACAAAGAAATCACATGGAAGCCGTATCACCAAAATATTCATAGGCTAATCACACGAAAAATTGAGAAAATTACCTAATTCATGTAAATTGGCCCCTAAATCCTCGAAATGGACTCTAAAAATTGTGATACTGTACATACTTCTCTCCCAACTCCTACGGAGGGCACATTAAGGTTTTGTAAAGAAATCATATAGAAGCCATACACCAAAATATTCATGGGCTAACACACAAAAACTGAGAAAATCACCTAATTCCTGTAAATAGGCCCCTAAATGCCCAAACTGGACTCTGAATATTGTGATAATGTACGTACTGTTTCGACAACTCACTACGGAGGATTTCATAAAGGTTTCACAAAGAAATCCTCCGAAAGTCATATCACCAAAATATTCATGGGCTAATGCAAACAAAAAACTAAGAAAATCACCTAATTCTTGTAAATTGGCCCTTAAATACCTAAAATGGACTCTGAAAATGATGAAACTATACGTACTTCTCCCCCAACTCCCTAGAGAGGGTTCCATAAAGATATCACAAAGAAATTGTTTGGAAGCCATATCACAAAAATATTCATAGGCTAACACAGATTAAAAATTGAGTAAATTGCCTAATTCTTATAAATTGGTCCCTAAATACCCAATATATATTCTAAAAATGGTGATACTGTACGTACTTTTCCCTCAACTCCCTATGGAGGGTTCTATAAAGGTTTCACAAAGATATCATCTGGAAACTATATCACCATTATATTCAAGGGCTAACACACACAAAATTGAGAAAATTGCCTAATTCATGTAAATTGCACCTCAAATGCCAAAAATGGACACTAAAAATGGTGAGACTGTATGTTTTTCTTCCCCAACTCCCAACGGAAGGTTCAATAAAGGTTTCACAAAGAAATCATCCGGAAGTCATAACACCAAAATATTCATGGGCTAACACACATAAAAAATTGAGAAAATCGCTTAATTCCTATAAATTGCCCCCTAAATATCAAAAATGAACTCCAAAAATGATGAGACTGTACGTACGGCTCCACCAACTCCCTATGGAGGGTTCCATAAATTTTTCACAAAGAAATCATCCGGAAGCCATAGCACCAAAATATTCATGGGCAAATACACACAAAAAACTGAGAAAATCGCTTAAATCTTGTAAATTGCCCCCTAAATGTCCAAAATGGACATTGAAAATGATGAGACTATACATACTGTTCCCCAACTCCCTACAGAGGGTTTCATGAAAAAATCACCGGAAGCCATATCATTAAAGTATTTATGGGCTAACATACATGAAAAATTGAGAAACTCGCCTAATTTATGTAAATTGCACCCAAAATGGACTCCAAAAATGGTGAGACTGTACATACTTCTCCCCCAACTCCCTATAGAGGGTTCCATAAAGGTTTCACAAATGAATCGTCTGGAATTCGTATCATCAAAATATTCATAAGCTAACACACATGAAAAATTAAGAAAATTATCTAATTCCTATAAATTGGCCCCTAAATACCGAAAATGGACTCTAAAAATGGTGATACTGTACATGCTTCTCCCACAACTCCCTAAGGAGGGTTCTGTAAAGGTTTCACAAAGAAATCGTCTGGAAGCCATTGATACGCCCAAATTACACATCCCTTAAGAAGTATAAGCGGTCGTTGTCAAATAAAGAACCTAACAAAGGTTAGGGTCGATCCCACGAGGAATATGGTTTAGACTTAGTCTAATTTAGTGTTAATTGTACGTTTAGTCAAATTATATCTTAAATAGGGGGTAAATAACTAAGACCAAAATTATAACTACTAGATGTTTAATAAAGCAAGTAAACAAGTAACAAGGTTTGCAATTTGTGATATCAATATAAGAATGAAACTAGGACACATGTGTTCCCCACAAACTCTTAACTTAGTAACCCTAATAATGGTAACTATTTCTAGTGCTTAACATGAATAGTCGGTAAGTTAGGTATCCCTAAGTGATTGGTCCTCCAAATAGGGAATTTCACTACACAACTTGGTCCGTCTACGTGTGTCGATTTGCTAACCCTTACCTTTGACCCAGATTAGCCCTATGCATATGGTTTAGACTAAATCAACGCTAAATCTCTGTTGTTTAATCTCTTTCTCATTAGTTACCTCCTTGGTCTGGCAAGTAGGAATGATGCGAGTTCTAACATTGGCCACCGTTAAAAAGCATTCAAAACGAAGAGATTAGCAAATATATGCATAAGCACTCATCAAGAATTACAACATTATTAGCTTTACTTTCGTTAATTACTCATGGTTCTCACAACCCTAGCTGTGGATTTAGCTACTCATGCTTGAGGACTCACAATTCAAGTTAGGGTTTGAATAATAAATCATGATCTTACAGAGATAATAGATGAAATCCACAATCTTGAATTGAAAAGCAAAAGAAAACTTTATAATCCAAACTTCAAAAATTAATTTCCACAAAAGTTGCCAAATAATTCCCAAAGTAAAAGTTAAATATTCAAAAACTGTTCAATAACCCCAAAATGAAATTTACATTTGGTATTTATAGAAAATAATTCCTAACCAAAATAGGAAAAGGAAAACTATGGAAATTCTGCCTGGGCCGAGTCACCTACGGTTGGTGACCTACGGCTCGTAGGTTTCCACTATCATCCAGCAGTTGGTAAAAATCCTGAGGGTTACTTTCTACGGGCATGATCTACGGCTCGTAGACCTGTACGGCCCGTCCTGCTCTTCCGTCAACCAAGTAGTGTAAGTGACCCTCTATGAAGTTATCTACTGTTTGTCATCTACGATTCGTAACAGGAACTACGGCTCGTCATCCTAGTCCGTCGTTCCATACTTAGACAAATCTTCAGGCACCTGAACCCACGATTTCACCCTACGGCTCGTCCTTGCACTGACGGCTCATAGATCATCTCGTACATCACCAAAATTCCACTGCTGCAACATTTTTCTCCCCAACTGCTCCAAAGACCTATGTCTTGTCAAATTAACAACAAATACCATCAAATCTAATAAAAAAATGCCTAAGAAACATGCAAAATCTAAGTTTAATGCATCAAAAGTACCGTAAATTTATGGTACATCAGCCATATAACCAAAATAGTCATGGGCTAACACACGCAAAAAACTGAGAAAATCGCCTCATTCCTATAAATTAGCCTCTAAATGCCCAAAATGGACTATGAAAATAGAAAGACTACACGTCCTACTCCCCCAACTAACTACGGAAGGTTCCATGAAGGTTTCACAAAGAAATCATTCGAAAGTCATATCACCAAAATATTCATGGGCTAACACACACAAAAAACTAAGAAAATCGCTTAATTCCTGTGAATTGCCCCCTAAAGTCCCAAAATGGACTCAGAAAATGGCGAGACTATACTTAGTGTTCCCCCAACTCCCTACATAGGGTTCCATAAATATTTCACAAAGAAATTGTCTGGAAGTCGTATCACCAAAATATTCATAGGCTAATACACACAAAAAATTGAGAACATTGCTTAATTCTTGTAAACTAGCACCTAAATACCTAAAATGGACTCTAAAAATGGTGATACTGTACGTACTTTTTCCCAACTCACTACGGAGGGTTCTTTAAAGGTTTCACAAAGAAATCATCCAAAAGCCATATCACCAAAATAATCAAGGGCTATTATACACTAAAACTGAGAAAATCCCTTAATTCTTGTAAATTACCTCCTAAATGCCCAAAATGGACTCTGAAAAGGGTGATATTGTATGTACTGCTTCCCTAACTCCCTGTAGAGGGTTCCATAAAGGTTTCACATAGAAATCGTCTGGAATCCATATCACCAAAATATTTATGTGCTAAAACAAACGAAAAATTGAGAAAATTACCTAATACCTGTAAATTGGGTCCTAAATACCCAAAATGGACTTAAAAAATGGTGAGAGTGTACGTACTGCTCCCCCAATTCCCTACGGAGGGTTCCATAAAGGTTGCACAAAAAAATCGTCCAGAAGCGATATGACCAAATTTTTCATGGGCTAACACACACACAAAAAACTGAGAAAATCACCTAATTCAAGTAATTGGCCCCTAAATACCTAAAATGGACTCCGTAAATGATGAGACTGTACATACTGCTCCCCTAACTGCCTACGGAGGGTTCCATAAAGGTTTCACAAAGAGATCGTCTAGAAGCCATATCACCAAAATATTCATGGGCTAACATACACCAAAAACTGAAAAAATTATGTAATTCTTGTAAATTGCCCCCTAAATGCCCAAAATGGACTCTGAAAATAGTGAGACTGTATGTATTGCTCCCCCAACTCTTTATGGAGGATTCTAGAAAGATATCACAAAGAAATGTTCTTGAAGCCGTATCACCAAAATATTCATGAGTTCGGAGCCAAAATGACCACTTTTTTACTTCAAAAAGCATAAACGGCCTATAATTTTTTTTAAAATCAAAAGGGGCATATCACTTCCTCAGGAGCCAGATCCTGGCGTAGAATTAACCTCGCTAATTCCATCAAAAATAAATCTTAAGAAAAATGCTGCCACAATAGTGATTTATTCAAAAAAATTTAATTAAAATCGCTTTTGGAGCAACGATTTTTGAGATATTGTTTTTAAAGAAATAGCGGAAGTCTACGTCAATGTCTCAAAGCCAATCTAACATAAGAGTAAGAAATACAGTTTGGGATGTAACCCAATACAATGCCAAAAACGTAAAGAAAGAACATAGAAATATAAAATTCAACAAGGCTATGTCCTTGGATTGATAAGGACTCACCAAGTCTTCACAACTCTTCTATAAAGCCCTAGCCACGAGTGGATGGAGTATCGCCGAGCCCTACATCAAACAAGTCAATGTAGGTAAGAGTATGCATTAGTACAATCAAGTACCAAGTATGATAGCCATGCACATAAATCATTTAAACATGCTAAGATGGGACATTTTCATGACATGCAATGACCAAGCTAAACATGATAAAGGTTAGAAAACATGAAACATAAACCATAGTCAAAGCAAGCTAAACATCTTTACTTGATAAAAGCCTTTAAGTCACTTTAGTTCATTATTATGGGAAATAGCCTTAACCGACATATAAGACCATGTGAGCTATCAGCAAGGAATCCGGTGTCTAACCCCACACCGATAGGGCTATCCTACTTGCCAAGGTAGGACCCTTTACTTAACATGTAGCTTACGTGGATCCACAAGCTAGTGTCTATCATAGACCATAATCCTATGGGGGCACATAGGTAAGGGATAAGGATATTGCTACTAGCAACCCGGCCTCTACTAACGGGAGAGCTTCTATCTCCATATCCTCTCGATGTTAAGCATAAATCCCACGGAATAGTCATAATTTTTATTCATCTTATTACCATGGAAGGGTACAATTTGAGTATCCAATCCAAGTAAAAAGTATGTTTATAGACGTTTCATATTCCATGGACAAGTCCAAGCTTACGTCATTTAGAATAGCTCCTTAAATCGTTTATTCAATTTTAGTTGAGAAAACCTTTCAACAAATTATGAATCTATTTATATGAGAAAACCTTTCAACAAATTATGAATCTATTTATATGAGAAAACCTTTCACATTCATAGGTTGAGCATTACATGAGAAATCCTTTCACAACTCAACAATAACATCAACATATCATAGTCTTTGGTGATTCAATCTCAAAACGCCCTTAATTCATCATTAGCTTCATAAGAGACATGCATAATTTCATAGATTTTATCTTGGCATGCTTCATGATACTCATAATTCATAAATCCTAGAATTCACATGGGTTCATAAGAGTTCAACTTAAATCATGCAATTAAATGCCAATTCATGCTTAGAAAGCCATGCTTAAGGTAATTTGATCATATATGAAGGAACCCACATGATAGAGGAAAAATCATACTTTTGATAGAATTCATGAAAATTTCTACTCAAATCATATAATCACTCTAGATCGTGCACTAAATTACTTTATCACACTAAATCGTACACTAGAAATCATAAAATTAACAATTGGAAATCATAATTAAAATACCGTAAGAATTTATCAAAACCCTAATTCAATTGGGAAATTGAACCTTGAAAACATGAAGAAACTATGGACCCATTGGAGGAAAGGGCTCCAAATGGTGAATACTATTTTGCCTCAATAAATACCACAAGTAATTGATGGAAATTGATGACCTTCAATGGAGGATCCAAGCCCTTCTTCTTCCTTGAGAGTTGAGAGAATTCTTAGAGAGAGAAATATTTTGAGAGAGAAGATTTTTGGGAATGGTTTAGAATGAGTGAAATTAGGCTTAGGAAGTATTTATAGGTTCTGGGTTAAGGGTATAACCGACTTAGCTTAAGAGTTAAACATTTAGGGAAAAGACCAAAAAATTCTTAAATAGTAACTGTCAGAAGTCAATCGATGGTCATGACCTACGGTCCGTAAGTCGACCGACGGTCTTTCCTGTTCCTCCATCGATTGATTCAGACACTTTCAACTTAAGCCTTCCAGCGATGACACCCATGTACGACTCGTGGATTGAACGACGGACAGTACATGGTGACCGTAGTTCTGAACTCAAGGCCTTAGAATTTATCCATGTCTGGAGGGGGCCTACGAGACCTACCAATGGATCGTACATTGGACGATGGTTCGTCCTGTTGCTTCTTAGGTCAAAGTTCAGAAACTTGAAACCCTAAAGGTTGACAGTGCCATTGACGGGGTGGCCTCCGTCGTCACTAGCACCAGAATTTTTGAAAAGCTGCATTTTCTTTCTTTGAAAACTCAGGGTGTTACAATATCTCCCCCTTGAGAATATTCATCCTTGAATGAGAGTCAAGACATCGAAAGAAGGGTAAAAGACACAAACTAGCAACCCAACCTAAGCGTGCAATCACATAATTCACATATCCGAGGAGGAAACATTATCTCCAAGATAAAGCATGTTCAACATATCATTTCGTGAAGACTTTATGCAACTCATACTCAATGCACATAATCATGGATAAAACAATCAATTTAGCTCATTTTCTCAAGATTAGATTCTTCATGATCATGCATAATCAAAGAAATCATGGAAACCAACTATGACACATGAAATCGAGAAATGAACCATGAGGAACTAGATACCTCAAGCTAGAGTAGGATCGGAGGAGAAAAGAAGAGGATATTGGGACATCATATCGGCCTCGGCCTCCCATGTATCACCCTCAACTATTTAGTTCAACCATAACACTTTCACGGAAGCAATTTCTTTATTCCTTAACTTCCGGACTTGCCGATCTAAGATTTTAACCGAGACGTCTTCACAAGATAGGCTATCCTTTATGCCAAGGCTCTCCAAAGGCACTATAGATGTCGGGTCACCAACACACTTCTTCAATAATGAGACTTGGAAAACCAGATGCACAGATGCCAAATCATTAGGCAAGTCAAGTTCATATGCAACCTTACCAACACGTCTCAAGGCTTGATATGGACCCACATAACGGGGACTAAGTTTCCCTTTCTTCCCAAATCTCATTACACCCTTCTTGGGTGATATTTTCAAATAGACCCAATCGTTAACATCAAATTCTAGCTCTCTCCTTCTGACATCCGCATAGGAATTTTGTCGACTTTGAGCCGTTTTCAACCTTTCTCGAATTAGCTGAACTTTCTCCATAGCCTCATGTAAAAATTCAAGATCTATCAAAGCAACTTCCCCAACTTTGAACCAACCTATAGGATATCTACACCTCTACCATAGAGAGCCTCAAATGGAGCCATGCCAATACTCGAATGGTAGCTATTGTTATAAGCAAACTCAATCAAAGGCAAGTGATCATCCCAATTACCCTTTAAATCAATGGCACAAGCTCTCAACATATCTTCCAAAGTCTAAATGGTACGCTCCGCTTGTCCATCGGTCTGAGGATGAAAGGTCGTACTAAGCTTAACACGAGTACCAAGTCCTTTTTGGAAAGATTTTCAAAACTAAGAAGTGAATTGTGCACCATAATCAGAGATAATGGATAATGGCACTCAATGCCACCTGACCATTTCCCTCAAGTAGAACTTAGCATAATCATCTGCCAAGTAAGAAACCTTGATGGGAATGAAATGGGCTGATTTCATCATACGATCTACAATTCCTAAATCGAGACATATTGCCGCCAGGTGCGTGGTAAATCAACAATAAAATCCATATTCACATCTTCCCACTTCCAAGTAGGAATATCAATATCTTGAGATAAACCTTCCGGCTTTTGATGCTCAACTTTCACTTGTTGGCAATTAGGACACATAGCCACAAAGCCCCCAATATCCTTCTTCATCCCATTCCACCAATAGATTTCTCGCAAGTCACGGTACATCTTGTTAGCCTCCAGGTGAATTGAATATCAAGAATCCGTGTTGAGATCGAGTTATGATTATAATTTGGGCACGTGGAGATCATTCGTGCGAGGAATTAGTTATGATTATAAGTTGGGCACATGGAGATCGTCTGTGTTGGGGATTTTGTGATTTTATGATAGTGCGTTGAGATCGTCCGCACATACACGTGGAGATCGTCCGTGTCGGTATATGAACCTCGCGATTCCCCCATGGGTCACGAACTCTCGATGTATTTTCGAGTCGTATCGTGTATTTACGGTTGAGAGAGTACTTGGCATCTGAGGCATATCATTTCATGGTGTCACATTGCATTGCATCTCATTAAATCCCTCATTCTTATTGATTATGTTCTTTATTGGTGGTTGGATATTGGGTGATAATTGATTATCCTTATTTGATGAGACTTGACTGATAGTATAATGTTGACTTGTAATATTAAAGAATTATTTTCTTATATACTCCTCTCACTACTTCTTCATTGTCGGTCTATGATACATACTGGGTACACGTGGTTTCGTACTCATACTACACTTGCTGCATTCTTTTGTGGTGTAGATTAGATTTCGAGTGTGAGTGCATCTCGTGAAGCTTTGTGTCTGAGTTTGGATCATCTTGGAGTTGTGGTGAGCTGTTTGGATATTTTGCGGCCCAGACCTTCAACTATCTCTCTTTATTAGGTTATTTTGGTATTCCGATAGTATATTTCTTATATCTAGACTTGTCATATAATTTCAGACTTGTCTCGTCTTTTAGAAGCTCTTGTACTTGTGACACTAAATCTTGGGGTGGTATTTTAGTTTTCCGTATTTTTATGTAAAAGACTTAGTATGTAAGATATTTACTTGATATACTTATTGGGTTGGCTTACCTATCGCTTGGGAACATAGGTACCATCACGACTTGTGATTTTGGGTAGTGACAATAAACTTTCCGCCGAAGAGTGTATTTATATTCATAATGTCTCTTAAAAGTAAGTCGAAAGTTTCGATAAGTTTTTTCCTGGCCATTGAGACTTCGTCCTATAATATTAGCTTTGCATCTCGAATTAAAGAAGCAAGTGAACTTTGTTTGCTAATGTTACATCCACAATTATCACCTATGTCAATAGGAAGTTTGAAACATGAATGAGCAATTCGTCCTTCATGGAGAACGGAAGTTGCAACTCCAGAAGTTGCAGTGGCTAAAGCTATAAATCCTTTAGATCGTACAGTAGCTAATAAGGCGCGATAGGTTGGTTTTTCCAGTTCCTCCAGGTCTATCAATAAAGAAAGCTCCTGATTTATTTAAGAAGATTTGACTAAGGATAACATTATAAGCATTTTTTGTTCTTTATTTAATTTTGTATGAAGCAGCAAATCTGCGGTAGTGACTATTATATTTCGTTCGAAATGGATGTCTCTGGGTTCCTGCATTATGTTATGGGCTTCCGATAAAATTTGTCCTCTTAAACCATCTACATCGGGAACACACAAATGCCCTTGATATCGAAGCACAATATCTCCTCCTTAGGAGAAAGCCTCAACAAACTTTTTGAATGCCGCTTCCTTCAACTCAACCAAATTAGATCAAGATCTTGTTTAGCCTTCACATCATGTACAAAAGACGATTCGGAGCCATTATGAACCATAACATCACCTTTAGTGGAGTCAACCAACCGAACACCCAATCGGGCCAATCTATGAACATCACGAACCAACTCTTTCTTATCATCCTTAACATGAGCAACACTACCCATACACAACCGACTAAGAGCATCCGCCACCACATTAGCCTTACCGGGGTGATAGAGGATACTCATGTTGTAGTCCTTCAATAACTCAAGCCACCTCCTTTGACGAAGATTCAAATCTTCTATTTAAACAAATATTACAAACTCTTGTGGTCAGTAAAGACATCAACATGTACACCATACAAATAATGCTGCCATATCTTTAAAGCAAACACAATTGCCGCTAATTCTAAGTCATGGGTAGGGTAGTTCTTTTCATGACCTTAAGCTGTCTGGATGCATAAGAAATAACTTTCCCATTTTGCATAAGCACACACCCAAACCCAATTCTTGAGGCATCACAATAAACCACAAACCCATCGGATCCTTCTAGTAGGGTCAACATCGGAGCCGAAATAAGTCTATCTTTCAATTCTTGAAAATTCTTTTCACATGCTTCGGACCACATGAACTTAACCTTCTTTTGTGTCAAATCCGTCAATGGAGAAGCAACCGAAGAGATCCCTTCAACAAATCTCCAATAATAACCGGTTAAACCCATGAAACTACGAATATCCGAAGGTGATAAAGGTCTAGGACAATTCTTGACCACATCCATCTTCTTGGGATCTACCTCAATACCTTTACCCGAGACAACATGACCAAGAAAAGCCACGGATCTTAGCCAAAACTCACACTTATCAAACTTAGCATGAAGTTGTTGGTCCTTGAGGACTTGCAACACAATCCTCAAATGGTCGGCATGCTCATCTTCACTCCTTGAGTAAATAAAGATATCATCAATGAACAAAATAACAAACATGTCAAGGTATTGTCTAAACACCCTATTAATCAAATCCATAAATGCGGTCGGGACATTCGTTAACCAAAACGACATTACTAAGAATTCATAATGCCTATATCTAGTCCGAAAAGCCGTTTTCGGAACATCATCTTCCTTCACACTCAATTGGTGATAACCCGAACGAAGATCAATCTTAGAGAAGTAACTAGCCCCTTGAAGTTGATCAAACAAGTCATCTATCCTTGGAAGAAGGTACTTATTCTTAATGGTAACCTTGTTCAATTGGTGGTAATCAATGCACATACGAAGTGAACCATCTTTCTTTCTTACAAATAGGACCGGAGCACCCCATGGAGAAATACTTGGTCTGATGAAACCCTTATCCAACAAGTCTTTCAATTGATCCTTTAGTTCCTTAACTTCCACCGGAGCCATTCTATAAGAAGGAATAGATTTAGGTTGCGTATCGAGGAGAAGGTCAATACCGAAGTCTATTTCCCTTTCGGGAGGAATACCGAGTAAATCATCGGGAAATACTTCTGAAAACTCATTAACAATGGGGACTGACTCAAGAGTAGGGGTTTTGGAATCCACATACCTCGCCCTAACTAGATGGTACATGTAACCCTTAGAGATCATCTTTCTAGCTTATAGACAAAAAACAAGTTGACTCGTAAGCATATAATTTCCCCCCATTCCACTGTTGGATAGGCTCATTTAAAAACTGAAACTTGACCATTCGAGTCCTATAATCAATTGAAAAATAGCAAGAATGCAACCAATCCATCCCAAGAATAACATCAAAATCTAACATATCAAGCTCTACAAGATCAACATGAGTGACTCTATAGGATAAGGAGACGGAGCAATTTCTATAGACTCTACTAGCCATAATAGACTCATCAATAAGAGTAGAGACATGAAATGGATCTAACAACACATTCGGAACAACATCAAACCTCATAGCCACATATGGCGTCACAAAATACAAGGTAGCACCGGGATCAAGCAAAGCATAAACATCAAAGTGGAAGACTTTCAACATACCGGTTACGACATTGGGAGAACCCTCTTGCTCATGGCGAGCTTGAAGTGCATAGAATCGATTTTGCTTGGGAGCATGCGAACCCAAACCACTAGGTGGAGCTTGCTTACTCTCTCTTCCCTTAGCCATGAGAGATGGACAATCCTTCATCTTGTGCCCGCTCTTACCACAACCGAAACAACCATCCGTACCGGCTAAACATTTGCCTTCATGCTTCTTCCCACACCTAGCACAAGTAGTTGATGAGAAGCCACTACCATTTCCTTCTTGATGCTTCGGGTTAGACACCCTATCTTTGTTGAACTTCAGAGAAGCATTGGAAGGAGCTTGGTTAGAGAACCTTTGTCTAGGCTTAAAAAGACCTTGGCCCTCGGACCTTGAGTGCGAAAAGTTACCATCACCGGTCTTAGCCCTCTATGCCTCTCTAGACCTTTCCTTAAGTTTCTCCTCTTCTATTTGTTAGGCATGTACCATGAGGCGACAAATATCCATAACATTGATAAGCATGGCGGCGCGGCACTTTTTGACCACCATTTTGACACTCCTGAAACAAATTTGTTCATCCTTGCCCTAGGATCGGCAATCATAGAAGGAGCATATCAAGACAATTGTGTGAACTTCAAAGTATATTCTTTCACACTCATGTTTCCTTGTCGAAGATTGATGAACTCAAGCACCCTCGCCTCCCTCATCTCAAGGGGAAAGAACCTATCAAGGAAAGCAATCTTGAATTTCCAATCAAGAGGACCCTTATTAATTGCCCTTCCTTCTTTCTATTGGTTGAACCAAATTTAAGCAACGCCCTTAAGTTGATAAGTGGACAACTCCGCCTTTTCTTCTGGCGTCACACCCATGATCACCAACACCTTATAAACCTCATCAATGAATTCTTGCGGATCTTCCTCAACCTTGGAACCATAAAACTCTGGAAGATTAATCCTTGTAAAGTCCCTCATGCTAAATGTGATCGTACCCACATTTGGGCTCACGAGAGCCACAACCACCCTATTGGCTTAGGCCGTCATGGTTTGAGACAACACTTGGAAAGCAGCCCTAAACTCTGAATTTGTCACTTGTTCGGCCAAAGGGTCGGCCGAAACTTAAGGAGCTTGAGGAGGAGGTTCTTGTTCCACATTCTCTCCCACATTTCTTCTAGCATAAGCTCTTTGAGTCACCATATCCTAAAACACATAGGATAGGGATTAGGGGAGAGGGACATATAGAGTTAAACTCTATGGCACGACTTAGGTGTAATGAAAGAAGTGAAGTATCCTAAACATCTTATAGCCTCTCATTCATGCGTGTGATGCGCTTCACACTCATGAGCAAGACTCTACTCGATGCAACTTATGAGACATCCTAGGATCTTTCTAAAATCTTGTGCTCTGCATACCAAGTTTGTCATGACCCAAAGTACCCCCTGGACGTGACATGGCGTACAAGACCCCAAGAGGCCTCATACAAGCCACTTAACATACATACATACAAGATCATAGAGAAATAGAGGCTCAAAAGACAATTTTATATCAAATCTTTTAAAGAAATAGCGGAAGTCTACATCAATGTCTCAAAGCCAATCTAACATAAGAGTAAGAAATACAGTTTGGGATGTAACCTAATACAATGCCAAAATTGGAAAGAAAGAACATAGAAATATAAGATCCAGCAAGGCTATGTCCTCGAATGGATGAGGACTCACCAAGTCTTCACAACTCTTCTATAAAGCTCTAGCCACGAGTGGATGGAGTATCGCTGAGCCCTACATCAAACAAGTCAATGTAGGCAAGAGTATGCGTTAGTATAATCAAGTACCAAGTATGATAGCCATGCACACAAATCATTTAAACATGCAAAAATGAGACATTTGCATGACATTCAATGACCAAGCTAAACATGATAAAGGTTAGAAAACATGAAACATAAACCATGGTCAAAGCAAGCTAAACATCTTTACTTGATAAAAGCCTTTAAGTCACTTTAGTTTGTTATTGTGGGAAATAGCCTTAACCGACATATAAGATCATGTGAGCTATCAGCATGGAATCCGGTGTCTAACCCCACACCGATAAGGCCATCCTACTAGCCAAGGTAGGACCCTTTTCTTAACATATAGCTTACGTGGATCCAATAGCTAGTGTGTATCATAGACCATAATCCTATGGGGGCACATAAGTAAGGGATAAGGAGATTGCTACTAGAAACCCTACCTCTACTAACGAGAGAGCTTCCATCTCCATATCCTCTCGGTGCTAAACATAAATCCCACAGAATAGTCATAATTCTTATTCAACTTATTATCCATGGAAGGGTAAAATTTGAGTTACCAATCAAAGCTAAAGGCACGTTTATAGACGTTTCATATTCCATGGACAAGTCAAATCTTACGTCATTTAGAATAGCTCCTTAAACCTTTGATTCAACTTTAGTTGAGAAAACCTTTCAACAAATTATGAATTCATTTATATGAGAAAACCTTTCACATTCATAGGTTGAGCACTACATGAGAAATCATTTCACAACTCAACAATAACATCAACATATCATAGTCTTTGGTGATTCAATCTCAAAACACCCTTAATTAATCATTAGCTTCATAAGAGACATGCATAATTTCATAGATTTCATCTTTGCATTCTTCATCATACTTATAATTCATAAATCCTAGAACTCACATGGGTTCATAAGAGTTCAACTTAAATCATGTAATTAAATGCCAATTCATGCTTAGAAAGCATACTTAAGGTAATTTAATCATATATGAAGGAACCCACATGATAGAGGAAATATCATACTTTTGATTGAATTCATGCAAATTTCTACTCAAATCACATAAGCACGCTAGATTGTGCACTAAATTACTTTATCACACTAAATCGTGCACTAGGAGTCATAAAATTAACAATTGGAAATCATAATTGAAAAATCCATAAGAATTTATCAAAACCCTAATTCAATTGGGAAATTGAACCTTGAAAACTTGAAGAAACTATGGACCCATTGGAGGAAAGGGCTACAAATGGTGAATACTGTCATACCTCAACAAAACCCACACGAAAGTGATGGAAATTGATGACCTTCAATGGAGGATCCAAGCCCTTCTTCTTCCTTGAGAGTTGAGAGAATTCTTAGAGAGAAAAATATTTTGAGAGAGGAGATTTTTGGGAATGGTTTAGAATGACTGAAATTAGGCTTGGGAAGTATTTATAGGGTCTGGGTTAAGGGTATAACCGACTTAGCTCAAGTGTTGAACATTTAGGGAAAAGACAAAAAAACCCTTAAATAATAACTATTGGAAGTCAATCGACGGTCGTGACCTACGGTCCGTCCTGTTTCTCCGTCGATTGATTCAGAGACTTTCAACTTAGGCCTTCCAACAAGGACACCCACGTACGGCTCGTGGATTGAACGATGTCCCGTACATGGTGACCGTAGATCTGAACTCAAGGCCTTAAAATTTAACCAAGTTTAGAGGGGACCTACGAGACCTACCTACGGATCGTACATTGGACAATGGCTCATCCTGTTGCTCCGTAGGTCAAAGTTCAGAAACTTGAAACCCAGAAGGTTGACAGTTCCATCGACGGTTCCCACCTACGGCTCGTCTCCATCGGCACTGGCACCAGAATTTTTGAAAAGCTACATTTTCTTTCTTTGAAAACTCGAGGTGTTACAAAGCAGATCAAACCATTAATTTCACAGTAAATATCCATTTATCTTTTTCCTAAAAAAAATAAATCAAAAACCAGTTAGAAAATAGTTGTAATTTAGAGTTTTGGAAGTTTTAGCATTAATACGAACACCACTCGTGAAGAAAAGAAAAGAAACAAAGAGAAATCGCTACCACCTACTCCTCCCTCGGGTACTTACCGAAGGTCCCCAAAAGGTTTCAGAAAAAAATTGAATGGAAGTCATATCACCAAAATACTCATGGGCTAACACACACAAAAAAGAAAAAAATCGCCTAATTCCTATTAAATGGCTCATAAATACGCAAAAACGCCGTAAAAATTCTTGAGGCTTCACCTACTGCTCCCCCGGAAACTTACGGAGGGTCCCCAAAAGGTTTTTAAAAAAATCGACCAGAAGCCATATAACCAAAATACTCATGGGCTAACACACACTAAAAATGAAAAAAATTGCCTACTTCCTATTAAATGGCTCGTAAATACCCAAAAACGCCATAAAAATTTCTGGGATTTCACCTACTGCTCCTTTGATACTTACGGAGGGTCCCCAAAAGGCTTCAGAAAAAAATCAAACCGAAAGCCATATCAAAAAAAAATACTCATGGACTAACACACGAAAAATGAGAAAAATCACCTAATTCCTATTAAATGACTCGTACATGATCAAAAATGCCGTGAAATTTCCCGAGGCTTCACTTACTGTTCCCTCGGGTACTTATGGAGGGTCCCCAAAAGGTTTTGGAGAAAAACTGACCGGAAGTCATATCACCTAAATATTCATGGACTAACACACATTAAAAATGAGAAAAATCACCAAATTCCTATTAAATGGCTCGTAAATGCCTAAAAACGCTGTGAACATTTCCAAGGATTCACATACTTCTCCCCCGAGTAGTTATGAAGGGTCTCAAAAAGGTTTCGGAAAAAAATCGACCGGAAGTTATATCACCAAAATATACTAATATGATAACACACACGAAAAATGAGAAAAACCACTTAATTCCTATTAAATGACTCGTAAATGCCCAAAAACGTCGTGAAAATTCCAAGGCTTCATTACTGCTCCCTCGGGTACTTACAGAGGGTCCCCAAACGGTTTCAGAAAAAAATCGACCGAAAGCCATTTCACCAAAATACTCATGGGCGTTACACACGAAAAATTGCCTAATTCCTATTAAATGGCTCGTAAATGCTCAAAAACACCGGGAAAATTCCCGAGTCTTCATCTATTGCTCCACCGGGTACTTACAGAGGGTCCCCAAAAGGTTTCAGAAAAAATTGACTTGAAGCCAAATCACCAAAATACTTATGGGCTAGCACACATTAATAATGAGAAAAATCACCTAATTCCTATTAAATGGCTCGTAAATTCCTAAAAATGCCATGAAAATTCCCGAGGCTTCCCCTATTGCTCCCCTGGGTACTTACAGAGCGTCCCCAAAAGGTTTAAGAAAAAATTAGACCGGAAGACAAATCACCAAAATACTCATGGGCTAACACACACGAAAAATGAGAAAAATCGCCTAATTCCTATTAAATAGCTCGTAAATGCCCAGAACGTCATGAAAATTCCCGAGGCTTCACCTATTGCTCCCTCAAGTACCTATGGAGGGTTCCTAAATAAATTCAGGAAAACATCTACCGGAAGCCATACCACCAAAATACTTATGTGCTAACACACACGAAAAATGAGAAAAATCATCTAATTCCAATTAAATGGCTCGTAAATGCCCAAAAATGCCATGAAAATCCCGAGGCTTCAACTACTGCTCCCCCGGGTGCTTACGGAGGGTCCCTAAAAGGTTTCTAAAAAATCTACCGAAAGTCATATCACCAAAATACTCATGGGCTAACACACACGAAAAATGAGAAAAATCATCTAATTCCTATTAAATGGCTCGTAAATGCCCGAAAGTGCCGTGAAAATTCCCGAGGCTACACCTACTGCTCCCCCGGGTAGTTATGGGGGGTCCCCAAAAGGTTTCAGAAAAAAATCGATCGAAATGTATATCACCAAAATACTCATGGGCTAACACACACGAAAAATGAGAAAAATCCCCTAATTACTATAAAATGGCTCGTAAATGCCCAAAAACACCGTGAAAATTCTCGAGGCTTCACCTACTACTCCCCCGGGTACTTACGAAGGGTCCCCAAAAGGTTTCAGAAAAAATCGACCAGAAGCCATATCACCAAAATACTCATGGGCTAACACACATGAAAAATGAGAAAAATCACCTAATTCTATTAAATGGTTCGTAAATGCCCGAAAACTCCATGAAAATTCCTGAAGCTTCACATACTGCTCCCCCGAGTACTTAATAAGGGTCCCCAAAAGGTTTCGAAAAAAAATCGACTGGAAGTCATATCACAAAAATACTCATGGGCTAACACACACAAGAAATTAGAAAAATCACCTAATTCCTATTAAATGGCTCGTAAATACCCAAAAACACCATGAAAGTTCACGAGTCTTCACCTACTGCTCCCTCGAGTACTTACGAATGGTCCCCAAAAGGTTTCGGAAGAGATCGACCGAAAGTCATATCACCAAAATACTCACAGGCTAAGACACATGAAAAATTAGAAAAATTGCATAAATCATTTTAAATGGCTCATAAATGCACAAAAAAGCCGTGAAAATTTCAAGGCTTCACCTAGTTCTCCTCCAGGTACTTATGGAGGGTCCCCAAAAAGTTTCAGAGAAAAATTAATCGAAAGCCATATCATAAAAATACACATGGGCGACACACACGAAAAATGAGAAATAATGCCTAATTCTATTAAATGGATCGTAAATGCCCAAAAATACCATCAAAATTCTGAGGCTTCACCTACTGCTCCCCCGAGTACTTACGAAGGGTCCCCCAAATATTTTGGAAAAGAATCGACCGGAAGCCTTATCACCAAATTACTCATGGGCTCACAAATGAAAAATGAGAAAACCACATAATTCCTATTAAATGGCTCGTAAATGCAATAAACGTCGTGAAAATTCCCAGGCTTCACCTAATGCTCCCCCGAGTACTTATGGAGGATATGCAAAAGGTTTCAGAAAAAAATTGACTGGAAGCCATATCACCAAAATATTCATGGGCTAACACACACGAAAAATGAGAAATCCCGTAATTCCTATTAAATAGCTCCTAAATGCCCAAAAACACCTTGAAAATTCTCGAGACTTCACCTACTGCTACCCCGGTACTTACGTATCGATCGGAATCCATATCACCAAAATACTCATGGGCTAACATACACGAAAAATGAGAAAAATCACCTAATTCCTATTAAATGGCTCATAAATGCCCAAAATGCCATAAAAATTGTCACGACCTAAAGTACCCCCTAGACGTAACATGACGTACAAGACCCCTAAAGGTCTCATACAAGCCACTTAGCTTGCATAATACAATATCATGGTAATTTAAAAGTTCAAAAGAAAATTTTCATAACCAAAGAGTTTTATCAAAAACGTAGCGGAAATCTAAACATAGTCTCAAATCCATCTAAACTTCATAGACAGAAAAGTTGGGACATAACCCATAAAAGTTAAACAATAAAAGATGTGAAAGATAAACATGGCTATGTCCTCGAAACATGAGGACTCACCAAGTCTTCAAGATCTTTCTACTACAAGCTCTAGCCACGAGGGGATGGAGAGAAGTCGTCGCGCCCTACATTAATAAATCAATGTAGGCAAGAGTATGCGTTAGTACAAAAATGTACCAAGTATGACAACTATGCATAAAATCATGTAATCATGCTAAAAAGGGTAAAATCATAGAATGCCATGACAAGGTCAAATCATAGTATAACATGAACAAAACATTAGTTGAAAGCCATGTTTAATACAAAGAAATCATCTTAAGGAAGGCATACTTGAAATACCTTTGATTGAAGTAAACTTAGTTCATTATGTGGGAAGTCAGCCTTAACTGACATATAAGACCATGTGAGCTATCAACATGGAATCCGGTGTCCTTCCCACACTAATAGGACCATCCTACTTACCAAGGTAGGACCCTTAACTTCTAGCTTACGTGGATCCACTAGCTAATGTCTATCTAAGACAATCATCCTATGGTGGCACATAGTTAAGAGATAAGGAGATTGCTACTAGAAACCCGACCTATACTAACGAGAGAGCTTCCATCTCGGTATCCACTCAGTGCTAAGCTTAAATCCCACAAAATAGTCATTTAATCATAATTCATACTTTGTCATCATCATATTTAGGCATGGGTAATCGCCTCTTGTCTATCGTTAGAATAGCTCCTTAATCTTTGATTCAAGTTTAGTTGAGAAAACCTTTCAACCCTTTATGAATCCTTTATATGAGAAAACCTTTCACATTCATGATTTGAGCAACATGTGAGAAAAACCTTTCACTATGCATAATGAGAAACATTGACACTTCACTCTCAAATTATCCTTAAATCATCATCAAATTCATAATTGAACATGCATACTTTCATAAAACCCATCTCTTGATATACTTTCATAAAATTCATCATGGAATCATAGCTTTAGAAATCATAAATCATGCATGGGTTCATCTAAGTTCATGAAATCCATCTTTTCATGGTTCAAACCCATCAATAAATCACAATCTAGAAATTTAGGGATTTCACATGGGTTCATGGGAATTCATCTTAAAACATGCAATTCAAATCAATTTCATGCTTGGAAATCCATAAACAAAGCAATTTGATCATAAACAAAGCAATTTCCTTAAATCATAGAAGAAAACCTAGTTATTGATTGAATAATTCTGACTTAGAAAATTAGGGATTTGGGGACCCTATGGAGGAAAGGACTCCATCGGTGAAGGCTATCATACCTCAATGCAAAAACTTAGGAATCAATGGAGGTTTTGGAGACTTGACCTTCAAACCCTAGCCTTCTTCTTCTTCCTTGCTTCTAGAGAGAGAAATATTTGGAGAGGTTTTGAAAGTAATTGAAAAGTGATTAGGAAGGGTAGAATTTAGGCTTAAATGACTTATATAGTTCCTAGGATTAGAAGGTAACTGACTATACTTAGGAATTAAACAATTAGACAAAAGACCTAAAGACCCTTTTTAAAACAGATGACAACCCTCCACCAATGACCAGGCCTACGGTTGTGTAACACCCCGAGTTTTCAAGAAGGAAAAATGCAGCTTTTCAAAATTTCCTAGTGCCAGTGACGACGGAGGCCACTTACAGACCGTAGATGGACTGACGGACCATAGGTGAGGACCGTAGTTGTAATGACCCTCCAGGTCATTTCTGTGTTAATGCCTTCTTTCTCTCGTTTAGAGCTTTCTTGTAGAGTCCCCAAGTCATTTATGACTTGCTGGTATTGACTGTTCGGTCGCCTAGTCGTTCATTTGGGTTTTATGCGGTTTCCCATTTTGGAGCTTTTGAACCTTAAAAAGTTGATTTCGATCATAACTTTAAGTAAATGACCTCAGATGAGAATTCTGATGGTTCCATCAGGTCTGGAGTTGACAAACTAGGCTAGAAGCATGGTTCGCCCGAGTCCCGGGGTTATCGGTGTGATTTTGGGGCTAGTTAGCTCTTTAGTCTTTGAAAATTGTGTTAAGGTTGACTTCGGTCAACATTCTTGGAACATATGCTCAAATGAAAATTTTGAAAGTGCGGTTAGTTCCGAAATGCCGAGTTTGGTCTAGAATGACCTTTCCAAAATTCTCGGGAGCTTTCGATCTAATTTTGAGGCCTCCGGTAGAATTTTGCTAAAATGCTTAATGGGTGTGGGACCCACTTTTTTTAAAGCGACCTCGTATGGAAATTTTTACTACGCCATTGAGTCCAGAATGTCGAATTCGAGGGGGTACCATATTTCATTTGCGTGCACGGGGTTCCGAACCAATTCTGAGTGTAACACCCTGATTTTTTCTTAGAATGGAACATGCAGGACTGACCTGTAACTTGTGACCTACGAGGGCAACCTATGAGCCATAGGTCAGATGACGGGCCGTAGGTGGGGACCTGTAGATTGCTTCGTCAGTTCCAGTAGCCTCCAAACTTTGATGTTTGATCTACGGAGGTGAATTACGGGTTGTAAGGTGATTAACAATCCGTAGATATGAACCATAGATGTCCCTCAGACTTAGTCAAATTCTTGAACCTGAGGTAGAGACATACGGTTGTGATGTACGGTCCGTAGATAGACTAACGAACCGTACATTGAAACCTTTGTTGCAGGGTCCCAAATGACAACTCTCTGAATCTTTTGACGGTTCTACAGGACGGTCCGTCACTCGATTCATAGATCGTAGATATTGACCGTCAATTGGGCCCCAACAGTTTTTAATTAAGGGATTTTTGGTCTTTTCCCTAATTGTTTGACTCTTAAAATAAGTCGGTTATACCCTTAACCCAGACCCTATAAATACTTTCCAAGCCTAATTTCTCTCATTCTAAACCTTTCCAAAAAATCTCCTCTCTCAAAATATTTCTCTCTCTAAGGATTCTCTGAAGTTTCAAGGAAGAAGAAGAAACCAAGTTCGTCCATTGAAGACCTTTAATTTCCTTCATGTTTCTAAGGCATTGGATTGAGGTATGATAGTACTGACCAATGGAGTTGCTTCCTCCACTGAGCGCTCCCTTTTCTTCATGGATTTCAAGGATTTATTTCTACCCAATTGAATTAGGGTTTTGATCAATGGTGATGGGTTCTTCTATTCTGATTTCTATTGATTAATTTTATGAACTGTGCACGATCTAGCTCGGGTAACGTAATTTAGAGCACGATTTAGCATGAATTACTTGATGATTGTAAAGATTATGTGAACCCCCATGATCCCAAGTAGATTCTCCCCAAATTTGATGAATTATGCTTTGATTGTTGGGTTGAGATATGAATTGATGAAATTGATAAATTCCTTATGAAATTAAGCATGAATTGAGATGTTCAAGTGAAAAGCATGATTTTTCCTCTATTATGTGAGTTCATCCGAATATGGGTAAATTGTCCTGAATATGGCTTTCTAAGCATGACTTTGCATTTAATTGCATGAATTGAGATTTAATGATTATGAACCCATATGAACTCTATGATCTATGAATTTTTAGCATGTTGACCAAGCTAGATGAAGCTAATGAACCTATCCATGTCTCATAATGATCTAATTGACGAATTAAGTGTGCTTTGAGATTGAAGTGCCTAATTGATGATATGATGATGTTGGTTGAGTGGTGAGACGACTTCTCACATAATCCTCCCATATGATGATGTTGGTTGAGTAGTGACACGACTTCTCACGTAATCCTCCCATATGATGACGTCAATTGAGTAGTGGGACGACTTCTCACGTAATTCTCCCGCTATGTCAAAGGGAACAAGAGTCGACTACTCGCGTTCTTTAAGGGCTATTCTAAAGGACAAGAGTCGACTACTCAAGTCTGCCTAAGATAAATGAACTATGACTACTCCTTGGGAATTATGCTTAGCACCGAGTGGACATGGGCGACTCCCTTGTCCTAGACCTATGTGCCCCCATAGGATGTCCTGACTGGATGCTTGACTAGCTAGTGGATCCACGTAGGCTAAGATGAACATGGTCTTACCTTGGCAAGTAAGACACCTCTCTTTGGTGTTCGGTTGAACACCGGATTCTATGTCGATAGCTCGCATGGTCTTATATGTCGGTTGAGGCCTTTTCCCACAATTAATGAACAATGACTTATGATGACTTAAAGAAAAGAAGAAAGATGACTTGAATGATGACTTTTGCTTACTTTGGCCATGATATTGATTTATGCTCCATGATTTTCATACTTATTATATTTGAGCTTGGCCATATGCATACTTTTACTGTATCTCACTCTCTAGCATGATTTACTTGATTATGTGCATTGCTATCATACTTAGTACTTTATTGTGATAACACACACTCTTGCCTGCATCGACTTCCTTGGTGTAGGACGTGGTGGTTCCCCTACTCGTGGCTAGAGCTTTGAGATAGACATTGTGAGAAGACTTGGTGAGTCCTCATCCATCCGAGGACATGGCCTTGTAAGACTCTTGCTTTGATGCTTTTCTTTCTTTTGTTGGATTTTTTGTATTGAGCTGCGTCCCTATAATTTTCATATGGACTCTATTCTTGATTAGAAGGCTTCGAGACACAAGTTTTAGACTTCTGCTATTTTCATTTTGAAAGTTTTGATATAAAACTATCTTTTGAACTCTGATTTCTTTTATCTTGATTGTGATGTATGCTAAGGGCTTGTATGAGGCCTCTTGGGGTATTGTACGCCGTGTTACGTCTAGGGGGTACCCTGGGTCGTGACAAACTTTGTATTCAGAGCACAAGGTTTTGAAAGATCCTAGGTTGTCTCATAAGCCGCATCGAGTAAAGTCTTGTTCATGGGTGTGAAGCGCGCCACACTTATGAATGAGAGGCTACAAGATGTTTAGGAAACTACATTTTTTTCATGAATCTTAAGTCGTGCCATAGAGTTTAACTCTATACCTCTCTCCTAATCCCTATCCTATGTGTTTCAGGATATGGCGACTCGAAGAGCCTT
Source organism: Solanum appendiculatum (assembly GCA_018342035.1). Classification (NCBI taxonomy): domain Eukaryota; kingdom Viridiplantae; phylum Streptophyta; class Magnoliopsida; order Solanales; family Solanaceae; genus Solanum; species Solanum appendiculatum. The sequence goes on from JAGDQO010000372.1 coordinate 155,160, forward strand.
CGCCGCTAGGAATGCGAGAGGGAATGAAGGACAAGAAGTTCCTCCCTGAGCTCCTCCTCAAGCTCCCCAAGCTCCTGCCGACCCTTTGGCCAAACAAGTGACCTATGCGGAGTTTAGGGCTGCTTTCCAAGCTTTGGCTCAAGCCGTGAAGGCCCAAGCCAATAGGCAAGATGTTGCTCACGTGAACCCACATGTGGGTACGTTGGCTTCAAGGGTGAGAGATTTTACAAGTATGAATCCTCCAGAGTTCTATGGTTCTAAGGTGGAGGAGGATCCTCAAGAATTTATCGACAAGGTTTATAAAGTGTCGATGATTATGGGAGTGATGCCGGAAGAAAAGGCAGAGTTGGACGCCTATCAACTCAAAGGTGTTGCTCAAACTTGGTACAATCAATGGAAGAGCGAAAGGGCTAATAATGAAGGTCCCATAGGATGGGAGAGATTCAAGGGTGCTTTTCTTGATAGATTCTTTTCTTTTGAGTTGAGGGAGGCTAAAGTGCTTGAATTCACCAATCTTCATCAAGGGAATATGAGTGTGAAAGAATGTGCATTGAACTTCACATAATTTGATAGGTATGCTCCTTCTATAGTTGCCGATCCAAGGGCAAGAATGAGTACATTTGTGTCGGGAGCATCTGATACATTGGTAAAGGAGTGCCGCACCACTATGCTTGTGAATGACATGGATATTTCTCGTCTTATGGTGTATGTTCACAAATTGAGGAAGAGAAGCTCAAGGAAAGGTCTAGAGAGTCCAAGAGGGCTAAGACCGGTGATGACATTTTTCCCATGCAAGGTCCGATGGACGTGGTCGTTCTAGATTTCACCAAAGGTTCTCTAACCAAGTTTCTTCCAATGTTCCTCCTAAGTTCAGCATAGATAGGGTGTCCATCCCTAGGCCTCAAGGAGGGAATGGTGGTGGATCTTCATTGTCTACTTGTGCCAAGTGTGGAGGCAGACATGAGGGCAAGTGTCTAGCCGGTTCTAATGCATGCTTTGGTTGTGGCAAGTCGAATCACCCAATAAGGGATTGTCCCCTAGTGTCCAAGAAGGAAGAGGATAAACGTGCTCAATCCAAGAATCCGTCAAGTTCTAGTGGACATCAAAAGCAAAATTGGTTTTATGCACTACAGGCTCGTCATGAGCAAGAGAGCTCACCTGATGTGGTTACCGATATGTTAAAAGTTTTTCATTTTGAAGTATATGCCTTGCTTGATCCCGGTACTACCTTATCCTTTGAGATGCCTTATGTAGACATGCGGTTTGATATGGTTCCCGATACATTGCTAAATCCCTTTTGTGTTTCTACTTCGATTGGAGAGTCTATTTTAGCTAAGAGAGTTTATAGAGGTTGCCCCATTTTTGTGTCCCATAGAGTTACACTTGTTGACCTTACAGAGCTTGATATGTTATATTTTGATGTTATTCTTGGGATGGATTGGTTGCATTCTTGTTATGCCTCTATTGATTGTAGGACCCGAAAGTTCAAGTTCCAATTTCCAAATTTGCCTATCCTAGAGTGGGAAGGGGGAAATTCCATGTTTCGAGGTCAATTTGTTTCCTACCTAAAGGCTAGAAAGATGATTTCTAAGGGTTGCATTTACCATCTTGTTAGGGTGAGGGATTTAGATTCTAAAACCCCTACTCTTGAGTCGGTCCCCGTTGCTAATGAGTTTCCGGAAGTGTTTCCCGATGATTTGTCCGGTATTCCTCCTGAAAGGGAAATAGACTTTTGTATTGACCTTCTCCTGGATACGCAACCTATCTATATTCCTCTTTATAGAATGGCTCCGGCGGAACTTAAGGAGTTGAAGGAACAACTAAAAGACTTGTTGGATAAGGGTTTCATCCGACCAATTGTTTCCCCATGGGGTGCTCCAGTATTGTTTGTGAGAAAGAAAGATGGTTCATTCCGGATGTGCATCGACTATCATCAATTGAACAAGGTCACCATTAAGAATAGGTATCCTTTTCCAAGGATAGATGATTTGTTTGACCAACTACAAGGGGCTAGTTATTTTTCCAAGATCCACCTTCGTTCGGGCTATCACCAATTGAGGGTGAAGGAAGAAGATATTCTGAAAACGGCTTTCCGGACAAGGTATGGTCATTATGAGTTCTTGGTTATGTCGTTCGGGTTAACAAATGCTCCAGCCGCATTTATGGATTTGATGAATCGGATGTTTAGACAATACCTTGACATGTTCGTGATTGTGTTTATCAATGATATTTTGATTTATTCAAGAAATGAGGATGAACATGCTGATCATTTGAGGATTGTGCTGCAAGTCCTCAAAGACCAACTACTCTTTGCATAGTTTAGTAAATGTGAGTTTTGGTTAAGATCTGTGGCTTTTCTTGGTCACATTGTTTCCGGTGAGGGTATTGAGGTGGATCCTAAGAAGACTGAAGCGGTCAAGAATTGACCTAGACCTTTATCACCTTTGGATATTCGTTGTTTCTTGGGCTTAGCCGGTTATTACCGGAGGTTTGTTGAGGGGTTTTGTTCTATTGAATCTCCGTTGATGGCGTTGACTCAAAAGAAAGCTAAGTTTGTTTGGTCCGAGAAGTGTGAGAAAAGTTTTCAAGAACTGAAAGATTAACTTATTTCGGCTCTAATATTTACTCTACCGGAAGGAACCGATGGTTTCATGGTGTATTGTGATGCATCAAGAATTGGGTTAGGATGTGTTCTTATGCAAAATGGGTAGGTGATTGCCTATGCTTCAAGGCAACTTAAGGGGCACGAGAAAAACTATCCTACTCATGACTTAGAGTTGGCAGCAGTGGTGTTTGCGTTGAAAATATGGCGGCATTACTTGTATGGAGTGCACGTAGATGTCTTCACCAATCATAAGAGCCTCCAATACGTGTTTAAGCAAAAAGATTTAAATCTCTGCCAAAGAAGATGGCTTGAATCACTAAAGGATTATGATATGAATGTCCTCTATCACCCCGGGAAGGCCAATGTAGTGGCAGATGCTCTTAGTAAATTATCCATGGGTAGTGTTGCTCATGTTGAGGATGACAAGAAAGAGTTGGTTCCGATGTTCATAGTTTGGCTCGATTGGGTGTTCTGTTGATTGATTCTGCTAAGGGTGGTGTTACGGTTCACAACGGTTCCGAATCCTCTTTTGTGCATGATGTCAAAGTTAAGCAAGACATTGATCCTAATTTGGTTGGACTAAAAGAAGCGGTCCTTAAAATGTCCATAGAGGTTTTCTCCCAAGGGGGAGATGGTGTGCTTCGTTATCAAGGTCGTTTATGTGTTCCCAACGTTAATGACTTGAGAGCACAAATTTTGTCGGAAGCCCTAGTTCTCGATATTCTATCCACTCGGGAGCTACTAAGATGTACCGCGACTTGAGGGAGATTTATTGGTGGAATGGCATGAAAATGGATATTGCGGAATTTGTGGCGAAGTGTCCAGATTGTCAACAAGTGAAGGTAGATCATCAAAGGCCGGGAGGTTTGTCCCAAGACATAGAAATTCCTACTTGGAAGTGGAAAGATGTGAATATGGATTTTGTTGTTGGGTTGCCTCGCACTAGGCACCAATATGATTCAATTTGGGTTGTTGTTGATAGAATGACTAAATCAGCCATTCCCGTTAAGACTTCATATTCGGCGGAGGACTATGCCAAATTGTATTTGAGGGAGGTGGTTAGGCTGCATAGAGTTCCTTTATCCATTATCTCTGACCGAGGTGCACAATTTACTTCTCAATTTTAAAAGTCTTTCCAAAAGGGCCTTGGTACTCGTGTTAAGCTTAGCACGACCTTTCATCCCCAAATCGATGGGCAAGCGGAGCGTACTATTCAAACCATGGAAGATATGTTGAGAGCTTGTGTGATTGATTTCAAGGGTGCTTGGGATGACCATTTTCCTTTGTTTGAGTTTGCTTATAATAATAGCTAGCATTCTAGTATTGGTATGGCTTCCTTTGAGGCTCTCTATGGTAGAAGGTGTAGATCTCCCATAGGTTGGTTTGAAATTGGGGAAATGGCTTTGATAGGCCCCGAGTTAGTGTATGAGGCTATGGAGAAAGTTTGGCTTATTAGAGAAAGGCTAAAAATGGCTCAAAGTCTACAAAAGTCCTATGCCGATGTTAGAAGAAGAGATTTAGAGTTTGATGCTGTTGATTGGACTTACTTGAAGATTTCACCTATGAAGGGTGTAATGAGATTTGGGAAGAAAGGGAAGCTTAGTCCCCGTTATGTAGGCCCATATTAGATTTTGAGACGTGTTGGTAAGGTTGCTTATGAGCTTGATTTGCCTAATGAGTTGGCATCGGTGCATCCGGTTTTCCATGTCTCATTGTTGAAAAAGTGTGTGGGTGATCCGACCTCTATAGTGCCAATAGAGACTCTTGGCATAAAGGATATTCTTTCCTATGAAAAGGTTCCGATTGAGATTTTAGACTGACAAGTCCGGAAGTTGAGGAACAAAGAAGTTGCTTCCGTGAAAGTGTTACGGAGGAATCAATTAGTTGAGGGTGCTACTTGGGAGACCGAGGCCGATATGATGTCCCGCTATCCTCATCTTTTTCCTTCCGATCCTCCTCTAGATTGAGGTATCTTGATCCTTATGATTTATTCTATTGGTCTCATATGTTGAAATTTATTTTTCATGATTCCTTGATCTTTGCATGATTTGTGAAGAGTCTAATTTGATTATATATGCATTGAGTATGAGTTGCATAAAGTTTCCATGATTTAAGTGTTGAACATGCCTTAGCTTGGAGTTGATGTTTCCTCCTCGGATATATGCATTTATGTGCTTATATGTTAGGTTGGGTTGCTAGTCCGAGTCTTCTACCCTCCTCTTGATGACTAATTTCTCATTTGAGGACTAATGTTCCCAAGGGGGAGATAATGCAACACCCCGAGTTTTTCTAAGAATGGAACATGTAGGACTGACCTGTAACTTGTGACCTAAGAAGGCCACCTAAGAGCCGTAGGTCAGATGACGGGCCGTAGGTGGGGACCCGTAGATTGCTTTTTCAGTTCCAGTAGCCTCCAAACTCTAATGTTTGATCTACGGAGGTGAATGACGGATCGTAAGGTGAATAAAGGTCCGTAGATATGAATCATAGATGTCCCCTAGACTTAGTAAAATTCTTGAACCTGAGGTAGAGACCTACGGTTGTGATGTACGGTCCGTAGATGGACTAATGAATCGTACATTAAAACCGTCGTTGCAGGGTCACAAATGACAACTCTTTGAATCTTTTGACGGTTCGACAGGACGGTCTGTCACTCGATTCACGGACCATAGATCTTGACTGTCAATTGGGCCCCGACAGTTTTTAATTAAGGGATTTTTGGTCTTTTCCCTAATTGTTTAACTCTTAAAATAAGTCGGTTATACCCCTGAACCCAGACCCTATAAATACTTTCTAAGCCTAATTTCTCTCATTCTAAACTTTCCCAAAAATCTCCTCTCTCAAAATATTTCTCTCTCTAAGGATTTTATCAAGTTTCAATGAAGAAGAAGAAACCAAGTTCCTCCATTGAAGACCTCCAATTTCCTTCAAGTTTCTAAGGCTTTGGATTGAGGTATGATAGTATTGACCAATGGAGTGGCTTCTTCCATTGGGCCCTCCCTTTTCTTCATGGATTTCAAGGATTTATTTCTACCCAATTGAATTAGGGTTTTGATCAATGGTGATGGGTTTTTCTATTATGATTTCAATTGATTAATTTTATGAACTGTAGTGCACGATTTAGCGTGGGTAACATAATTTAGTACATGATTTAGCATGAATTACTTGATTATTGTAAAGATTATGTGAACCCCCATGATCCCAAGTAGATTCTCCCCAAATTTGATGAATTATGCTTTAATTGTTGGGTTGAGATATGAATTGATGAAATTGATAAATTCCTTATGCAATTAAGCATGATTTGAGATGGTCAAGTGAAAAGCATGATTTTTCCTCTATTATGTGAGTTCATCCGAATATGGGTAAATTGCCTTGAATATGGTTTTCTAAGCATAAGTTTGCATTTAATTGCATGAATTGAGATTTAATGATTATGAACCCATATGAACTCTATGATCTATGAATTTTGAGCATGTTGACTAAGCTAGATGAAGCTAATGAACCTATCCATGTCTCATAATGATCTAATTGATTAATTAAGTGTGCTTTGAGATTGAAGTGTCTAATTGATGATATGATGATGTTGGTTGAGTGGTGAGATGACTTCTTACATAATCCTCCCATATGATGATGTTGGTTGAGTAGTGACACGACTTCTAACGTAATCCTCCCATATGATGATGTCGATTGAGTAGTGGGATGACTTCTCACGTAATTCTTCCGCTATGTCAAAAGGAACAAGAGTCGACTACTCAAGTTCGCCTAAGATAAATGAAATATGACTACTCCGTGGGAATTATGTTTAGCACCGAGTGGACATGGGTGACTTCCTTGTCCTAGACCTATGTGCCCCCATAGGATGTCCCGATAGGATGCTTGACTAGCTAGTGGATCCACGTAGGCTAAGATGAACATGGTCTTACCTTGGCAAGTAGGACACCTCTTTTCGGTGTGAGGTAGAACACCGGATTCCATGTCGATAGCTCGCATGGTCTTATATGTCGGTTGAGGCCTTTTCCCATAATTAATGATCAATGACTTATGATGACTTAGAGAAAAGAAGAAAGATGACTTGGACGATGACTTTTGCTTACTTTGGCCATGATATTGATTTATGCTCCATGATTTTCTTACTTATTATATTTGAGCTTGGCCATATGCATATTTTGACTATATCTCACTCTCTAGCATGATTAACATGATTATGTGTATTGCTATCTTACTTAGTACTTTAGTGTGCTAACGCATACTCTTGCCTGCATAGACTTCCTTGGTGTAGGACGTGGTGGTTTCCCTACTCGTGCCTAGAGCTTTGAGATAGACATTGTGAGAAGACTTGGTGAGTCCTCATCCATCCGAGGAAATGGCCTTGTTGGACTTTTGCTTTGATGCTTTTCTTTCTTTTGTTGGATTTTTTTATATTGGGCTGCGTCCCTAACATATTCATCTGGAATCTATTGTTGATTAGAAGGCTTTAAGACACAAGTTGTAGACTTCCGCTATTTTTGTTTTGAAAGTTTTGATATAAAACTATCTTTTGGACTCTGATTTCTTTTATCTTGTTTGTGATGTATGCTAAGGGCTTGTATGAGGCCTCTCAGGGTCTTTTACACCGTGTTACGTCTAGGGGGTACTCTGGGTCGTGATACTGAACACCCCGTCAGAGTTTTGGAATTTCCAAACTTAGCTGATTGCAGTAGTTTTTAGTGCAGACATTCTATCTCTCCGTGTTCGTGGGATAGACTCTGCGTTGGAGGAGAAGAGAGGGAGTCTACTCTATGTTCGCGGGCCAGTGGCCGCATGCACGGAGGCTTGGGAGTCTTGAGCTCCCTATTTACGAAAGGCTCTCCACATTTGCGGAGGTCTCTGTGTGTGGGAGCTGCTTGTGCTCCACGTTCACGGAAGTTCCTTTGCGTTCGCGGAGGCCTGTGAGGTGGGAGAGATTTTGTTCTCCGCGTTTACTGGCCTGGGGCCGCGTTCGCAGAGATATGAGGAGCTGCTTTCCACGTTCGCGGACCTGGGGCTATGTTCGCAGAGTAGAGTCTTGTATCACTCCGCGTTCGAGGAGACTTGACCATTTTCACAAAAAAGATAGGCCTGACAGTGTCTATTTATTTAAGTCGAAGCTCCCATTTTGGAGAGCTTTAATACTTCATAAAAATCTCCTCAGTGGTTGGTTTTCGGTGATTCGAAGTCGCAGGCATATAAATTCTCGTTGGCTTGGTGGATTTTAGGTTGGGTGACTTTGGGTGTTCCTCATTTTTCATTAATTTGAGGGTAACTTCCTTGTAGGCCTAATTTGTTAAGTTTTGTAAATTATTGTTGTGGGCTATTAGAAGCGGATCTGACCCCTGATGGGGATCCATCTTAGGATACGTGGTCAGGAAAGGATTTGGGACCTTTTTACGGAGTCACTTCCAAAAAATCCAGAGCGGGTCCCACTTTGCCTGATTTGACTCCAAAATTGGTCTGTCTCTGATTTTTGTTGATGTTAGTGTCTAAACGACCGTATTGATGCTGTGATTCTATTTTTGATAGCATAGAAGTAGTTCGAGGCTGTTCGGAAGGGGAAATCTCTAGTTGAGTGACTTGGAGCGCGCGTGATCGACTTTTTTGGTAGGTTACGACTTCCCTTCTTTCTAGATTGAAATTGAATGTGTAAATGTTGGTTGATATTTGTGAATCTGGGGTGGATAGCTAGTATTGGTTCCCTTGTTCCCGATTTCCTAAGTTGGAGTTGATTGTTGGGTTGTTGACTTGATCTGTTGATATTCATGCTTTGGGTTATCTGTTGTTGCATGAGTGGGTTCGGGTGATTTCACTTCGTGATTAGCTGGTTGTTGTGATTCTACCTTAGAATAGGCTGTTATATTGATGACATAGTCCCATGTACCTGGTTGACTTGAGTATTTATCCGAGGTGATTCGGATGGACAAGATCCTTGTAAACTGATATAGCACACTTGGATCTGGTAGCATGAGCCTTTGTTTAGGTGTTTTCTTGGCTTGCGTATCCTCCGCTCCTTTCTCCCTTATCGCTGTGATTCTTGGGATGCTTCCGGAATATGCCATCTTCACGCCGAGTGTAAGTTGCTTTGCATTTTGCTGGGAACCTGCAGTTGATAGACTTGTGAGGGCGGCGGCCCGTGATGATTAGTCTGGCATGGTATTGTTGGCGATTGGCTTTATCTAATTCTTTGTTGAGGATATATAGGGAGTGGACGGCAATCCATGAGATATGAGTTATTTGAGGCCCTCTACGGAGTAGACATAGTCCACGCACTCATCTGGCTGGGTCAATGCCCCCATAGTGGTAGATGGCGCACTCGTCTAGCTAGGTTAATGCCCTTGGAGTTGTAGATGACGCACTTGCCTTGCTGGGCCAACGTCCTCAGAGTGTTAGATGGCTCACTTGGCTGGCATGGGCTGGGCATAGGGCAATGCCCTCGGAGTGATAGCCTGATTGGGTAGCTAGATACCAGGCTATTCGGAGGGGTTGGCGTACCCCCGCCATTTTTTTAGTGCTCGACTTGCTGGGTTCATGCCCCAGGGGTAGCTTGCAGGATTGACATATTGCTTGGAAAAGTTAGACTTGTCATTGGTTGGATATTGGTCATTTGATCGGTTCGGAGTTTGGTTCCTTGATCTCGTAGTACTAGCTTTTCAGTATACCTGTCGGGCTTATGGGGATCCGTTCGGGTTCTATTTAAACTTGCGTATGAGTGGGCCCAGTGGGTCTTATGGGGGGCTCAGTTGGGTTTATTTTAGTTATCCTTTGTATTTCCTTTCAGCTTTTTCGTTTCCTGTTCTGTTGACCTTTGTTTGTGCTGATTCTATCTTGTCTACCTGTTTTTACCTTTCTTGCTCAATCGGCCTATGATGCCTACTATGTACCTGTTGTTTTGGTACTCATGCTACACACTACATCTGTTTTCGTAATGAAGGATCGAGCACCAGTTATCAGCGTTGAGATCGAGACTGCAATGGTCTGTTCGGGAAGAGGGTGAGCACTTGGCGTTTTGGGATTATCGGTCTCCTTTTATATTTATATTTTGGCTTGTCTTTTGTTTTCGAGACAGTTGTTTCTGTGGTCCACTTTTGGGACTTTTACTCTTGTTAGTAGTTCTGTACTTGTGACTTCCAGATCTTGGGAGGTGTTGTATATATTTATTTTAGTCTCGTTCCAGATTTCGCTTTTATGATCTTTTTATATGCTTCTGCTTGGTTGAGGATTAGTTTCCACCCTTAGTCCCATTACTATTTAGTTTTGGGATAGGATTTTGGCTGGCCTACTGATGGGTTGGTAGGTCCCATCATGACTTAAGAAATCGGGTCGTGACAAATTGTTATCAAAGCCTATGTTCGTTGGTCTCACTTATACAAAATTAACATCTAGTAGAGTTCTGCGGATCGGAGCGGAGTCATTCGTGACTATCTTCGGGAGGCTACAGGATGTCCTTAGGATATTGTCTTATCTTTGTATCTTTTCGTCAGTTGCTGTCCATTTGGTTTCTTGAAATCTTACTTGTGTCCTTTTGTCATAGGATGGCTCGTACGCATAGAGAGGACTTTGGAGCCAGAGCCTCGAGCAAAGCAGATTCCACCTCAGTTGGTGGTGCAAGGACTAGCCCAGCCACCACCAGCACCAGTTGTCACCCCAGATATTCAGAGCATTCTTGCCCAGATCTTAGCTACTATCGGTACTATGCAGCAGCAGCAGCCAGCTCCAACATCAGTTCCAGAGCCAGTTCCAGCACAGCAGGACCATTCTGTAGTAGCGGCTCCAGAGGTGCAGCAGCCACTAGTGCCAGTTATAATTCAGCTAGACCCTTTGGACGGGATTATGCCTTTGCGAGAGCAGAAAATGCTTGGGGTGTTCCTTAGACTGTCACCGTCGAGATTCTCAGGGGTTGTTGGAGAGGATGCCCATGAGTGCTTGACTACTTACAGAGAGAGGTTGCAGACCTTTGGTTTAGTGGAGTCTAGAAGAGCAAACTTCACGGCATATGAGTTAGACGGACCAGCTAGGCAGTGGTGGCGCTCTTTTATTGAGACTAGGCCAGTTGGTTCTCCGCCAGTGTCGCGAGAGAAGTTTGCCGAGGTTTTTCTAGCCAGGTTTATTCCACAGAATATCAAGGACAAACTTCGTGATGAGTTCTAGAGGTTCGAGTAGGGCTCTATGACTGTATCTGAGTACGAGGCCAGATTTCTGGAGTTGTCTTGTCATGCCGCCATGATTCTGCCTACAGAGGAGGAGAGGGTCCGATGTTTCGTCAGAGGGTTGAGACTGCAGTTGAGGATTGAGTCACAGTCTATATTGATAGCGGGCTGTTCATTTCTAGAGGTGGTAGATCATGCCCGAACTATTGAGCAGTTGCGCTGCGAGGCCCAAGGGGGAAGTGGCAAGAGTATCATACAGGATGGCAGGGCTAGTAGGCCCCGTTCTAGGTCGAGAGTTACTCGAGACCAGTTTCATCAGCGATTTCAATAAGGATAGTCCAGTCTCCCGTTCCAGGAAGCATTGCAGGCCTTAGAGGGTGATCAGCACTGTTAGAGCGGTTATAGTGCCGGTCCTAGTCTGGGCTGAGGTGGGTTTCAGACAGGTTCATCAGGTCGGGGTGGCCGACCTCCAGCGGTAAGCAGGCCTTCTCAGGATTGCTTCACTTGTGCGGAGCTTGGTCATTAGACTAGGGAGTGCCCTTCATCTAGATAAGAGATACCAGCCCCTCAGGCAGCGAGACCTGTTTCGGCAGTAGCACCTCCAGCTAGAGGAGGAGGTCAACAGCAGGGTTCTTGGGGAGGTCCCAGGGGAGGCAGGACAGGTTTGTACAGTGGATGCACGGGGTAGAGGCGCCCAAGGCCACTTTTATGCAGCTCCAACTAGAGTAGAGGCTGAGGCATCCGATAATGTGATCACATGTATGGTTCTTTTATGCCATCAGTCCACTTCAGCATTATTTGACCCAGGTTCTGCCTATTCATATGTGTCGGCTTATTTTGTGCCTCGATTGGGAGTGAGTCCTAAGCCCTTATATGTTCCTTTGCGTGTTTCAACCCATATATGGGATTCTTTAGTAGTGGATCGGGTCTGCAGATCCTGTGTGGTGACTATTCGGGGGCAGGACACTCTAGTCGATCTTATTGTGCTGTGTATGGTAGACTTTGATGTGATTCTGGGTATGGATTGGTTGTCCCCTTTTCGGACTGTCTTGGACTGTTATGCCAAGACCATGACTTTGGCCATTCCTGGTATCCTGCCGGTGGTATGGCAGGGTTCTTGTAGTCGCGCACTAGTTGGGGTTATTTCTTGTGTGCGGGCTCAGAGGCTGGTGGACAACGAATGTTTGGCTTACCTGCCATATGTTAGAGATGTGAGTAGGGAGGGCCTTACAGTTGATTCAGTGCATGTCGTCTGAGAGTTTGCAGATGTGTTTCCTGCCAACCTTCCTGGCCTACCCCCATATCAGGACGTTGATTTTGCCATAGACTTGGAGCCGGGTACTCACCCCATTTCTATTCCTCTGTATCGTATGGCACCTGCAGAGCTCAGGGAGCTCATTGATCAACTTCAGGATCTCTTGAGTAGAGGATTCATCTGACCTAGTATGTCACCTTAGGGTGCCCTAGTCCTGTTTGTGAGGAAGAAGGATGGCAGCATGCGAATGTGCATCAATTATAGGCAGTTGAAAAAGGTGACGGTGAAGAACCGTTATCATATGCCTCGTATAGATGATTTATTTGACCAGCTTTAGGGTGCAAGTGCAGTAGTGTTTTCGAAGATTTACTTGAGGTCCGGTTATCATCAGTTGAGGATTAGAACAGCGGACGTCCCAAAGACAGCTTTTAGGACTCGTTATGGTCATTATGAGCTCCTGGTGATGTTTTTTGGGTTGACTAATTCCCCTGCTACGTTCATGGACTTGATGACTCTAGTATTCATGCAGTATTTGGACTCCTTCATCACTGTCTTCATTAATGATATCTTGGTATACTCGTGGAGCCACAGTGATCATGAACAACATTTGGGGATAGTGCTCCAGACTTTGAGAGATCATCGGCTTTATGCCAAGCTCTCAAAGTGTGAGTTTTGGCTTGAGTCTGTAGCATTCTCGGGGCACGTGGTGTCCAAGGATGGCATTATGGTCGATCCAACAAAGATTGAGGCTATCCGTAGCTGGGCTAGGCCCACTTCTGTGACTGAGATTCAGAGCTTCGTTGGATTGGCAGGGTACTATAGACGCTTTGTTGAGTGTTTCTCCACTTTAGCGGTGCCTTTGATTCGGTTGACTCACCAGGATGTTCCATTTGTGTGGTCAGAAGAGTGTGAGAGGAGCTTTCTGAGGCGTAAGGAGTTGCTTACCATCGCTCCTATATTGACTCTTTCAATTGAGGGAGAGGGCTTCACGGTCTATTGTGACACATCCGGCGTTGGTTTGGGTTGTGTTCTGATGCAGAAGGGCTGGGTTATTGCTTATGCATTGAGGCAGCATGTGCGCAACTACCCCACTCATGACTTAGAGTTGGCGATGGTAGTTTTCGCGCTTAAGATTTTGAGGCACTACCTGTATGGAGTTCATTGTGAGTTGTGCACTGATCACAGTAGCCTTCAGTATATTATTACTCAGATAGATCTTAATTTGAGGCAGTACAGGTGGATTGAGCTCCTAAAGGACTACAACCTCTCTATTTTTTACCATCCGGGCAAGGAGAATGTAGTAGCGGACGCCTTGAGTTGGAAGGCGGTGAGTATGGATTGTCTAGCCTTCCTTTCTATTTCGGAGCGGCCATTGGCTTTGGACATTCAGTCCTTAGCCAATCAAATGATCAGACTTGACGTATCAGACTCCAGCAAAGTGTTAGCTTATGTGGGGGTTCAATTTTCTCTGCTTGATCAGATATGTAGTCGCCAATTTGAGGATGATTCTTTGGTAGCACTCAGAGATAAAGTGTTGGTAGGTGATGCCAGGCAAGCTACCTTAGATTCAGATGGGGTGTTGGTGGTTTGCTGACCGTTTGTGTGTTCCCAGAGTTGGTGACTTGATCTAGCTGATCATTAGCGAGGCCCATGATTTAAGATATTCTATTCATCCGGGTACAGCTAAGATGTATCGTGATTTGAGGCAGCATTACTGGGGGAGCGGTATGAGGTGGGACATCTCAAACTATGTGTCTCGTTGCTTGTGTTGCCAATAGGTGAAGACCGAGCATATAAGGCCTGGTGGAGAGTTACAGAGGATGCCCATTCTTGAGTGGAAGTGGGAGCGCATCACCATGGACTTTGTTGTGGGGTTGCCACGGACTCCTAGGGGTGTTGACAGTAATTGGGTCATCGTGGATTGATTGACCAAGTCAGCACACTGCATACCTATTCATACATCCTTCCATGCTGAGAGGTTAGCTCGTAACTACATTAGGGAGGTTGTTCGCCTTCATGGTGTGCCTGTTTCTATCATTTCAGACCGGGGCCCATAGTTCACTTCCAACTTTTAGAGAGCATTTCAAGGGGAGTTGGGCACCCGTGTGGATCTTACCACAATATTTCACCCATAGACTGATGGTCAGTCAGAGTGCACTATCCAGGTGCTTGAGGATATGTTATGGGTCTGTGCTATAGACTTTGGGGGTCACTGGGACCATTTCTTGCCCTTGGCAGAGTTTGCGTACAACAACAACTACCATTCCAGCATTTTGATGGCCCCATTTGAGGCCCTACATGGTAGGCGTTGTCACTCTCCATTTGGTTGGCTTTTGTCTATGGAGCCTAGGTCGCATGGTACATATTTGTTTTAGGAGTCCTTGGAGCATGTGAGGTTGATTCAGGATAGGCTCAGGACGACTCAGAGTAGACAGAGAAGTTATGCAAACCGCAGGCGTCGACCATTGAGTTTTGCCGTGGGTGACAGAGCATTCCTCCGAGTATCGCTCATGAAGGGCGTGATGAGATTTGGGAGACGGGGCAAGCCTAGCCCCAGGTATATTGGATCCTTTGAGATTTTGAGGGTGGCGAGGTGGCTTATGAGTTAGACTTACCTCCAACATTCTCAGTTGTGCATCCAGTTTCCATGTTTCGATGTTGCATGCGCCGATATGTTCCAGATAAGTCTAATCTTCCCCAGTATGACGCCGTTGAGTTGGATGATCTCTTGACTTATATTGAGGAGCCAGTTGCTATTTTGGCTAAGGAGGAGAGGCAGTTGAGGTCGAGAGTCATTCCTGTAGTTAAGGTCCATTGGAGGAATCGTCCAGTTGAGGAGGCTACCTGGGAGTCCGAGCGGGAGATGCAAGAGCAATTCCCCAGCTTATTTGAGCCCTCAGGTACTTCTTGATCCTTACTTTCACAGACGAAAGTCCCTTTAGTAGTGGATATTGTAATGAACCACCAGGTCATTTCTGTGTTAATGCATTCTTTCTATCGTTTAGAACTTTCCTGTAGCGACCCCAAGTCATTTATGACTTGCTGACACTAATTGTTCAGTCGCCTGGTCGTTCGTTTTGGTTTTATGCCTATTTTCCTAATTTGGAGCTTTTAAACCTTGAAAAGTTGATTTCGGTCATAACTTCAGGAAAATGACCTCAGATGAGAATTATGACGGTTCCATCAGCTCTGGAGCGGCAAAATTAGGCTAGAAGCATTGTTCGCCCGAGTCCCGAGGTTCCCAGTGTGATTTCGGGGCCAGTTAACTCTTTAGTCTTTGAAAATTGGCTTAAGGTTGACCTCGGTCAACATTCTTAGAAAACGTGCTCGAATGAAAATTCTGATAGCGTGGTTAGTTCCAGAATACTGAGTATGGTCTAGAACAACCTTTCTAGAATTCCTGAGAGCTTCCGATCTAATTTTGAGGCCTCATATAAAAATTGGCTAAAATGGCTTAATGGGTGTGGGACCCATTTTTTATCAAAATAACCTTGTATGGAAATTTTGACTGCGCCATTGAGTTCAAAATGTCGAATTCAAGGGGGTAGCATATTTCATTTGTGTGCACGGGGTTTCGAACGAATTCCGAGCACCCAATCAGAGTTTTGGAATTCGCAAAACTTATCTGATTGCAGCAGTTTTCAGTGCAGACATCCTATCTCTCCGCGTTCGCGGGATAGGCTCCGCGTTCGCGTAGAAGAAAGGCAGTCTACTCCGCGTTCGCGAACACTTGGGAGTCTTGTGTTCCGCGTTCGCAGAAAGCTCTCCGTGTTTGCGGAGGTCTAAGTGTGTGGTAGCTGCTTGTTCTTCGCGTTCGTTGAAGGCTCTCCACGTTCATAGAAGCCTGTGAGGTGGGGTAAACTTTCTTCTCCACGTTCGCGGGCCTGGGGCTGCGTTCGCGGAGATATGAGGAGCTGCTCTCTGCGTTCGCAGGCCTGGGGCAGCCTTCACGGAGTAGAGTCTGGTATGTTTTCGTGTTCGCAGAGGCTTGGCTGCGTTCGCGGAGAAGACGGGCCTGGCAGTGTATTTATTGAAGTCGAAGCTCCAATTTTGGAGAGCTTCAAAACTTCATAAAAACCTTCTCGGTGGTCAGCTTTCGGTGATTTGAAGTCCCAGGCGTTCATATTCTTGTTAGCTTCGTGGGTTTAAAGTTGGGTGACGTTGGGTGTTCCTTATTTTTTGTGAATTCGAGGGTAAGTTCCTTGTAAGCCTAATTGTTAAGTTTTGTAAATTATTGTTGTGGGCTGTTAGGAGCGGATCCGACCCCTGATGGGCGATACATCTTGAGATGCATGGTCAGGGAAGGATTAGGGACCTTTTCACTGAGTCACTTTTGGAAAATCCGGAGCGGGTCCCACTTTGCCTGATTTGACTCCAAAATTGGTCTGTCTCTGATTTTTGTTGATGTTAGTGTCTAAACGACCGTATTGATGCTGTGATTCTATTTTTGATAGCATAGAAGTATTTCGAGGCTGTTCGGAAGGGGAAATCTCTAGTTGAGTGACTTGGAGCGCGCGTGATCGACTTTTTTGGTAGGTTACGACTTCCCTTCTTTCTAGATTGAAATTGAATGTGTAAATGTTGGTTGATATTTGTGAATCTGGGATGGATAGCTAGTATTGGTTCCCTTGTTCCCGATTTCCTAAGTTGGAGTTGACTTTTGGGTTGTTTACTTGATCTGTTGATATTCATGCTTTGGGTTATCTGTTATTACATGAGAGGTCCGGGTGATTTCAGTTCGTGGTTGGATGGTTGTTGTGATTCTGCCTTAGAATAGGTTGTTATATTGATTACATAGTCCCATGTACCTGGTTGACTTGAGTATGTATCCGACGATGATTCGGATGGACTAGATCCTTGTAGACTTATATAGCAGACTTAGGTCTGATAGCATGAGCATTAGTTTAGGCATTTTCTTGGCTTTTGTATCTTCCAATTCTTTTTCCCTTATCGCTGCGATTCTTGGGATGCTTCCGGAAGATACCGTCTTCACGCCGAGTGTCGGTTGCTTTGCGTTAGGCTAGGAGCCTGCGGTTGATAGGCTTGTGAGGGCGGCGGCCCGTGATGATTAGTTTGACGTGGTATTGTTAGCGAATGGCTTTATCTAGTTCTGTGTTGAGGATATGTAGGGAGTGGATGGTGATCCACGAGATATGAGTTATTTGAGGTCCTCTGCGGAGTACACATAGTCCACACACTCGTTTGGCTGGGTCAATGCCCCCGGAGTGGTAGATGGCGCACTCGTCTGGCTGGGTCAATGCCCCCGGAGTGGTATATGGCGCACTCGCCTGGCTAGGCCAATGCCCCAAATTGTTAGATGGCTCACTTGGCTGGCATGGGCTGGGCCCAGGGCAATGCTCCAGGAGTGATAGCCTGATTGGGTAGCTGGATATCGAGTTATTCGAAGGGATCGGCTTACCCTCGCCATTTTCGCAGTACTCGACTGGCTGGGTTCATGCCCTTGGGGTAGCTTGCAGGATTGGCGTATTGCTTAGAAAATTCATGCTTGGGATTGGTTGGATATTAGTCGTTTGATCGGTTTGGAGTTCGGTTCCTTGATCTCGTAGTACTAGCTTTTCAGTGTGCATGTCGGTCTTATAGTGGTCCGTTCGGGTTTTATTTAAACTTGCGCACGAGTGTGCCCAGCGGGTCTTATGGGGGGCTCAGCTTGGTTTATTTTAGTTATCCTTTGTATTTCCTTTCAGCTTTTTCGTTTCCTGTTCTCTTGACATCTGTTTGTGCTCATTCTATCTTGTCTTCCTGTTTTTACCTTTCTTGCTCAGTCGGCCTATGATGCCTACTGGGTACCTGTTGTTTTGATACTCATGCTACACACTTCATCTGTTTTTGTGATACAGGACCGAGCACCAGTTATCAGTGTTGAGATTGAGCCTGCAGCGGTCTGTTCAGGAGATGAGGGTGAGCACTTGGCATTTTGGGATTACCAGTCTCCTTCTGTATTTATATTTTGGCTTGTCTTTTGTTTTCGAGACAGTTGTTTATGTGGTCCACTTTTGGGACTTGTAATCTTATTAGTAGTTCTGTACTTGTGACTTCCAGATCTTGGGAGGTGTTGTATATATTTATTTGTGTCTCGTTCCAGCTTTTGGTTTTATGATAATGTTATTTGCTTCCGCTTGGTTGAGGATTAGTTTCCACCCTTAGTCTTATTACTATTTAGTTCCGGGATAGGATTTTGGCTGGCGTACTAGTGGGTTGGTAGGAGCCATCGTGACTTGAGAAATCAGGTCATGACAGTAGTTGGCCACTAAAGGAATCAAGGATTTCAAGTTTCAGAACCCTGACCTACGAACCAATAGGACGGCCCGTCGTACAATGTATAGCCCGTAGGTGGGTCTCGTAGGTCCCCTCTAGACTTAGCTATAATTTTAGGCCTAAGTTGAAGTCTCTAAATCAATCGACGGTGGAACAAGACGGTCCGTAGATTGACTTACAGACCGTAGATCCTAACCGTAGATGGACCCCTACAGTTACTATTCAAGGGTTTTTTGGTCTTTTCGCTAAATGTTTAACTCCTAATCTAGGTCGGTTATGCCCTTAACCCAGACCCTATATAAGATTTCTATGCATAATTTCACTCATTCTAAATCATTCCCAAAATTCTCCTCTCCCAAATATTTCTCTCTCTAAGAAGCTCTCTCAATTCTCAAGGAAGAAGAAGGGCTAGGATCCTCCATTGAAGGTCATCAATTTCTAGCAATTTCTTGTGGGCTTTGTTGGGATATGTTAGCATTCACCATTGGAGTCCTTTCCTCCAATGCGTCCCTAGTTCTCTTCAGTTTTCAAGGTTCAATTCCCCAAACTGAATTGGTGTTTTGATCAATTCTTGTGGGTTCTTCAATTATGATTCCAATTGTTGATTTTATGATTCCTAGTGCACGATCTAGCGTGATAAATTAGTTTAGTGTACGATCTAGTGTTATTTATATGATTTGAGTAGAAACTATGTGAACCCAAGCATGAGTCATGATTCCTAGTTATGAATTCCATAAAAAGTATGATTTTCCTCTACTATGTGGGTTCCTTCAAATATGATCAAATTGCCTTGTTTATGGTGTTCTAAACATGAGTTTGCATTGAATTGCATGATTTAAATTGAACTCTTATGAACCCATGTGATTTCTCTGATCCATGAAATTATGAGCATGATGAACTATGTAAGGATGAAGTCTATTAAATTATGCATGTCTCTTATGATGCTAATGATGAATTTAGGGTGTTCTGAGATTGAAGCACCAAAGTCTATGAAATGTTTATGTTGTTGTTGAGTTAGGAAAGGATTTCTCATATATTGTTCAACCCATGAATGTGAAAGGGTTTCTCACATATAATGATTCATAACTTGTTGAAAGGCTTGCTCAACTAAACTTGAATTGATGATTAAGGAGCTATTCTAATTAAGGGGCAAGAGGCGATCACCCATGTTCCCTAAAATAGATAAGAGGCGACTACCCATGTCTACTTATGATAATTGAACTATGATTAATCCGTAGGAATTATGCTTAGTACCGAGTGGACAAGTGACGATTACCTATGTCCCATAAACTATGTGCCACCATAGGGTGTTTTTCTTTAAGTAGACATTAACTAGTGGATCCACGTAAGATAGAAGTTATGGTCTTACCTTGTCAAGTAGGACACCTCCTTTCGGTTTGGGGTAGACACCGAATTCCATGTTGATAGATCACATGGTCTTACATGTCAGTTAAGGCTAATTTTCCCACAACAATGAATTAAAGTGACTTAAAGACTTTTATCATGTAACTGAAGTATGTTTAGCTTGCATTGACCTTAATGATGATACTTATGCTTTTCCACTTTTTCTATCATGATATACTTGGTCATTGCATTTTTATGAATACGTTCCCCTTCTTGGCATGGTTAAGTGATTGTGTGCATGGCTACCATACTTGGTACTTGATTGTACTAATGCATAATCTTGCTTACATTGACTTGTTGATGTAGGGCTTGGCGATTATCCATCTACTCGTGGCTAGAGCTTAAAAGGAGGACTATAGAAGACTTGTTGAGTCGTCATCCATCCGAGGACATAGCCTTGTTGTTCTTGTTTTTATTTTTCTTTCATTTAGGCTTTGTATTGGGTTATGTCCCAAACTTTATTTTCTCATGTTAGATTGGCTTTGAGACATTGATGTAGACTTCCGCTATTTCCTTTAAAGCTTTGATATAAAATTGTCTTTTAAACTTCTAATTCTCTATGATGTTGTATGTAAGTATGCTAAGTGGCTTGTATGAGGCCTCGGGGTCTTGTAAGCCATGTCACGTCTAGGGGGTACCTTGGGTCGTGACAAACCTAGTATTCAGTGCACAAGGTTTTAGAAAGATCCTAGGATGTCTCATAAACCACATCGAGTAGAGTCTTGTTAATGAGTGTGAAGTGCGCCACATTTATGAATGAGAGGCTATAAGATGTTTAGGACACTTCACTTATTTAATTACTCCTAAGTCGTGCCATTGAGCCTAATTCTAATGTCTCTCTCCTAATCCCTATCCTATGCGCTTCAGGATATGGCGACCCGAAAAACCTATGCTTGAAGAAATGCGGGAGAGAATGTGGGACAAGAAGCTCCTCCTCAAGCTCCTCAAGTCCCAGCCAACCATTTTGGCTGAACAAGTTACTAATACGGAGTATAGGGCTGCTTTTCAAGTGTTGGCTCAAGCCTTGATAGCTCAATCCAATAGGGAGGTTGTGGCTCCCATGAACCCAAATGTAGGTTCGGCGGCATCTAGAGTAAGGGACTTCACAAGGATGAATCCTCCGGAGTTTCATGGTCTAAAGTTGAGGAAGATCCTCAAGAGTTTATTGATGAGGTTTATAAGGTGTTGATGATCATGGGGGTGATGCCGAAAGAAAAGGCGGAGTTGGCTGCTTATCAACTTAAGGGTGTTGCTCAAATTTGGTTTAACTAATGGAAGGAGAGAAGGACGATTAATGAAGGTCCTCTATATTGGGAGAAATTCAAAGTTGCTTTCCTTGATAGGTTCTTCCCACTTGAGATGAGGGAGGCAAAGGTGCTTGAGTTCATCAATCTTCGTCAAGGAAACATGAGTGTGAAAGAGTATGCTTTGAAGTTCACACAATTGTATCGATATGCTCCTTCTATGGTTTTCGATCCCAGGGCAAGAATGAGTAAGTTTGTTTCGGGAGTGCCTAAAATGGTGGTCAAAGAGTGTCGTACCGCTATGCTTATCAATGATATGAATATCTCTCGTCTCGTGGTACATGCCCAACACATAAAAGAGGAGAAACTTAAGAAAAGGTCTAGAGAGGCAAAGAGGGCTAAGACCGGTGATGGTAACTTTTCACATTCAAGGACTGAGGGACATGGTCATTTCAAGCCTCAATAAAATTTTTCCGATCAAGGTTCCTCTAATGCTACTCCTAAGTTATACAAAGATAGGGTATCTAACCCTAAACCTCAATGAGGGAACGGTAGTGGCTTTTCATCAACCACTTGTTCTATGTGTGGAAAAAATCATGAGGGTAAATGTCTCGCCGGCTCTAATGCATTCTTTGGATGTGGTAAGACGGATCACAAGATAAGGGATTATCCCTTAGTGGCTAAGAAGGAAGGAGATAATCATCGACGGACTCAACCACAAAACCTGGTGGGCTCTAGTGGTAATCAAAAGCAAAACTGGTTCTATGCACTTCAAGCTCGTCAAGAGCAAAAGGGTTCTCCCGATTTTGTCACCAGTATGTTGAAAGTCTTCCACTTTGATGTTTATGCTTTGCTTGACCCCGGTGCTACCTTGTCTTTTGTGATGCCCTATGTGGCTATGTGGTTTGATGTTGTGCTAGATGTGTTGTTAGATCTTTTTCATGTCTCTACTCCTATTGAGGAATCTATTGTGGCTAGAGGGTTTATAGATATTGCCCTGTGTCCTTATCCCTTAGAGTCACTCATGTTAATCTTATAGAGCTTCATATGTTAGATTTTGATGTTATTCTTGGGATGGATTAGTTGCATTCTTTCTATGCTTCTATTGACTGTAGGACTCGAATGGTCAAGTGTCAATTTCCAAATGAGCCTATCCTAGAGTGGAAAGGTGGAAATTCTATGATTAAGGGTCAATTTGTTTCTTGTCTTAAAGCTAGAAAGACGATCTCTAAGAGTTGCATATACCATCTAGTTAGGATGAGGGATGTGAATTTTGAAACCCCTACTCTTGAGTCAATCCCCATTGTTAATGAGTTTTCGAAAGTGTTTCCCGATGATTTGCCCGGTATTCCTCCCGAAAGGGAAATAGACTTTAGTATTGACCTTCTCCCCAATACACAACCTATCTCCATTCCTCCTTATAGAATGGCTCCGGCAGAACTTAAAGAACTAAAGGACCAATTGAAAGACTTGTTGGTCAAGGGTTTCATCCGACCAAGTGTTTCTCCATGGGGTGATCCGGTCTTGTTTGTAAGGAAGAAAGATGGTTCACTCCGTATGTGTATTGATTAACGTCAATTGAACAAGGTTACTATTAATAATAAGTATTCTCTTCCAAGGATAGACGACTTGTTGACCAACTTCAAGGGGCTAGTTACTTTTCCAAGATTGATCTTCGTTCAGGTTATCACCAATTGAGGGTAAAGGAAGACGATATTCCGAAAATGGCTTTCCGGACGAGATATGACTATTATGATTTCTTTCTAATGTTGTTTGGGTAGACGAATGCTCCGGCCACATTTATGGATTTGATGAATAGGGTGTTTAGACAATACCTTGATATGTTTGTGATTGTGTTCATTGATGATATCCTAATTTACTCAAGGAGTGGATATAAGAATGCCGACCATTTGAGGATTGTGTTGCAAGTCCTCAAGGACCAACAACTTTTTACTAAGTTTGATAAATGTGAATTTTGGCTTTGGTTCGTGGCTTTTCTTGGTCACATTATCTCTGGTAAGAGTATTGAGGTTGATCCTAAGAAGATGGAAGTGGTTAAGAATTGGCCCAGACCTCTATCACCTTTGGATATTCGTAGTTTCTTGGGCTTAGACGGTTACTATAGGAGATTTGTTAAAGGGTTTTCTTCGATTGCTTCTCCATTGACGGCTTTGATTCAAAATAAGATTAAGTTCACATGGTCCGAAGCGTGTGAGAAGAGTTTCTAAGAGTTGAAAGATAGACTTACTTCGGCTCCAGTATTGACCCTACCGGAAGGATCCTATGGGTTTGTGGTTTATCATGATGCCTTGAGAATTGGGTTAGGGTGTGTGCTTATGCAAAATGGGAAATTTATTGCTTATGCATCAAGACAACATAAGATCCGTGAAAAGAACTATCCTACCCATGACTTAGAACTAGCGGCGGTCGTGTTTGCTTTAAAGATACGGTGGCATTATTTGTATGGTGTACATGTGGATGTCTTTACCGACCATAAGAGTTTGCAATATGTGTTTAGACAAAAAGATTTGAATCTTCGCCAAAGGAGGTGGCTTGAGTTGTTGAAAGACTATGACATGAGTGTCCTCTATCATCCCGGAAAGGCTAATGTGGTGGCGGATGCTCTTAGTCGGTTGTCTATGGGCAGTGTTGCTCATGTTGAGGATGATAAGAAAGAGTTGGTTCGTAATGCTCATAGATTGGCGCGATTGGGTGTTCGGTTGGTTGACTACACTAAAGGTAGTGTAATGGTTCATAATGGTTCCGAATCTTCTTTTGTACATGATGTGAAGGCTAAACAAGATCTCGATCCTAATTTGGTTGAGTTGAAGGAAGCGGTATTCAAAAAGTACGTAGAGACTTTCTCCCAAGGGGGAGATGGTGTGCTTCGATATCAAGGTCCCTTGTGTGTTCCCGATGTAGATGACTTAAGAGGATAAATTTTATCGGAAGCCAATGGTCTCGATATTCCATTCACTCGGGAGCTACTAAGATGTACCGTGATTTGTGGGAGATAAATTGGTGGAATGGGATGAAGAAGGATATTGCGGGATTTGTGGCTAAGTGTTCTAATTGCCAACAAGTGAAAGTTGAGCATCAAAAGCCGGGAGGTTTATCTCAAGATATTGATATTCCTACTTAGAAGTGGGAAGATGTGAATATGGATTTTATTGTTGGTGATTATAGACCGTAAGACGAAATCAGCCCATTTCATTCCCGTCAAGGTTTCTTATTCGGTAGAAGATTATGCTAAGTTGTACTTGAGGGAAATGGTTAGGTTGCATGGAGTGCCTTTATCCATTATCTCCAATCGTGATGCCCAATTCACTTCTCAATTTTGTAAATCTTTCCAACAAGACCTTGGTACTCGTGTTAAGCTTAGTACGGCCTTTCATTCTCAAACTGATGGGAAAGCGGAGCGTACTATCCAAACTTTGGAAGATATGTTGAGAGCTTGGGAAATTGATTACAAGGGTAATTGGTATGATCATTTTCCTTTGATTGAGTTTGCTTATAACAATAGCTACCATTCGAGTATTGGTATGGTTCCATTTGAGGCTCTCTATGGTAGGAGATGTAGATCTCCTATAGGTTGGTTTGAAGTTTGAGAAGTTGCTTTGATAGGCCCTGAATTGATGCATAAGGCTTTGGAGAAAGTTACTCTCCTTAGAGAAAGGTTGAAAATAGCATAAAGTCGACAAAAGTCTTATGCCGATGTTAGAAGGAGAGAATTAGAATTTGATGTTAACGATTGGGTCTATTTGAAAATATCACCCCATGAAGAGTGTAATGAGATTTGGGAAGAAATGAAAACTTAGTCCGCATTATGTGGGCCCATATCAAATTTTGAGACGAGTTGGTAAGGTTGCTTATGAACTTGACATGCCTAATGATTTGGCATCCGTACATCCGAGTTTCCATGTCTCATTGTTGAAGAAGTGCATTGGTGACCCAACATCTATAGTTCCATTGGAGAGCCTTGGCATAAAGGACAGCCTATCCTACGAAGAAGTTCCGGTTGAAATCCTAGACCAGCAAGTCCGGAAGTTGAGGAATAAAGAAATTGCTTCCGTGAAAGTTCTATGGAGGTATCAATTAGTTGAGAGTGCTACATGGGAGGCCGAGGCCGATATGATGTCCCGATATCCTAATCTTTTCTCCTCAGATCCTACTCTAGCTTGAGGTACCTAGTTCCTCATGGTTCATTCCTTGATTTCATGAGTCATAGTTGAGTTCCATGAATTCTTTGATTATGTATGTTCATGAAAAGTCTAATTTTGAGGAGATGAGCTACCTTTATTGTTTTATCTATGATTATGTGCATTGAGTACGAGCTGCATAAAGTCTTCATGAAATGATGTGTTAAATATGCTTTAGCTTGGAGTTGATATTTCCTTCTCGGATTTGTGAATTATGTGATTGCATGCTAGGTTGGGTTGCTAGTCCGTGTCTCTTACCCTTCTTTTGATGTCTTGACTCTCATTCGAGGACGAATGTTCCCAAGAGGGAGATATTGTAACAGCCCAAGTTTTCAAGAAGGAAAAATGCAACTTTTCAAAATTTCCTAGTGCTAGTGACGACGGAGGCCACCTACGGACCGTAGATGGAATGACGGACCATAGGTGGGGACCGTAGTTGGCCACTTAAGGACTCAAGGATTTAAAGTTTTAGAACCCTGACCTACGGAGCCACAGGACGACCCATCGTCCAATGTACAGCCCGTAGGTAGGTCTCGTAGGTCCCCTCCAAACTTAGCTGAATTTTTAGGCCTAAGTTGAAGTCTCTGAATCAATCGACGGAGGAACAAGATGGTCCGTAGATTGACTTACAGACCATAGGTCATGACCGTAGATGGACCCTTACAGTTATTATTTAAGGGTTTTTTGGTGTTTTCCCTAAATGTTTAACTCCTAATCTAGGTCGGTTATGCCCTTAACCCAGACCCTATATAAGCTTCCTAAGCCTAATTTCACTCATGCTAAATAATTCCCAAAATTCTCCTCTCCTAAATATTTCTCACTCTAGGAACCTCTCTCAATTCTCAAGGAAAAAGAAGGGCTAGGATCCTCCATTGAAGGTCCTCGATTTCTAGCAATTTCTTGTGGGCTTTGTTTAGGTATGTTAGTATTCACCATTGGAGACCTTTACTCCAATGGGTCCCTAGTTCTCTTCAAATTTCAAGGTTCAATTCCCCAAATTGAATTAGGGTTTTGATCAATTCTTGTGGGTTCTTCAATTATGATTCCAATTATTGATTTTATGATTCCTAATACACGATCTTGCGTGATAAAGTAATCTAGTGCATGATCTAGCGTGATTTATATGATTTGAGTAGAAATTATGTGAACCCATGCATGAGTCATGATTCCTAGTTATGAATTCAATGAAAAGTATAATTTTCCTCTATCAAGTGGGTTCCTTCAAATATGGTCAAATTGCCTTGTTTGTGGTGTTCTAAACATGAGTTTACATTGAATTGCATAATTTAAACTGAACTCTTATGAACCCATGTGATTTCTATGATCCATGAAATTATGAGCATGATGAACTATGTAAAGATAAAGTCTATGAAATTGTGCATGTCTCTTATGAAGCTAATGATGAATTAAGGGTGTTTTGAGATTGAAGCACCAAAGTCTATGACATGTTGATGTTGTTATTGAGTTATGAAAGGATTTCTCATATATTGCTCAACCCATGAACGTGAAAGGTTTTCTCACATATAATGATTCATAACTTGTTGAAAGGCTTGCTCAACTACACTTTAATTGATGATTAAGGAGCTATTCTAATTAAGGGACAAAAGGCGATCACCCATGTTCCCTAATATAGACAAGAGGCGACTACCCATGTCTTCTTATGATAATTGAACTATCATTAATCCATAGGAATTATGCTTAGCATCGAGTGGACATGTGGCGATTACCCATGTCCCATAAACTATGTACCACCATAGGATGTTTGTCTTTAAGTAGACATTAGCTAGTAGATCCACGTAAGCTAGAATTTATGGTCTTACATTGTCAAGTAGGACACCTCCTTTCGGTGTGGGGTAGACATCGGATTCCATGTTGATAGCTCACATGGTCTTACATGTCGATTAAGGCTAATTTCCCCAAAACAATGAACTAAAGTGACTTAAAGGCTTTTGTCAAGTAATTGAAGTATGTTTAGCTTGCATTGACCTTAATGATTATACTTATGCTTTTCCACTCTTTCTATCATGATATACTTTGTCATTGCATGTTTATGAATACGTTCCCCTTCTTGGCATGGTTAAGTGAATATGTGCATGGCTACGATACTTGGTACTTGATTGTACTAGAGCATACTCTTGCCTACATTGACTTTTTGATGTAGGGCTTGGCGATTCTCCATCTACTCGTGGCTTGAGCTTAGGAGGACTATAGAAGACTTGGTGAGTCCTCATCCATCTAAGGACATAGCCTTGTTGTTCTTGCTTTTATGTTTCTTTCATTTCGGCTTTGTATTGGGTTACGTCCCAAACTTTATTTTCTTATGTTAGATTGACTTTGGGACATTGATGTAGACTTTCGCTATTTCCTTTAAAGCTTTGATATAAAATTGTCCTTTGAACCTCTAATTCTCTATGATCTTGTATGTATTTATGCTAAGTGGCTTGTATGAGGCCTCTCGGGGTCTTGGACACCACGACACGTCTAGGGGATACCTTGGGTCGTGACAGGTTGGTAGGTCCACACACGGACCGTAGGTCATGGTCGTAGGTCACACTGGTTTGGACCAAAAAAATTTAACAAAATTCACACAAAGCCAAGGTCACCCACGACAGCCACCTATGGACCAACCGTTGGTAGTGTCGTTGGTACTGCCCAAAAAAACTTGAAATGCTGCATTTTCTTTCTTTCAAATCCGGGGTGTTACAAAAATTCTCGAGGCTTCACCTACTGCCCACCCGGGTACTTACGGAAGGTCCTCAAAAGGTTTCAAAAAAAATCGATCGAAAGTAATATCACCAAAATACTCATGGGCTAACACACACGAAAAATGAGAAAAATCGCCTAATTCCTATTAAATGGCCTGTAATGCCAAAAAATGCCGTGAAAATACCCGAGGCTCCACCTAATGCTCCCCCGAATACTTACGGAGGGTCCCCAAAAGGTTTCAAAAAAAAATTGACCGGAAGCCATATCACAAAAATACTCATGCGCTAACACACATGAAAAATGAGAAAAATCGTCTTATTCCTATTAAATGGCTCGTAAATGCCCAAAAACGTCATGAAAATTCCCGAGGCTTCACCTACTGCTCCCCTGGGTACTTACAAAGGGTCCTCAAAAGGTTTCAAAAAAAATAGATCGGAAGCCATATCACCAAAATACTCATGCGTTAACACACACAAAAAATGAGAAAAATCATCTTATCCCTATTAAATGGCTCGTAAATGCCCAATAATACCGTGAAAATTCCCGAGGCTTCACTTACTGCTCCCCCAGGTACTTATGGAGCATCCCCAATGGAATTCGAAAAAATATCGATCGGAAGCCATATCACCAAAATATTCATGGGCTAACACACACGAAAAATGAGAAAAATCGCCTAATTCCTATTAAATGGCTCGTAAATGCCCAAACACGCCGTGAAAATTAACGAGGCCTCACCTCCTACTCCCCCTGGTACTTAAGAAGGGTCCCCAAAAGGTTTCGAAAAAAAAATCGATTGGAAGCCATATCACCAAAATACGCATGGGCTAGCACGCACTAAAAATGAGAAAAATCGTCTTATTCCTATTAAATGGCCTGTAAATGCCCATAAACGCCGTGAGAATTCCTGAGGCTTCATCTACTGCTCCCCCGGGTACTTATCGAGGGTCCCAAAAAGGTTTCAAAAAAATATCGATCGGAAACCATATCACCAAAATATTCATGGGCTAACAATGAGAAAAATCGCATAATTTCTATTAAATGGCTCATAAATGCCCAAAAAGGCCGTGAACATTTCTGAGGCTTCACCTACTGCTCCCCTTGGTACTTATGGAGGGTCCCCAAAAGTTTTCGGAAAAAATCGACCGAAATTCATATCACCAAAATACTCATGTGCTAACACACATGAAAAATAAGAAAAATCACCTTATTCCTATTAAATGGATCGTAAATGCAAAAAAATACCGTGAAAATTGTTTAGGCTTCACCTACTGGCTACTGCTCCCCCAGGTACTTACGGAGGGTCCCCAAAAGGTTTCAGTAAAAAATTGATCGTAAGCCTTATCACCAAAATACTCATTGGCTAACACACACGAAAAATAAGAAAAATTGTATAATTCCTATTAAATGACTCGTAGATGCCCAAAAATGGCTTGAAAATTCCCGAGGCTTCACCTGCTGCTCTCCGAGTACTTATGGAGGGTTCCCGAAAGGTTTTGGAGAAAAATAGACCGGAAGCCATATCACCAAAATATTCATGGGCTAACACACATGAAAAATGAGAAATATCACTTAATTCCTATTAAATGGCTCGTAAATGTCTAAAAATGCCGTGAAAATTTCTAAGGCTTCACATACTACTCCCATGGGTACTTATGGAGGGTCTCAAAAAGGTTTCAGAAAAAATCGAATTGAAGCCATATCACAAAAATATCCATGGGCTAACACACATGAAAAATGAGAAAAATCACTTAATTCCTTTATAATGACTTATAAATGCCCAAAATCACCGTGAAAATTCTTGAGGTTTCACCTACTGCTCCCCCGGGTACTTACGGTGGGTCCCTAAAAGGGTTTGAAAAGAATCATCCAGAAGCCATCTCACCAAAATACTTATGCGCTAACACACATGAAAAATGAGAAAAATCACCTAACCCCTATTAAATGGCTCGTAAATTCCCAAAAATGATGTGAAAATTCCCGAGGCCTTACATACTTCTCCCCTGGGTACTTACGGAGGGTCCCCAAAAGGTTTAGGAAAAAAATAAACCGAAAGTCATATCACCAAAATACTCATAGGCTAACACACATGAAAAATGAGAAAAATTACCTAATTCTATTAATGGCTCGTAAATTCCCAAAAAAGCCCTGAAAATTCCCTAAGGCTTCACCTACTGTCACGACCCAAAGTACCCCCTAGACGTGACATGGCATTCAAGACCCCGAAAGGCCTCATACAATCCACTTAGCATACATACAAGATCATAGAGAAATAGAGGTTCAAAGACAATTTTATATCAAAGATTTTAAAGAATTAGCGAAAGTCTACATCAATGTCTCAAAGCAAATCTAACATAAGATTAAGTAATCAAGTTTGGGACGTAACCCAATACAATGCTAAGATGAAAGAAAGAACATAGAAACATAAGATCCAACAAGGCTATGTCCTCGGATGAATGAGGACTCACCAAGTCTTCACAACTCTTCTATAAAGCTCTAGCCACAAGTGGATGGAGTATCGTCGAACCCTACATCAAACAAGTCAATGTAGGGAAGAGTATACGCTAGTACAATCAAGTACCAAGTATGATAGGCATGCACAACAACCCATAAACATGCTAAAACGGGACATTTTCATGACATGCAATGACCAAGCTAAAACATGATAAAGGTTAGGAAACACAAAACATAAACCATGGTCAAAACAAGCTAAAAATCTTTACTTTACTTGAGGAACATCATAAAAACACTTTAGTTCATTATTATGGGAAATAGCCTTAACCAACATATAAGACCATGTGAGCAATCAACAAGGAATCCGGTGTCTAACCCCACACCGATAGGGCTATCCTACTTGCCAAGGTAGGACCCTTTACTTAACATGTAGCTTACGTGGATCCACAAGCTAGTGTCTATCATAGACCATAATCCTATGGGGGCACATAGGTAAGGGATAAGGATATTGCTACTAGCAACCCGGCCTCTACTAATGGGAGAGCTTCTATCTCCATATCCTCTTGATGCTAAGCATAAATCCCACGGAATATTCATAATTTTTATTCATCTTATTGCCATGGAAGGGTACAATTTGAGTATCCAATCCAAGTAAAAAGTATGTTTATAGACGTTTCATATTCCATGGACAAGTCCAAGCTTACGTCATTTTGAATAGCTCCTTAAACTTTTGATTCAACTTTAGTTCAGAAAGACCTTTAAACAAATTATGAATCCTTTTTATGTGAGAAAAACTTTCACATTTTAAATCATTCAATTCAATGCAAGCTCATATTTAGAAAACCATGAACAAGGCAATTTGACCATTTTTGAAGTAACCCACATGTTAGAGAAAAAGCATACTTTTGATTGAATTCATGCAAATTTCTATTCAAATCATGTAATCACGCTAGATCGTGCACTAAATTACTTTATCACGCTAGATCGTGCACTATGAATCATAAAATCAACAATTGGAAATCATAATTGAAAAACCCATAAGTATTGATCAAACCCTAATTCAATTGGGGAATTGAACCTTGAAAACTAGAAGAAACTATGGACCCATTGGAGGAAAGGGCTCCAAATGGTGAATGCTAACATACCTCAATAAAGCCCACAAGAAATTGCTTGAAATTGATGACTTTCAATGGAGGATCCTAGCTCTTCTTCTTCTTTGAGTGTTGAGGGAGTTCCTTAGAGAAAAATACTTGAGACAGGAGATTTTTGGGAATGGTTTAGAATAAGTGAAATTAGGCTTAGGAAGTATTTATAGGGTCTGGGTTAAGGTTATAACCGACTTAGATTAGAAGATAAACATTTAGGGAAAAGACCACAAAGCCCTTAAATAATAACTGTCGAGGTCTATCTACGGTCAGGACCTATGGTCCGTAAGTCAATTGACGGACCGTCCTGTTCCTCCGTCAATTGATTCAGAGACGTCGACTTAAGTCTAAAAATTTGGCTATGTCTGGAGGGGACCTACGAGACCCATCTACGGGTCATACATCAAACGACGGCTCATCCTGTTGCTCCGTAGGTCAAAGCTCAAAAACTTGAAATCCTGAAGGTTGTAAGTGCTAACGACGGTTCCCACCTACGGCCCATCATTCCATCTACGGTCCGTAGATGTCCTCCGTCGTCACTGGCACCAGAATTTTGAAAAGCTGTATTTTCTTTCTTTGAAAACTCAGGGTATTACAATATCTCCCCCATGGGAATATTCATCCTCGAATGAGAGTCAAGTCATCAAGAGAAGGGTAAGAGACATGAACTAGCAGCCCAACCTAACATGTAATCACATAGTTCACATATTCGAGGAGGAAACATCAACTTCAAGCTAATACATGTTCCACATATCATTTCATGAAGCCTTTATTCAATTCATACTCAATGCACATAATCATAGATTAAACAATCAAGTTAGCTTCTTTTTCTCAAAATTAGATTCTTCATAAACATGCATAATCGAAGAAATCATGGAAATAAACTATGACACATGAAATCAAGGAATGAACCATGAAGAACTAGGCACCTCGAGCTAGAGTAGGATCGGAGGAGAAAAGATGAGGATATCAGGACATCATAGAGGTCTCAGCCTCCCAAGTATAACCTTCAACTAATCGGTTCCTCCATAGAACTTTCACTGAATCAATTTCTTTATTCCTTAAATTTTGGACTTGTCGGTCTAGAATTTCAACCGGGACTTCTTCATAAGAAAGGTTATCCTTTATGCCAAGGCTCTTCAAAGGCACTATAGATTTCAGGTCACCAACACACTTCTTCAATAATGTGACATGGAAATCGGATACACCGATGCAAAATTGTTAGGCAAGTCAAGTTCATAAGCAACCTTACCAACACGTCTCAAGATTTGATATGGACCCACATAATGAGGACTAAGTTTCCCTTTCTTCCCAAATCTCATTACACCCTTCATGGGTGATATCTTCAAGTAGACCTAGTCATTAACATCAAATTCTAGCTCTCTCCTTCTAATATCGGCATAGGACTTTTGTCGACTTTAAGTCGTTTTCAATCTTTCTGTAATGAGTCTAACTTTCACCATAGCCTCATGTACCAATTCGAGACCTAGAAAAGAGACTTCTCCAACTTCAAACCAACCTATAGTAGATCTACACATCCTACCATAGAGAGCTTCAAATTGAGCCATACCAATACTCTAATGGCAGCAATTGTTATACGCAAACTCAATCGAAGGTAAATGATCATCCCAATTACCCTTGAAATCAATTGCTCAAGCTCTCAACATATCTTCCAAAGTCTGAATAGTATGCTCCGCTTCCTATCGGTCTGAGGATGAAAGGTCGTACTAAGCTTAACACGAGTACCAAGGCCTTTTTGGAAAGATTTACAAACTGAGAAATAAATTGGGCACCGCGATCAGAGATAATGGATAAAGGCACTCCATGCAACCTAACTATTTCCCACAAGTACAACTTAGCATAATCATCTGCCGAATACGAAACCTTGATGAGAATGAAATGGGCTGATTTTTGTCATACGATCGACAATCACCCAAATCGAATCATATTGCCGCCGGGTGCGTGACAAACCTACAATAAAATCCATATTCATATCTTCCCACTTCCTAGTAGGAATATCTATATCTTGAGACAAACCTCCCTGCCTTTGATGCTCAACTTTCACTTGTTGGCAATTAGAACACTTAGCAACAAATTCCGCAATATCCTTCTTCATCCCATTCCACCAATAGATTTTCCGCAAATCACGGTACATCTTGGTAGATCCCAGATGAATGGAATATCAAGAACTATGGGCTTTCGATAAAATTTGTCCTCTTAAATCATCTATATCGGGAACACACAAGCGACCTTGATAACGAAGCACACCATCTCCCCCTTGGGAGAAAGCCTCTATGGACATTTCAAGTATCACTTCTTTCAACTCAACCAAATTATGATCAAGATCTTGTTTAGACTTCACATTATGTACAAAAGACGATTCGGAGCCATTTTGAACCACAACACCACCTTTAGTGGAGTCAACCAACCGAATACCCAATTGGGCCAGTCTATGAACATCACGAACCAACTCTTTCTTATCATCCTCAACATGAGCAACACTACCCATAAACAACCAACTAAGAGCATCCACCACCACATTAGCCTTAACGGGGTGATAGAGGACACTCATGTCATAGTCCTTCAACAACTCAAGCCACCTCATTTGGCAAAGATTCATATCTTTTTGTTTAAACACATATTGCAAACTTTTGTGGTCAGTAAAGACATCAACATGTACACCATACAAATAATGCCGCCATATCTTCCAAGAAAGCACAACCGCCGCTAGTTCTAAGTCATGCGTAGGGTATTTCTTTTCATGAACCTTAAGTTGTTTTGATGCATAAGCAATATATTTCCCATTTTGCATAAGCACACACCCTAACCCAATTCTCGAGGCATCACAATAAACCACAAACTCATCGGATCCTTCCGGTAAGCTCAACACCGAAGCCGAAGTAAGTCTATCTTTCATGTCTTGAAAACTCTTTCCACACGCTTCGGACCATGTAAACTTAACCTTCTTTTGAGTCAAAGCCGTCAATGGAGAAGCAATCTTAGAAAACCCTTCCATAAATCTCTTATAATAACGAGCTAAACCCAAGAAACTATGAATATCCGAAGGTGATAGAGGTCTGGGCCAATTCTTAACCATATTCATCTTTTTGGGATCGACCTCAATACCTTTACCGAAGACAATGTGACCAAGAAAAGCCACAAATCTTAACCAAAACTCACATTTATCAAACTTAGCAAAAAGTTGTTGGTCCTTGAGGACTTGCAGCACAATCCTCAAATAGTCAGTATGCTCACCTTCACTCCTTGAGTAAATCAACATATCATCGATAAACACAATCACAAACATGTCAAGGTATTGTTTAAACACCCTATTCATCAGATCCATAAATGCAGCCAGGGCATATGTCAACCCAAATGACATTACCAGGAACTCGTAGTGACCATACCTAGTCCGAAAAACCATTTCAGGGATGTCATCTTCCTTCACCCTCAATTGGTGATAGCCCGAACGAAGATCAATCTTAGAGAAATAACTATCCCCTTGAAGGTGGTCAAACAATTCATCTATCCTTGGAAGAGGATACTTCTTCTTAATGGTAACCTTGTTCAGTTGACGATAATCAATACACATAGGGAGTGAACCATCTTTCTTTCTTACAAATAAGACCGGAGCACCCCACGGAGAATTACTTGGTCGGATGAAACCCTTATCCAACAAATATGTCAATTGATCTTTTATTTCCTTAAGTTCCGCCGAAGCCATTCTATAAGGAGGAATAGAGATAGGTTGCGTATCTAGGAGAAGGTCAATACCGAAGTCTATTTCCCTTTCGGGAGGAACACCAGGTAAATCATCAAGAAACACTTCAGAAAATTCATTAACCATTGGGACCGACTCAAAAGTAGGGGCTTCAAAATTCACATCCCTCACCCTAACAAGATGGTACATGCAACCCTTAGAAATCATCTTTCTAGCTTTTAGACAAGAAACAAACTTACCCTTAAGCATAGAATTTCCCTCTTTCCATTCTAGGATAGGCTCATTTGGAAACTGAAACTTGACCATTCGGGTCCTACAATCAATAGAAGCATAGCAAGAATGCAACCAATTTATCGCAATAATAACATCAAAATCTAACATATCAACCTCTACAAGATCAACAGGAGTGACTTGATGGGATAAGGAGATGGGGCAATTTCTATAAACCCTCCTAGCCACAATAGATTCACCAATAGAAGTAGAGACACATAAAGGACCTAACAACACATCAAAAACAAGATCAAACCCCATAGCCACATATGGCGTCACAAAATACAAGGTAGCATCGGAATCAAGCAAAGCATATACATCAAAGTGGAAGACTTTCAACATATCGGTAACCACGTCGGGAGAACCCTCTTGCTCATGGAGAGATTGAAGCGCATAGAATCAGTTTTTCTTGGGAGCATTCGAACCCGAACTACTAGGTGGAGCTTGCTTACTCTCTCTTCCCTTATCCATGAGAGATGGACAATTCCTAATCTTGTGACCGTTCTTTCCACAACCGAAACAACTATCCGTATCGGCTAGACATTTTCCCTCATGCTTCTTCCCACATCTAGCACAAGTAGTCACAGAGAATCCCCATTTCCTCCTTGAGGCTTAGTGTTAGGCACCCTATCTTTTTTGAACTTAGGAGGAGCAATGTAAGGACCTTGATTAGAGAACCTTTGTCTAGGCTAAAAATGACATTGTCCCTCGGAACTTGAGTGCGAAAAGTTACCATCTCCGATGTTAGCCCTCTTTACCTCTCTAGACCTTTCCTTAAGTTTCTCCTCTTCTATTTGTTGGGCATGTACCATGAGACGAGAGATATCCATATCATTGATAAGCATGGATGTCCAGCACTCTTTGACCACCATTTCGGACACTCCCGAAACAAACTTGCTCATCCATGCCCTAGGATCGGCAATCATAGAAGGGGCATATCGAGACAATTGTGTGAACTTCAAGGCATACTCTTTCACATTCATGTTTCCTTGTCGAAGATTGATGAACTCAAGCAACTTTGAATTTCTCCCAATCAAGAGGACCCTCATTAATCGCCCTCCCTTCCTTCCATTGGTTGAACCAAATTTGAGCAACACCCTTAAGTTGATAAGCGGCCAGCTCCGCCTTTTCTTCCGGCGTCACACCCATAATCATCAACACCTTATAAACCTCATCAATGAATTCTTGAGGATCTTCCTCAATGTTGGAACCATAAAACTCTGTAGGATTCATCTTTGTGAAGTCCCTCACTCTAGACGTCGTCATACCCACATTTGGGTTCACGGGAGCCACAACCTCCCTATTGGCTTGGGCCTTCACGACTTGAGCCAACACTTGAAAAAAAGCCCTAAACTCCGTATTAGTCACTTGTTCGGCCAAAGGATAGGCTGGAACTTGAGGAGCTTGAGGAGGAGCTTCTTGTTCCACATTCTCTCCCGCATTTCTTCTAGCATAAGCTCTTCCAGTCTCCATATCCTAAAACACATAGGATAGGGATCAAGAGAGAGACATATAGAGTTGAAATATGTGGCACGACTTAGGAGTAATGAAAGAAGTGAAGTTTCTTAAACATTTTGTAGCCTCTTATTCATAAATGTGGCGCGCTTCACACTCATGAAGAAGACTCTACTCAATGCAGCTTATGAGACATCCTAGGATCCTTATAAAACCTTGTGCTCTGAATACCAAGTTTTTCACGACCCAAAGTATCCCTTGGACATGACATGGCGTACAAGACCCCGACAGGCCTCATACAAGCCACCTAGCATACATACATACAAGATCATAGAGAAATAGAGGTTCAAAGAAATTTTTCTATCAAATGTTTTAAAGAATTAGCGGAAGTCTACATCAATGTCTCAAAGACAATCTAACATAAGAGTAAGTAATCAAGTTTGGGACGTAACCCAATACAATGCTAAGATGAAAGAAAGAACATAGAAACATAAGATCCAACAAGGCTATGTCATCGGATGAATGACGACTCACCAAGTCTTCAGAACTCTTCATAGAACCCTACATCAAACAAGTCAATGTAGGCAAGATTATGCGTTAGTACAATAAAGTACCAAATATGATAGCCATGCACAACAACCCATACACATGCTAAAACGGGACATTTCATGACATGCAATGACAAAGCTAAAACATGATAAGGGTTAGGAAACATAAAACATAGACCATGGTCAAAGCAAGCTAAACATATTTACGTTACTTGAGGAACATCATAAAAACACTTTAGTTCATTATTGTGGGAAATAGCCTTAACCGACATATAAGACCATGTGAGCTATCAACATGGAATTCAGTGTCTAACCTCACACCGATAGGGCCATCCTACTTGATAAGGTAGGACCCTTTACTTAACATGTAGCTTACGTGGATCTACTAGCTAGTGTCTATCATAGACCATAATCCTATGAGGGCACATTGGTAAGGGATAAGGAGATTGCTACTAGAAACCCGACCTCTACTAACAGGAGAGCTTCCATCTCCATATCCTCTCGGTGCTAAGAATAAATTCCAAGGAATAGTCATAATTTTTATTCATCTTATTTTCCATGGAAGGGTACAATTTGAGTTACTAATCAAAGCTAAAAGCATGTTTATAGACGTTTCATATTCGATGGACAAGTCCAAGCTTAGGTCATTGAGAATAGCTCCTTAAACTTTTGATTCAACTTAAGTTGAGAAAGACCTTTCAACAAATTATGAATCATTTTTAAGTGACTTTCACATTAATAGATTGACCATTACATGAGAAATCCTTTTACAACTCAACATTAACATCATCATCAACATATCATAACTTCATGAGATCATGCATAATTTCATGGACTTCATCTTTACATATTTCATCAGGCTCATAATTCATAATTCATAAATCATAAAATTCACATAGGTTTATAACTGTTCATTTTAAATCATGCAATTCAATGCAAGCTCATACTTAGAAAACCATGAACAAGGCAATTTGACCATATTTGAAGTAACCCACATGTTGGAGGAAAAGCATACTTTTTATTGAATTCATGAAAATTTCTATTCAAATCATGTAATCATGCTAGATCGTCCACTAAATTACTTTATCACGCTAGATCGTACACTAAGAATCATAAAACCAACAATTGGAAATCATAATTGAAAAAACCATAAGAATTGATCAAACCCTAATTCAATTGGGGAATTGAACCTTGAAAACTTGAAGAAACTATGGACCCATTGGAGGAAAGGGCTCCAAATGGTGAATGCTAACATACCTCAACAAAGCACACAAGAAATTGCTTGAAATTGATGACCTTCAATGGAGGATCCTAGCTCTTCTTTTTCCTTGAGAGTTGAGAGAGTTTCTTAGAGAGAGAAATATTTGAGAGAGGAGATTTTTGTGAATGGTTTAGAATGAGTAAAATTAGGCTTAGGATGTAATTTATAGGGTCTGGGTTAAGGGTATAACCGACTTAGATTAGGAGTTAAACATTTAGGGAAAAGACCAAAAAGACCCTTAAATAATAACTGTCGGGGTCCATATACGGTCAGTAAGTCAATTGATGGATAGTCATGTTCCTCCGTCGATTGATTCAGAGACTTCGACTTAGGTATAAAAATTTGGCTAAGTCTGGAGGGGACCTACGAGACACATCTACGGGCCGAACATCGAACGAGGCTCGTCCTATTGCTTCGTAGGTCAAAATTTAGAAACTTGAAATCCTGAAGGTTGTAAAAACCAACGACGGTTCCCACCTACGGCCCGTCATTCCATCTACGGTCCGTAGATGACATCCGTTGTTACTGGCACCAGAATTTTGAAAAGTTATATTTTCTTTCTTTGAAAACTCAGGGTGTTAAACCTACTGCTCCCCCACGTATTTAAAGAGGGTCCCTAAAAGATTTCAAAAATAAATCGACCAGAAGCCATACCACCAAAATACAAATGGGCTAACACACAAGAAAAATGAGAATAATTACCTAATTCCTATTAAATGGCTCGTAAATGCCCAAAAATGTCGTGAAAATTTCTGAGACTTCACCTACTGCTTCCCCGGGTACTTATAGAGGGTCCCCAAAAGGTTTCAGAAACAATCTACCAGAACTCATATCACCAAAATACTCATGGCTAACACACACGAAAAATGAGAAACATCGCCTAATTCCTATTAAATGGCTCGTAAATTCCCAAAAATGCAGTGAAAATTCCCTAGGCTACACCTACTGCTCCCCCGGGTACTTACGGGGGGTCCCCAAAAGGTTTTAGAAAATAATCGATCGAAAGCCATATTACCAAAATACTCATGGGCTAACACACACGAAAAATGAGAAAAGTCACCAAATTCCTATTAAATGGCTCGTAAATGCCCAAAAATGCCATCAAAATTCCCAAGGCTTCACCTACTGCTCCCCTAGATACTTACGAAGGGTCCCCAAAAGATTTTGGAAAAAGATCGAGCGAAAGTCATATCACCAAAATACTCATGGGCTAACACACATGGAAAAATGACAAAAATCGTCTAATTCTATTAAATGGCTCGTAAATGCCCGAAAATGCCATGAAAATTCCCGAAGCTTCACCTACTGCTCCCCTAGGTACTTACTAAGGGTCTCCAGAAGGTTTCGGAAAAGAATCGACCTGAAGCCATATCATGAGAATACTCATGGGCTAGCACACATGAAAAATGAGAAAAATCACATAATTCCTATTAAATGGCTCGTAAATACCCGAAAATGCTATGAAAATTCTTGAGGCTTCACCTACTGCTCCCCCGAGTACTTACGAAGGGCTCCCAAAAGGTTTTGGAAGAGATCGACCGAAAGCCATAACACGAGAATACTCATGGGCTAACACACACGAAAAATGAGAAAAATTACCTAATTCTTATTCAATTGCTTGTAAATGCCCAAAAACACCGTAAAATTTTTGAAACTTCACGTAGTTCTCCCTCGGGTACTTACGGAGGGTTCCCAAAAGGTTTCAGAAAAAAATCGACCAAAAGCCATACTACCAAATTACTCATGGGCTAACATACATGAAAAATGAGAAAAATCACTTAATTCCTATTAAATGTCTCGTAAATGCGAAAAACTCCATGAAAATTCTCGAGGCTTCACCTACTGATCCCCCAAGTACTTACGGAGGATCCTTAAAAAGGTTCAGAAAAAAATCGACCGAAAGTCATATCACCAAAATATTCATGGGTTAACACATACGAAAAATGAAAAAAAATCACTTAATTTCTATTAAATGGCTCGTAAATGCCCAAAACCGCCGTGAAAATTCCCGAGGCTTCACCTACTGCTCCCCTGGGTACTTATGGAGGGTCCTCAAGAGGTTTCGGAAAAATATCAATCAGAATCCATATTACCAAAATATTCATGGGCTAACACAGACGAAAAATGAGAAAAATCGCCTAATTCCTATTAAATTGCTCATAAATGCCTAAAATCGCCGTGAAAATTGTCACGACCTAAAGTACCCCCCCTAGACGTGACATAGCGTACAAGACCCCGAAAGGCCTCATACAAGCCATTTAGCATGCATAATACACTATCATGGAAATTTAAAAGTTCAAAAGAAAATTTTCATAACCAAAGAGTTTTATAAAAAACATAGCGGAAATCTAAACATAGTCTCAAAGCCATCTAAACTTCATAGAATGAAAAGTTGGGACGTAACCCATACAAGTTCAATAATAAAATACGTGAAAGATAAACATGGCTATGTCCTCAAAGTATGAGGACTCACCAAGTCTTCAAGATCCTTCTACTACAAGCTCTAGCCACGAGTGGATCGAGAGGAGTCGTCGCGCCCTACATTAATAAATCAATGTAGGCAAGAGTATGTGTTAGTACAAAGTGTACCAAGTATGACAACTATGCATATAATCATGTAATCATGCTAAAAAGGGTAAAATCATAGAATGTCATGACAAGGTCAAATCATAGTATAACATGAAGAAAACATGAGTTAAAAGCCATGGTTAATACAAAGAAATCATCTTAAGGAATACATACTTGAAATACCTTTGAGTGAAATAAACTTAGTTCATTATGTGGGAAGTTAGCCTTAACCGAGATGTAAGACCATGTGAGTTGTCTACATGGAATCTGGTGTCCTCC
This sequence comes from Solanum appendiculatum, assembly GCA_018342035.1. Taxonomy (NCBI): domain Eukaryota; kingdom Viridiplantae; phylum Streptophyta; class Magnoliopsida; order Solanales; family Solanaceae; genus Solanum; species Solanum appendiculatum. The sequence continues at coordinate 196,706 of JAGDQO010000372.1, forward strand.
CCACACCGATAGGGTCATCCTACTTGCCAAGGTAGGACCCTTAACTTCTAGTTTACGTGGATCCACTAGCTAATGTCTATCTAAAACTATCATCTAACGGTGGCACATAGTTAAGGATAAGGAGATTGATACTAGAAATCCGGCCTCTACTAATTATGTGTCATGATTTCACGACACTTTTGACTCTAAAAAAAAGGATTGAAGAAAGAAATCAAGTGTTTTTATGTGGATATGATGTTTTCTTTAGTGTTAGTACATGTAAAGCACTTGCCAGCAAAAGATAGAAGAAATGATGAAGAATGAGCTGAAAGCAAGCTTCACGAAGCTCTTGACGAACCGTGATCATGACCATGAGTCGTCTGACGACTGGGACGGAGATAGTGAAGCTATGAAATTTATGTCAAAGTGAATACCACGACCAGTCTGACAAGTCGTGGAAAAGTACACGAACCCTATGAGGTCTCGTACAGTGTACCAAGTAAAGTTAGAGTATGTTTCTCCCAACACTAAACCCCGACATACTCCACGAATCGTAGAGTACATTACGAGTCGTAACCATCCTCATGGAGATGTACAGTAGGAGAGTTCAAGTATGGACCATGGAGCATTGTACGAACTGTACAATAGTACATGAGTCGTGAAGGCAGGGGACAGAGGAATCCTAAGTAGAATAGGATTTGTTTTCACAAACTATTTAAACCATTTAGAGTTTATTGTTTTAGGGCATCTTTTATTATCGACTGTTTTTGATTATTTTTTTGCCGAGAAATTCGATATTCGAAACTCAAAACATCGGTTAATCTTGATTACTAATATTGTTGGACTTGGATTTTGTTTTTCTGGGTTTAGCATCAATATTCAAGGAACTTTTTGATATCTACTATTGTAAGTTGTATTACTATGCTTTCAATACTGTTATGCCTATTGTTCCTTGATAAAATGAGGAGCTAAACTACACAACTAGGGTTGTGGGAAACATGACGTGAATGTAACTCTATATTTAGTGAGATTGATTTCTACTTGTGAATGGTCTATGTGTTTTTGCTTTCGAAATAAGTAATCTCAAATGAGTGCGCGCATTAGAGGCAGCATGTATTCTTTACTTGTTCGAGAGAAAAGTAACGATCGAGATAAAGCAAAAACAACCTCCGTATAAGTGGTGTAGATTGTTAGAGTTCGAGAGAAAATAACTGCTACACTAAAGCAGCGAATGTTAGAGTTTATACACTCCAAGGCTGAGAAGAAATGAGTGAAAAAGAATCTAATAAGACTGAGAAGTGATTGGAAGAAACTATATTGCTAGGAACATTAGACTTAAATAAGCTGAACTCATTCGAGCTAAGTCATAAGAGTACAGCAATGTCATGTGGAACGCAACCCTAGTTTCATCTATAATTTGATAAAACCTTGCAAACATCATTTCTCATGTACAACTAAAGTTTGGATTATTCAACAATTAGGGTTGAAACATCAAACCCCCATTATTTACTTTATTGCATTTTTATTCTTATTTTCGGAAATATCAACCACAACTAATTAAAAGCGCCAGTTTGTAAAACTGTTTCTGTAGCAAATTCCCAGTGGGATCGACCTCAACTTAGTTGAGTTCTATAAGTTGACTTCAACCGTTTATACTACTTTATTGAGGTGTAAGTTTGGACATATCAACTAATGGGAGAGCTTCCATCTCGGTATCCACTCGGTGCTAAGCTTAAATCCCACGGAATAGTCATTTAATCATAATTCATACTTTGTCATCATCATTAGTAGAAATGGGTAGTCGCCTCTTGTCTATCATTAGAATAGCTCCTTAATCTTTGATTCAAGTTTAGTTGAGAAATCTTTCAACCCTTTATGAATCCTTTATGTGAGAAAACCTTTCACATTCATGAATTGAGCAACATGTGAGAAAAACCTTTCACTATGCACAATGAGCAACATTGACACTTCAATCTCAAAGTATCCTTAAATCATCATCAATTTCACAATTGAACATGTATACTTTCATAAAACCCATCTTTTGATCATTCAAGAATTCATCATGGAATCATAGCTTTCAAAATCAAAAATCATGCATGGGTTCATCTAAGTTCATAAAATCCATCTTTTCATGGTTCAAACCCATCAATAAATCACAATCTAGAAATTTAGGGATTTCACATGGGATCATGGGAATTCATCTTAAAACATGCAATTTAAATACATTTCATGCTTGGAAAGCCATAAACAAACCAATTTGATCATAATTGAAAGAACTCACATGATAGAAGAAAACCTAGTTATTGATTGAACAATTCCGACTTAGAAAATTAGGGATTTTGGAGACCCTATGGAGGAAAGGACTCCATAGGTGAAAGCTATCATACCTCAATGCCAAAACGTAAGAATCAATGGAGGTTTTGGAGACTTGGCCTTCAAACCTAGCCTTCTCCTTCTTCTTCTTCCTTGCTTCTAGAGAGAGAAATATTTGGAGATGTTTTGAAAGTAATTGAAAAGTGATTAGGAAGGGTAGAATTTAGGCTTAAATGAATTATATAGTGCTTAGGATTAGAGGGTAACCGACATTACTTAGGAATTAAACAATTAGGGAAAACACCTAAAGACCCTTTTTAAAACAGCTGACGACCCTCCACCAACGACAAGACATACGGTTGATAGGTCCACCAATGGACCGTAGGTCATGGCCGTAGATCACTGGTTTGGACCAAAAAAATTTCATAAAATTCACCCAAAGCCAAGGTCACCCACGAAAGACACTTACAGTTGGTAGGTCAGACCACCAACCGTTGGTTGTGTCGTTGGTACTGCCCAAAATAACTTGAAATGATGCATTTAATTCTTTCAAATTTGGGGTGTTACACAAATTCCTGAGGCTTCCCCAACTGCTCCCCCAGGTACTTACAGAGGATCCTCAAAAGTTTTCAGAAAAAAAACTGATCGAAAGCCATATCACCAAAACACTCATGGGCTAATACACACGAAAAATGAGAAAAATTACTTAAATCCTATAAAATGGCCTGTAAATACCAAAACATGCCGTGAAAATTCCTGAGGTTTTACCTACTGCTCCCCCGGCTACTTACGGAGGGTCCCTAAAAGGTTTCAAAAAAACATCGACCAGAAGACTCATGGGCTAACACATACGAAAAATGAGAAAAATCACCTAATTTCTATTAAATGGCTCGTAAATGTCAAACAATGCCGTGAAAATTCCCGAGGCTTCATCTAGTGCTCCCCCGGATACTTACAGAGGGTCCCCAAAAGGTTTCGGAAAAAAAATTGAAGGAAAGCCATATCACTAAAATACTCATAGGCTAACACACATGAAAAATGAGAAAAATCGCCTAATTTCTATTAAATGGCTCGTAAATGCCCCAAAACGCTGTGAAAATTCCTGAGGCTTCACCTACTGCTCCCCCGGAGTACTTAAAGAGGGTCCCCAAAAGGTTTCGGAAAAAAAATCTACCGGAAGTCATGTCATCAAAATACTTATTGACTAACACACAAAAAATGAGAAAATTCACCTAATTTCTACTAAATGGCTCGTAAATGCCCAAAAACGTCGTGAAATTTCTCGAGACTTCACCTACAGCTCCCCTAGATACTTATGGGGGATCTCCAGAAGATTTTGAGAAAAAATTGACCGAAAGCTATATAACCAAAATACTCATGGGCTAACATATACGAAAAATGAGAAAAATCATCTAATTCATATTAAAGGACTCGTAAATGCCTAAAAACCGTGAAAATTCCGAGGCTTCACTTACGACTCCCCCGGGTACTTACATAGGGTCCCCAAAAGGTTTCGGAAAAAAATCGACGAAAAGCCATGTCATAAAAATAGTCATGGGCTAACACACATTAAAAATGAGAAAAAATACCCTATTCCTTATTAAATGACTTGTAAATGCCCAAAAACACTGTGAAGATTCCTGAGTCTTCACCTACTGCTCCCCCGGGTACTTACAGAGGGTCCCCAAAAGGTTTCGGAAAAAATTGATCGGAAGCCATATCACCAAAATACTCATGGGCTAACACACATGAAAAATGAGAAAAATTGCCTTATTCCTATTAAATGGCTCGTAAATGCCCAAAAACACCGTGAAAATTCTCGAGACTTCACCTACTGCTCTCTCGGGTGCTTTCGGAGGGTCCCCAAAATGTTTCAGAAAAAATGAACCGGAAGCCATATCACCAAAATACACATGGGCTAACACACATGAAAAATGAGAAAAATCATCTAATTCCTATAAAAAGCTCCTAAATGACCAAAAATGCTATGAAAGTTTCAAAGGCTTCACCTACTGCTCCCTCGGGTACTTATGGAAGGTGCTTAAGAGATTTCAGAAAAAATGGACCGGAAGCCATATCACCAAAATACTCATGGCGTTACACACGAAAAGTGAGAAAAATTACAAAATTCCTATTAAATGGCTCATAAATGTCAAAAATCATTGTGAAAATTCTCGAGACTTCACGTACTGCTCTCCAGGCTACTAACGGAGAGTCCAATAAAGGTTTCGGAAAAAAATATATCGGAAGCCATATCACCAAAATACTCATTGGCTAACACACACGAACAATGAGAAAAATCACCGAATTACTATTAAATTCCGCATAAATGCCCAAGAGTGTTGTGAAAATTCCCGAGGCATCACCAATTGCTCCCACCGGTACTTACAGAAGGTCTCCAAAAGATTTCAGGAAAAAATCAACCGGAAGCCATATCACCAAACTAATCATGGGTTAACACACACGAAAAATGAGAAAAATCACCTAATTTCAATTAAATGGCTCGTTAATGACCAAAAACGCCGTGAAAATTACCGAGACTTCACCTAGTGCTCCCCCAGATACTTACGAAGGGTCTCCAAAAGGTTTCAGAAAAAAAATCAACCGGAAGCCATATCACCAAAATACTTATGGGCTAATACACACGAAAAATGAGAAAAATCGCCTAGTTCCAATTAAATGGCTCGTAAATGCCGAAAAACGCTGTAAAATTCCCGAGGCTTTACCTACTGTTCCTCTGGGTACATACGGAGGGTTCCCAGAAGATATTTTTGGAAACAAATCGATCGAAATCCATATCACAAAAATATTCATGGTCCAACACGCATGAAAAATTAGAAAAATCACCTAATTCCTATTAAATGGCTCGTAAATGCCAAAAAAAGCTGTGAAAATTCTCGAGGCTTAACCTACTGCTCCCCCGATTACTTACGGAAGGTGCCCAAAAGATTTTGAAAAAAATGGATCAGAAGTCATATCACCAAAATACTCATAGGCTAACACACACGAAAAATGTGAAAAATAGCCAAATTCCTATTAAATGGCTCGTAAATGCCCAAAAACACTATGAAAATTCTTGAGACTTCACCTTCTGCTCCCCCCGGGTACTTACGGAGGGTCTCCAAAATATTTGGGAAAATAATCGACTGGAAGCCATTTCACCAAAATACTCATGGACTAACACACACGAAAAATGAGAAAAATCACCTAATTCCTATGAAATGGCTCGTAAATATCCAAAAACGCTGTGAAAATTCCCGGGGCTTCACCTACTGCTCCACCGGAATGTACAGAGGGTCCCCAAAAGGTTACGAAAAAACATCTACCGAAAGCCAAATCACCAAATACTCATGGGTTAACACACACAAAAATTAAGAAAAATCACGTAATTTCTATTAAATTGCTCGTAAATGCCCAAAAATACCGTGAAGATTCTCATCGCTTCACCTACTGATCTCCCGGGTACTTACGGAGAGTCCCCAGAAGATTTCAGGAAAAAATCGACCGAAAACAATATCACCAAAATACAAATGGGCTAACACACACGAAAAATGAGAAAAATTCACCTAATTTCTATTACAAGGCTCGTAAATGACCAAAAACGCCGTGAAAATATCCAAGGCTTCGCCTACTGTTCCCCCGAATACTTATGGAGGTTCCCCAAAAGGTTTCGGAAAAAATCGATCGGAAGTCATATGACCAAAATACTCATGGCTAACACACACGAAAAATAAGAAAAATAGCCAAACTCTTATTAAATGGCTCGTAAATGCCCAAAACACCGTGAAAATTCTTGAGACTTCACCTACTACTCCCCTGGGTACTTACAAGGGGTCTCCAAAAGATTTCAGAAAATAATCGACCGAAGCCATATCAACAAAATACTCATGGGCTTACACACACGAAAAAAGAGAAAAATCGTTTAATTCCTATTGAATGGCTCGTAAATGCTCAAAAATGCCATAATAATTCACGAGGTTTCACCTACTGCTCCCCCGCATACTTATGGAGGGTCCCCAAAAGGTTTCGGAAAAAATCTACCAGAAGCCATATCACCAAAATATTCATGGGCTAACACACAAGAAAATTGAGAAAAATCACTTAATTTCTATTAAATAGCTCGTAAATTCCCAAAAATGCCGTATAAAATTATTGAGGCTTCACCTACTCCTCCCTTGGGTACTTACAGAGGGTCCCCAGAAGATTTTGGGAAATAATCGACCAGAAGCCATATCACCAAAATACTCATGGGCTAACACATACGAAAAATTATAAAAATCGCCTAATTCCTATTAAAGGGCTCGTAAATGCCAAAAAATGCTATAAAAATTTCTGAGGCTTCACCTACTGCTCCCCGTAGTACTTATGGAGGGTCCCCAAAAGATTTTGGGAAAAAATCGATCGAAAGTCATATCACCAAATTACTCAATGGCTAATACACATGAAAAATGAGATAAATCGCCTAATTCCTATTAAATGACTCCTAAATGCCAAAACACACCGTGAAATTTACCGAGGCTTCACCTACCACTTCCCCAGGTACTTACGAAAGGTCTCCCAAAGGTTTCAGAAAAAAATCGACCGGAAGCCATATGACCAAAATACTTATGTGCGTCACACACAAAAAATGAGAAAATTCGCCTAATTTCTATTAAATGGCTCGAAAATGCCCAAAAGCGCCGTGAAAATTACCGAGGCTTCACCTACTGCTCCCCCTGGTTATTACAGAGGCTCCAAGAAGATTTCAAAAAAAATCAACTTGAAACCATATCACCAAAATACTCATGGACTAACACAAATGAAAATGAGAAAAAATCACCTAATTCCAATTAAATGGCTCGTAAATTCCCAAATAACTCGTGAAAATTTCTGAGGGTTCACCTAGTGCTCCCCCAAGTACTTATAGAGGGTGCCCAAAAGGTTTCAAAAAAAATCGATCGGAAGCCATATCACCAAAATACTCATTGGCTAACACACGCGAAAAATGAGAGAATATTGCCAAATTCCTATTAAATGGCTCGTAAATACAAAAAAAAGTCGTGAAAATTCCCAAGCCGAGTACTAGCGGAGGGTACCCAAAAGATTTCTGAAAAAAAATTGACTGGAAGTTATATCACAAAAATACTCATCGGCTAACACACACGAAAAATGAGAAAAATTGCAAAATTTCTATTCAATGGCTCGTAAATGGCCAAACATGCCGTGAAAATTCCCGAGGCTTCACCTAGTGCTCTCCCGGATACTTATGGAGGGTTCCCAAAAGGTTTCAGAAAAAAATCTACCAGAAGTCATATCACCAAAATACTCATGGGCTAACACACGAAAAATGAGAAAAATTGCCTAATTGCTATTAAATGGCTCGTAAATGCCCAAAAACACCGTGAAAATTCTCGAGGGTTCACCTACTGCTCCCCTGGATACTTACGGAGGGTCCCAAAAAGATTTCAGAAAAACTCTACGGGAAGCCATATCACAAAAATAGTCATGGGCTAACACACACGAAAAATGAGAAAAATCGCCTAATTTCTATTAAATGGCTCGTAAATGCACAAAACGCCGTAAAAATTCTCGAGGCTTCACCTACTGCTCCCCTGAGTACTTACGGAGGATCCGGAGAAGATTTCGGTAAAAAATTAATCGGAAGACATATCACCAAAATACTCATGGGCTAACACACATTAAAAATGAGAAAAATCACCAAATTACTATTAAAGGGCTCGTATATGCCCAAAAACGCTGTGAAAATTCCCGAGACTTCACCTACTACTCTCCTGGGAACTTACGGAGGGTCTCCAAAAGATTACAAGAAAAAATCGAATGGAAGCCATATCACCGAAATACTCATGGGTAACACATGAAAAATGAGAAAAATCGCCTAATTCCTGTTAAATGGCTCGTAAAGGCCCAAACACGTCGTGAAAATTCTCGAGGCTTCACCTACTGCTCCCACAGGTACTTACGAAGTGTCCCTAAAAGGTTTCAAAAAACTATCGACCGAAAGCCATATTACCAAAATACTTATGTGCTAACACAGACGAAAAATGAGAAAAATCGCCTAATTTCTATAAAATGGATCGTAAATGCCCAAAAAAAATGTGAAACTTCTTGAGACTTCACCTACTGCTCCTCCAGGTACTTACGAAGGGTCCTAGAAGATTTCAGAAAAAAATCGTTTGGAAGCCATATCACCAAAATACTCATGGCTAATAACACGAAAAATGAGAAAAATCACCTAATTCGTATAAATGGCTCGTAAATGCCCTAAAAAGCTGTGAAAATTTCCTAGGCTTCACCTACTGCTTCCCCGAGTACATACGGAGGGTGCCCAAAAGGTTTCGAAAAAAAATCAACCGAAAGCCATATGACCAAAATGCTCATGGGCAAATACACACCAAAAATAAGAAAAATTGCCAAATTACTATTAAATTACTCGTAAATGCCCAAAAATACCGTACAAATTCTCGAGACTTCACCTACTGTTCCCCTGGTACTTATGGGACCACATAAGGTTTCTGAAAAAAACCATCGTAAGCCATATCACAAAAATACTCATGGGCTAACACACACGAAAAATGAGAAAAATCGTCTAATTCATATTAAAGGGCTCGTAAATGTCCAAAAAACACCGTGAAAATACCCGAGACTTCACTTACTGCTCCCTCGGGTACTTATAGAAGGTCCCCAAAAGTTTTCAGAAAAAAAGCGACAAAAAGCCATATCATTAAAATACTCATGGTCTAACACACATGAAAAAATTAGAAAAATTGTCTAATTCCTATTAAGTGGATCGTGAATGCCCAAAAACGCTGTGAAAATTCTTGAGACTTCACCTACTGCTCCACTGGGTACTTACTGAGGGTCCCCAAAAGGTTTCAAAAAAAATCGACCGGAAGCCATATCACCAAAATACTCATGGGCTAACACATATGAAAAATGAGAAAAATTCCCTTATTCCTATTAAATGGCTCGTAAATGCCCAAAAAAGCCGTGAAAATTTCTGAGGCTTCACCTACTACTCCCCTGGGTACTTTCTGAGGGTCCCTAAAAGGTTTCAAAAAATCAACTGGAAGTCATATCACCAAAATACACATGGGCTAACACACAAGAAAAATGTGAAAATTCTTCTAATTCCTATAAAAGGCTCCTAAATGCCCAAAAATGATGTGAAAATTCCAGAGGCTTCACCTACTGCTCCCCTGGGTACTTACAGAGGGTGCTTAAGAGGTTTCGGAAAAAAAAACTGAAAGTCATATCACCAAAATACGCATGGGCATTACATACGAAAAATGAGAAAAGTTGTCAAATTCCTATTTAACGGCTCATAAATGCCCAAAACGGTTTCATAAATCTTGAGGCTTCACGTATTGCTCCACCGAATACTTACGGAGGGTCCCCAAAAGGTTTCAGAAAAAAATGTATCGAAAGCCATGTCACCAAAATACTCATTGGCTAACACACACGAACAATGAGAAAACTCGCATAATTACTATTAAATTCCGCATAAATGCCCAAAAATTCCGTGAAAATTCCCAAAGCATCATCTACTGCTCCCCGGGTACTTATGGAGGGTCCGCAAGAGATTTTGCAAAAAAATCTTCCAGAAGTCATATCACCAAAATACTCATTGGTTAATACACACGAAAAATGAGAAAAATCGCCTAATTTCTATTAAATGGCTCGTAAATGCCCAAAACTAACGTGAAAATTACAGAGGCTTCACCTACTGCTCCCCCGGGTACTTACGAAGGGTCTCCAAAAGGTTTCAGAACAAAATCAACCGAATGCCACATCACCAAAATACTCATGGGCAAATACACACGAAAAATAAGAAAAATAGCCTAGTTCCTATTAAATGGCTCGTAAATACCCAAAAACGCCGTGAAAATTCCCGAGGCTTCACTTACTGTTCCCCCGGGTAATTACGGAAGATCCCCATAATGTTTCGAAAAGAAATATACCGGAAGCCATATATGTAAAATACCCATGGGCTAACACACATGAAGAATGAGAAAAATCACCTAATTTATATTAAATAGCTCGTAAAAGCCCAAAAACGCCATGAACATTTCCAAGGCCTCACCTACTGCTCCCCCGGATACTTACAGAGGGTCCCCAAAAGATTTTTCGAAAAAATCGACCGAAAGCGATATCACCAAAAATACTCATTGCTAACACAATGAAAAATGAAAAAAATCGCCTAATTCCTATTAAATGACTCGTAAATGCCCAAACACGCCGTGAAAATTACCAAGGCTTCACCTACTGCTCCCCCAGGTACTTACAAAAGTCCCCAAATGGTTTCGAAAAAAATCAATCGGAAGCCATATCACCAAAATACTCATAGGCTAACACAAACGAAAACTGAGAAAAAATTGCCAAATTATTATTAAATGGCTCGTAAATGCCCAAAATAGTAGTGAAAATTCTCGAGGCTTTACCTACTGCTCCCCCGGGTACTTGCAGAGGGTCCCCAAAAGGTTTCTGAAAAAAGTTGACCGGAATCCATATCAGCAAAATACTCATCGAATAACATACACGAAAATTGAGAAAAACCACCTAATTTCTATTAAATGGCTCGTAAATGGCCAAAAACACCGTGAAAATTCTCGAGGCTTCACCTACTGCTCCTGTGGGTACTTACAAAGGGTCCCCAAGTTTTCTAAGAATGGAAATGCAGAATTTAACTGAAGCAAGTGACCTACAGAGGCCACCTACAGGCCGTAGATAGAATGAGTGGCTGTAGGTAGGGATCGTCGTTGTCACTGTGGACCTACAAGATTCCCAAGTTTCTGAACTTTGACCTACGAAGTAGCAGGACGGGTCATAGATAGATTGACGGTCTGTAGATAGGTCTCGTAGGTTTCCCCCAGACTAAGCTTCAATTTTGAACCTGAAGTGTTGACCTACGACTTCAATGTACGGTCCGTCGATCGACCTACCAGTCGTACATTGGTGTCATCGTTGCAGGTCCCTGAAACATAGTCTCTGAATCCAACGATGAAGGGACAGTACGGTTTGTCATTTGACTTACGAACCGTACGTCCTCACCATCGATTGGCCCCGACAGTTATTAATTAAAGGCTTTTTGGTGTTTTCTCTTAATTGATTTCCTATTAACCTAAGTCAGTTATACCCTTAATCTAAACCCTATAAATACTTCCAAAGCCTAATTTCTCTTATTCCAACTCATTCCCAAAAATCTCCTCTCAAATATTTCTCTCTCTAAGAAGAACTCTCTACTCTGAAGGAGGAAGAAGAAAGCTAGAGTCCTCCATTGAAGACCATCAATCTTCTCCAATTTGTTGCGGATTTCATTGAGGTATGATAGTGTTCACCATTAGGATTCCTTTCCTCCAATGTGACCTCCATTTCCTTCAAGAGTTTCAAGGTTCATTCTACCCAAATTGAATTAGGGTTTTTGATCAAGTTTGTGGGTTCTTCAATTATGATTTCAATTGTTGATTTTATGATTGTTAGTGCACGATCTAGCGTGATAAAGTAATTTAGTGCATTAATTAGCGTGAATTACATTATTTGATATAAAGATTGCATGAACCCCCATGATCCCAAGCTAATTCTCCCCAATTTGATAATATATGCTTTGATTATTGGGTTGAGATATGAATTGATGAAGTTTATGAAATCTCTATGAAGTTATGCATCAATTATGAATGAATTGAGGATGATCTTGTGAATTTAGCATGTTTAAGTCAAAAGCATGATTTTTCCTCTATTATGTGAGTTCATTCATGTATGGGTAAATTGTCTTAATTATGGCTTTCTAAGCATGAACTTGCATTGAATTGCATGATTTGAGTTGAACTAGCATGTACCCATATAACTCTATGATCTATGAAATATGAGCATGATGAGCTAAGTAATGAAGAAGCTAATGAACCTATGCATGTCTCACATGAACTAAATGATGAATTAAGGGTGCTTTGAGATCGAAGTGCCAAAGTTATGACATGATGATGTTGGTTGACTAGTGAAAGGTTTTCTCACGTAATTCTCCCACTATGATTCTAAAGAACAAGAGTTGATTACCCATGTTCTTAAGGAGCTATTCTAATGACGTAAGCATGGACTAGTCCATGGAAGATGAAGCGTGTAAAAGCATGATTTTAGCTTGGATTGGTAACCCTAGTTGTACCTTTCCATGGTTAATGAGATGAATATGTTAATGACTAATCCGTGGGAATTTTTCCTAGCACCAATTAGATATTGAGATGGAAGCCTTCCCGTAGTAGAGGCCGGTCTTCTAGTGAAAACTCTCCCACAGTAGAGGCCGAGTTATCTAGATGGAGCTCTCCCGTAGTTGAGGCCGAGTCTACAAAAGCAAATCTCTATCCCATAACTATGTTGCCACCATAGGATATTGTCTTTAAGTAGACATTAGCTAGTGGATCCACATAAGCTAAGGAATTCATGGTCTTACCTTGGCAAGTAGGACACCTATTTTTGGTGTGGGGTAGACACCGAATTCCATGTATATAGCTCACATTGTTTTATATATCAATTACGGCCATTCCCCACAAGTAATGAACACACGTGTCCCTATGATGATCAAGAGTAAAGAAAATAAAGATGATTTAGCTTGATTTGGCCATGATATATGCTTTATGCTTCATGTTTATCATATTATTAGCTTGGCCATTGGCATGTCATGATTATATATCACTCTAGCATGATTTACGTGGTTATGTGCATTGGTATCATACTTAGTACTTAATTGTGCTAACGCATACTCTTGCCTAAATTAACTTCTTTGGTGTAGGACATTGTGATTCACCTTCCACTCGTGGCTAGAGCTTGAATAGAGATTTGATAGAAGACTTGGTGAGTCCTCATCCATCCGAGGACATAGCCTAGTTCTTATTCTTTTTCATGTACTTTCATTTCAGCTTTTTGATTGTATTGGGTTATGTCCCAAACTTTGTTCTTTAGATTAAATTGGCTTTGAGACATTGAGATGTAGACTTCCGCTGTTTGTTTAAGAGGTTTTGTTATGAAATACTCTTTTGAACTCTTAATCTCTATTATCTTGTATGTAATGTATGCTAAGTGGCATGTATGACTCTCGGGGTCTTGTACACCATGTCACGTATACAAGGTACCTTGGGTTGTGACAAACTTGGTATTCAGAGCGCAAGGTTTTAGAAAGGATCCTAGGTTGTCTCATAAGCTGCGTCGAGTAGAGTCTTGTTCATGAGTGTGAAACGTGCCACACTTATGAATGAGAGGCTATAAGATGTTTAAGAAATTCCATTTCTTTAATTACCCTTAAGTTGTGCCATAGAGTTTAACGCCATACGTCTCTCTCCTAATACCTATCCTATGCGTTTCAGGATATGATGACTCCAAGAGCTTACGCTAGAAGAAATTTGGGAGAGAATGTGGAACAAGAAGCTCCTCCTCAAGCAACTCAAGTTTCGGCCGACCCTTTGGCGGAACAAGTGACTAATGCGAAGTTTAGGGATGCTTTCCAAGCATTGACTCAAGCCGTGACGGCTCAAGCCAATAGAGAGGTTGTGGCTCCCGTGAACCCAAATGTGGGTACGGCTGCATCAAGAGTGAGGGACTTTACTAAAATGAACCCTCCGGAATTTCATGGCTCTAAGGTGGAGAAAGACCCTCAAGAATTCATTGATGAAGTGTACAAGGTATTGATGATCATAGGTGTAACACCGGAAGAAAAGGTAGAGTTGACTGCTTATCAACTCAAGGGCGTTGCCCAAATTTTGTTTAATCAATGGAAGAGTGAGAGGGCGGCTAATGAAGGTCCTCTTGATTGGGAGAAATTCAAGGTTACTTTCCTTGATAGGTTCTTTCCCTTTGAAATGAGGGAGGCGAGGGTGCTTGAGTTCATGAACCTTCATCAAGGAAATATGAGTGTGAAAGAATATGCTTTGAAGTTCACACAATTGTCTCGATATGCTCCTTCTATAGTTGCCGGTCCTAGGGCAAGGATGAGTAAGTTTGTCTCGGGAGTTTCTGAAATATTGGTGAAAGAGTGCCGCACTGCTATGCTTGTTCATGACATGGATATTTCTCGTCTTATGGTGTATACTCAACAAATAGAGAAAGAGAAGCTTAAGGAAAGGTCTAGGGACACCAATAGAGCTAGGACCGGTGATCGTAACCTTTCTCATGTAAGGTCCGATGGACATGGTCGTCCTAGATTTCGGCAAAGGTTTTTAGGTCAAGGCTCATCTAATGCTCCTCCTAGGTTCAACAAAGATAGGGTGTCTAACCCTATGCCTCAAAGAGGAAATGGTGGTGGTTCTTCATTGACTACTTACCCTAACTGCGGAAGAAAGCATGATGGCAAATGTCTAGCCGGTACGGATGGTTGATATGGCTGTGGAAAGAGTGGTCACAAAATGAGGGATTGTCCATCTCTCACGGCTAAGGGAAGAGAGAATAAGCAAGCTCCACCTAGTGGATCGGGTTTGAATGCTCCTAAGCAAAATCAATTTTATGCACTTCAAGGTCGTCATGAGCAAGAGAGCTCTCCCGATGTGGTTACTGGTATGTTGAAAGTTTTCCACTTTGATGTTTATGCCTTGCTTGATCCTGGTGCTACCTTGTCTTTTGTGATGCCATATGTAGCTATGAGGTTTGATGTTGTTCCGGATGTGTTGCTAGATCATTTTTGTGTCTCTACTCCGATTGGGGAATCTATCATGGCTAAGAAAGTCTATAGAAATTGACCCGTCTCCTTATCCCATAGAGTTACTTTTGTTGATCTTGTTGAGCTCGACATGCTAGATTTTGATGCTATTCTTGGTATGGATTAGTTGCATGCTTGCTATGCCTTTATTGATTGTAGGACCCGAATGATCAAGTTTCAATTTCCAAATGAGCCTATCCTAGAGTGGAAGGGGGGAAATTCTATGTTTAGAGGTCAATTTGTTTCTTATCTAAAAGCTAGAAAGATGATCTCTAAGGGTTGCATTTACTATCTTGTTAGGGTGAGGGATATAGATTTTGAAACCCCTACTCTTGAGTCGGTCCCCGTTATTAATGAGTTTTCGGAAGTGTTGAGACGTGTTGGTAAGGTCGCTTATGAACTTGACTTGCCTAATGATTTGGCATCGGTGCATCCGGTTTTCCATGTCTCATTGTTGAAGAAATTTGTTGGTGATCCGACATTTATAGTGCCCTTAGAGAATCTTGACATAAAGGATAGTCTTTCTTACGAAGAGGTTCCAATTGAGTTTTAGACCGGCAAGTTAGGAAGTTGAGAAATAAAGAAGTTGCTTCCATGAAAGTGTTTTGGAGAAATCAATTAGTAGAGGGTGCTACTTGGGAAGCCGAGGCCTACATAATGTCCCGATATCCTCATCTCTTTCCTTCTGATCCTACTCTAGCTTGAGGTACCTAGATCCTCAAAGCTCGCTCATTCTTCAATCTCATGTGTCATAGGTTATTCCCATGATTTCTTGATTTTTCATGTTCATGAATAGTCTAATATGATTATGTGGATTGAGTATGAGTTGCATAAAGTCTTCATGAAATCATGTGTTGAACATGCTTTAGCTTGGAGTTGATGTTTCCTCCTCGGATATGTGCATTTATGTGATTGCATTCTAGGTTGGGTTGCCAATCCGTGTCTATTACCCTTCTCATGATGTCTAGATTCTCATTCGAGGACGAATGTTCCCAAGGGGGGGATAATATAACACCCCAAGTTTTCTAAGAAGGGAAATGCAGAATTTAACTGAAGCAAGTGACCTACGGAGGTCACCTACGGGCCGTGGATAGAATGACGGGCCGTAGGTGGGTACTGTCGTTGTCACTATGAACCTTCAGGATTCCCAAGTTTCTGAACTTTGACCTACGAAGTAGCAGGATGGATCGTAGATAGATTGACGATCCGTAGATAGGTCTTGTAGGTGTCCCCCAGACTTAGCTTCAATTTTGAACCTGAAGTGTTGACCTACGACTTCAATGTACGGTCCGCCGATTGACCTACAAGTCGTACATTGGCGTTGTCATTGCAGGATCCTAAAACATAGTCTCTGAATCTAACGATGGAGGGACAGTACGGTCCATCGTTTGACTTACGGACCGTATGTCCCCACCGTCGATTGGCCCGACAGTTATTAATTAAGGGCTTTTTGGACTTTTCCCCTAATTGATTTCCTATTAACGTAAGTCAGTTATACCCTTAATATAAACCCTATAAATACTTCCTAAGCCTAATTTCTCTCATTCCAACTCATTCCCAAATATCTCCTCTCAAATATTTCTCTCTCTAAGAAGAACTCTCTCTACTCTCAAGGAGTAAGAAGAAAGCTAGAGTCCTCGATGGAAGACCATCAATCTTCTCCAATTTCTTGCGGATTTCATTGTGGTATGATAGAGTTCACCATTAGGAATCCTTTCCTCCCATGGGTCCTCCCTTTCCTTCATGATTTTCAAGTTCCATTCTACCCAAATTGAATTTGGGTTTTTGATCAAGTTTGTGGGTTCTTTAATTATGGTTTCATTTGTTGATTTTATGATTGGTAGTGCACGATCTAGTGTGATAAAGTAATTTAGTGAACGAATTAGCGTGAATTACATGATTTGATGTAAAGATTGAATGAACCCCCATGATCCCAAGCTAATTCTACCAATTTGATAATCTATGCTTTAATTGTCGGGTTGAGCTATGAATTGATGAAGTTTATGAAATCTCTATGAAGTTATGCATGAATTATGAAAGAATTGAGGATGATCTTATGAATTTAGCATGTTTAAGTCAAAAGCATGATTTTTCCTCTATTATGTGAGTTCATTCAAGGATGGGTAAATTATCTTAATTATGGCTTTCTAAGCATGAGCTTGCATTGAATTGCATGATTTGAGTTGAAATAGCTAGAATGTACCCGTATGAACTCTATAATCTATGAAATATGAGCATGATGAGAGAAGTAATGAAGAAGCTAATGAACCTATGCATGTTTCATATGAACTAAATGATGAAATAAGGGTGCTTTGAGATCCAAGTGCCAATGTTATGACATGATGATGTTGGTTGAGTAGTGAAAGGTTTTCTCACGTAATTCTCCCACTATGATTCTAAAGAACAAGAGGTGATTACCCATGTTCTTAAGGAACTATTCTAATGACGTAAGCATGGACTAGTCCATGGAAGATGAAGCGTCTAAAAGCATGATTTAAGCTTGGATTGGTAACCCTAGCTGTACCTTTCCATGGTTAATGAGATGAATATATTAATGACTAATCCGTGGGAATTTTGCCTAGCACCGAGTGAATATTGAGATGGAAGCCCTCCCGTAGTAGAGGCCGAGTCTTCTAGTGAAAACGCCCCAGTAGTAGAGGCCGAGTTATCTAGATGGAGCTCTCCCGTAGTTGAGGTCGAGTTTCCGAAAGCAAATCTCTATCCCATAACTATGTTGCCACCATAGGATGTTGTCTTTAAGCAGACATGAGCTAGTGGATCCACATAAGCTAAGGAGTTCATGGTCTTACCTTGGCAAGTAGGACACCTCTTTTTGGTATGGGGTAGACACCAGATTCCATGTTGATAGCTCACATGGTCTTATATGTCGGTTACGGCCATTCCCCATAAGTAATGAACACAAGTGTCCCTATATTGATCAAGAGTAAAGAAAAGAAAGATGATTTAGCTTGCTTTGGTCATGATATATGCTTTATGCTTCATGTTTCTTATGTTTATCATGTTATTAGCTTGGCCATTTGCATGTCATGATTATATCTCACTCTAGCATGATTTACGTGGTTATGTGCATTGCTATCATACTTAGTACTTAATTGTGCTAACGCATACTCTTTCCTACATTAACTTCTTTGGTGTAGGACGTGGCGATTCACCTTCCGCTTGTGGCTAGAGCTTGACTAGAGATTTGATAGAAGACTTGGTAGAAGACTTGGTGAGTCCTCATCCATCCGAGGACATAGCCTAGTTCTTATTCTTTTTCATGTACTTTCATTTCAGCCTTTAGATTGTATTGGGTTACGTCCAAAACTTTGTTCTTTACATTAGATTGGCTTTTAGACATTGAGATGTAGACTTTCGTTGTTTCTTTAAAAGGTTTTGTTATGAAATACTCTTTTGAACTCTTAATCTCTATTATCTTGTATGTAATGTATGTTAAGTGGCTTGTATGAGGCCTATTTGGGTCTTGTACACCATGTCACGTCTAGGGGGTACCTTGGGTCGTGACATGCTCCCCTGGGTACTTACGAAGGGTCCGTAGAAAATTTCGTTAAAAAATTGACCGGAAGTCATATCACCAAAATACTCATGGGCTAACACACACGAAAAATGAGAAAACCCCCTAATTCCAATTAAAGGTCTCGTAAATACCCAAAAACGCCTTAAAATTTTCTGAGGCTTCACGTACTGCTCCACTAGGTACTTACCGAGGGTCCCCAAAAGATTATCGAAAAAAATCGATCGAAAGCCATATCACCAAAATACTCTTGGGCTAACACACATGAAAAATGAGAAAAATTGTCTAATTCCTATTAAATTATTCATAAAAACCCAAACATGCCGTGAAAATTCTCGATGCTTTACTTGCTGCTCTCCCAGGTACTTACGAAAGGTCCCCAAAAGGTTTCAGAAAAAATCGACCGGAAGCCATATCACCAAAAGACTTATGTTCTAACACACACCAAAAATGAGAAAAATCTCCTAATTTCTATTAAATGGCTCGAAAATGCCCAAAAACGCTGTGAAACTTCCCGAGGCTTCACCTACTGCTCTACAGGGTACTTATGGAGGGTCCCAAAAGATTTCAGAAAAAAATTGACTGGAAGTCATATCACAAAAATAATTATGGGCTAACACACACGAAAAATGAGAAAAATCACCTAATTCTTATTAAATTACTCGTAAATGCCAAAACAAATCGTGAAAATTTCCTAGACTTCACCTTCTGCTCCCCCAGGTACTTACGAAGGGTGCCCAAAAGGATCACAAAAAAATTGACCGGAAGTCATATCACCAAAATACTCATGGCCAAACACATACGAAAAATGAGAAAATTACAATATTCCTATTAAATTGCTCGTAAATGCAAAAACACGCCGTGAAAATTTTCAAGACTTCACCTACTGCTCCCCGAGTACTTACGGAGGGTCCCCAAAAGGTTTCGAAAAAAAATCGACCGGAAGTCATATCACCTAAATACTCATGGGCTAACACACACGAAAAATTAGAAAAATCGCATAATTCTATTAAATGGCTCGTAAATGCCCAAACACGCCGTGAAAATTCCCATGGCTTCACCTACTGGTCTCCCGGATACTTACGGAGGGTCCCCTAAAGGTTTCGAAAAAATTCTACCGGAAGTCATATCACTAAAATATTAATGGGCAAAAACACACGAAATATGAGAAAAATCATCTAATAGCTATTAAATGACTCGTAAATGCCTAAAAACGCCATGAGAATTCTCGAGGCCTTACCTACTGCTCCCCCGGTTACTTACAGAGGGTCCTGAAGATTTCGAGAAAAATTGATCGGAAGCCATATCACCAAAATACTCATAAGCTAACACACACGAAAAATGAGAAAAATCTCCTAATTCCTATTAGAGGGGTCGTAAATGCCCCAAAACACATTGCCAATACCCGAGGCTTCACCTACTGCTCCCTCAGGCACTTACGGAGGGTCCCTAAAAGGTTTCAGAAAAAAATCGACTGAAAGCCATATCACACACGAAAATTGAGAAAAATCACCAAATTCCTATTAAATGGCTCATAAATGCCGTGAAATTTCTCGAGACTTCACCTACTGCTACCCCAGGCACTTACGGAGGGTCCCTAAAAGATTTCAAAAAAAAATCGATCGAAAGTCATATCACCAAAAAACTCATGGGCTAACACACACGAAAAATGAGAAAATCACCTAATTCCTATTAAATGGCTCGTAAATGCCCAGAAAACATCGTGAAAATTCCCGAGGCTTCACCTACTACTCCCCCGGATACTTACGTAGGGTCCCCAAACGGTTTCAGAAAAAAATCTACAAGAAACCATATCACCAAAATACTCATGGGCTAACACACAAGAAAAATGTCAAAAATTGCCTAATTTCTATTAAAAGGCTCGAAAATGCCCAAAAACGCCGTGAAAATTCCCAAGGCTTCACCTACCGCTTCCCCGGATACTTACGGAGGGTCTGCAGAAGATTTTGGGAAAATATCGATCGGAAGCCATATCACCAAAATACTCATGGGCTAATACACACGAAAAATGAGAAAAATCGCCTAATTCTTATTAAAGGGATCGTAAATGCCCAAAAATGCCGTGAAAATTCTCGAGGCTTCACCTACTGCGCTCCCGGGTATTGACGGAGGATCCCCAAAAGATTTTTAAAAATAATCGACCGAAATCCATATCACCAAAATACTTATCGGCTAACACACACGAAAAATAAGAAAATCGCCTAATTCATATTCAATGGCTTATAAATGCCCGAACACGTCCTGAAAAATCTCGAGGCTTCACCTACTACTCTCCCAGATACTTACGGAGGGTCCCTAAAAGGTTACAGAAAAAAATCTATCGAAAGCTATATCACCAAAATACTCATGGGCTAACACATTCGAAAAATGAGAAAATTGCCTAATTGCTATAAAATGGCTCGTAAATGCCCAAAAATGCGTTGCAAATTCCCGAGGATTCACCTACTGCTCCCCCGGATACTTACAGAGGGTCCCCAAAAGGTTTCAATAAAATCTCTAACGGAAGCCATATCACCAAAACAGTCAACACACACGAAAAATGAGAAAAATCACCTAATTTCTATGAAATGGCTTGTAAATACCCAAAAATGTCATGAAAATTCTCGAGGCTTCACCTAATGTTCCCTAGGGTGCTTATGAAGGGTCCGCAGAAGATTTCAGTAAAAAATCTATCGAAAGTCATATCACAAAAATACTTATGGGCTAACACACGAAAAATGAGAAAAATCGCATAATTCCTGTTAAAGGGCTCGTAAATGCCCAAAAATGCCGTGAAAGTTCCCGAGGCTTCACGTACTGCTCCGCTGGGTACTTACAGAGGGTCCCCAAAAGATTTCAGAAAATATCGACCGGAACACATATCACCGAAATACTATGGGCTAACACACATGAAAAATGAGAAATAGACTAATTCCTATGAAATGGCTCGTATATGCCTAAACACGTCATGAAAATTATCGAGGCTTCACCTACGGCTCCACAGGTACTTAAGAAGGATCCCCAAATGGTTTCGGAAAAAAATCGACCAGAAGCCATATCACCAAAATACATATGTGCTAACACACACACAAAAAGAGAAAAATCACCTAATTTCTATGAAATGGCACGTAAATGCCCAAAAACCTTGTAAAACTTCTCGAGGCTTCACCTACTGTTCCGCCGGGTACGTACGGAGGGTCTCAGAAGATTTCGGGAAAAAATCGACTGGAAGCCATATCACCAAAAATACTCATGGGCTAACATACATAAAAAAAAAGAAAAATTACCTAATCCCTATTAAATGGCTCGTAAATGCCCATAAAAGATGAGAAAATTTTTGAGGCTACACCTACCGCTCCCCTGGGTACTTACGGAGGGTGCCCCAAAGGTTTTGGGAATAAATCGATCGGAAGTCATATCACCAAATTACTCTTAGCCAAACACACACGAAAAATGAAATAAAATACCAAATTCCTATTAAATGGCTCGTAAATGCCCAAAAACGCCGTAAAAATTCCTGATACTTCACCTATTGCTCCCCCAGATACTTATAAAGTGTCCCCCAAAGGATTCAAAAAAAAATCAACCGAAAGCCATATCACCAAAATACTCATGGGCTAACACACACAAAAAATGAGAAAATCGCCTAATTCCTATTAAATGACTCGTAAATACCCAAACACCCCGTGAAATTTCCCGAGGCTTCACCTACTTCTCTCCCGGATACTTACGGAGGGTCCCCAAAAGGTTTTGGAAAAAAATCAATCGGAAGTCATATCACCAAAATACTCATGGGCTAACACACACGAAAAATAAGAAATATCGCCTAATTGCTATTAAATGGCTAGCAAATGCCCAAATATGCCATGAAAATTCTTGAGACTTCACCTATTGCTCCCCCGGCTACTTACAGAGGGTCCTAGAAGATTTCGAGAAAAGATTGACCGGAAGTCATATCACCAAAATATTCATGGGTATTCACACACGAAAAAAAAAGAAAAATCTCCTAATTCCTATTAAAGGGCTCGAAAATGCCCAAAAACGCATTGAAAATACCCGAGACTTCACCTAATGGTCCCCCGTATACTTGCGGAGGGTCCTTAAAAGGTTTCAGAAGAAAATCGATCGGAACCCATATCACCAAAATACTCATGGGCTAACACACACGAAGAATGAGAAAAATCGTCAAATTCCTATTAAATGGGTCGTAAATGCCCAAAAACGCCATGAAAATTCCTAAGACTTCACCTACTGCTGTACCGGGTACTTACGAAGGGTCCCTAAAGGATTTCAAAAAAAAATCGACCGAAAGCCATATCACCAAAATACTCATGGGCTAACTCACACGAAAAATGAGAAAAATCGCCTAATTCCTATTAAATGGCTCGTAAATGCCCAGAAAATGCCGTGAAAATTCTCGAGGCTTCACCTACTGCTCCCCCGGATACTTACGGAGGGTCCCAAAAGGTTTCAGAAAAAAAATCTACCGAAACTCATATCACAAAAATACTCATGGGCTAATACACACGAAAAATGATAAAATCGTCTAATTTCTATTAAATGACTCGTAAATGCCCATAAGTGGCGTGAAAATTCTCGAGGCGTCACCTACTGCTCCCCCGGGTATTTATGGAGGATCCTTAAAGGATTTCAAAAAAAAATCGACTAGAAGCCATATCACCAAAATACTCATGAGCTTACACACAAGAAAAATGAGAAAAATCACATAATTCCTATTAAATGGCCCGTAAATGCTAAAAAATGCCGTGAAAATTACCAAGATTTCACCTGCAGCTCCCCAGATACTTACAAAGGGTCCCCAAAAGCTTTCGGAAAAAACTTCTACCGGAAGCCATATCACCAAAATATTCATGGGCTAACACACACGAAAAATTAGAAAAAACCACGTAATTTCTATTAAATGATTCGTAAATGCCCAAAAACGACGACGAAAATTCTCGAGGCTTCACCTACTACTCCCCCGGGTACTTACGGAGGGTCTCTAGAAGATTTCGAGAAAAAATCGATCGGAAGTCATATCACCAAAATACTCATAGGCTAACACACACGAAAAATAAGAAAAATCGCCTAAGTCCTATTAAATGACTCGTAAATGCCAAAAAATGCCGTTAAAATTCTCGAGGCTTCACCTACTGCTCCCCCGGATACTTACAGAGGGTCCCAAAAAGGTTTTGAAAAAAAATCTACTGGAAGTCATATCACCAAAATATTAATGGGCTAACACACACGAAAAAATGAAAAAATATCACCTAATTTCTATTAAATAGCTCATAAATGCCCAAAAACGCCGTGAAAATTCTCGAGGCTTCACCTACTGCTCCCCCGGGTACTTACGGAGGGTCCTTAGAAAATTTCGTGAAAAAATCGATCGGAAGCCATATCACCAAAATGTCAGACCCAAAGTACCCCCCAGACGTGACATGGCGTACAAGACCCCGAGAGGCCTCATACAAGCAACTTAGCATACATACATACAAGATCATAGAGTAAAAGAGGTTCAAAGACAATTTTATATCAAAACTTTTAAAGAAATAGCGGAAGTCTACATCAATGTCTCAAAGCCAATCTAACATAAGAGTAAGTAATCAAGTTTGGGATGTAACCCAATACATTGCTAAAAATGGAAAGAAAGAACATAGAAATATAAGATCCAACAAGGCTATGTCCTCGGATGGATTAGGAATCACCAAGTCTTCACAACTCTTCTATAAAGCTCTAGCCACGAGTTGATGGAGTATCGCCGAACCCTACATCAATCAAGTCAATGTAGGCAAGAGTATGCGTTAGTACAATCAAGTACCAAGTATGATAGCATGCACATATATCATTTCAAACATGCTAAAACTGAACATTTTCATGACATGCAATGACCAAGCTAAACATGATAAAGGTTAGGAAACATAGAGCATAAACCAAACACCACATTAGCAAGGATCAGACAGTACAATGCAATGCAATGCCATGTCAAGTAGAATGATGCATGTCTGTCCTACGATACACATCCGCTGAATCTCATACTGAAACCCATGGGGGCCACACATGGACTATGTATCCGCCGGAAAAGACCTCGGCACTTCATATCGCCAGCAGAAACCTCGGCATCTCATATCGCCGACAGAAACCATGGCATAATCAATAGCCGGGAGAAACCTCGGCATAATCACATCGCAGGCAGAAACATCGGCATAATCACATCGCCGATAGAAACCTCGGCATAATCACATCGCCGGCAGAAACCTCGGCATAATCATCACTGGCCTCATATGGATTATATATCATCAAGAGTCTCATCATAGTGTCTCAGAACCAATGCACACAAGCATATTCACACAAATAATGAGAGAAGGATAATATTCATAATCACAACGCAACTCATATCCAAATAAATCACGTCACACTATCATCAATATATCAACAACAACAGTCAATATCCTCAATATACATAAATCAATGATGTCAATTTCCTAGTCTCCATTTCTCTACCCCTTTCATCACAAGTAGGGTCAATCGATAAGCAAATGTCTCAAGTCTAGTCCTATAATCAACAATGAGCAAAAGACATGATCAACACAATTATAATCACAATGAGACTATCATGGCAACACATCAATCTTTCAACAATATCAAGTCCATGGCTCAATCACACATTGGCCTTTCACATAGCATACACGCCATTTTATTAACCCCATCGGTTATTATTAGATTCATTCATGCAAGAACTCACCCAACACCTCAATCCCATTGCTCCCCAACGCAAACAAGTAAGGAAATCAAAATTCTAAAAGATTTACTAAGTTTTAAGAGTTCACTTACCTTAATCGAATCGGAATCGATCAACAATCAGGCCTTTTCCCTTTCGTGAGCAATCCAACGCTACACAATCTATCAAAAGTAGAAGCTCAATCACTATTCGGGTCTATCAAGACCAAGAACACAGAAATCAGAAGGAAAGATGGAACAACCCCAAATTCCAAATTAGAAAACAGAACTAGAATCCGAAATTCTTTTCATAAAACTCATCCTCAACATCAAAGGAATTCAATGGTGAAAAACCCATTTGAAAAGGAAGCTCAAAGAGCCCACAATTCCAATTATTCTCAAATTTTTGAAGTTCTTCAAAACCCACCAAAAACGCACTTTAAAATCCCAATTTCCAATTCGAAATCATGATATAAATATTGGATAATCAAAGTCAAGGGTTAAAAACACTTACCCACACTAATTCCCAAGAAATTCTCCTTCAACAATTGCCCAAGAAGCTCCAAAATCATGAAAATGGTGAAAATGGGACAATTTTCGAATTTACACTGTCGAGGCAAAAAATTGCTCTTCGCGAACATGGCTTACTTAGCACGTGTACGCGGAGGCATAACCTCATACACTCCATGAACGCGTCTCAAGCTCCGCAAACGTAGAGTTCAGACATCCAACACTCCGCGAACGCGCCCTAGCCTATCTGCGAACGCGAAGACCAAAGCCACAGACACCAAATACAGCAAAATCAGCAAATTTCACAAGTCTTAGATTGGGTCCTCGGAATTCTTTCGAAACTCCGTGCATACAAACTAGATATGCAACCCCAATAAACTCGATGTTTTGGACTCAATGGAACTATCGAATTTCGGATTCAATGTCTCCCTGACACGGAACTCGATAAATCACCTCAAAACTAACTCAAGCCTAAACAAGCTCGAAAACCTCTAAAATTCAACCAAGGACACCCCTAGACCTAAAATTATCCTCCAAATCCAACGTAGTTGTCGGAATCGACATCCGAGCATCGGATCTTCGATTGTTGACCAAAGTCAACCATATGATCAAATTTCCACAATTTTTCCAATTTAGGACCTCAAATCCACAAAACAGCCCTAAAACTGACCCCTTCAACTCTCCTAGACCAAAATTCACATTTCGAAACTGATGGAATTGACAGAATTTACATTCGAGTCTCAAAACTCCCAATGACCTCTAAAACCACAAATTGGCAACTTATGCCTTCAAAATTCAAAACTTTTCAAAAACTACATTTTAAATCAAACTTTCACAAAACCAACTTCGAAAATATTTCAAACATGACTCGAGACAACTCTCATGAGGGGCAAAACAATCATTTTATGAAAATTACAAAAATTGACCTTCAGGGTCATTACATCATCCACCACTAAAAACTATGTTTGTCCTCGAACATAAAGTAAAAGAAAGTACCTGAAGCCTCGAAAAGCTAAGGATATCTGGCACGCATGTCGGACTCGATCTCCCAAGTAGCCTCTCCTCCTGAACGGTGACCCCACTGCACCTTCACTGAAGCAATCTCCTTGGTCCTAAGCTTACGGACCTATCTATCGAGAATAGTTGTAGGCTCCTCCTCAAAAGTCAAATCAAGACCCAACTCTACAGAATCAAGGGCAATCACATGCGACTCATCATGGATGTACTTCTATAGTATAGACACATGGAACAAGGAATGCACTGCTGACAAGCTAGGTGGTAGGACCAACCTATAGGCTACCTCACCCACTCGCTCTAAGATCTCAAATGGACCAACGAACCTAGGGCTAATCTTGCCCTTCTTCCCAAATCGCATGACACCCTTCATGGGTGATACATTGAGCCAAACATGGTCTCCCTCCATGAACACAAGATCACAAACTCTCTAGTCGGCATAACTCTTTTGCCAACTCTGTGCAGTCAAAAGTCTACTCTGAATCACACAAACCTGATCCATGACATCTCTAAGCAAGTCAGTGTCTAAGAAATTCATCTCCGCTGAATCAAACCACCCAATCGGTGATCTACATCGTCTGCCATACAAAGCTTCAAATAGAGCCATCTGAATGCTGGAATGATAACTGTTGTTATAGGCAAACTCCGCTAGGGGCAAATGTTGATCCCTCCTAGCACCAAAATCAATCACATAAGCACGGAGCACGTCCTCAAGCACCTGAATAGTCCGCTCGGACTAACCATCAGTCTGAGGGTCAAAAGTTGTGCTCATCTCCAACCGAGTGCCTAAACCATGCTATAAAGCTCTCTAGAAATACAAGGTGAACAAGGAACCCCGATCCGAGTCTATAGATACCGGCACTCCATGAAGTCTAACAATCTGATTGATATAGAGCTAGGCTAACTTCTCCTCTGTATAGTTAACCCGAACAAGAATGAAATGAGTGGACTTAGTCAACCTATCAACAACCACCCAAATAGAATCATAACCACCCACGGTGATAGGCAAACCCACAATAAAATCCATAGTAATTCACTCCCACTTTCAAGTAGGAATGGGCATCCTCTAAGACAAACCTCCTGGCCACTAGTGCTCACACTTGACCTGTTAACAGGTCAAACATCTAGATACAAAATCTGCAATATCTTTCTTCATACCACACCACCAATAGTGCTGACTTAGATCATTATACATCTTTGTTGTCCCCCCAACCGGTGATCTACACCGTCTGCCATACAAAGCTTCAAATAGAGCCATCTAAATGCTGGAATGATAACTGTTGTTATAGGCAAACTCCGCTAGGGGTAAATGTTAATCCCACCTAGCACCAAAATCAATCACATAAGCACGGAGCATGTCCTCAAGCACCTGAATAGTCCGCTCGGACTGACCATCAGTCTGAGGGTGAAAGGTTGTGCTCATCTCCAACCGAGTGCCCAAACCATGCTGTAAAGCTCTCTAGAAATACAAGGTGAACAAGGAACCCTGATCCGAGTCTATAGATACCGGCACTCCATGAAGTCTAACAATTTGATTGATATAGAGCTAGGCTAACTTCTCCTCTGTATAGTTAACCGAACAAGAATGAAATGAGTGGACTTAGTCAACCTATCAACAACCACCCAAATAGAATCATAACCACCCACGGTGGTAGGCAAACCCACAATAAAATCCATAGTAATCCGCTCCCACTTTCAAGTAGGAATGGGCATCCTCTAAGACAAACCTCCTGGCCACTAGTGCTCACACTTTACCTGTTGACAGGTCAAACATCTAGATACAAAATGTGCAATATCTTTCTTCATACCACACCACCAATAGTGCTGACTTAGATCATTATACATCTTTGTTGTCCCCGGATGGATAGAATATCTAGAGCAATGAGCCTCCTCTAGAATCAACCGAATAAACTCGCCCACCTTGGGCACACAAGTCTAACCTCCGATCCTCAAAACTCCATCGAAATCAAGTGTAGCCTCCTTAGCTTCACCTCTCCTCACCTTATCTCAAATGAGACGCAACTTCCCATCCTTGAACTGGTGCTCATGAATCTGCTCAACTAAGGAAGAACGGATGGGCCTCAATGAACGCAATCATACCACCGCTCTCCTCAGAAACATGCAATCGGACGAAACTGTTGGCTAACCTCTGAACATCTCTAGCCAAGAGCTTCATCTCAACACTGATCGCAGTGAGACTCCCCATACTAGGAGCCTTCCTACTCAGAGCATCAGCCACCACATTGGCCTTCCCAATACAGAATAGTCATATCATAGTCCTTCAGTAACTCAAGCCACTTGCGCTGTCTCAAGTTTAGATCCCTCTAACTAAAAATGTACTGAAGTCTCCGATGATCAGTGAAGACCTCACAATGAACCTCATACAAGTAATGCCGCCACAGCTTAAGCACAAACACCACCACTGCAAGCTCTAGATCGTGAGTAGGGTATTTCTTCTCATGAACCTTCAACTGTCTAGAAGCATAGGCAATAACTTTCCCCTTCTGCATCAACACACCTCCCAAACCAACTCCGAAGGTGTCACAATATACGATAAAACCCACACCCTCCTCATGCAAGGTCAATACAGGAGCAGAAGTCAACAAAGCCTTGAGCTTTTGAAAGATCGCCTCACACTCGTCGGACCACTGGAAATCTACAATCTTCTAAGTCTAGTCAATGGAGCTGCAATAGTGGAGAAACCCCGCACAAACCGCCAATAGTAGCCTGCTAGCCCCACGAAACTCTGAATCTCAAAAGGAGTAGTAGGTCTCATCCAACCCTTCACTGCCTCAATCTTTGCTGGATCAACCCGAACACTGGAACCAAAGGCGGCTGACCCACCGGATCCTGAACAATGGGAACTTGCTGCTGCTCTAGGGTTTGTGCCCTAGGCGTGCCTGCAGCACCCTGAGTAAAACTCTCCATCACTACCAACATCCTCAATAAGGTCTCCTGAAAGAACGGTGCTGAGAAACCTAGAGGAGCCTGATCCTGGCCAACCTCAACCTGTGGCTCTAGAGAAACCTCTCGACCACGGCCTCTAGCAGGTGCCGCTCCTCGGGCACGACCTCTACCACGTGCTGCTCCACGAGCACCGCCCCCACCTCGGGCTCTACCCCGACCTTTAACTAGAGCCTCAACTGTTACCTCGGGGACTGCCTCCCTTCCATCGCTCGAAACTGAAGCTCTGGTCCTCGACATCTGCCAAAACAATACGCAACACTCAGCACAAATGATAGAACAACGCACGCTAAGAGAGAATGAAATGAAAGAAGTTTCCTAACAGTGTTCATAGCCTCTTGAAGATAAGTACATACGTCTCCGTATCGATCCTCGAAACTCTACTTAGACTTGACTTGTATACGTGAGACCTATCAAACTTTGGCTCTGATACCATTTGTCATGACCAAAATCGAATGTGATGGCACTTGCCCTATCCCACCTGGACAAGCTAGCTTAAAACCTAATAAGCGAAAGAAAATAACAAAAATGACAAAAGAAAACAAAAAGGCGGAAGACTTCATCTATTAAACCAAACCCAAGACTGATTGTCACATGTACAAGCCTCTAATTACAGAATACGAAACAAAACTTCAAGTCTTAATGTTTGTGTCTCAAATAGAACAAACATAAATAAAAAGATTGAGATAGGGATGGTTGGCATCAATAGCTACCTCTCTAGTATCCTCAACGAGCCTTTGAGAAAGGAAGAAAAGCTAAATCACGGTCCTGGCTCGAGTCCTACACAAGTATAGAAGCAAGGGTGAGTACAAAAATCACGCGATACTCAGCAAATCAACAAATAAAATGAAGAAAAGCTAAAAGAATCAAGAAATCCCGACTTCCAACCGAACCTCCAATAACTAAAACCTGCACAGAAATTCAGCCCAACCTAACATATTTCCAAATCACAGATCCATTGATACGAATCAACAATAAGTTCTCAACAAAACAAGAACATATCAAAATATGATTCCTTAACAGTTCAATAACAGTCCACTAATATATCAACAAGGAAGTTCAACTCAAATATGAACAAGTCATCTCAGAATCATAAGGCACAACATAACACCACAATAGCAAGGATTAGACAGTACAGTGCAATATAATGCCATGTCAAGTAGAATGATGCATGTCTGTCCTACGATACAGATTCGCTGAATCTCAGATCGAAACCCATGGGGGCCACACATGGACCATGTATCCACTGAAAAAGACCTCGGCACCTCATATCGCCGACAGAAACCTCGACATCTAATATCGCTGGCAGAAACCTCGACATAATCACATCGTCGGTAGAAACCTCGGCATAATCACATCGCCGGTAGAAACCTCTGCATAATCACATCGCCGGTAGAAACCTCGGCATAATCACATCGCCGACAAAAACCTCGACATAATCATCACTAGCCTCATATGGACCATATATCATCAAGAGTCTCATCATAGTGTCTCAGAACCAATGCACACAAGTATGTTCACACAAATAATGAGAAAAGGATAGTGTTCACAATCATAACGCAATCCATATCCAGATAAATCACGTCACACTATCATCAATATATCAACAATAACAGTCAATATCTCAATATCCTCAATATACATAAATCAATTATGTCAATTGCCTAATCTCCATTTCTCTACCCCTTTCATCACAAGTAGGGTCAATCGGTAAGCAAATGTCTCAAGTTTAGTCCCATAATCAACAATGAGCAAAAGACATGATCAACACAATTATAAGCACAACGAG
Source organism: Solanum appendiculatum (assembly GCA_018342035.1). Lineage (NCBI taxonomy): Eukaryota > Viridiplantae > Streptophyta > Magnoliopsida > Solanales > Solanaceae > Solanum > Solanum appendiculatum. Next base: position 228,203 of record JAGDQO010000372.1, read on the forward strand.
ACTATCATGGCAACACATCAATCTTTCAACAATATCAAGTTCATGGCTCAATCACACATTGACCTTTCACATAGCATACAAGCAATTTTATTAACATCGTCGGTTATTATTAGATTGATTCATGCAAGAACTCACCCAACACCTCAATCACATAACTCCTCAATGCAAACAAGTAAGGAAATCAGAATTCTAAAAGATTTACAAAGTTTTAAGAGTTCACTTGCCTTAATCGAATCGGAATCAATCAACAATCGAGCCTTTTCCCTTCCGTGAGCAATCCAACGCCACACGGTCTATCAATAGTAGAAGCTCAATCACAACTCGAGTCTATCAAGACCAAGAACACAAAAATCAGAAGGAAAAGATGGAACAACCCCAAATTCCAAATTAGAAAACGGAACTAGAATCCGAAATTCTTTTCATAAAACTCATCCTCAACATTAAAGGAACTCAATGGTGAAAAACCCATTTGAAAAAAAAGATCAAGCAATCCACAATTCCAATTATTCTCAATTTTTTGGAGTTCTTCAAAACCTACCAAAAACACACTTTAAAATCCCAATTTCCAATTCGAAATCATGATATAAACATTGGGTAATCAAAGGCAAGGGTTAAAAACACTTACTCACATTAATTCCCAAGAAATTCTCCTTCAAAAATCACCCAAGAAGCTCCAAAATCATGAAAAATGGGAAAATTCCTGAATTTACACTATCCATGCATAAAATTGCTCTTCGCGAACGCGGCTTACTTAGCTCGCGAACGCGGAGGCATAACCTCATACACTCCGCAAATGCGCCTCAGGCTCCGCGAATGCGGAGTTCAGACATCCAACACTCCGTGAACGCGCCTACCTTCCGCAAACACGGAGTTCCTCACCAAGCAAGCTCTGCGAACGCACCCTAGCCTATACACGAAGGTGAAGACCAAAGCCACAAACACCAAATACAGCAAAATCAGCAAATTTCACAAGTCTTTGAATGGGTCATCGGGATTCGTTCGGAACCCCGTGCACACAAACCAAATATGCAACCCCACTAAACTCGACGTTCCGGACTCAGTGGAACCATCAAATTTCATATTCGTGTTCTCCTTGACCCGGAATCCGATAAATCATCTCAAAACTAACTCAAGCCTCAACAACACAATACAAGCTCGGAAACCTCTAAAATTCAACCAAGGCCACCCCTAGGCCTAAAATCATCCCCCGAATCCAACGGAGTTGTCGCAATCGACATCCGAGCATCGGATCTCTGATTGTTGACTATAGTCAACCATATGATCAAATTTCCATAATTTTTCCAACTTAGGGCCTCAAATCCATAAACAGCCCCAAAACTGACCTCGTCAACTCTCCTAGGCCAAAATCCACATTCTAGAACTGATGGAATCGACAGAACTAACTGATATCCGAGTCCCGAAACTCCGAATGATCTCTAAAACCACAAATTGACAACTTAAGCGTTCAAAATTTTAAAAACTTTTCAAAAACTTCATTTTAAATCAAACTTTCACAAAACCAACTTCAGAAACATTTCAAACATGACTCGGGGCAACTCTCGGGAGTGGCAAAATAGTCATTTTACAAAAATTGTCAAAATTGACCTTCAGGGTCATTACAGTAAAGAAAGCATAGCCAAGAAGGAAGATGAAAGTGACAGAAAAATTTAGATGAATTCATTATGTGACAACAGGAAAACTTTGGAGATAAAATTGAGTGACAAGGTGTCCAAGAAAAACTTAACACCATGGCTAGCCTTCCAAATGTGCATAAGCATCTTTCAGAGAGGGATGACAAATCAAAGCATCATGTTTGGCCAACTCATTTAACTATAATACACAAAAAGAGCTAGCCTCCAAAAGGCGGGTTTGGTTCAATCAATCCCACAGAAAACTCTCAAACTTGTGAGCTGATTTATGTCTATATCATATCTAGAGGGAATGACCCCAACCTTAGGCCAAACATATCGAAATTGTCTCTGCAGTCCTAGATCCATGTGTCCATGATGTGAAAGTGCGAAAGAGAGGAATCAAAACCTCATAAACAGAACCTGGTTCAATAACTCTACACTTTGTGGCGAAGCCTGAACATCCCACTTAGTTAGGGAACTCAAAGATACTTAGGTGAATAGCAAGGTGCTCTTATCAACTATCATCAGAATTTCATGTAGAATAACCGAAATATTGTCCTTTCAGTAGGCTGTACCAATTATGTGCCTGCATATTCAACTGTACAAAGCTTTCCTACATCACAAATTTTCAAAACCTAACGATACCAAAAGTACACCCTGCCAAGTGGAAAATTACTACGAAAATTCTAATTTAGTATGTATAGTTAGATAGAAAAAGGATCTACACCTGATTTATGCATTGTAAAAGCTTGCTAGTTTTATGAATAAGAAAATAGTACATTTTGTCATCAATGAGTTCGAAGTATAATAACTGATAAGAAAACCAAACGCAGCTTTCTTTCACAATGTACCTTTCTTTCAATATATATTTTTAATGTTAAACAATTCTAAGCAACTCGCTATCCACAAAAGTAGTTACATAGTGACAGATATTTTTTTTAGTTTATAATTATAGTAAAGATGAGAGACACAGGAAAGGTTCTGCAGTGATGAACAAAAGAACTTGGCTCTAGGCACAACTAAGTTGTGTTGACTCTTCAGTTTCGATGTCGCACCTGTGTCGGATTCTTAAAAAATACACTACTTTTTGAGAATCCGACGTGCAGCTGTTGTCATTTTTGAAAAGTCCAAGCAACATAGAGGCACAAGATGGATATTGAGAAGAATAAACAGGATAGCCGGGAAACAAAAACAAAAGTTGGAGGTTAGGAATTTAAAACTAAAGAAAGTTTTTGTAAGCAAATTAACACTTGGAAGGGTGATAGAGAGTATAGAAAGTTATCAGTGAGATCCTGCAGTTCTACTGGTTTCGATATGTTGCAGTCTGGGGGAATGTACACTGCTATATTCTATCAATAAGTGTGATCTGGATGATTTTAGGAGCTGGAACCTAACATAGTTTCCATTGCAAACTTCGACATAGTCCTTACAAGAACTGAGAAGTAGAGACCTTCTCAAGTACTAAATTTCACTGTAATTGACCTGTGGACTAGTTCATTGTTCCCAACATCAACACTAATCAGTATGTTGTAATCTAAAAATTCATAACCTTAGAGATTGTACTTAGCAGTAAGGCTTCTCTAATAAACATCATCATAATTGCAAACGACCAACTATAAAGTTAATAAAGTTATAAACAAGAAAAAGGGTAGCAGTTCTTACAAATTGGCCAGAACCTCCAATGCCACGTGCTCGTCTATTTAGAGATGTCTCTATAATATGTTTACTTGAACTCTAATAAATGAGAGTGTTTCTGCCCACAAAGACAATAGCATTCTTGTAAAACTTAAAATTTTGAGTCTGTTCTAAGTTCTAAGGAAATGTGAAGGAATTCAAATCCAATGCAAAGGGGTTTTCCAACTCTTAGGTCGAACAATTATATAAATACCATATTTCTCAGCTTCTGGCCTGATCTTGTAAATAAACTCTAAAGGGTAATTAAATTCATCCTCAGTTGGATAATACACTGAACTTGGTTATATATTCAATAACCCACTTGGGGATGCACTTGTATTTTGCCCTAACACCCCTTTCTCTACAGCTCTAGGTATCCCTCTCCACATTAAAATTAACTACTATGGCATCAAAATAATCAATACACAATAGCAAAATCAGCAGGAAAGATTCATACAAACATTCATATATATGTCAAATCGCTAAAACAAAATTCAAGATTCTTGAAATGTTAAGGAACAGAAACTATTAAAATGAAATCTTTAACATACGTTTGGATAAAGAAAACATACAAACATAGAAAGAAGGAATAATTCGGATCCAAAAAAAAATTACTTACCCACTATTATTTCAATGTATTAGATGAAGAGAAGGAATATGAGAGAGTTGAGCAAGAAGAGAATATATTTTATATAGCTATTCCAGAAGTAGCTTGAGATTCAACTGAAATGGAAGGGTGTTGGGCGAGAGGGAGAATTGAAAAGGGGGGAATTTTGAGAGAGGGAGATCGGAGAAATAGGGTTGTGTTTTTGGGAAATTTTGGGAGTGAACATTTAAGCAAATAATTTAAGTTAATATCTCATATGATCACTCATTGAATAGTTCACTCAGAAAGTCACTCAATTATTAATATTTTACTTAGAAAGTCACTCAACTATTAATATTTCATCTAAAAAGTCACTCAAACAATTTAAATAGTTTTTTCATTAAATTTTATTGAAATCTAATTTTTATTTTAAACTACTTTTTAAGAAATAATAAGATATATATTTTAAATAATTGGAATGGGTTAATAAGATAATTAAATAGATATCTTATTATTTCTTAAAAAGTAGTTTAAAATAAAAATTAGATTTCAATAAAATTTAATGAAAAAACTATTTAAATTGTTTGAGTGACTTTTTAGGTGAAATATTAATAGTTGGGTGACTTTCTAAGTAAAATATTAATAGTTGAGTGACTTTTGAGTTATAAAACAATGTTGAGTGACTTTCTGAGTGAACAACTGAAAGTTGAGTGACTTTCTGAGTGAACTATTCAAAGTTGAGTGATCATCTGAGATATTATCTCCAAATAATTTTAACCACATTTTTAATCCTAAACTCATTAGTTATATCATATATGAGTATATAGTTACTAGTAGTAATATTTATGTTGTTATGCATCTAATAATTTTTTTAAAATTTAAATATTAAGAGTGATGAAATAATATTTTTAAAAATATATATTTCAATATTAGGTGTAAAAATCAATAACTAGCGAATAATAATAATATGATAGTTGAAGCAAATATTATAATATTTTTAACATTTGTATTAAATATCGTTGTTTTAACAATATTTTTTGCCAAATGTCTTTTTATGAAATTGTGCATCGAATGTTATTGTTTTTATGATATTTATCTCAAATGTCACTAAATAAATATAGTTATATCTCTATTTTTTTTTGTTGTGACAGATTCAGGTCAATGGCTAGTTCTCATTATACAATTAAAAAATTCAATTGTTTGTCATAAAATACAAAATAAAATTTTTGAAATTTACAAGAAACTATATGTTTGGATCTAAAATGTCAATTCTAATAAATATTGAAATAAAAAATAATTTCAAAATAATTATATATATATATATATATATATATATATATATATATTAGACAAATCTATTATTTCCATCTATTATATGTTAATGTATAGTGTAGGTTTGAGTTGACTAAACATTTAGACTTTATTACTTCCTCCGTTCAACAATAGTTGTCCACTACACTATTTTGGGATATTTAACAATATTTGTCTACTTTATGAAATCAATAGATAATTTGTCACTTAGTTCCTAATTTACCATTATCATTAATTATAGTCATTTCTCTATTACATTTTTCAAGACATTGTATTTATTATATTCAAATGCTATAATAAAATTACCTTTCTATTTATAGTTTCTTAAGAAGTGTGCCAAGTCAATAGTGGATAACTATTATTGGACAGAGAGAGTATATATTTAATTAAAATACATTTAAAACTTATAATTACAACTAATATCCCATAAAATTAAATTGAATCAAATTATATATGAGCATTTAATTATATTAATTAGATCGATCAATTAAGGTATTATTCTAATAATAGAGATATGAGTCAATTAAATTTAACTAGATAAAATCTAATTATAAATTTAAACTATATTTGAAACTTACAAGTTAAATCATATAAAATTGAACCAAATAGAATGACCAACACCAAAATACACTAAATCGATAAATATATTATCTCGATCGAACAAGTTCGAATCAAATAATAATTCTCAAAATAGGTTATCAAGATGAACTTGAGTGAAACTAAGTGAAATTTTGTACTTTAAATTTGATTTAATTTTTCTTAATCAAAGATTATTAGATATAATCATTGTTTATTCAAATTATATTTAAAAATTACAAGTATGTCTATAAATTTGAATTAAATCCAATGATAAACACCTTTAATTAACTACACTAAAATTTATATGTATTATTTCGATAAAATAGGGTCGAGTCAATAATAAGTAATCTCATAGTACGATCAAGACAAAACTGGATATCAGTGTAGTTGATATTATTTAAATTTGATATAATTATTAGTCAAAGGTAATTATATATAACCTCCTATTTATTTAAATTATATTTAAAATTTAAAATTAAAATCTTATAAAATTTGATCGAATAGAAAGATGAACACACCTCTAATTATATTAACTCAATAAATATATTGTTCGATAAAAGAGATCCAAGACATAAAGCATATAATAGTTATATGATCTCATATTGTGTAATTTTATAATAAAGATTGTTTCTTTAATTTACTTTTTACACTTATTTTAAGAATTTGTCTTCAATTTAAATATTATTTTGATGAGGATTTGATTTTATGATGCCATGTAAAAATTATTTATGCAAGCAAGTATATTTATCAAGGTGTGGAAATTTCTCAAAAACACATATACATACGTAATTCTATAAATATTTATCTTACTCTAAAAAATTTGTTACAACTAATTTGTTGTGATTATACTAGTACTGTTATTATAATATAACTTTAATTGTATGGAAAAAAATATTTAATGCGACTAAAAGATTACTATTTCTATAACAAATTTTAATTCATGATAAAAAAAATGATTAGTTATGAATTTTATTTCAACAACAAATATATGGGTATATCATTTCGTCATGACAAATAATTATAGTTATTAAGTCAATTACTCTTACAATTACTTATAATTTGAAGCAAAAATATTTATTCAGCCATAATTTTTTATTTCAAATAATTTGATGTTGTTAAAAGGTTATTGTTGCTACAATAAATTTTAACTCATGGCAAAATTAGTAATTAGCTACAAAATTTACTATAGAACTTTGTTTTATAGTTATATAATTTAACTATTGCCATAATTTTTAAAAACTTGAAGCAGAAATATATATATTTCGCTACAACAGTTTGTTTCAAATAATTTATCATGGCTCAAAGGTTACTATTACTAAAGTAAATATCAACGCATGGATTAAATTAATAATTAGCTACAAATTTTTGTGATAGCAAAAAATATGTGGCTATATCATTTAACTATTGCCACTTTTTTTTATTGCTTGAAGCAAAAAAAAATATTTAGCTACAACATTTTGTTTCAAATAAGTTATTGTGGCTAAAAGGTTACTATTGCTACATAAATTTTCACTTGCGGTAAAAATTAACAATCAGCTACAAAATTTTACTATAGAAAAAATCTATGGCTATATTATTTAATTATTGCCACAATTCTTTATAACTTAAAGCAAAATATTTTATTTAGCTACAATATTTTGTTTCAAATAATTTATTGTGGCTAAAAGGTTACTATTGCTACAATAACTTTTATCACGTAGCAAAAACCTATAAACAACTATAAACTTTTACAGTACCAATACAGTTGTAGCTATTTAGGCAATTATTGCTACACTCATTAATAATCATAACAAAAATAAAGAATTAGCTTCGTCAATTTGATTTTTATGGCTGAAAAATTTTACGAATTTGTTGATAGCTATGGAATTTGAAATTTTATGCTTATTACTAGGTAATAGCCACGATTTTTGAATTCATAGCTTAGATTTTGTAGCTATAGATACATTTTGTTGTAGTCTTTAACTGAAATACCACCAATTCTTCTGGTACATTCCCACTTTGACCTTGCTAAACAAGGCACCGAATTTTCGAGAAGTAGTACACCAATCTTCTACTTCCATAATCAGTCTCCCTCAATCAATAGAATACAAAAATACCAACAGTGTAATAATTTCCTTAAGATTGTTGTTGATCATGTATTCCTAATTTCCTTAAGATTGTTGTTGATCATTTATTCCTAAAATACTTAGAACAAAAACTTTGGAGAATTTGGGAAGAAGCAACAAAGTTTAAAGAGTATTTTCAAAACTAGAAAATTAAAATTAGTAGAGAAAATAGAATGATCAGAAACAGATTAAAAATAATATGCAAAATATTTTTCTCAAAGAAGAAAATCGAGCCCATTGAAAGCATAGTCTCCCCTTAAAGAAATTATTCCCCTCAAGTACCCGAGATTAATGGAATATATCCTCCCAGGGTAGAACGATTTTACTCACCAGTATATCAGTACCTAAAACCACGGTGTCAGCGAACCACTCAACGCCAGTAAAGTACACTTAGAATACTAGATTTAGTAGTAGAAAAAGAAGTCTAGAAATTCATTATTTCATTGTTGAGAAATAAGAGGAAATCCTCTATTTATAGACAACCAAGGGTAGTGTGAACATATGTTTATTGTGCCTCATCGGAAAGATCACAACCCTTAGAAAAGTTACAACCCTTCGAAAAGGTCACAATCTGTCATAAGAGTCACAACTTTTCATAAAAGTCACAACTCTTCGTAAAAGTCACAACTCTTCATAGAAGTCACAACTTTTCATTAAAGTCACAACTCTTCATAGAAGTCGCAATTTTTCATTAAAGTCACAACTATTCATAAAAATCACAACTCTTCATTTTCCATTCACATCTTTTAAAACCCAACATGATATATCTATGCCAAAAACTATCAAGCACAGTGAAGTGAGCCTCCAAAGCATTTGTGGAATTTTTTTGGACAACCTTTGGGAGTCGTATACAGAAGTAAGCAAGTTAAAGTCTTCCTCCATGACTGGTGGCAGACACCTGGACTGAATGTAATATACAGAATGATGATTCAAACAATTCGAACATTAGTTTGCTGGGAATTGTGGAAGACGATGTTCTCTTGTAGTTATGGCAAAAAAAACATATTTTATCTTAGAGGAGTGGAGTAACAAGAGGAATGGAGTAACAAATAAGTTAGAACATCAACGATGTTCTCTTGTAGATATGGAAAAAAAAAACATATTTTATCTTAGAGGAATTGTAACAAATAAGTTAGAACATCAAAGCTCCTACGGACAAACCTTTCCAACTTCAGAAAACGGATCTTCAGTAGAATGAACTATGTCAAGTGGTAGAAAAGTTGAGACCAAGTATTAAATGCAAAATTGTGGTGTATGATTAAATTTAACATAGATGGAAGTTTTCTGACGGAATGGCGGGAATAGGAGGCATGGTCAGGGACAACACTGGAGAGTTCATCTTTGCACGGTATGCTGAGGCAGCAGCTGCTAAGTATGTTGTATGAACTCTCCAGTGTTGATATTATGAAGAATAGAACCTCTCAAAACCTCAACCTGAAGAGTATCAAACCTTAGTATCGTGGATGGGACTGGCTGATTTAATAGGGAATGCTGATTTTTGCTTCACTCGTTACAATGGCAGCAAGCTAGATCGATCAATTTCCTAGTGGGATTAAAGGAGCTTATTTTCGGGACAAGAGACAGCCAAATTTTTGTAACCTAAATTGTATAGACATTCTCCTTTTGCCTGTGAGGTATTTTGGGGTTAAGGCCTAGCCCCCTCTAGATTATTTATATATGTCGTTGCCGATCCTGTAAATTTTATTTTTTAAAAACAAAAAAGAACCTAACGATCACGAACATCTGCTGAAAATTTATACATTCTAAATACGAGCTTAGAATTTGGATTGATTGAATTGATCTAAAAAAAAACAATGTAAAAGAAGTGCCAAACAGTACGTTAATCCTAAATTATAGGGAAAAAAAACTTAAATATAGAAATCGACTCATTAAATTGTCTGCAAAGTAATGTAGCTCGGCGTCGTTAAACTTAGACTTAGAGTACTCAATTCCTTTTACTTTCCGCTAAGCGGATTCCGCTAAGCGGGGTGGAATACCTATATGGATGGAGAGGGAAACAACTTTCTCTTTCTGTCAAAATGCGATCTTCACGTTGTTGAGAAGTCTCTCGTAATCCTTTCTTCTTGACATTCTGCTCCCTTTTCTTGACATTCTGCTCCTTTTTCTTGACATTCTGCTCCTTCCTCTTGACATTAATAGCATCCAAACCATCAATAATAGCATTCATACCTACTAACGCAATAGTATACAAACCTACTGACGTAAGAGTACTAAACCAGTCATTACCACCATCCGCTTTCACCATATTAGACCTTTTTTATCAACTCACAATAACGTAACAAGAAATCAGTTTGTTCAACAAAATATTCTTATTATAATGAAAAACTTAGTATAAAAGTTTTTTCAATATCTTTATATAAATAATATCACATATAAACCTTTCTCCAAATCCTATTTGAATGAGGTCATGTTTACAAATCCAATTCCTAATAAAAAACAGTAGCAGCATTAATAATGTAGTATAATTTCAGTGGGACTTTCCCTAGAGAATCCAATTCTAATTGGATTTCCACATCAGTTGAAACTCCGATGAATATTAATTATACTAGTTTAATGAATTAGCGACTATTATTAAATGTATATTTAAAAAGAATATTAATCTTTTAATATATCATGCCACTATGTAAAATATATCGATTAAAGTTTCATTTTTGCACACAAATGGTCGAAATTTAGAAGTGGGCTTTGAAGAAGCTCTAGTGGTTGAACACGAAGGAAGGAGGAAATAAATTAAGCAGCGAATGTGTGACAAAGGAAGCCAAGGTCAATATACATTGGAGATGTATTTACATTCATATACGTTTTTACAATATTTATACATTGTGGGTTGATTTTTTTCAATTCCGATCAACTCAAATTTCTTCTAAACAATCCCAAATTATGCAAAAGGAATTGAAACAAATATTTTGTGGGTTTAATAAGGAAAGCTTTAGTGTGGCGGCAAAGGTGACTCACAAATTGCTTTAGATTGTGGCATTGTTGGAATTAGTTTTCGAATCATCTTATTAGAAGTCCTAGCTCTGTCACTAACTATGCCACTCTTATTCATTTAACTCTAGTTATAAGCTAATAGATTAAAGAAATAAATTACGAGTTGATTTCTCGTATTATCACTCAACTAATAGTTATTGTCTCAGAAGGACACTTTTTTGTTTTTTGTTGAAAAAAAAATAGGAATCAAGATAGAAGATAATTTTTTGAGATAATAACTATGTAGTTGAGTGACCATATGAGAAATCAACTGAATAAACCACAGAAACATAGTACCTGAGCCACCAGGGGAGGCGTTTCTAGTATAATGTTCTGCCGAATGAACCCCCTGATTACAAGGTGCCTCCGCCCCTGCTACTAGCGATGGTGTCCATTCAAATAATTCATCTTGGAATTGCATGAGGGAAACTAGAGTGCCAGATCCACCGTGGACAAACATTTGGCATAAGAGTATTCCATTTAAAACGTCTTTCTAGTCTTGGAGATTCATTAAATCTAAACTACCCTTAATGATGTTATATAAGCACTCTCGACTGCCTATGTTGTGTTATACCTATGCCAGAAACTTTCAAGCACCTGATTAAGACAATTCCAGTATAAGTTTGCTGGGAGTTGTGGTAGACAATGTTCTCTTGAATAATGCGACACCGTCCGTCACTTTTTTTGATTTTTTATTTCTTTTAAATTCCAAAAAGTGACGGACAAAGTGACTCTGTCTGTCTTTTTTTAAAATTTGTATTTTTTTAAAATGCAGAAATGTGATGGACAATGTAATGACCCTCCAGGTCATTTCCGTGTTAATGCCTTCTTTCTGTCGTCTAGAGTCTTCCTGTAGCGATCCCAAGTTATTTATGACTTGCTGGCACTGACTATGCGGTTGCCTGGTCGTTCATTTGGGTTTTATGCCCGTTTCCCTGTTTTGGAGCTTTTGAACCTTGAAAAGTTGATTTCGATCATAACCTCAGGTAAACGACCTCAGATGGGAATTTTGACGGTTCCATTAGCTCTGGAGTGGCCAAATTAGGCTAGTAGCATGATTGACACGAGTCCCTAGGCTTTCAGTGTGACTTTGGGGCCATTTTGGCACTTTAGCATTTGAAATTTGGCATAAGTTTGACTTTGGTCAACATTCTTGATAAATGTGCTTGGATGAGAATTCCGTCAGCGCGGTTAGTTCTGAAATACCGAGTTTGGTCTAGAATGTCCCTTCGTGTGCTTCCCGGGGCTTCCGGTCTAATTCCGAGGCCCTCGGTGGAATTTGGCTAAAATGGAGCTTTGGGTGTGGGACCTACTTTTTGTCGAAACGACCTCGTATAGGAATTTCGACTACACCATTGAGTCCAGAATGTTGAATTTGATGGGGTAGCATATCTCGTTTACGGGCACGGGGTTCCGAACGAATCCAGAGCACCCCGTCGGAGTTTTGGGAATGCCCAAAACTCAGCTGGTGCACAGCGATGTTGTAGACCCATTCCTTCTCCGGGTTCGCGGAATTGGCTCCTGTTCGTGGAGGTGTGGGCTTTTCTTCTCCGCGTTCACGGGATTGGCTCCGCGTTCACGGAGGTTTGAGATCTCCTTCTCCGCTTCGTGGATAGGGCTCCATGTTCGCGGAGGTCTGGGAGGTCTGAGGAGTCTTCCTCTCCGCGTTCGCTGATAGGGTTCCATGTTCACATAGGTGTGGGTCCTTTACCTTCTCGTTCGCAGACCCAAGGCCGCGTTCGCGGGGCCTTGGCCGCGGTCGCGGAGGTTAGCGACTGACAGTGGTTATATAAGTTGAGATCGAGGTTCATTTGAAGAGAAGTTCAAAAATTCATATCTCCCTCTTCTTAAGTCGGTTTTCAATGACTTGAAGTCCCTGGTGCTCGGAATCTTGTTGGCTTCGTGGGTTAGTGTTCAATTGTGTTGGGTGGTCCTCAATTTCCGTGAATTCGAGGCATAAGTTGCTATTCTAAACTAATTGTGTAAAGTTTCGCATTTCTTGTTTTGATGGCTGGAGTTGATCCGAACCCAGATGGGTGTTTCGTTTTGGAACACATACCGGGGGGAGGATTTTGAACCTCTTCACGGAGTCACTTTCGAAAAATCCAAAGCGAGTCCCACGTTTCCCGATTTTGACTCTGAACTTGGTCTATCTCTGATTTTGATGATTTTAGTGTCTAAACGATTGTGCTGACGCTGTGATTCTATTTCTGGTAACGTAGCAGCTGTCCGAGGCCATTTAAAAGAGAAAAGCTTCGACAAAGTGTTTTAGAGCGCGCGTGGTTGACCTTCTGTTAGGTTACGGCTTCCCTTCCTTTAGATTGAGCCTGATTGTGTAAATACATGCTAATTTGTGTGAATCTGGGCCGGGTAGCTAGTATTTCTTCTCTTTTTCTTAGAAACCATGCTTTAGGGTTGATTTTTGGGATATTTTGGGGTTAGTACCATGTTACCGGAGGGGTTGCTTATCTGTGATGGTGGTGATTTATCTGTTGGGCTGTTTATATGTTGTTGCATGCGGATTGTCTGGTTGGTTGTTTATTGTACTGGAATACATCTTTGACCTTAGTTTAGGATAGACTAGTGTTGACTTAGACCTATGTACCTGGTTGACTTTGGTATGTATCCGACGTCGATTCAAAGGGACTAGGTCCTTGTAGACCGATAGAGCAGACTTGGGTCTGATAGTTGATTTTAGTTTTAGCCTTGTAGTACTTGCGATCCTTTTGTCTTTTCTCCCCTTTTTCTACGATACTGATGTGTTATCAGAGGCATGGTATCTCCTAGGGTGAATGCTTCGAGGTCGGTTCTATAGTGTGGTAATTGGCAGTGGACGTCGATCCACTATGACTTGGAGTTGTTACGCTCAGGGTGACGTGGTTGGTAGTGGACGTCGATCTATAGTGGGTTGGAGTTTAAGGTCCTTTATGGAGTTATTTCACCTTATACACTCTGCCTGGCTGGGAGAGGGCCCCCGGGAGTGTTTGCTGACTCACTTGTCTGGCTGGGACAGGGCCCTCAGAGTGTTAGTCGGCTAGGCATTAGAACATAAGTTGGCTAAGGTTCTATTTGGAGTTGGCATGTACCGTGCACTCGCCTAGCTGCAACAGGGCCCCCGGAGTGTTGGTTGGCTCACATGTCTGGCTGGGACAGGGCCCCCAGGGTGTTAGCTGGTTGGCGGTTGGATGTCAGAATCTTGGAGGGGTCATTGTACCCCCCATCCCCCCCCCACAACCGTTTGGCTGGGTAGGGCCCTCGGAGTGACTAGCGGGCTAAGTGAGTTAATTTGGAAATCAGATTTGTTGGCTGGGTTGGAGATGACTGGTTGTTTCAGTTCAGAGTTGGTTTTCTTTGGTTCCGTAGATTTAGCTCTTCTGTGTACATGTCGGGCTTATGGGGGTCCGTTCGGGTTTTATTTAAAATCGTGCACGAGTGTACCTTCTGGGCTTATGAGAGTCCAGTTAGGTTTAGTTTAGTTGTACTTAGATTTGCTTCGGTGCGCTCGTGTGCTTCCTTTCTTTTTCGCTTAACCTCTGTTCGTGTTGATTCTATTCTTTCTGTCTATGTTTACCTTTCTTGCTCAGTCGGCTTATGATGTCTACTGCTTACCTGTTGTTTTGGTACTCATGCTACACTCTGCATCTGTTTTTGTGATGCAGGTCCGAGCACCAGCTTTCAGTGTTGAGTTAGAGCCTACAACAGTCTATTCCGGAGACGAGGGTGAGCACATGGCGTTCTGGGATTATCTGTCTCTTTCTGTAGATATATTTTGGCTTGTGTTTTGTTTTTGAGACAGTCTTGTTTTTGTGGTCCACTTTTGAGACTTGTACTCTTGTTAGTAGTTCTGTACATGTGACTTCCAGGTTCTGGGAGGTATCTTTGTATTTATAGTTTTGGGTTCGCTTCCGCCTTCTCTTGTGTGTTCTTATATTATTGCTTTACTTAGTTGAAGTTAGTTTCCCCCGCAGTCCCATTACTCTCAAGTTCCGGGACAGGGTTTGGCTTGCCTACTGGCGGGTTGGTAGGCGCCATCATGACTCGAGAAATCGGATCGTGACAGGCAAAGAGATGCAGTGCGTCTCTTTTCTGGAATTTTATTTTTTTTAAATGACGAAAAGCGACGCAGTCCGTCGCTTTTCTGGAATTCTTTTTTAAAAAAATGTTGAAATGGGTTTTTTTTTTAAATGCAGAAAAGCGATGGACAAAACCACCTTGTCCATCGCTTGTTTTGCGATTTTTGGACAGCAGAAACTGGTAGTTTCTATGACCACCTGCAAATTCAATTCAATTCAGCCCATTCAGATATATCACACAATAAACATACTACAAAAAATATATAATAACAAACTTAATTAAATCTTCAAAAACACTTGAATCACAATTTAAAGGCTTATAAAGTCTTTCAAAATTTGTTTCAAAAGTCTAGTATGTTCATAAATTGGGGGTGCAAGCTAATGGGTGGAATCTTTATATTTGCTTATCTTCCAAATTTTCTCTTCTTCTCCTTAATTAACTCTATTTATGCAAATCAGATATAACTGTATGTTTATTATTTGGTCCTCCCAAAATTGTTTTTTCATAAATAATTATGTAGTGTTCCTTGCCCAATTAATTTTGAAATTTCGTGATTTGTGGAATTAAAGTTTTTTTAAACTTCTTTTGAAAAAAATTCAGGTTGTAGTATTTGAAATTTCTATTTTAAATTTCATAGGTAAAAAAGGTTCTCATAAGATTTTAGTAAAAATTTTAGAATGTTGATTTTGATGAATACAAACCTATGTACACCAATGAATGTCAATCTCAATTTAAATAAATGTATATAAATTTATTAGATAAATACAGACCAATGAATACAAAGATGAATACGAATTGATGTATACATACTGCAGTTACCATATACATAAACAAATCACATGTACAATTTATGAATAAAATTTTATTTATATATGTATCAAGTATCATATTAATCTCATTCTTGTATTCATTATAGTTATACCTATAATTATTGGTAATATTCTTATGTATATATTATATAGTTTATGTATACATGCTACAGTTACTGTATGCATCAATGAAATTTACATGTCAATTTTTATGAATAAATTTTTGTGTATACATATAGCATATTAATTTTTTTTATGTATACATTATGTAATTGCAACATAATTATTGTTAATTTTCTTACATATACAAACATATATAATTTATGTATACGTATTATTACAGTTTCTAATAAAAATCATTACCTTTTATATTATTTGATTAATTATTGTCAATTATCTGATAATTAATACACGTTAATTGAGCATTAATAATATATTTTCTTGACTTAAAAGTAGTCAAAATCTTTAAAGAATAAAAGAAATTCCTTCCTTAAAAGCTGATGTAACCTTTTTTTAATGGGTTAATTAATTAATATATATTTTTTCATTTCTTAAAAGTAGGCAACTATTTTTTTAATAGACTAATTAGTGCCAGTGAGTAAAACAATAATTACAAAATTACAACAAATATATCTTTATGTTGTTGTAAACTGCGTTAATATTTGTTTTAAATAGACTGATAATAAAAGTTGAGTTGAGGATTTTGAGAATTTAAAGAAACTGAAAAGCTAACTTCCTTAATTATAGGAGTTGAAAACAAGGAAGAAAAAATAATCACACATCTCCTTAATTAATGTCAGTTGGTTGCACATGATTAAAGAAAAACAATAAAAAGTCTGTTATATTTCTTTTAGGCTAATATGTGCTATTATTTTTTTTGGACTATTAATTGCTAATTAGTATTGAGCTATATGTTGCCACTTGTATGTAGTAGTTGTATGTCTGAGTCAGTTCCTCCTTTATGATACAGGCCAAATCCCATGTTCATTTTCTTTTTTGGAAAAATTAGTTAACTAGTCAAAATTCCTAACATAATTATTAAAAATGTCTACACTTTAAATCAAAATTCCTAACATAATTATTAAAAATGTCTACACTTTAAAATAATTATTAAAAATGTCAATGTGTCAATATTTTTGAAATAAAGTGTATCCTTGTTTAGTTCCTAATATATCTCACATTAATCATACGTTTTCCAACACGTTCTCTCTCATATCTTTTCAAAAGAAAAATCCTCTTTTATCGAATTCCACATCCCAATTGTTCTTTATTTTTTCAATTCCCGCTTCTCTCTCTTCTTTGGGTTCCATTTTTTTTTCTTCCAACTGTTCTTCATTATTTCAACTTCCAATTCTCTCTCGACTTTAGGTAGCATATTTGTTTTTCAGAATTTGGAAAAGATATCTCAAAAAATATTCGCAACAATCCATTTGATTGAGGTATATATCTTTATGCTATATTTACGTTTTTTTTACCGATTTTGTTGTTGTTTAAATCATTCAAAGTATTTTTTTTGTTTAGTTGTAATTCTCCAATTTTTATTAGGGTTTTGGATAAGGAAAACCTCAAAGATCCATCTCTAATGGATGACTCAAAGAGGATTACAAGAGGAATCCCACTTAATCATCAATTTTCTTTCGATTACCCATCTTTTGATCTATGTATTACTTAAGGACTAGTGGATAATGTAGGGTCGGCGGCTAAAATGGCGGAAGAGAGAAGATCTAAGCATATACATGACCCTATCCACATGCAATACGGAATCTTCGTCTACCAGTGGGGAAGTCGAAAGGATGTCAAAGAGACGATCGATGAAGAGGTATTTACTTATCTTTATGTAATTTATCATTAAATTCCAATTTTAATGTTCTTGAATATATTACCATTAAAATCAGAATTTGTATTTGTGGCCTGTATTATATTACTCCCTCTGTCCCATTTCATGCGAGGCAATTTGACTCGGTACGGAGTTTAAGAAAGAAAGAAAAACTTTTAAAATTTGTGATCTAAAATGAATGATAGAAATTTGTTAGGCTATAAATCATTTCATTAACACTCTATTTGGGTCATTGTTACCCATTGTTTCATAATGTACTGTATTGTACTATACTGTACTGTACTGTATTGTATGGTAAATACAATGTTTGGCTAGACTGTATTGTTTGCTGATGTTTAATAATATTTTTATTGTTTGGTTTGACTGTATCATACTGTATTGCAATTTATAAATTTACTAAAATATCCTTAATTATTATAGGACAAGAGGTTTGACTGGAATTAAATAATATAGGGTAAAGGGTAAAATAGTATTATGAAATATTAAGTAAGGATATAATTAGAAAAAGAAATTAAGTAACAATAGGAGCACACCAAATCGGTTCTTCCATAAAATGGGGGTTTTCATTGTTACGTAACAAAGAAATTTAACAATAAAATACAATACATTTTAAGTAACAATCAAAGCAAACATTGTATGTATGATAACAATACAATACAATACAATGGGTAACAATGATCCAAACAGAGTGTAAAGGGAAAATGGACATTTTAAAGTGAAATTGTTACTTAATATAAAAATGTGTCATTCTTTTTGGGACTGACTAAAAAAGAAAGTAAGTCATATAAATTGGGACAGAGGGAGTATTAGTTATTGGATATTCACTTTATTGTATTGGTAATGGAGTATCCGTAACAATTATGTTTGCATTCAAAATCCAAAACTATTCGTATTGATGTTGTGTAGTTGAATTTTTTTAAAATATCGCTACTGGCTAAATTTGTATTCATGATATTTTTTTATGATTACTGTGAGATTGTTAGTATGGATATTGTATTCCTTAATTTTTTGTTTGTATTTGGGACATGCTATTATTATTGATATTTTATCCACGTACTTGTATTCATTCTATCTATGTATCCTTTTAAGACTATTGTTTTGGGTATTATAGTAATTGTAACAAGTTTTCTAGTTATGAATATTGTAAAGTCTCTATGTGTTTGTATTCAGTCCATTTAGTATGCTTTTGTTTAATATACTTTAATCTTTTTGTAGCAGTTTATTCTGCAAAGTCATCAATTTAACCTTATGAAGTTTTGATTTATCAGTAAAAAGGTCGGACATACATTATTTATTTTCATGTAGATTTTTTTTTTGTATCTATTCCTTGCGTTCTAGTTTGTATCTCTTCATAGAGTACTGATTACAAATGCTTATGATTGAAAATAAACTAAAACAAGTGGGTTCGTTAGTGGTGTTATAAATATAGATATAATATAACTTGACACCATTATTTCACAATAATTTAGTTAAACTTTGTATTAGAATAAAATATCTAAATTACCAAATTGCAGTTTATTTTTTTATTCATTCCATATTTATTCATCATAATTGCATTTTCAACAAATGTTGTATTGTATTTTGCTCATCTTGTATTTTTGTTTACTTTGTATTCTAAAAAGTTTTCAGTTTTTTTTAAAAAAAAATTGTATTCATCCAAATGGTATAACAAGGTTTGTGTTTTATGTGCTCACTTTAAACTTCAAAGTCACTTTGTAATTTATTTGTATGTGATTAATTTGTAATTCAATTCAAAGTCATATTACCATCCTTTATTTTTGGCTTAACTTTCACTAAATTGTACTCCCTCTGTCCAACAATACTTGTCCACTATTGACTTGACACACCCCTTAAGAAACAATAAATGGAAGGATGATTTTACTATATTACCCTTTGAATATAATAAATACAATGTATTGAAAAATGTAATAGGGAGATGACTATAATTAATGATAAGGGTAAAATAGGAACTAAGTGTAAAATTATCCATTGATTTCATAAAGTGGACAAGAATTGTTGGACATTTCAAAATAGTATAGTGGACAAGTATTGTTGGATAGAGGGAGTATTTTTATTCTGCAGAACGCGGATCGAGACAAATAGGTTGTTGGAATATCAATCCACTACCTTGTAGCCCTGCTCTTTTAAAGAAAGTTCCAAATTGTAAATTCTGTAGAGCCCAAAGATTTCATTATGAATCTCCCGATTTTTGTTGTAGTAATGGTAGCGTCAAATTAATTTTGCATCAATTACCTCATGCACTAAAGAGTCTCTATTTTGGCGTAACTAATGAATCCAATCATTTCCGTACTTACATCAGATCATACAATAATATGTTTGCCTTTACTTCATTTGGAGTAAAATATGATAAGGAATTAGCAAAAAGAAATCACGATATATATACATTTAAAGTTCAAGGACAAATGTATCATTTCATAAATAATCTCTTTTCCAATAATAATGAAGTGAAAAACTTACATGTTTACTTCTATGATAATGAGGATGATATAATTAACAAAATGATGTTCACCGAAAACCTTGAACGATCAGTTATTGCAAAGTTAGTAGATATCCTAAAGATTAATCCATATTCCATGTTTCTGAAATCCTTAACTGGCATTCCAAACTTATCTAACTTCTAAATTGCACTTAAACGTAATTCTACATTGGACCCACGAACACATAATTTAGCCAGTGTCTCAGAAATTACTGCTATATTACACTGTCTCATGCCGTGAGAATTGCTGTTATAAACTTCAAATTAGAGATGACGAAGAGAATGAAACTTTACATTCTAGAAGATTGTTCCAACATTATTCTGTGGACAAATTTATAAAAGTTGAAACACAACGACAAGGATAAAGAGATGCTTCAAATATATGCATAAAAACAATCCTTCCTGCTACCTTTTCTGGAGGTGCACGAGATATGCGTCGTTGATATATGGACGTCATCGCCTTAGTACAACAATTTGAAAAATCCGATATCTTTTTGACAGTGACATGTAATCCTTTATGGCCAAAAATCTAAAATTTCTCGTTACCAACTGATGAAGTTCAAAATAGACCAGATTTAATAAGCTGAATATTTAGAGCAAAGGTTGAAGGACTAAAGTTAGATATTTTTTAAAAAATATCTTTGAAAAAGTTGCCGCTTATATGTGCACTGGTGAATTTCAAAAGCGTGGTCTTCCCCATGTACATTTTCTTATCATACTTGCGGATGACTACAATTTATTAACACCTGAGGCTTATGATAAAGTTGTCTGTGCTGAGATACCCCATACCACAACAAATCATTATTTACATTCTTTAGTTATTAAACATATGATGCATGGTCCTTGTGGAATTTTAAATTCTAAAAGCCCATGAATGAAAAAGATAGGACAATGTAAATTTAAGTACCCTAAAAATATGCTAACGAAACATCCAAAGGTAAAAATTCATATCCAGTCTACAAAAGGCAAGACACGGAAAAGTATTTCAAAATTAGAACTCAATATTTTGATAACTCATGGGTTGTTCCTTATAATCCATATCTCTTAGCTAAATTTAACTGTCACATAAATGTTAAAATTTGCTCGGACATTAAAGCTGTTAAGTATATTTACTATGGACATGATAAAATTGTTTTTCATGTACATGATAATGATTCTAATACAGAAATAGATGAAATAAAAGGCTATCAATTAGATAGATGGGTTTCACCACCAGAAGCTATGTGGCGTTTGTTTGCTTTCCCTATTAATGAAATGAATCCCACAGTTTACCATCTCCAACTTCATCTCAAAGAACAAAAACTTGTCTCCTTTAAAAAAACTACAGATCTAAATACAGTCTTGAATAATCCTGCAATTAGAAGAACAATGTTAACAGAATTCTCCTCAATGAATAGGACAAACAAAAAAGCAAATGAACTCCAGTTATTGTACAAAGACTTTCCCCAATATTTCGTTTGGTCTACAAGGGATAAAATATGGACCCAAAGAAAACAAGACAACGTCATTGGCCGTATTGTTACCTGCCATCCAACAGAATGAGAAATATACTACCTTCAACTATTATTGATGAACATAAAAGGCTCAAAATCATACGAAGATCTAAGGGCTGCTAATGGAACATGTTATAACACATTCAGAGCCGTTACTGAAAAAATCAGACTGCTCGCTTATGACAATAACTAAGTTGAATGTATGTCTGAGGCAGCTAATTATCAAATGCCATAAAGCCTAAGACGTTTATTTGCAACACTATTAGTATATTGTAATCCTGCTAATCCCAAAGAATTATGGCAAACATTTGAACATCCTATGTCTGATGATTTTCCACTTATACCAAATATACAAACAGACAACATTTGTTATTTAGTTTTGGATGACATCAATAATATTTTACATTCAATGGGTCATAATATAAATGAATTTACACTCATCAAAAAATTCCTTTTCTTCTACATCTTTTACCATAATGCAGGAACCCAGAGACATCCATTTGGAACGAAATATAATAGTCACTACCGCAAATTTGTTGCTTCATACAAAATTAAATAAAGAACAACAAAATGCTTATAATGTTATCCTTAGTTGAATCTTCTTAAATAAATCAGGAGCTTTCTTTATTGATAGACCTGGAGGAACTGGAAAAACTAACCTATCGCTCCTTATTAGCTACTGTACGATCTAAAGGATTTATAGCTTTAGCTACTGCAACTTCTGGTGTTGCAACTTCCGTTCTCCGTGAAGGACGAACTTCTCATTCATGTTTCAAACTTCCTATTGACATAAGTGATAATTGTGGATGTAACATTAGCAAACAAAGTTCACTTGCTTCTTTAATTCGAGATGCAAAGCTAATAGTATAGGACGAAGTCTCAATGGCCAGGAAAAAACTTATTGAAACTTTCGACTTACTTTTAAGAGACATTATGAATATAAATACATTCTTTGGCGGAAAGTTTATTGTCACGACCCAAAATCACAAGTATATCAAGTAAATATCTTACATACTAAGTCTTTTACATAAAAATGCGGAAAACTAAAATACCACCCAAAGATTTAGTGTCATAAGTACAAGAGTTTCTAAAAGACGAGACAAGTCTGAAATTGTATGACAAGTCTAGACATAAGAAATATACTATCGGAATACCAAAATAACCTAATAAAGAGAGATAGTTGAAGGTGTGGGCCGCAAAATATCCAAACAGCTCGCCACAACTCCAAGATGATCCAAACTCAGACTCAAAGCTTCACGAGATGCACTCATACTCGAAATCTAATCTGCACCACAAAAGAGTGCAACAAGTGTAGTATGAGTATGAAACCACGTGTACCCAATATGTATCATAGACCGACAACGAAGAAGTAGTGACAGGAGTATATAAAAAAATAATTCTTTCATTTTACAAGTCAACATTATACTATCAGTCAAGTCTCATCAAATAAGGATAATCAATTATCACGCAATATCCAACCACCAATAAAGCACATAATCAACAAGAATGAGGGATGTAATGAGATGCAATGCAATGTGATACCATGAAATGATATGCCTCAAATGCCAATTACTCTCTCAACCGCATATACACGATACTACTCGAAAATACATCGAGAGTTCGTGACCCATGAGGGACTCGCGAGGTCCATATACCGACACGGACTATCTCTACGTGTCTGTGCGGACGATCTCAACACACTATCATAAAATCACAAAATCCCCAGCACGGACGATCTCCACGTGTCCAACTTATAATCATAACCAATTCATTGCACGGACGATCTCCACGTGCCCAAATTATAGTCATAACTCAATCTCAACACGGATGATCTCCACATGTTAGACCTTTACTCATACTCAATCTCATGTCAATGCATGTGCACAATATGTTATCAATAAAAGGGAGTGATGCATCATCTCAATAATTCAAATGTCTCTATGACATATAATCACCTCAATTATCACAATTATACGGGTTCAACAAAGAAATATAACCACAAAAAAAGAAATCAAGTCACTAAATACATCAGTTAATGCCCATATGCTTTGGCATTCTTGAATTACAATCTATCATATTATGGTAATAAACCTTTAATAACACCGGTACTCGTACCAATGCCCGTCACACCATTGGTACGAGACCCCCGTCTTTCGCCCTTACCCATTATCTATTCAATTTTCAATCTTTAATTAGAAAACGTCCTCAAAGAAGTCTAGGAAGTCTTAACATACCTCAAAAGTCGAACACGCGCCACGAATTCTTCAATATTTTTCCTTTCCTTTTCGTAAAGCTTCAAAGCATTTTCAATCTATCAAATATGTAATCCTCACAAGAATGCGAATCTAGTGACACCCATATTACTATATTTAGTTTCGGCTCGAAAATCGGGTCAAAAAGTCAACCGAGCCACTAAATTCGAATCTGAAATTTTCTTTCAGATTAAGTTCATCCATAATAAACCAAACTTGCATGCCAAATTTCAACTAAAACGGATCGTTATTCGACCCCCAAATCAAGATTTTATTCTAAGAACCCTAACTCTAGATTTTCTTAATTCAGTCCATATTTTACATGTTTCTACCTTAAAAATTTATTTAGAATCACGTACAAATTTCATAGAAAGGACGAGAATAATTACCTTAATGCTTTGGGATGAAATTTCTATTTTCCTCTTCTCTTTTTCCTTTTCTGTCTCACTTTCTATCTTTTTCTCTCCGCTGCGATTTTTTTTCTCTCTAGTTGCTGCGTGTGAATTGCTGTTGTTCACAGCAGCCAACCAACATTTTGCCCTTTTCTTTCCAATTGGGCGTAGCCCTATTTTTCTTTTCTTTTATTTTTTTTTCTTTTCTTTTCCTTTTAATTTTGGGCACATAATATAATTCTTTATTTAATCTAAAAATCATGTCACTTATTCCCACAAGTCATAAATTATTTATAAAAACTAAAATATATAAAACGATTAAGAGGATCATTACAGTTATCATTTTTGGAGGTGACTTTAGACAGACTTTATCCATCGTACAAAATTGCAGAAAAGAATGTTTCATTAATGAAAGCTTGTTAAATTCACTCATCTGGAGTCAACTTGAAAAATATCAACTGCTACAAAACATGCGCGCAAGAACAGATCCTGACTTCTGTAAATACTTACTAAAAATTAGAGATGACAAAGAAACCATGAATGAACATGGCAAAATTATATTGGAGTCTTTTTCTAATATATATTTCATTTTATCTGGTCAAATTATATTGGAGTCTTTTTCTAATATATATTTCATTTTATCATTTATGTTATGTATGACAAAACTTATCATTTTAATATCATACTATATAAAATTTATTCATTATAATATGTAAGTAGATAAATAGCTAACCAATATCATTTTATATTTTACAATAACACAAAATTATAATTTAAAATTAATAGTCAACCAATAACTCTATTTATATTTTGTAATAATATAAAGTTATTATTTAAAATGAAATATGATAGATAAATCTAAATAATGAAAATTTTCAAACAATAGAATAAAGTTTTGAAATAAATTTAATTTCAGAAATAAGTAAAATACATATTTATTTATACTATATTAAAAACAAATTAAAGTAAACATACTAGGTAAAGTGACAATCTATTAAAACCTTACATAATAATGTAAAAGAAAATGTAAGGATACTAATTAATGAATAATGAAATAACTATTAAGTTAGGAAAAAAATTAGAAAATAGCTTATAAATTACAATATATAAAAATTGAAGGAAGAGACCTCTTTTAAACAAGAAAGTATTTTTTTAATTATAACAGAAAAAGTCTTAAATTATGTATATCACATAGCTAATTAAATTTCAAGAAATAATGATACATTAAAATATAAAAATCTAAATAACATAAATTTAAAATCAATATTCTACATATTGAAATAAAAAAAAATCAACAGCTTTTGATGTCTAACATTAAAAAAATAAATTTATTTAAAATCAGACTAGCATAAAATAACTAAAATACAATAGAAAAAAATAGAGAGAGAGGGGTGGGAGAGAATATTTTGAACTAATTTTGAGAATATAATGAAGTAATCAGATAATATACATATTACTGTCAATAAAATTTAAATTGAAATGATTTGAACAAAAAAATAAAAAATAAAAATAAAAAACTCACGAGTAAAAAAATGTCTTATATTAATAAGAAGAGCACCTGATAATTATGTTATGCCAAATGATAAGCTAATATAAATCAATATTAACAATCTAATAGTATTAAATAGTAAATAATATAAAAAAATTATAAAAAATAAACATTATTTGATAATTTCATCGTTGTCTCTATTCAGGTAAACTTAATTATGGATATGAAGGGTATACATTTCATTGAGTAACATAGTTAATTTTTTTTTATTAAGGTTATATAATTTTACATGATATAACAAGACATCAAAATTTCAAATTATTAGAAATAATATTTGGATACTATCCGCGCATTGCGCGGGTATACATACTAGTTCCATTTACGAATGAGAAAGATTCATTAAATATTTTGTTCAAAGCTATTCATTCAAATTTAAACATGTTCAACGAAGATATGTCCTCCATAACATCTCGTGTTATCTTAACAATAATAAATGATTTTTCTGTTGAAATTAATCAAATGCTCTTTGATAAATTTTCAAGTGAGGCCATTACATTTGTTGGAATTGACGAAACTATTGAATCAAAAGATCAAATCGAATATGAAGATTTTTTTGCATACTCTAAATCCTTCTGGTTTGTCTCCATATAGGTTAATTCTAAAACAAAATAGTCCCGTTATTTTGCTACGCAATTCAAATCCTGCCGAAGATTTATGCAATAGTACACGACTCATTTGTCTTGATTTCAAAACTCAAGTTATTAGTGCCAAAATTGCCAATGGTGATTTTAAAGGAAAGCATGTTTTTATTCCTTGATACCACTGTAATGACCCTGAAGGTCATTTTGGTAATTTTTACAAAATAACCATTTCGCCCCTCTCGAGAGTTGCCCCGAATCATGTTTGAAATGTTTTCAAAGTTGGTTTTGTGAAAGTTTGAGTTAAAATGAGGTTTTTGAAAAGTTTTGAATTTAAAGGCTTAAGTTGCCAAATTTTGGGTTTTTGAGGTCATTCGGAGTTTCTGGACTTGGATGGGAATTTCGTCGATTCCATCAGTCCTGGAATGTGGATTTTGACCTAGGAGAGTTGACGGGGTCTGTTTTAGGGCTGTATCGTGGATTTGAGGTTCTAAGTTGGAAAAATTGTGGAATTTGACCATATAGTTGACTTTGGTCAACAATCAGAGATCCGATGCTCGGATGGCGATTTCGACATCTCCGTTGGATTTGGGGGATGATTTTAGGCCTAGGGGTGACCTTGGTTGAATTTTGAGAGGTCCCGAGCTTGTTTTGAGTTGTTAAGGCTTAAGTTAGTTTTATGGTGCTTTATTGGGTTTCGGGTCAAGGAGACCTCGAATCTGAATTCCGATTGTTCCATTGAGTCCGAAACGTTGAGTTTAGTAGGGTTGCATATTTGGTTTGTGTGCACGGGGTTCCGAACGAATCCCAACGGTCTATTCGGAGAATTGAGAAATTGCTGATTTTGCTCCTATCTGGTACCAACCATTTTGGCCTCCGCATTTGCAAAGGGTTGTTTCCCGCGTTCGCGAAGGGCAAGGTTGGTGATCTCCGCGTTCGCGGAACAGGGTCCACGTTCGCGGAACAGGGTCCGCATTCGGGAAGGGTCGGAGTTTTATTCTCCACGTTTGCTGAGTGTTGGGACCCTCGGTCGGGTGTTGGTCTCTGCGTTAGCGGAGGGAGTTCCGAGTTCGCGAGCTAAGTTGTCCTCGTTCGCGGAGGTTAAATTTTCCCTTAACAGTGTAAATTCGGGAAATGTCCCATTTTCAATATTTTGGAGCTCTATTGGACGATTTTTGAATGGGAGTTTCTTGGGAATCAGTGTGGGTAGGTGATTTTAACCCTTGGTCTTGATTACCCAATGCTTTAAACATGATTTTGGATTGGAAATTGAGATTTTAAAGTGTGTTTTTTGGTGATTTTGGAAGAACTCCGAAAATTTGTGTAAAGGGGAATTGAAGGCTGTTTTAAGCTTCTTTTTCAATTGGATTTTTCACCATTGAGTTCCTAATGTATTGAGGATCCTTTTTATGAAAGAAATCCTGGATTCAAACCCCATTTTCGAAATCGAATTTTTAGGTTGTTTTACCTCTTCTTTCCGAATTTCGTGTTCTTGGTATTATTAGACCCGAAATATGATTAGATTTTGTTATTTGAATAGATTGTGTTACTTTGGATTGCTTATGGAAGGGGAGAACTCCTATTGTTGATTGATTTCGATTCAATTAAGGCAAGTGAACTCTTAAAAACTTGTAAATCTTTTAGAATTTCGACTTCTTTACTTAATTGTGTTGGGGGGTAATGGGATTGAGGTATTGGGTGAGTTCTTGCATGAATCAATTGAAATAATAATCGGTGGGGTTAATAAAATGGTTTGTGTGCTATGTGATAGGCCAATGTGTGATTGGGCCATGGACTTGATATTGTTGTAAGATTGATGTATTGCTATGATAGTCTCGATGTGATTATGAACGTGTTGAATATGGCTTTTGCTCATTGTGGGTTATGAGACTAGACTTGAGAACTTTTACTTATCGATTGATCCTACTTGTGATGAAAGTAGTATAGGAATGGAGACTAGGCAGTTGACATCTTTGATATATTGTGAATATTGAGACTTGGATTGTTGTCTTTGATATATTGTTGATAGTGTGACGTGATTTGCATTGATATGGATTGTGTTGTGATTGTGACACTATCACTCATTCTCATTATCTGTGTGAACATGCTTGTGTGCATTGGTTCTGGAAACACTATGATGAGACACTTGATGATATATGCCGATGGGAAATGGTTCCGGCGAGTGATATTATATGTCGATGGAAAATGATTCCGGCGATGTCGATGGGAAATGGTTCCAGCAATTGATGTTATATGTCGATGGGAAATGATTTCGGCAGATACATGGTCCATATATGGTCCCCATGTGATCCGGTCTGAGATTCAGCGGATGTGTATCGTATGACAGACATGCATTATTTACTTGGCATTGCATTGCATTGTCTGATCCTTGCTATTGTTGTGCTATGTTGTGCCTTATGACCCTGAGATTTGTTGATATTTGAGTTGAACTTCCTTGTTGAACTGTTGTTGAACCGTATTTGAACTATTACTGAGCTGTTGAGGATCTATTGTTGACTTGTACTATTTGGTCTGTGATTTGGAGATCTGTTAGGTTGGGCTGAGTTTCTATGCAGGTTGTAGTTATTGGAGGTTCGGTTGGAAGTTAGGGTTTCGTGATTCTTTTAGCTTTGCTTCGTTTTATTAGTTGATTTGCTAAGTATCGTGTTGTTTGGTACTCACCCTTGCTTATACACTTGTGTAGGTTCCGAGCCCGGACCGTGATTTAGCTCTTCCTTCTTCCTACTCCGAGGCTTTTTAAGGGATCTTGAGAGGTTCGACATTGGGGAACTCTCTGGACCTTTTTACTTATGTCTTGTTCTATTTGAGATACAGACTTTGAGACTTGAACTTTCATTTCAATTCTGTAATAGAGGCTTGTACATGTGACAACCAGTCTTGGGTTTGGCTTAATAGATGAAGTCTTCCGCTTTTGTTTATCTCTTTCGTCATTTCTGTTGTTTTCTTCCGCTTGTTGGGTTTTAGGCTGACTTGTCCTGGTGGGATAGGACAAGTGGCATCACATCCGGTTTTGGATCGTGAGAACCATTGTTATCTTCACAAGATGCAAAACTACCCATTTCATTTAAAAGAACACATTTCTCAATTCGATTAGCTTCTGCTATGACAATAAATAAATCTCAAGGTCAGGCACTTGATTTTGTTGGAATTTATTTGTGCGAGGCTGTGTTTTCTCCTGGGCAACTTTATGTCCCTTTATCGCGAGCAGAAATTCAGACAATGTTAGAATACTAATTCGACCACCAACCGAAGACAATCATGATGATCACGCTACTTACAAAATAGTGTGTATCGAAATTATTGAAAAGGCATTCTCTTAACTTGTTGGATTATATAAAAGATATAATAACTTGATATTATGTGAGTTATTATTTCAGTTCTTCCATTTATAATTTGATCATTCTCCCTCTCTGTTGCTAATTTACTATATATTTACCTTTGTTCTTTGCTTAATTTTTTTTAGAAAATGGCACAAAATCTTCAGGTACATGAAATAACTCCAAAAACTGCACTTTGGAGCTGTAAGGTATAGATTGTGGATATATATGGACTAACAGAAAGCAAAGAAAGAAAGATGAACTATCTAAACATGCTCGTGCAAGATGAACAAGTGCACCTATTGTTTCTCCTCTTGTTTATATTTTGTAAGATTTAATTATTCCATGTTCCAAATCCCCAGTAAATAGTACAGAAACAATCTTTTATGTTAGCCACTATAATTGGTTTCTCAAAAATTGCACAAAAGCAATATAACTATTTAAAAAAAAACCCAATGATATCTATGTAAGAATTTAATACAACAATAACCTCGCAATATTCCTTTTCTATATTTGTTGCAATATTGTCTTTTCCATATTTGTTACCACTTCTTCTTACATTTATGGTATTCAAGTATAATTTTCATATAAGAAGTATCTCTAAACTCATACTCTGGTATCCATTACTTACATGAAAATCAAACAAAGGCCACTGTTTATGCCGATGACATTCACAATAATTAAATTTTAGTTATAATATATATATAAATAATTTGGATGACTCAAAATTTCATCTAAATCATATAAATTGAAACAAAATGAGTAATATTTATTATCTGAAAATTATGTAAAAAGTACTATAAATCATAATAATTAACAACTTAAATATGTAAAAGCTTTATAAAAAATATTTTTGACTCTAATTATATTGGTACCACATAAATTGGGACAAAAGGTATAATATATATCCAAAAATAATTCCAAAAAATTTGTTTAAGTCTCAAAATTTCATGTGTGTTACATATATTGGGACAAAAGGAGTAATATGTATGATATAAAATTGCATAAAAAATATCAAAAATTATAATAATTAACAACTTAAAATACTTTTAAAAACAAAAATTATGGTAAAAAGTACTAGGTATTACAATAATTAGCAACTTAAAATCTTTTTAAAAATCATACAAAAAATTTGATTGGCACTCCAAATTTGGGACAAAAATAGTAACATATTTTGGGCTCGTGCACATAAATTGGGATAGGGAAAATAACATATATTATCTAAAAATTATGTTTAAAAAAACACTATAAATCACAATAATTAGCAACTTAAAATATATAAAAATCATATAAAAATTTTGATTTTCAGAATTTCATTTGAGTCATATAAATTTGAACAGAGAATGTGACATGTATTAGGCCCGTGCTGGCACGAGATTCCGCATCTAGTTCTAGATAAAAATCTAAGAAATATTAGCAATTGTTACATTAATAATAATAATAATAATAATAATAGTAATAAAAATAATAGCAAATAATAATAATAGTAGTAGTAATAATAATAATAATAATAGTAATAATAATAGTAGTAATAATAATAATAATAATAGTAATAATAATAGTAATAATAATAATAATGATAATAATAATAATAATAATAATAATAATAATAGTAATAATAATAATAATAATAATAATAATAATAATAGTAATAATAATAATATTAGTAATAATAATAATAATAATAGTAATAAATATAATAGTAATAATAACAATCGTAATAGTAAGAATAGTAATGACAATAGTAATAAGAGAAAATGGTCTAAAGCTCCTCCAACCTATACTCGAAATCTCAACTACACACTCCAACTTCACGGGTGTCCTATCACCCCCCATGAACTGTTTTAAAAGAAAATAAATAAACCCTTAATGCTGAGTTGGCTAAAAAAGTGCATTTCACTCTCTTTGAGAGAGTGAAAAGAGCGTAAAATCTGCTTTTATTTTTATTTTTCTCTCTTTCTAATTAAATCAAAATAAGATCCTCCACCCCCCCCCCCCACACTTCTTCTTCTTCACCCCTCCCCCCCATACTTCTTCTTCTTCACACCCCCCCCCCCATACTTCTTCGCCCTTTTGCTTTATTGTTTTTTTCATCACAAATTTCTACGAATTTCTTCAGAAATTCTGCATATTAATCCTCTCTTACCCATAATCAAAACACCTTTAAATAAATTTAGTTATCACTCCCCAATCAAAGTAATAAAATAAAAATTTGATGTTCTATATAGGTTATTCCTTTCCTTGTTCTATATTCATTTATATTGGACTAAATTTCATTTATAAGTAAAATTCTAAATCAAAGATACCGGCCATAGAGACTTTTACTTGTCAAAAAAATTCATTATCTTTTCTCTTGCCGGAATGTCAATGGAGGACAAGTGGGTTTGATAATGGTGATGTTCTTGGTGATAATGGTGGGTTTGTAATTGACATATAATAAAAGAAAAGAAAAAGTGGGAAAAATAATTAATTTATCTTGTGGCATTGACATGGCGCTGACATGGCATGTGTCTGTGTTACACCACAATATACTTGAGTGACTATGTCATTTTAGGTTGGAATTTATTTCCTTTTAAAATAGTTCAGGGGGGTAATAGAACCCCTGTGAAGTATGAGTGTGTAGTTGGAAATCCGACCGTAGATTGGGGGGGGGGGGCTTTTGGCCATTTTCTCATAGTAATAATAACAATAGTAATAATAATAATAATAGTAACAGTAATAACAATAGTAATAATAACAATAGTAATAATAATAATAATAGTAATAGTAATAGTAATAATAATAGTAATAATAATAATAGTAATAATAACAATAGTAATAATAATAGTAATAATAATAATAGTAATAATAATAGTAATAATAATAGTAATAATAATAATAATAGTAATAATAATAATAGTGTAACGACCCGTTAGATCATTTTGAATACTAGAACTTCTTATTTCATAAAACTCTTCCGATATATCTTAAATGGGTATTTCGAACTATTC
Organism: Solanum appendiculatum; assembly: GCA_018342035.1. Lineage (NCBI taxonomy): Eukaryota > Viridiplantae > Streptophyta > Magnoliopsida > Solanales > Solanaceae > Solanum > Solanum appendiculatum. Next base: position 260,889 of record JAGDQO010000372.1, read on the forward strand.
GTAACTATAATGATATAATTAATGGGGTAATTTTAATAATTAACTTAATTGATGGTTAAAGAAAATAACATTAAAATTAGTAGTGGATCATTTTCACCACTTTTATAATTAATCTTTTATAATAATTAGGGTAGAAAATAATATGTAGAAGGAAAAAGAAAATTTAAACGAGAAAACACTACCTATGGCGGCTACCAGAGAAGACGACATCCAGGTAATATTTGTTGAATCTTCAATGTTCTTAAGTAATAGTAGGGGTGATTTATATTATTATTATATATGTGGGATTGGAAAACGGTGGGTAAGAATGATTAGTATTAATTTATGGTGTATTGGTAATTGAAAGACGAGAAAGGATACGAGTGCTTGAGGTAGGTGCTAACCACTTTTAATATACATGTTGTGATGATGAATAGAGGTCATATGGCAATTACGATGTTGGAATTATGAAAAAGAGAAAGAAAAATTGTAATGGTTGCATGAGGTGACTATGCAGAAGAGAGAAAGTAAATGGTGTTGCTTGTTGTGACGTAAAGGACATGGTCAATCATTGATTGCCAATGAATTTGATAATTGGGTTGACATAAGAGTACTAACTACTGTGTATAATGATTCATTCCTTTCCGTAGTTGAAAGTTGAAATGGAACGTTCGGTATGGTACCATAATAGTTTAATTTAATTCAAGTTTTGATATATTCATATAGGTAATTAAATGTTAGATGTATTGTATAATTTGAATATCATTAAAGTTATGATAATTGGAGGAATTGAGACTTACCTTAGGCTTAAACTTTAGGAAAATAACTATACATTTGGGTGAGTTTTTGGGTCTAGGATAGACATATAAGTAATATGGGTGTCTATGGACTCGTTAACTAATGAATTTTGCATACTTGATAGATTGGAAATGTTCCAAGGCATTGAGGAAAGGAAAACCATTGGAGAATTAACTTGCTTGACTCCGGTTCTTCGGTGGAGGTAGATTATGGTTTTATTCTATGTGATAGAGAGACTCTTAATAGGGATTGATAGTCATTGAGTGATGTTGTGAAATTTTCTATGTACTTGGTTGTTGTGGCTTGGATGATTCATGTGTTGTTGTGATTGGTCTGTAATCCCAAGACCACAAAATCTATAATCTTGAACTTGCTTATTTAAAGTGATGCCTTGAATAAAGAAGGCTTAGTGAAATATTGTCAAGGAAGTGAAAAGATATGATAAAGAATAACAAATGAATTAACGATATAATTGGATCGGGTGTCACGTTCCGACACGATATTTTGGATCGGGTGTCATGTTCCGACATGGTATTTTGGATCGAGTGTCACGTTCCGACACGGTATAATCGGATCGGGTGTCACGTTCCGACACGGTATTTTGGATCGGGTGTCACGTTCCGACACGATATTTTGGATCGGGTGTCACGTTCCGACACGGTAAAATTAAAGGAAAATAAATTAAAGTAACTTAATGTACTCAATCTCAAAGAACCCAATTTCCAAAAGAGTGTGGTGTGGAGGCATGAGTCCTCATGTGTGTTCTTGATATTGTTGACTGATTATGTGCTTGATTCAGTGTTGTTGTCACTCGTTCATGTGGTTTATTGCTTGCCACCTGCTAAGTGCTATAGTTGATTTTATACTATTACTTTATGCATATCAATTTCTATTTTGAGTCGGTCGATGATATCTACTCAGTACATGTTGCCTTGTACTGATCCCTACTTGTATTGCCCTTCGTTTTCCTTTTGTGGAGTGCAGCGAGTGCACCAGCAACTCCGACTAGCCTTGAACTCTAGCCAGTCTTCAGCACATCAGGTTCGAGGGTGAGCTATTCATTCTAGCTCGTGTGGATTCTCTCAGTTAAGGCATGATGTCCACATTTTTCGGACACGAATTAGTTTGTTGATCTATTTTGGTGTATTTGATACTCTTAGACTTAGTATTTGGAGATTAGATGTCCTTGATGTGATGACTTTTAGGTTTTGGGAAAACAATTTGTAATAGAACCTTGATGATTTTTATTATTTACTTTAATAAGGTTTGAGCTTCCGCATTATGGTTATATTTCGTAGTTGAATAATTAATATAAATTATTTACTATTACTATTATAATTATTACTATAATTACTATTACTATTATTATTATTATTATTATTATTATTATTATTATTATTATTACTATTATTATTATTACTATTATTACTATTATTATTATTATTATTGTTATTATTATTATTACTATTATTACTATTACTATTATTAGTATTATTATTATTATTATTACTATTATTATTATTACTATTATTACTATTATTATTATTATTATTACTACTATTATTATTATTATTATTATTATTATTACTACTACTATTACTGTTATTACTATTACTGTTATTACTATTACTATTATTACTATTACTATTATTATTATTATAATAATAATAATAATAATAATAATAATAATAATAATAATAATAATAATAATAGTAATAGTAATAGTAATAGTAATAATAGTAATAGTAATAGTAGTAATAATAATAATAATAATAATAATAATAGTAATAGTAATAATAGTAATAGTAACAGTAGTAATAATAATAATAGTAATAATTACTATTACTATTATTACTATTATTATTATTACTATTACTATTATTACTATTACTATTATTATTATTATTATTATTATTATAATAATAATAATAATAATAATAATAATAATAATAATAATAATAATAATAATAGTAATAGTAATAGTAGTAATAATAATAGTAATAGTAATAATAGTAATAGTAATAGTAGTAATAATAATAATAGTAATAATAGTAATAATAGTAGTAATAATAATAATAATAATAATAGTAATAGTAATAATAGTAATAGTAATAGTAATAATAATAATAATAATAATAGTAATAGTAATAATAGTAATAGTAATAGTAATAGTAATAATAGTAATAGTAATAGTAATAATAATAATAATAGTAATAGTAATAGTAGTAATAGTAATAGTAATAGTAATAGTAATAATAATAATAGTAATAATAATAATAATAGTAATAGTAGTAATAGTAATAGTAATAGTAATAGTAGTAATAGTAATAGTAATAGTAATAGTAATAATAATAATAATAATAGTAATAGTAATAGTAATAATAATAGTAATAATATTAATAGTAATAATAATAATAATAATAATAATAGTAATAGTAATAGTAATAGTAATAATAATAGTAATAGTAATAATAATAGTAATAATAATAGTAATAATAATAATAATAATAGTAATAATAATAATAATAATAATAATAATAATAATAATAGTAATAATAATAATAATAGTAATAATAATAATAGCGGTAGTCCGCCATAATAACCTTGATCTAGATCATTGTACAGAAGACAATCGAAATGCTTAAGAAGAATCTTATTTTCATAATAGCTGTATGGTAATCTTTTACCCAAGCAAAGGGCCTGTCAAGAGTCAAATTAAAGCTTGAATAATCTAGATTTGAAGGTTCTAACCGGGATTTATCTGCCCCTTTTTCTCCTCATAACGGGGTCTTACTTTTCCACGGCTTATCAAACCCAGATTCATTCAAACTTTCATTAGATCTGACTGTACCACCATCTTGGAACCAAGCTAGGATGAACTTAAGATTGATCTTTTACATCTAAATTGAGTCTAGCTTACTTTCATAGTTACCAACGACTTCTTTAGTATAATTCTACCATAGATATGATATGTTTAGCCTATCATTAAACTGAATGAACAAATATGAAATAAAAAGTAAAGTACTTACCCAGATCCACCACCTATGTTTTCCTCCAAAAGCTTGAAGATTTTTTATTTATCTTTACAAAAGAGAGAAAATATTACAACTGCCTAAAAAAGACTTGCTTCTCTAAGTGAAGGAAGTCTGTTTAAATAGAAAAATAAAAATAACTATTTCTACAGTGACCCGACATCAATGGGTCCTACGCACTTATTTCATAGTGCGATGTTACAGTGTATCTACTGTATCTTCGGGCCCCTACGGCGGCTTTACTATTTCAAAAAGCCAAATTATTGTTGAGCTTTTCCTTTGATTTCTCTAAGCAATTTTTCTGCTTTAAGCAAAGCTTCTTCTGTTGACATATCATCTGGATCTTGAGCACCTTGAATATCTTCGTTGCTATTTTCACTTCTCATTGAGGTATCAGATTTATCAAACTGATTAATTGAAGAAAGCAAATTCTTCTTTACTTCTTCAAGATATTTCTCAATCATTTCAGTTTTATCACCCTCCTGAACTGAGATTCTTCTAGCCATATGTCTCACTGAAAAATCATCTATAATTTCTTTCATTGGAGTTTTTGAATACTCCTGAATTGTGGAAGTGATTTCATCAACTAACTCTTGTCCAAATAATTCTTTGGTCTTGGGATCTTTTTTCATTAATTTATCCCAAAAATTATTATAAAAGATTCTATATAAACAAGGAATCTGTTCTTCATTAAAACCCAATTCGGGAGTCCATTTATGAATCCATTAAATTGAAAATTCAATAAAGAAATAAATATGATCAATATTTTCTAAAGAGCTAATATGCTCTCGTGAGTATAACTCAGACAATTTCGGCGAAACTTTCACCCATTCTTTGTATAACTTTAAAAATAAAGGAGGTAAAATCTTTACCGTTGGACCGTGGTATGACCATCATGACAAAAACCAATTTGGAATTTGCTGATCAAATATCTTTGAACAAATCTTCACAAACCAAGTATGTTTGTGTCTCTCATTATTGTAGTATAACACTTTATCAAAAGCTTGGATATAATCCCAATAAGTGAAATTCATCTTCACTTTATTCAGACTTATCTGTCATTCTTTCATTGTTGAAATTCCCCATTCTTCTACAGATATAATCTGTTTTATGATAATTTTTGAAAAATTATAAGAATTTTCACTCGAGTTATATCCCGAGAAGTGCTGAAAATCTGCACTACCAGTTTCTTTAAGAATTGTCTCATAGTAAGACCAAGTCTTATATGACTCTCCTGGATAATATAAACCAGTAATTAAATACCTTTGAAATATCTTCCAAGGTTCTTCTTTTCGCTGAATCTCAGCATTTTCAACTGGAAATATCATTTCCTTTTTACTTACTCTTTCGTAAGCCTTGATATCATCGTTTTCTTCTTGAGCTATGGAAGAGAAGGTATCTTTTCTCTTTTGAGATTCCATATATGCTTGCAATTGAGCATGTAATGGATGATCTTTTGGAATATCTTCCAAATGAACTGATGATGATATTTGAGAAATCTTCTCATTTATCAAAGTTTTATTTCCCATTTGTATCACTGGGAAACTTTGTGAAGACGATCCATATGAGGATGCCTGAGAGTATGACCTTGGTTGATAGGATGTTCTTCCTCTTCCTCGACCTCTTCCTCGATAATTCGAGGATATCATTCTGCAATAAGAATCACCAAAACCAATCTGATGAGTCTTCATAATAAATATCATCATTGTACGCATCTCCATAACTATAATAAAAAATAGAGAAATCTTCTCTTGCAATTTCATCAATAATTTTATCTAATATAACCTCTTTTATATCTCGAGGTAAAGGTATAACTTGAAGAATTGCTAGTAAAGTAGGATTATCTATAAAGCAATTATAAACGGAAGAACTCATTGTAAAAACTCTCTTGATAAAAAATCAGGTAAGGAGTTTTCACTTCCTTTCTTATAAACTATTTCGAAATCAAAAGGAGCCAGCTGTGCCTGCCATCTGGCAAATATTAATTTAGAAGCATCATGTTTAAAATCTTTATTAAACATAAATTTAACTGCTTGAGCATCAGTTTTTATCAAAAACTTTTGATTATATAAATCATCTTGAAATTTAAGAACGCATTTAACAATAGTTAACATTTCATGCGCAACAGTGGCATATTTCTTTTGAGCCTCTGTCCATTTACCAGAATGATATCTAATCAGATATTCAATTTTATCATGAGGATTAATTTGTTTCAAAATCCCTCCATAACCAGTATTAGACGCATCAGTCTCAATAATCTTTTGCCAAGCTGGATTAGCAAGAGTCAAACAAGGCAAATCATTAATCTTTTGTTTAACAAATTGAACTAAAGCAGTATGTTCATTAGTCCAAGGAGATTTATAATCCTTTTTTAACCTGTCAAATAATGGAGCTAAATCTCTAGACAGATTCTTATAAAACGGAGAAATATAATTTAAACTTCCAAGAAATCTTTGCAACTGAGTTCTATTAGAAATAACATCAGGAAATTTTGATGCAAAATCAATAGACCTTTGAATGGGAGTTATCTTCCCTTGACAAATCAAATGACCTAAAAATCTTACTTCTGTTTGAAATAAGCTCATTTTTGGTTTTGATATTACTAAACCAATTTGAATAACAACCTTTTTAAAGATCTCCAAATGCTTAATATGCATTTCAACAGTCTTTGAATACACAAGTATATCATCAATATACACAATAATAAAATCCATATAAGGATTAAAAATATCATTCATAATCTTCTGAAATTCAGAAGGTGCATTTTTCAATCCAAAAGGCATAACATTCCATTCATACTGTCCAAACGGAACATTAAAAGCAGTTCTATAAGAATGCTCTTTATAAATCTGAATTTGCCAATAACCAGATTTTAAATCAAATTTTGAAAATATATTGGCATCATATAATCTTGATAAAAGATCCCTTTTATTAGGAATAGGGTATCTAATCCATTTAAGAAATTTATTAAGAGGTTTATAATTAATTACCAATCTTGGAACACCTCTTTCTTTTTCAGCAGCATTATTAACATAAAAAGCTGTACACGACCAAGGAGATTTGGACGGTTTTATCAAATTCTTTTGTAAAAGATTATCAATCTCTTTTTTACAAAATTCAACAAGTTCAGAATTCATTTGACATGGTCTCGATTTAGTGGGAATATTTTCCTCCACAAAATCCTCTTCATAAGGAAGAGTGACAATATGTTTCTTTCTATCCCAGAAAGCACTAGGATGATCTGCACAAATATCAACAGATAATTGATCAGTGATTGATTTAATTTTTTCTTGAATTTTTACTGATTTCATTGTTTCAAATATATTCATACTATAACATTCAAATTGCAAATTATCAACATGTTTTTGCTTCATATCAATCAAAGCACTAATCTCTTTAGAAACAGGGTTAGTTATGAATTAGAACTTAACCTGTTTATCACCTTTTCCTGCAGTAAATCCTTTAGCATCAATATGAGAGAAAAGATAAATAGCATTTATAAACGGGGTTCCTAATATTATAGGAGGATATAACTGATTTTTAACCAAAAAGAAAAAGTGAGGAATACACACTTTATTTTGGCAAATACTCACATTGGACAATTTGTATTTAATATCTAAAGAATGTCCAGAAGCAGATTTCACAGTATGAGTAGTTTTTTGAAAATATTTTGAAGGAATTAATCCTTCTTGAATGCAGCTTACATCTGCACCACTATCAATCATGGCAACATCAGTCACCGAGAAATTATTATCAATTAAAATAGTACATTTAACATACCATTTATGAGCAGTAATTACTTGCATCATTCCAAGAAAAGAATTGGAATTATCATTCATTTTTTCAAAATGATTTTCTGGTAAAACTTCATCGTTTTCAACGACGTTTTTTCCTTTGTCATTAGATTCCTCAGTTAAAGAATGAACTTTCTCCACCTGAGTTATCCTATGATCGCAGACAAGTTGATTCTGCTTAATCAATTTAATTTCTTTTTTTAATTTTTCAATTTCTTCCTTTAAATCATCGAAAGAAGAATCTCTTATCACAACATTATTATTCTTTTTCATCAAACGATTATTAACTTCGTTAATAGAATAAGGAGGCTGATAATCAAAACTTCTAGGTTTTTCAAAAGTTTTTTGAGAAGCTGAAGTAGTCCCTTTCGAGGCTAATTCAATAATCTTCTCCCGAAGTTTATTATCAGTTACTTCTTTTAATAATTCTATAACATTATCAGAAGTAAGAGTATTAACATTCAAATCTTGAAATTGAGCCTGCAATTTATAAAATTCATCATTTTCACAGACACAATTATTATCATCACATTTATCACAATTATTATTACAAACCTGTTCATCTTCTGAAAAGTCGATTAACTCAACCTCTTCTTCAGAATCACTTACCGAATTATAATCGGATTCGGAACCAGATGTGTATAACAATCCATGAAGTTTATCATATAGACCTTCATCCAATTCTAAAGCTTTAAGCTTTTCAAGCTTACAATTAGGAGCAATATGACCATATTTCCACACTTATAACATTTAATCTTTGCCAAATCTCTTTTCGATCTATTTTTGGCAAATCTTTTTTCTCTTCGAGAGCTCTTTCTAGCTTCTCTTTCTTCTTTAGATCGTTTTCTCGATCTTCTCCTTCTTTCATAAGTCTTCTCAGACTTATCTTTTCTTTTGCTTCTTCCAGAAACATCCGGAAGACCAAATTGAGAACAAAAATCACCCATCTGATTTTTCTCTCTCATTCTATCCATTTTCAATTGTCTAGATAGTCTCAATTCATTACACAGATTCAATCCTTCCTGTGTACAAATACCTATCATTTTTCCATATGTTAATGCATCATAATGGATTTCCCCACTATTATCGCTTCTTAAAGCCCTTTTTACTCTTTCTGCAAAGAGTGGAGGAAGACCATCTATAAACTTGGCTTTCCAATAAACATAATTATTTTCAGGTAATTCCATTACCCTACTTAGGTACGTATCTTTGTACCATCTGAATTCACTCAAAGTCCTGCAACAAAGACCATTTAACAAAGTTCGCACTGTTTCATGCTGGTTAGTATAACGACCATTAAAATGTTCTAAAATTGTAAGAACCAAAGTATAAACAGCATCTTCTCTATTAGAGACCAAAGCCATACCTAAATTATCCACTCCTTCATCTGGAGCTCTAGCATTTATCACCAATGCCTTTTCTTCTACTGATAAATAATTATCCCACCAGCCTCTTAGTTGACCAGTGAATCCTGCAACAATCATTTTACAGATATTCCTATCTGTGTTATTCACACTTCTACAAATAGTAGAATACATCAACATCCGATGCACTAGAATGGTTAACTATCTATCTGTTAAACCATCAAGATTCCACTCATAAATCTCTGTCCCGCTGTAAGACGTATTAGTCTGATTCCAATCTCTTTCTTCAATAAGAACATCTTGAGGAGTTGGACGGGGATAATAAAAAGTTTGCATACGAGGTTTTTCAGCAAAACCTTTTTTAAAATAACTTTTTAATTTATTCATTTCAGAAAAAATCTCTTCTTTATGATTACCAGATTCCTCTAAAGTTTTTACAAAATCTTCAGATAAATGAATCGATTTTAATTTTAAATCTTTAAATCTGCTAGTCATTTTTTCAAAATTTTCTTCTAGCAAATCTTCTAAATCATTTTTGTTTTTAAAATGAAATCCTTGAATATTAGGAGGTCTTTGAATATTAACAGATACTGTTGGAACTGGAACTTCCTTAGTAGCCTGTGAAGTAGAAGCCACTTCAGTTTCCTTTTCCTTTTCAGTCTTTTTTATTTTTTTTCAAAATATCTTTAACTAAATCAGTTAAATTTTCAATTTTTTCATCTAGGGAACTTATATGTTCTCCCAAAACTTTGACATATAAACTCAAATAATTATTTTGAGAAATCAATTTATTAATTTCTTTAACACTAACCAAAGCTATTTCTAAATCAATAAATTTTTGAAAAGCTTCAAAGGTAATCCCAGTATTATTGGGTAACATAAAAAGATTTTGCGGAGGGTACATCACCTTTGTGATATTTTCTGCAGAATCTTTATAAGATCTTGTTAAAACATTTATAAATAATGGAATATAAGTAGTTATATACCAAGGAACAAAATGCACAATTTGATTATGCAATGCACAGAATTCATAAAATTCTTGAGAAATATTATTCAAATCTTCTTTTGAATATGAATTGAAAAACCAAGTTTTAAACTTGTTCCATTTTTCTGAGAAAAATTCATTTTGAATGAACCTTCTTGCCTGTGAACCAGGGCTAAAATCAATTTGTTGTGGAATCATTAAAACTCATTTTTATCATATCCCATCTCGGATGCAGTAGGTATATCTCCTGCTTGTGACGCAGATATTTCATCTCCCTGCGTATTAACAATTTGAACTATATTTGTTCTTGGGTCTACCTTTATCACTTCTTTTACCTTTTTAACAGGTTCCTCTGTTACCAAAGTATGCAAAGAAGCAGGTCTACTTCTTGCTGATCCAAATCTTGAATCTAAAGGAGAAATATGACTTACCATCGGTCTTTGCAATCTTGCTTTAGAGAAAGATTGTCTCGAGTAAATTGTAGATCTATCATTAAATCTACCTGTATTACTGTCATTAAACTGTATAACAATTCTCCCATCCATTTCTTGAGAAACATGAGAACAATCAGTATTACTGATTTCATTTGTCAATTGTTCAGGAGCTATAACAGATTTTAAAGTCCAAGTAGAAGGAAAATCAATTTCATCCCATAAAATAGTCTTTCTAGTAGAGATCTTGGATTTAGAGAAATATGTTTCTATCAGAACAGTTTGTTGAGAATTATCAAACAATTTACACTTTGGATTCAAAGTAGATAATAATCTGTAATAAATTCTATAAGACAAACATAATAATTCAGAACCAGGCGCATAATTATAACCATGCGTTTTAATATTTAAAGTCAAATCATCAAGAATATTAACATCTGATAAAGATAATTGCAAATTAGGCTGAGTATTAAAATAAACTGGCCCATAAGCAACAGTTGATTCAATCGAACCAATTAATGACTGTCTGAAATTATAATTTCTAGCATCACGCAAAGCAGCCATAAAAGTTTCAGGTAACCCTTTCAGAGTTAAAGGTTTAAAAGCAATCTGCACCATGCCAATATGCATATAATTATAACGATTGCGATACATATTAATATTTCTTTCACTTAACAAACGAATAGTCTGTTCAGAACAATTCAAAGCGATACTTTGTTCAGTAGTTTTTATCAATTGCTTAGGTGATAATCTATCAAACCATCCATAATCATAGATATTTTGTATTTTAACTTTAGGAATCGTCCACTTGTTTAACAAGTCTAAATCTTGAGGTAAATCTACCTCTTGTAATCTATTACTTTTAGTACTAATCATTCCCTGTTCCATACAACAGTTAGATATGCTTCAAACATATCTATGATAGATTTATAACTTTAAAAATCTTGATTACTATGATAGATTATTATGAAAATAATAATAATAATAGTAATAGTAATAATAATAATAATAATAATAATAGTAATAGTAATAGTAATAATAGTAATAATAATATTAATAATAGTAATAATAGTAATAATAATAATAATAATAGTAATAATAATAATAATAATAGTAATAGTAAATGATGATTTTTCACGTACACAAGGTAAAAGAAAACTTATCAACATTAATCTCCACATATTCAGTTAAATAATAATTTGAGGAAAATAGTAAATGATGATTTTGTTTATTGTAGGATGTTTTAATGAAAGCAAAAAATTCAATCAACATTTCTAAAGATCTTCATTCTTTTAATATAATATAGATAGATGATTTGCTAAGCCTAAATTAGTGTACATGTTTTTGCAGGTGTGTCTCACATCAATAATATGATTTTGAACCATATTCAATCTAAAGCTACTTTTTTGGGTCGAGTCAAAAATATATTTAAACAAAACAATCCAAAATAATAAACAAAATGTGAAATAATAATTCTATCTATAGGCTAAACTAATCAACAACCGAAATCAATATGTGATTTTGTACAATTTGGTCAAAAGGTCAATTCAAAAATAAGATTGCATCTCTACAACACATCACTAATATATTGTAACAAATTCGACTAACTTGAAAATATATTCTTCAGGATCGAATGAATTTCATTAAGTGTTCATTAGAGGATGAGATGGTTATTTTTCCTATGATATGGTCTTGGATAATATTCAATTTTAAAGCTAATCTTTGGATTGAGTTAAGATTATATTTAAAGCTAAATAATGGGAAAAATATGAATGTTAATAAGAGTGCAATCTTCATTTGGGTTAATACTTCCTGAGGAAAAACAGAAAGATAACACATAGTTCATGAACAAATAAATACACGCACTTATTATATTTTGTAGTCCTTTTCAATTTCTATTAGTCTACTACTACTGCGTATGCACAAATCATTCCAAAGTTTACTATCAACACTTTTTACACAAATGATCTATATAAAGAAAAGACAAAAGTTTCTCATACAATAAAAATTAATTCTTGGATCATACTAATAAAGAAGAAAAAAAATTTAAATAAAGATCCAAACTTTATGAACCTCATGACCACGAATACGTATGTATCTGTGATTTGGTCGGAGGCCACCAACTTTAAGTTGTCATGTAATTATTTAAACTAAAAACAAAGTTAATGTTAACAGAAAAGGAATATTTTACCAAAAAGAAAAGAAAAAACAAATCAAACAAATTAACAAATTTAACCGCCCAACCAGTTATCGCCGATGGAGCTATGCCATTAGAGGAGTAGAAGATGCTCAAAGTATTTTTGAGATTGACTCCTCCGAGGTTTTCTAGGGCTATAAGGGAGGATATCCACGAGTTCTTGACTACCTGCAGAGAGTGGTTGTATACTTTGGGTCTTGTAGAGTTGAGAGGAGCTGATTTTACCACTTATTAGCTTGACGGACCAACCAGGCAGTGGTGGCATTCGTTTATGGAGTGTAGACCAGTTGAGTCGCCTCTTGTGTTGTGGATTGAGTTTTTAAAGGCGTTCTTGGCTAGGTTTATACCAAGGTGCATCAGGGATCGACTCCGGGATCAATTTGCTAGGTTGGAGCATGGTTCCATAACCATATCGAGTATGCGGCTAGATTCCACAAGCTCTCTAGGTACGCTACTATGATTCTACCAACTGAGCAGAGAGAGATAGATGCTTTGTCCATAGTCCGAGGTTGCAGCTATGAATTGAGACTGGGTCTATGGCATTAGCGGATAGATCGTTCTTAGACGTTGTTGATAAAACCTATACTATGGAGGAGCTCCGTTGCGAGCACCAAGGGGATAGTGACAAGAGGGCTCTTCATTTGGATAGTTACAGAGGGTCCCATTCTAGGGGAAGGCACTCCTATGACAGGTTGTAACACATCGGACTTGGAAAATGAGGAAAATGCAGTTTTTGGGTTGCATGCATGACCTACGGTTGGTAGAAGCATCTACGAGCCGTAGATGGCATCCGTAGGTAGTGGGAAATGAAGTGAAATTTCTTGAGGAAAGGTTAGGACCTACGGTTGCCATGTACGGTCCGTAGGTAGACCTACTAACTATACATGGGCCCTGTCAATTGATGGTCCAAAACCAAAGTTTCTGAATCTACCTATGGTTGACCAGAACAGTACGTAGTAGGACCTACGGACCGTAGGTGAGGCTTGACAGGTATTTTAAAGGGGCTTTTGGATCTTTTCCTAATTGTTTTAACCCAATACTATGTTGTTTTATCTTCTACCCTAAGCCCAATATAAAGGTTTTAAACCCCCAATTTACCCACTTCAACTCATTCTCCTAAATTTCCAAAAGTTGACCAAATTCATCCTCCCAATTCTCTCAAGTTTACAGAAGAAGGAGAGAGCTAGGATTCCATTCAAGTCTCCAAATTCTCTATTTTCTTGGGCTTAAAGGAACAAGTATGTTGTATTCACCTATGAAGCCCTTTCCTCCATGGGGTCCACAAAGATTTCAATTTCTCAATTCAATTTCCAATTTATGAAATTAGGGTTTCAATCCAATGAATGTGGGTTTCTTCCAATTATGATTGATTATTATTAATTAAGTATTCTAATGTATGAATTGATGTTAATCTATGATATTTAGTTGAAATTGCATTGACCCATGCCTAAATTATGATTTTCAACAATGATCCTATAATGAGCCCATGAATTATGGAATTATGAATTTATGAATATATGCATGTTTTCATGAAGCTATTTTAAATGAATAAATGATGCTTTGAAAGGAAAGTATTGATCCTATGGTGAAAGTATTTCTCACTTACTATGATGATCATGATTGTGAAAGGTGTTTCTCACAAATGAATTCACATGGGTGAAAGGTTTTCTCATCTATGTTGAATTATGTTTAAGGAGCTATTCTATGTTTTTGATCTTCAAAAGTGTGGATTGGTATTGATCATTGTCTTTTCCTATGTTAAATTGCTACTTGAATTTCTTATCTATTCTGTTGGGATTTAGACTTATCACCGAGAGGGCGCTGAGGTGGAGACTCAAATAGGGTAGTCTCTAGTAACAACCTCTAGTCCCAAACTACGTGCCCTCATAGGATTGTCTTAAATGACCTAGCTAGTGGATTCACTTTAGCAAATGATGATATGTACATATTCTATCTTGGCAAGTAGTTTTCCCTTCTTTCGGTATGAGGGATATACTGGATTCCATGATATAGCTCTCACGGCCTTATTGTCGGTTATAGCTAATATCCCACGAAAATGATTATGTTTTATTCAAAGCTTTTCTTATGTCCTTTATACTAATGTATTTTACTACGTCTTATGAACTTCATGTCATTTATTCTCTATAAAGCTTAATAATGTCTCATTATGATCATGCCTATTCGATTTAAGTCATTTTTACTATCATGTTTATGTTTTTGCATATTGCCTCATACTTAATACACTCCATGTATTAATGCATACTTGTGCCTACATTATCTCATGAATGTAGGGTCCAATGTTCCTACCTCGCATACTTATGACTAAACATCTATTTTGGTGCTTCAAGTGATTGGTGAGTCCTCATGTTTCGAGGACCTAGAGACATTATAGCTTGATGTCTTTTCGTTTCAGAATTTATATGTGATGTATAGGTTACGTCCCAACCACTTTCCTTATGATGTATTAGGTGGCTTTGAGACTTATGATTAGACTTCCACTTTTGTCAAATTTGTTTGTATGAAATGCTTTCTTTGTACTCTTTAAATTCTATTATCTTGTATAATGTATGCTAAGTAGCTTGAGTGGGGCATCTTGGGGTCCTCTACACCATGTCACGCCTAGGGTATACCTTGGGTCGTGACATAAGCCTCACCAGCGCTACCAGTGTTGGGGTTAGTCTAGCCGGCCTGTTTAGGAAGCACTCCAGGCCTCAAAGGATGAGCACTACAGTCGGGGTGGTCATGGTTTAGGTTAGAGTTCGAGAGGCTCGTATTCTGGTTCTTCAAACCGTAGTGGTTGATCTTCTTAGAGCCGTGCTTATCAGGGTTGTTATAATTGTGGTGAGCTTAACCACTGGTCTAAAGAGTTTCCCTGGCGAGTGATGATTGCGCCTTCTCCATATTTAGCCCAGCCAGGTTTAGAGGTAGCACCTATGGCTAAAGGTGGTACCCAGGGCCAGGATCATTGTGGTTATCATCAGGGGGCTCGAGGAGGAACCTGGAAAGGTAGATCAGGTGGTAGATCGGATGTTCAGTTTAGAGGTGGAAATGGCCACCTATATGCAGCTCCAGCGAGGGTGGAGATTGAAGCAATGGACGTTGTCATCAAAAGTAAGATTCTTGTACGCCATCAGCCCACCTCAGCTTTATTTGATCCGAATTATACATTTTCTTATGTCTCTTTGTATTGGCTTTTCGATTGAGTATGTGTTCTTAGGCTCTATCAACGTTGTTGCATGTCTCGACCCCCGTGGCTGAGCCTTAAGTAGTGGATCAAGTGTATAAATCATGTTTGATGACTATCCAGGGGTATGACACTTAGGCTTATCTTGTTGTGTTCGATATGCTTGATTTCGATGTTGTTCTAGGCATAGACTAGTTATACCCCTACCGTGTGGTCTTGGATTGTTTTGCTAAGACCATTGCCTTAAATATGCCTGGCATCCCTCTAGTGGTGTGGTAGGTTTGTTTTAGTTACACACCGACTAGGTTATTTCTTTTGTCCGGCCGCAAAGGTTGGTATCTAGCAAATGTTTAGCTTATTTTTCATATGAGCCGGATGTAAGTATGGAGGGCTCTACCATTGATTTTTTTCCTAATATGCGAGAGTTCCCAGATGTCTTCCCTATCGATCTACCAGGCCTTCCCTCAGAGCGTGATATTGATTTTTCTATTGACCTTGAGTTGTACACTCGTCCTATCTCTATTTTGCCTTACCATATGGCCCCTACAGAGCTCAAAGGAGCTCAGTGTTTAGCTTTAGGGTTTCTTGAGTAAGGGATTCATTCGACCAAGTGTGTCGTCTTGGGTGCCCAAGTTCTGCTTGTGAAGAAGAAGGATGGATCTATGCATATGTGTACTGATTACAGGCAATTGAATAAGGTGACACTGAAGAATAGGTATCCTATGCCTCGTATCGATGGTTTGTTTGATCATCTTCATGGTTTCGTGGTGTTCTCTTAGATTGATTTGAGATTCAGTTACCATTATCTGAGGATTAGGGCGGTGAACATCACTAAGAGAGCTTTTAGGACTCGTTACGATCATTAGCAGTTCCTAGTGATGTCTTTTGGGTTGACCAATGCCTCTGCGATATTCATGGACTTGATGATGTGTGTGTTTGTGCCGTATATAGACTTCTTCATCATTGTGTTCATTGGTTACATTATGGTATACTCGCGGACTAGGGAGGAGCACGAGCAACAATTGAGGATTGTGCTCTAGAATTTGAGAGATCAGCGACTTTATGACAAATTCTCAATGTGTGAGTTTCAATTTGAGTTTGAAGCATTTTTTGGGCACGTGGTATCCAAAGATGACATTATGGTTGACATGGTGAAGATTGAGACGATTCATGAGTGGGCTAGGCTCACCTTAGTTACTGAGATTCAGAGCTTTGTCAGGTTAGCTTGTTACTACAGACAGTTTGTGGAGGGTTTCTCGTCAATTGCAGCACCTCTAACTAGGTTGAATCATCTTGATGTTCCTTTTGAGTGGTCAGATTAGTATGAGTTGAGCTTTCGGAAGCCCAAGGAGTTGCTTACTAGTACTTCTATTTTGACTCTTCTAATTAAGGGCGAAGGCTTCACACTGTATTGCGACGCGTCCGGTGTTGGTTTGGGTTGTGTATTGATGCAATAGGGTCGTGTGATTTTATATGTGTCAAGGAACCTTAAGGTGTAGGAGTGCAAATATCTCACTCATGATTTAGAGTTGGTGGCGGTAGTATTTGTGCTTAAGATTTGGAGGCATTACCTTTATGGAGTCCAATGTGAGATCTATATCGATCATAAGAGTTTGTAGTACATTAAGAGCTAGAAAGACCTCAACTCGAGGCAGCGTAGGTGGATTGAGTTCCTAAAGGACTACGACCTCTCTATTCTATATCATCCAAGCAAGGTGAATGTGGTAATGGATTTCTTGAGTCGGAAAGTGGTGAGTATGGGTGCTTTCCTTTTTGCTTCGAGCGACCTTAGGCTTTAGACATTCAGTCTTTAGCCAATAGGATGATTCACATTGATATTTTTCATTCTAAGTGGGTTCTAGCCTGTGTTAGGATTCAGTCGCGTCTTTTGGAGAAGATTCGTCATTGGTTGTTGGAGGATGATGCCTTGGTAGCTATCCGAGATCAGGTTTAGCGAGGTGACACCGGGCATGCCACCTTATATGAAAATGGTATTATGAGGTTTGATGGTTGCATATGTGTTCCTAGAGTGGGAGACTTGATACAGATGATTCTTCGTGAGACCCATGTCTCCAAATACCTTCTTCATCAGGACACAACGAATATGTATTGTGATTTACAACATCATTACTGGTGGAGTGGTATGAGGAGAAATATTGCAGACTATATGTCATATTTCTTGTGTTGCCAACAGATTAAGACCGAGCATTTGAGGCCTGGAGGTGAGTTTCAGAGATTACCCATTCCAGAGTGGAAGTGGGAGCGCATGACTATGGATTTTATTATGGGGTTACCTCGAACTTTTAGAGGTGTTGATAACATCTGAGTCATCGTGGATCAGTCGACCAAGTCAACACACTTTCTTCCTATCCAGTCTTCTTTTAGTTTCGAATGATTGGCTGGTGTCTATATTTGAAGGTATTTCATCTTCACGGGTTGGTTGTGTCCATTTTTTTAGATAGGGGTTCTCAGTTTACTTCTAGCTTCTGAAGGACCTTTCAAGAGGAGTTGCGTACTATCAAGACCTAAAGTACCCCCTAGACGTGACATGGCGTATAAGACCCCGAAATACCCCATATAAGCCACTTAGCATACATCATACAAAATAATAGTAGTTAAGAGTTCAAAAGACAATTTTATATCATCAAGAGTTGCCAAAAGTAGCGGAAGTCTGACATAGTCTAATATATCAATAGAATAAATTTTGGGACGTAACTCATATGAGTTATAAAGTAAAGTGACATAAAAATATAAATGTGGCATTGTCCTCGAAGTATGAGGATTCACCAAGTCTTCTTAATCACAAGTACAATGATCTAGCCACGAATGGAGGGAGAAGAGTCGTCACGCCCTAAATTAGTGAAACAATGTAGACAAGAGTATGCGCTTGTATGTAGAATGTACCAAGTATGATAACTATGCATAAAAGTTATAAAATCATGCTAAAAAGGGGCTATACATAAGATGCAATGACCAAGTTAAATCATAAGATGATACGATAGAAAACATGAGTCAAAACCATAGTCAATGCAAGGAAATCATCTTAAAACAACACACACTTGAAATACCTTTTTTTTTAGGAAGAAACCTTAGTTCATTATGTGGAAAATTAGCCTTAACCGACATAAACCATATGAGCTATAACATGGAATCCGGTGTCTACCCCACACCGGAAAGAGGTGTCCTTACTTGCTAAGGTATGAACCATAACTTATAGCTTAAGTGGATCCACTAGCTAATGTCTATCTAAGACAATCATCCTATGGTGGCACATAGTTTATGGGACATGGGTAATCGCCGCTTGTCCACTCGGTGCTAAGCATAATTTCCACGAAATAGTCATTAATCTTAACTTGCATTATCATTAAGAGACATGGGTAATCGCCACTTGTCTTATCATCCATGGAAGGGCACATCAAGTAACCAATCCAAACTAAAGTTCATTAGAATAGCTCCTTAATCTAGATTAAAAGTTTAGTTGAGAAAACCTTTCAACCCTTATGAATCCGTTATGTGAGAAAATCCTTTCACATTCATGTTTTGAGTAATATGTGAGAAATCCTTTCACAACACAACCACAACAACATTGATGCTTCACTCTCAAAGCAATCTTAAATAATTTATCTCAATTTCATAAAGAATATGCACATCTTCATAAATTCATCTTTCATAGTTCAAAACCTCATCATAAGATCAAAGTATAGAAATCATGGATTTCACATAGGTTCATGAGAATTCAACTTCAAAACATGAAATTAACTCAATTCATGCATAAAAATACTTAAATCAATCAATTAGATTATAATTTGAAAGAACCTCTAAGATAGAAGAAAAACTTAATTTCAATTGGAGAATCTATCTTTACAAAATTGGAGAATTTATGAACCCTATGGAGGAAAGGACTCCATAGGTGAAAGCCGTCATACTTTGGAGTTCAAAGACCACTATCAATTGAGGATTTGGAGACTTGACTTGAATCCCTAGCCTTCTTCTTCATGCTTTAGAGAGAGAGATATTTGGGGAAATCTTTGGAGGGATTTGGGAGGATTTGAATAGTGTTTAGAATGGATAGAATTTAGGCTTAGAAGACTTATATAGGGTCTAGGATTAGGACTAAACAGCCTTAGATTAGGTATAAATCAATTAGGGAAAAGACCAAAAATCCCTTAAAAATAACTGTCGGATCTCCATCTATGGTTGGTACTACGATCCGTAGAATGGACCGTTCTGGCCAACCATAGAAAGAATCAGAGATCATAAATTTTGGACTTCAAACGATGGGACCTATGTACGGTTCGTAGGTCCACTGACGGACCGTACATGGCAATCATAAATCCCAACTTAAGGCTTTAAAATTTATCTAAGTATGGGAGAGACCTACGAGACCTATCTACGGTTCATAAAAGAAATGTCAGACCGTCCTGTTGAGTCGTAGAAAGTATTCTGAAAGTTGACATTTGAAAACATTTTCCTTGCCATCTACGGTTCCCACCTACGGCCCGTAAGTCAACATGCGGTCCGTAGATGGCTTCCGTCAGTACTGGCACCAGTTTAGAAATTCTAAAATTTTTTTCCTTTTTTTCAAATTCGAGGTGCTACATGTACCTGAGTCGATCTTAGCACAACCTTTCACTAATAGACCGATGGACATTCTCAGCGTACTATTAAGGTTTTAGAGGATATGCTGTGAGCTTGTGTATTGGACTTTAGAGTTCAGTGGGACCATTTATTAGCCTTAGCGGAGTTTGCATAAAACAATAATTACCCCTCGAGTATTCAGATGGCCCCTTTGAAAGTCTTATATGGTAGGCGTTGTCGTTCTCCAGTTGGTTGGTTTGAGTCTTCGGAGCCTAGGCCGCGTGGTACCGGTTTACTTTAGGATGCTTTGGACCGAGTTTGGGTGACTCATGATAGGATTAGGTCACCTCAGAAAAGACATAAAAGTTATGCTGACCGTAGGTGCCGGCCTTTAAGATTCGATGTTGGTGATCGGGTATTCCTTCAAGTATCACCTATGAAGGGCGTGATGAGATTTTGGGAGGTGGGGCAAGCTTAGCCCCATGTATATAGGGCCTTTTGAGATTCTTTAGATTGTTTGCAATGTTGCTTACCCTATCTCTTGTATTTTCAGCTATTCATTTGATTTTCCATGTTTCTATGCTTCATTGGTAAGTTTTTGACAAGTCTCATGTGCTCTGGTCTGGAGGAGTTCAATTGGATCACCGTTTGACCTTTGTGAAGGAGACAGTTGCTATTTTGTCCAGGGATGTGAGCCGGTTGCATTTGAGAGCCATCCTATTTTAAAGGTCTAGTTGAGGCATCGTCTAGTCGAAGAGGCTATCTAGGAGATCGGGCACGAGATGCAAGATCAGTTTCAACACTTGTTTGGGCCTTCAGGAACTTTTTGACTCTTTACTTTAAAGGACGAAATTCCTTTTAATAGTGGATGTTGTAATGACCCGCTAGATTATTTACTATTTATTACATTATTTATTGTGTTTTGAGCTTTCCTATAGCGATCCCATGTCATTTATGACTTGCTGGGACTGATAGTTCGGTCACCTAGCCATTCATTTGGTTTTGATGCGAGTTTTCATGTTTTTGAGCTTTTGAAACTTAAATAGTTGACTTCGGTCAAAAATTTAGGTAGACGGCTTCAAAGTACATTTCTGACAGTTCCTTTAGCTCCGGAACGTCGAGTTTAGTCAACAAAGACCTTTGGTGCGAGTCCTGAGACTTCTGGGCTCATTTCGAGTTATTTTGTGAATTTGGCTTAAAATAGAGCTTGGATGTGGGACCTATTTTTTATCAAGACAACCTCCGTTGGAAGTTTTGATATCTTTGCTGAGTCCGAAATGCCAAATATGATGGGGTAGTATAGTTCGTTTGCATGCACGAGGTTTGAAAGAATCTCGATCCCCCGTCAGGGCATTTTGCCAAATCCAACTTGAGCTAGTGCACCATGCTGTCATCTTCACGTTCGCGGGCTCAGCTCCATGTTTGTGGAGAAATGGTCCTGTTGACACCTAATTTTGGCTCTTCATATTCAACTAGTTAAGCTTCCGAAAATAATAATAATAATAATAATAATAATAAATAATAATAATAATAATAGTAATTTTTATAAAAGTATGCAAATATTTGTTATAAAACTTTTTTCATTTCATTCGGCAAAAATATTATTTCTTATAAAAATTAAATATATAAAATATGTATATAAATATTTGCTACTAATTCTATCACTTTTTTAAGTTTATATCAAGTAAATATTCATTCTAAAGGGTTAAATCGATTTTCGATTAAATACAATTTCTATTATTGCAAATAAATTTTTTTGGGTATATTATTTAAAATTAGGAAGCTTAATTAATTAATTAGTTACTAATTCATACCAATTTTATTTTAAGAGTGACCAATTTTGTCAATAAGTTAGTCTTGGAAAGTAATAATTTTTAATTTAATTAATTATTGCTACTCCATCCGTCCAATATTAGATGAGCATCTTATTAAAAATATTTGTCTCATATTATTTGATCACTTACTAAATCAAGATAAAATTAATTAAATTTTCCCCACGTTACCCATAAAATTAATATGACCTTTGGAAGTTTAAACAAATTTTGAAGATTCAAGAATTTCTTTTTTCAAAGGCTAATTAATATGAACAAAGGGTAAAATAGTAAAGTTGATCAATTTATTAATGATTTCTTAATTATCGTGTAAAATAGAAAGTGTCCATCTAATATGAGATAGAATGTCACGACCCAAAAATGGATGTGTTGACACTCGTATAATCCCACCAAGACAAGTCAGCCTAAACCTAACAATACGAAGGAAAATGCGAAAATAAACTAATAATAATATAAGCAGAGAAAACTTAATCATTCTCAAATACCCCCAAAACCTGATTGTCACGTGTACAAGCCACTAATGTATAGCAAGAGAGTTTGAAAGATAAATACAAATCTCAATGTATTTGTTTCTCAAACAGAACAAGAACATAAATAAGAAACAAGAGGGCACGCTGGGATGACAAGCAGCTACCTCTCAATGTCTCTTCGATAAGCCTCAGAAGAAGATAAAGAAAAGTAATCACACGGATCTGGACTCGGAACCTACACAAGTGTAGAAGCAAAGGAGTGAGTACCAAACAACATGGTACTCAACAAGTAACCCACTAAAAACAAGGTAAAACTAAAATGAGAACTCCTTTCATCCCAACCGAACCACCATAACTACAACCTGCACAGAATTAGCCCAACCTAACAATTTACACTGCACAGTTCACAAGCTTCTATAATCACAGTCCAACAGTTACAGTCCATCAAACACAAGTATCACGTCAGTAAGCACAAGTATCAAGATCATCAAGCACAACAATCAAGTACACCAAAAACAAGTATCAAGATTATCATGCACAAATATCAATTGGGAGGGGTAAAACAATAATTTTATGAAAATCTTCCAAAATGACCAATCGAATCATTACACATAGGGATTACTTAATAAAGAAAGAGATTATAATTTAAATAGGCTAATTTGAGCAAAAACATCGCAATTCAAGTCTCCTAAAATCAGTCAATCAATGTGTATCACGTAGGCAAACACATGGATTATGCTTCTTTAGCTTTAGTCTCAACCCTCCAATTTTATCTAATGGTCATAATTAATTCAGCCTTTTACCTTTTATTTATTAGTATATTATTTTTGAACTCTTGATTTTATATTAACCGTACGATCATTTGATCGGATGGTTCAAAATAATTCAAACAAATTTTCCCAAAAATCAAAACACCCCACGCCCGCACTGCTCCTCTCTCTCTTCCCAAAACAAAATTCTTCCATCCCAATGTTTATTTTCATCTTTCCTAGAAATCAACCTCTTCTCCCATTAATCTTTCTCCTTTTTTACTAGGCGAGAATACCGATAAACCTCCAGAAAATGACAATTTTTGGTGGTCTTCAACCCTATCCCTCCATTCTCTATCAATCACAACCTCCTCCTATCAACTTTACAGCATCTTAATCACTTTTATCTACCATCATCATCAATAATCCCACTTCATTTCCCCTTTTAACAATAGGTACATCGAAAACACTCAAGAACTATAATGACCCAACAGATCATTTCTATGTTAATGTCTTCTTTCTGTCATTTAGAGCTTTCATGTAGCAACCCCAAGTCATTAATGACTTGCTGGCACTGAGTGTTCGGTCGCCTGGTCATTCGTTTGGGTTTTATGCATGTTTTCCTGTTTTGGAGCTTTTGAACCTTGAAAAGTTGACTTCGGTCATAACTTCATGTATATGACCTCAGATGAGATTTCTGACGGTTCCTTCAGCTCCGGAGCGGCCAAATTAGGCTAAAAGCACAGTTCGCCCGGTTCCCGGGGTTCTCGGTGTGATTTTGGGGCAAGTTATCTCTTTAGTCTTCAAAAATTGGCTTAAGGTTGACTTCGGTCAACATTCATGGAAAACACGCTCAGATGAAAATTCTGACAGCGCGGTTAGTTCCGAAATGCTGAGTTTGGTCTAAAGCGACCTTTCCAGAATTTCCAGGAGCTTCCGATCTAATTTTGAGGCCTCTGGTAGAAATTGACTAAAATGGCTTAATGGGTGTGGGACCCACTTTTTGTCAAAATGATCTCGTATGGAAATTTTGAGTGCGTCATTGAGTCCGGAATGTCGAATTAAAGGGGGTAGCCTATTTCATTTGCGTGCATGGGGTTCCGAACGATTTCCGGGCACCCCGTCGAAGTTTTGAAGTTTCCAAAACTTAGCTGATGCAATAGTTTTCAATGCAGACATCCTATCTCTCCGGGTTCGAGAGATAGGCTCCGTATTTGCGGAGAAGAAATGGAGTCTACTCTGTGTTCATGGGCTAGTGGTCGCATTCGCAGAGGCTTGGGAGTCTTGTGCTCCGCGTTCGTGGAAGGCTCTCCGCATTCGCGGAGGTTTGTTGTGTGGGAGCTCGCTTGTGCTCCGCATTCGCGGAAGGCTCTTAGAGTTCACAGAGTTCTATTGAGTGGGGGAGATCCTTGTTCTTCGAGTTCGCGGAGACTTGATGAGTTAACCTCCGTGTTCATGGGCCTGGGGCCTCGTTCGCGGCGATAGAGTTGGTTCCTCTCCGCGTTCGTGGAGGCTTGGCCGCGTTCGCAGGGAGGTCGGGCTTGGCAGTGACTGTTTATTGAAGTCGAAGATCCTATTTTGGAGAGCTCAAAAACTTCATAGCTCTCTCCTCGGTGGTCGGATTTCGGTGATTCGAAGTCCCAAGCGTTCAGATTCTTTTTGGCTTTTTGGGTTTTAGGTTGGGTGGCGTTGGGTGTTCCTCATTATCCGTGAATTCGAGGGTAAGTCTTTGTTGACCTATTTTGTAAAGTTTTGTTAATTATTGTTGTTGGCTGTTAGGCGCGGATCCGACCCCTGATGGGCGATCCATGTTGGGATTCGTGTTCAGGAAAGAATTTGGGACCTTTTTACGGAGTCACTTCCGAAAAATCCAGAGCGGGTCCCACTTTGTCCGATTTGACTCCAAAATTGGTCTGTCTCCGATTTTGTTGATTTTAGTGTCTAAACGACCGTATTGATGCTGTGATTCTATTTTTTACAGCGTGGCAGCAGTCTGAGGCCATCCGAAAGGGGAAATCTCCGGTTGAGTGACTTGGAGCGCATGAGATCAACTTTTTGGTAGGTTACAACTTCCTTTCTTTCTAGATTGAGCTTGAATGTGTAAATTCTGGTTGATATTTGTGAATCTGAGGTGGATAGATAGTATTGGTTCCCTTGTCCCCTGATTTCCTATTTTGAAGTTGACTGTTGGGTTATTATGAGCTAGTATCATGCTATAGGTTGTGTTGTTGCTTGATTTGTTGATATTCATGTTGCGGGTTATCTGTTGGTGGTTATCTGATGTTGCATGAGTAGGTCCGGGTGATTTCACTTAGTGATTGGTTGGTTGTTGGGATTCTGCCTTAGATTAGAATGTTATATTGATTACATAGTCCCATGTACCTGGTTGACTTGAGTATGTATCCGACGGCGATTCGGATGGACTAGATCCTTGTAGATTAATATAGAAGACTTGGGTCTGATAGGATGAGCCTTAGTTTAGGCGTTTTCATGGCTTTCATATCTTTCGATCCTTTCTCCCTTATCGCTGCGATTCTTGGAATGCTACCGGAAGATGTCATTTTCGTGCTGAGTGTCGATTGCTTTGTGTTAGGCTGGGAGCCTGCGGTTGATAGACTTGTGAGGGTGGCGGCCCGTGATGATTAGTCTGACGTGGTATTATTGGCGATTGACTTTATTCGGCTCGGTATTGAGGATATGTGGGAAGTGGACGACGATCCACGAGTTGTGAGCTATTTGGGGTCCTCTGCGGAGTAGACATAGTCCACGCACTAGTCTGACTAGGTCAATGCCCCTGGAGTGGTAGATGGCGCACTTGTCTGGCTGGGCCAACGCCCCCGGAGTGTTAAATGGCTCACTTGGCTGGCATGGGCGGGGCCCAGGGGAATGCCCCTGAAGTGATAGCCTATTTGTGCAGTTGTACATTGGATAGCACCCCGAAATGTTAAACGGCTCACTTGGCTGGCATGGGCTGGGCCCAGGGCAATGCCCTCGGAGTGACAGCCTAATTGGGCAACTGGATACGGGTTATTGGAGGGGTCGGCGTACCCCCGCCATTTTTGCAGTACTCGACTGGCTGGGTTCATGATTCTGGAGTAGCTTGCAGGATGGGCGTACTACTTGGGAAGAGTTGGACTTGGGATTGGTTAAGTATTGGTCGGACGTTCGGTTCAGAGGTTTCATAGTATTAGCTTTTCAGTGTACTTGTCGAGCTTATGAGGGTCCGTTCGAGTTTTATTTAAACTTGCGCACGAGTGCGCCCAACGGGGCTTATGGGGAGCTCAGCTGGGTTTACTATAGTTATCCTTGGTATTTCCTTTTAGTTTCCCATTTCCTATTCTATTGACCCCTGTTTGTACTGATTCTATCTTGTCTACCTATTTTTACCTTTCTTGCTTAGTCGGCCAATGATGCCTACTGGGTTTCTATTGTTTTGGTACTCATGCTACACTCTGCATCTGTTTTCATGATGCAGGTCTGAGCACCAGTTATCAACATTGAGTTTGAGCCTGCAGCGGTCTGTTCAGGAGATGAGGGTGAGCACTTGGCCTTTTGGGATTACCTGTCTCCTTTTGTATTTATATTTTGGCTTGTCTTTAGTTTTTGACACAGTTGTTTCTATGACCCACTTTTTGGACTTTACTCTTGTTAGTAGTTCTGTACTTGTGACTTTCAGGTTTTGGGAGGTGTTCTATATATATTTATTTTGGTTTCGTTCATGCTTTCATTTATATATTCTTGTTATATGCTTCCACTTGGTTGAGGATTAGTTTCCACCCTTAGTCCCATTACTGTTCAGTTTCGGGATAGGGTTTTGGCTGATCTACTGGTTGGTTAGTAGACGCCATCATGACTTGAGTAATCGGGTTTTGAAAAATTGGTATCAGAGCCTAGGTTCGTTAGTCTCGCTTGTACAGAACTAGTATCTAGTAGAGTCCTACGGATCGGAGCGGAGACGTCTGTGACTATCTTCGGGAGGCTACAGGATGTCCGTGGGATGTTGTCTTTTCTTTGTATCTTTTTCGTGCTTTGCTGTCCAGTTGATTTCTTGAAATCTCACTTGTGTCCTTCTATCACAGAATGGATCGTATGCGCAGGGGAGTTGGTGCTGCAGCACCAGGCCGAGATAGAGAAAGGACGACAGAGCCGAAGTCGAAGCCTCGAGCAGATCAAATTCTACCACAGTCGGTGGGCAGGGACCAGCCCAGCCACCACCAGCTCCAGTTGTTGCCCTAGATCTTTAGGGCATTCTTGCCCAGATATTAGCTGCTATTGGTAGTATGCAACAACAGCAACAACCAGCTCCAGCACCAGTCCCAGAGCAGGTTCCAGCACAGCAGGACCAGCCTGCAGTAGCGGCTCCAGAGGTGCAGCAGCCACCAGTGCCAGTTATAGTTCAGCTAGACCCGTTGGATGGGGTTATGCCTTTGCGAGAGAAAAAAATGCTTGGGGTGTTCCTTAGATTGTCACCGCCGAGATTCTCAGGGGATGTGGGAGAGGATGCCCATGAGTTCTTGACTACATGTAGAGAGAGGTTGCAAACCTTGGGTTTAGTGGAGTCTAAAAGAGCAGACTTCACGGCATATCAGTTGAACGGCCAGCTAGACAATGGTGACGCTCTTTCATTGGGACTAGGCCAGTCGGTTCTCCACCAGCGTCGTGGGAGAAGTTTGTCGATGCTTTTCTGGCCAGATTTAATCTACGGAGCGTCAGGGACAGATTCCATGATGAGTTCTCGAGGTTGGAGCAGGGCTCTATGACTGTATCTGAATACGAGGCCATATTTCTAAAATTGTCTCGTCAAGCCGCCATGATCTGCCTACAGAGGAGGAGAGGGTCCGGTTCTTTGTGAGAGGATTGAGACTACAGTTGAGGATTGAGTCGCAGTCTATGTTGACAGTGGGTTGTTTCTTTCTAGAGGTGGTAGATCATGACAGTATTATTGAGCAGCTGCGTCGCGAGGCCCAAGGGGGTAGCGGCAAGAGGGTCAGATAGGATGGTAGGGCTAGTGGGCCCCATTCCAGGCCGAGAGTTACTCGGGACCAGTTTCATCAGGGGTTCCAGCCAGGGTAGTCCAGTCGCCCGTTCCAGGAAGCATTGCAGGCTTCAGAGGATGATCAGCAGCGTCAGAGCGGTTATAGTGCCAGTCCAAGTCAGGTCGGGGTGGCTGACCTCCAGCAGTTAGCAGGCCTTCTCAGGGTTGCTTCACTTGTGAGGAGCTGGGTCATTGGGCCAGGGAGTACCCTTCTTCTAGATCAGCCTTACCAGCCCCACAGGTGGCGAGACCGGTTTCGGCAGTAGCACCTCCAGCTAGAGGAGGGGGTCAGTAGTAGGGTTCTCGGAGAGGCCCCAGGGGAGGCAGGTCAGGTGGCAGAGTGGATGCACGGGGTAGAGGCGCCCAGGGTCACTTTTATTCAACTCCAGCTAGAGCAGAGGCCGAGACGTCTGATGATGTGATCACATGTATGGTCCTCTTATGCCATTAGTCCGCTTCAGCATTATTTGACCTAGTTCTACCTATTCATATGTGTCGGCTTATTGTGTGCCTCGATTGAGAGTGAGTCCTGAGCCCTTATCTATGCCTTTGCGTGTTTCCACCCCAGTAGGGGATTCTTTAGTAGTGGATCAGGTTTGTAGATCCTGTGTGGTGGCTATTCAGGGGGAGAAAACTCTAGTCAATCTTATTGTGCTATGTATGGTAGACTTTGATGTGATTCTGGGTATGGATTGGTTGTCCCCTTATGGGACTGTCTTGGACTATTATGCCAAGACCGAGACTTGGCTATTCCTGGTATCCCGCCGGTGGTGTGGTAGGGTTCTTGTCGTCGCACACCAATTGGGGTGATTTTTTGTATGTGGGCTCAGAGGCTGGTGGATAGTGGATGTTTGGCATATTTGGCATATGTTAGAGATGTGAGAAGGGAGGGCCCTATAGTTGATTCAGTGCCTATCGTCCGAGAGTTCGTAGATGTGTTTTTTGTCGAACTTCCTGGCCTACCCCCAGATCGGGACATTTATTTTGCCATAGACTTGGAGTTGGGCACTCATCCCATTTCTATCCCTCCGTATCATATGGCACCTGCAGAGCTCAGGGAGCTTAGTGATCAGCTTCAGGATCTCTTGAGTAGAGGATTCATCCGACCCAGTGTGTCACCTTAGGGTGTCCCAGTCCTGTTTATGAGGAAGAAGGACGGCACCATACGGATGTGCATCGATTGCAGATAGCTGAATAAGGTGACAGCGAAGAACCGTTATCCTATGCCTCGTATAGATGATTTATTTAACCAGCTATAGGGTGCAATAGTGTTTTCGAAGATTGACTTGAGGTCCGGTTATCATCAGCTGAGGATTAGAGCAGCAGATGTCCCGAAGACAGCCTTTAGGACTCGTTATGGTCATTATGAGTTCCTTGTGATGTCTTTTGGATTGACTAATGCCCCTGCCGTGTTCATGGACCTGATGACTTGAGTATTCAGGCAGTATTTGGATTCCTTCATCATGTCTTTATTGATGACATCTTGGTATACTCGTGGAGCCACTGTGATCATGAGCAGCATTTGAGGATAGTGCTCCAGACTTTGAGAGATCATCGGCTTTATGCCAAGTTCTCAAAATGCGAGTTTTGGCTTGAGTCTATAGCATTCTTGGGGCACGTGGTGTCCAAGGATGTCATTATGGTGGATCCGACGAAGATTGAGGCTATCCGTAGTTGGGGTAGGCCCACTTCTGTGAATGAGATTCAGAGCTTCATCGGATTGGCAGGGTACTACAGACGCTTTGTTGAGGGTTTCTCCACCTTAGCGGCGCCTTTGACTCGGTTGACTCACCAGGATGTGCCCTTTGTGTGTTCGGAGGAGTGTGAGAGGAGCTTTCTGAGGCTCAAGGAGTTGCTTACCACCACTCATATATTGACTCTTCCAGTTGAGGGGGAGGGCATCATGGTCTACTGTGACGCATCCGGCGTTGGTTTGGGTTGTGTTCTGATGCAGCAGGGCTGGGTTATTGCTTATGCATCGAGGCAATTTAAGCTGCATGAACGCAACTACCCCACTTATGACTTGGAGTTGGCGATGGTAGTTTTCGCGCTTAAGATTTGGAGGCACTACATGTATGGAGTTCATTGTGAGTTGTACATTGATCACAGAAGCCTTCAGTATATTATGATTCAGAGTGATCTTAATTCGAGGCAGCGTAGGTGGATTGAGCTCCTGAAGGACTATGACCTCCCTATTCTCTACCACCCGCGCAAGGCGAATGTTGTAGCGGATGCCTTGAGACGGAAGGCGGTGAGTATGGATAGTCTAGCCTTCTTTTCTGTTTCGCAGCGGCCCTTGGCTTTGCACATTCAGTCCTTAGCCAATAAGATGATCAGACTCGACGTTTCAGATTCCAGTAGAGTGTTAGCTTATGTGAGGGTTTAGTCTTCTCTGCTTGATCAGATCTGTAGTCGCCAGTTTTAGGATGAGTCTTTGGTAGCACTCAGAGATAGAGTTTTGGCAGGTGATGCCGGGCAGGCTACCTTAGATTCAGATGGGGTTTTGAGGTTTGCTGGCCGATTATGTGTTCCCAAAGTTGGTGATTTGATCCGGCTGATCCTTAGCGAGGCCCATGATTCCAGGTATTCTATTCATCCGGGCACAACTAAGATGTATCGTGATTTGAGGCAGCATTACTGGTGGAGCGGTATGAGGAGGGACATCTCAGACTATGTGTCCCGTTGCTTGTATTGCCAACAGGTGAATGTCGAGCATATGAGGCCTGGTGGAGAGTTACAGAGGATTCCCAATCCTGAGTGGAAGTGAGAGCGCATCACCATGGACTTTGTTGTAGGGTTACCACGGACTCCTAGGGGTGTTGACAATATTTGGGTCATCATGGATTGATTGACCAAGTCAACACACTTCAGACCTGTTCATACATCCTTCAATGCTAAGAGATTAGCTCGTATCTACATCCGGGAGGTTATTCGTCTTCATGGTGCGCCTATTTTTATCATCTCAGGCCGGGGCCCACCGTTCACTTCCAGCTTTTGGAGAGCATTTCAGGGGGAGTTGGGCAACCGTGTGGATCTTGATAGAGCATTTCACCTGCAGACTGATGGTCAGTCAGAGCACACCATCCAGGTGCTTGAGGATATGTCGCGGGCCTGTGTTATAGACTTTGGGGGTCAGTGGGACCATTTCTTGCCCTTGGTAGAGTTTGCGTACAACAACAACTGCTATTCCAGCATTCAGATGGCCCCGTTTGAGGCCCTATATGATAGGCGTTGTCGCACTCCAGTTGGTTGGTTTGAGTCTATGGAGCCTAGGCTGCATGGTACATATTTGTTTCAGGAGTCCTTGGAGCAGGTGAGGTTGATTCAGGACAGGCTCAGGACAACTCAGAGTAGACAGAGGAGTTATGCAGACCACAGGCGTCGACCGTTGAGTTTTGCCATGGGTGACAGAGCATTCCTTCGAGTATCACCCATGAAGGGCTTGATGAGATTTGAGAGGCGGGGCAAGCATAGCCCCAGGTATATTGGGCCCTTTGAGATTTTGAGGGCAGTTGGTGAGGTGGCTTATGAGTTAGCCTTACCTCCATCATTCTTAGCTGTGCATCCAGTCTTTCATGTTTCGATGCTGCATCGGTATGTTCCAGATAAGTCTCATGTTCTCCAGTACGACGTTGCTGAGTTGGATGACCGCTTGACTTGTACTGAGGAGCCAGTTGCTAGTTTGGCTAGAGAGGTGAGGCAGCTGAGGTCGAGAGTCATTCCAGTGGTTAAGGTCCATTAGAGGCATCGTCCAGTTGAGGAGGCTACCTGGGAGTCCAAACAGGAGATGCAATAGGAGTTCCCCAGCTTATTTGAGCCCTCAAGTACTTCTTGATCCTTACTTTCGCGAACGAAAGTTCTTTTAGTAGTGGATATTTCGACTGTGCCATTGAGTCTGGAATGTCTAATTCGAGGGGATATCATATTTCGTTTGCATGCACGGGGTTCCGAATGAATTTTGAGAACCGCGTCGAAGTTTTGGAGTTTCCAAAACTTAGTTGATACAACTGTTTTTAGTGCAAACATCCTATCTCTCTGCGTTCGCGGAGAAGAGAGGGAGTCTACTCCACGTTCGCAGGCCAGTGGCCGCGTTCGTGGAGGCTTGGGAGTCTTGTGCTCCACATTCGCGGAGGTTTGTTGTGTGGGAGCTCGCTTGTGCTCCACATTCGCGGAAGGCTCTCTACATTCACAGAGTTCTGTTGGGTGGGAGAGATCCTTGTTCTCCGTGTTTGGGGGCCTGGGACCGCGTTCGTGGAGACTTAATGAGTTGCCCTCCGCGTTTGAGGGCCTGGGGCCGTATTTGCAGAGACTTGATGAGTTGCCCTCCGCGTTCGCAGAGATAGAGTTGGTTCCTCTCCGCGTTCGCAGAGGATTGGCCGCGTTCGCGGAGAGGTTGGGCCTGGCAGTGTCTATTTATTGAAGTCGAAGTTCCCATTTCGGAGAGCTTCAAAACTTCATAGATCTCTCCTCGGTGGTCGGTTTTTGGTGATTCAAAGTCTCAGGCGTTTAGATTCTCGTTGGCTTTGTGGGTTTTAGGTTGGGTGGCGTTGTGTGTTCCTCGTTTTCCGTGAATTTGAGGATATGTCTTTGTTGGTCTATTTTGTAAAGTTTTGTTAGTGGTTGTTGTTGGCTATTAGGAGCGGATCTGACCCCTGATGGGCGATCTATGTTAGGATTCGTGTTCAAGGAAAAATTTGGGACCTTATCACGGAGTCATTTCTAGAAAATCTAGAGCGGGTCCCACTTTGCCCGATTTGACTCTAAAATTGATCTATCTCTGATTGTGTTGATTTTAGTGTCTAAATGACCGTATTGACGCTGTGATTCTATTTTTGATAGCATGGCAGCAGTTTGAGGCCGTCCGAAAGGGAAAATCTCCGATTGAGTGACTTGGAGCACGCGTGATTGGCTTTTTGGTAGGTTACGACTTCCCTTCTTTCTAGATTGAACTTGAATGTGTAAATGCTTGTTGATATTTGTGAATCTGGGGTGGATAGCTAGTATTGGTTCCTTTGTCCCCGATTTCCTAGTTTAGAGTTGACTGTTGGGTTGTTATGAGCTAGTATCATGTTATAGGTTGGGTTGTTGACTTGATTTGTTGATATTCATGCTGTGGGTTATCTGTTGGTGGTTATCTGATGTTGCATGAGTGGGTCCGGGTGATTTCACTTCATGATTGGCTAGTTGTTGGGATTCTGCCTTAGATTAAGCTGTTATATTGATGACATAGTCCCGTGTACCTGGTTGACTTGAATATATATCCGACAGCGATTCGGATGGACTAGATCCTTGTAAACTGATATAGAAGACTTGGGTCTGATAGCATGAGCCTTAGTTTAGGCATTTTTATGGCTTCCGTATCTTTCGATCCTTTCTCCCTTATCGTTGCGATTCTTGGGATGCTGCCGGAAGATGCCATTTTCGCGCCGAGTGTAGGTTGTTTTGTGCTAGGTTGGGAGCCTGCGGTAGATAGACTCTCGAGGGCAGTGGCCCATGATGATTAGTCTGACGTGGTATTGTTGGCGATTGGCTTTATTCAGCTCGGTGTTGAGGATATGTGGGAAGTGGACGGCGATCCACGAGTTGTGAGTTATTTGGGGTCCTCTGCAGAGTAGACATAGTCCATGCACTCGTCTTGCTGGGTCAGTGCCCCCGGAGTGGTAGATGGCGCACTCGTCTGGCTAGGCCAACGACCCTGATAGATGGATCACTTGGCTGGCATGGGGGTGGCCCAGGGCAATGCCCCCAGAGTGATAGCCTATTTGTGCAGTTGTAGATCAGATAGCGCCCCAAAATGTTAAATGGCTCACTTGGCTGGCATGGGCTGGGCCCAGGGCAATGCCCCCGGAGTGATAGCCTAATTAGGCAGCTGGATACCGGGTTATTGGAGGGGTGGGCATACCCCCTCCCTTTTCGCAGTACTCGACTGGCTGGGTTTATGCCCCCGGAGTAGCTTGTAGGATGGGCGTATTGCTTGGGAAGAGTCGGACTTGGGATCGGTTGAGTATTGGTCGGATGTTCGGTTCCTTGGTTTCATAGTATTAGATTTTTCAGTGTACCTGTAGGGCTTATGGGGGTCCGTTCGGGTTTTATTTAAACTTGCGCACGAGTGTGCCCAGTGGGTCTTATGAGGGGCTCAGCTGGGTTTATTATAGTTATCCTTGGTATTTCCTTTCAGTTTGCCGTTTCCTGTTCTATTGACCTCAGTTTGTGTTGATTCTATCTTATCTGCCTGTTTTTACCTTTCTTGCTCAGTCGGCCTATGATGCCTACTGGGTACCTGTTGTTTTGGTATTCATGCTACGCTTTGCATCTATTTTCGTGATGCAGGTCCGAGCACCAGTTATCAGCGTTGAGTTCGAGCCTGCAGTGGTTTGTTCAGGAGGCGAGGGTGAGCACTTGGCGTTTTGGGATTACCTGTCTCCTTCTGTATTTATATTTTGGCTTGTATTTTGTTTTCGAGATAGTTGTTTCTGTGGCACACTTTTCGGACTTGTACTCTTGTTAGTAGTTTTGTACTTGTGATTTCCAGGTCTTGGGAGGTGTTCTGTATATATTTAGTTTGGTTTCGTTATACCTTTCGTTTATATATTCTTGTTATATGCTTCTGCTTGGTTGAGGATTAGTTTCCACCCTTAGTCCCATAACTATTCAGTTCCAGGATAGGGTTTTGGCTGGTCTACTGGTGGGTTGCTACATGCCATCATGACTTGAGGAATCGGGCTGTGACAAGAACAAAAGAAACTCTCAGGTCTCAAGTTTGAGAAGCCTGAAAAGGTGATCTTTTTCAAAATTTATTTCATTCCTTATTTTATACAATGGTTTCTTCAAATTTTTTAGCTTTATATTCAAACTTATGAGTTCGGATTTTTCCTATAAATAAGAAGTCTTTTTTTCATCAAAGGCAAGGGTAGAAGAGAGGAAAACGGAGAAGAAAATCGAACAAAAAATATCCACAAAAGGTGGAACAACTTTTAGGAAAATATTACGAAAAGTTTGCTTTCTAAATTTCTTCCTTGATTTCGAGTTCTTGGCTGAAATCTTTGGACGTCAAAACTTTAGTTTGCTGCTCAACACAAAGTAAAATTCTTTTTCTCATTTTTTTTGTCTTCTTTTATTTCATCTGATATGATTCTGCGAAATAATGTATAAGTGTGGTCTATTCCATTCTCAAGTATATGTTAGTATTTCTCTTGACTCTCAAATTTGAGATTGAAAATATGATTTTGTCTTTATTTTATTTGTTTCGATATATGGCTATTTGGCATCTATAGATATGGTGTGTGTGGAATTTCTTTTTTTTTTTGTCTTACTTATTGTATTGTATAATTTTGCCTAGGATGTATGATGTATGTAGACGCTAGTGAGCTCTACTAATTTACAGTTATAAATGTTGATACAAAGGTTTGGATAGTTGATCAAGTGCAGACCAATTTTTGATCAAGTGCACACCAATTTTTCTATGTGCATTCTTGATAAAAATACTATTGGGGATTTGAATGTGCATCTATTTATTTTCTAGGCACATTTTATTTCCAATAGACAACATAACTACAGACTTGGTATTGAGTTTTAACAAGAACTATGCACATTCTAGTATGATAAATTAACTACTCATATTTAGTAAATTGCAATGGAGTGTTATATTAAGCGTCTTTCTTTCAAATAGTCTGTAGAAATCACATCCTTAATTTAGTGTGCTTGAAAACTAATGTGTTTGCATTTTCTTTGGACTAAGATAGTTTCTAAAGTTTAGTGTGCTTGAAAACTAATGGAACTAGGGAGCACCCAGAGATTACAATTATTCTATGCTATCAAAAATATGAAACATATCCTTCTCGATTTCTATTTCGATAGTGGGAGATAACAATTTAAATTTTCATTTATTTTCTTATCCATTTATACATATGATTGAAAGATGAACATTTGTGTGTGTTTTGGTAATTAATTGAACATGTTACCTCACTATTGAGCATTATATATAATGATTTATCACTTGGTTTTGTTTCACTTAACTTCATTTGTTGGGGTCAAGAATGTCCTAATTCTTTTTTTTCTTCTTCTTATGTTTCATGTACAATAGGAGTTCTGGAATTTCTACTTTGGAACTTGTTTTTGGCCCAAACTATTGGGGCCAACAACTATTAGGATTGTCACAGTGCTTGGAGTCTTATAAATTAGGAGTCAACATTTCCTTAGCCTTTCCTTTTACTGCTTTGCTTATGTTGTTAACCATATTTTACATATGTTTCCATATATTTTTTGATGCGTTAATTAATCTCTTGCCCTTTTATTATTTATGTGAACTAACATTATTTGTTAATGAATTTAATAGTGTATTATAAATTGTTGGCAACAGTAACCAAATGATTAAAAATACTTTTCTTAAAAATAGGTTGCTATTGTAAGTTTACTTATCAATACTCACTTAGGCCCTTTAAGTTAAGAATCAAGAAAAGTCATCAATTAGAATTTTCAAATGAATTTGAAACTAGTTTAAAGGCTAAAATAATTACCAACAAAAATATTTTTTGAACCAGAAGGGAGGTTGGTCTTATATTTTAGGAAAAATGACATTTTTAGTTCCTATAGTATTGTATAATTCTGCTTTTGGTCCCTGTGATATATGACTATACACATCTGACCTTAAATTAATTAAATTGAGTGAATTTAATCTAATTACTAACAGAAGTTAACCCTGTAAACAAACAGCTACTACTGCAAAGGTATCACAATCCGAAATCGAGTCATGCTGGCCTACTATAACCTCTGAGTAGGTAAGTCTAAACCCAAACCTAAACTTGCGGAAGATAACAATTTAATATAATAATAACTAAGAATAAGCGGAAACATGAATAGGATATAGAAACGGGCCATAGTATAGATATGTAAGTATGATACAAAATATACAAATGAGTTCCGGAAGTGACCAAGAAGATAAACTAACACAAGACCTAATCTTCGAACCTGGTGTCACCGATATAGTAGCTAATAAGTACATAAACGCTATATATACAAGAGAACTGACTAATCAAAACACAAAATACAAGTCAGTACAAAAAAGGAAAAATAGTAAATCTCTGAACGTCAGGAACTCACCACGATCAAAGTTTGTGACAGCTAAGGGAGATCTAACGCTCACTGAAGGTGGCTGGTACTAGGAGCCGCATCAAAAAAAGATGCAGAAGTGTAATATGAGTACCAAATCATGAGGTATTTAGTAGGCATCATAGGCCGATCGAGCTCAAAAAGATCATATATATATATAGATAAGCAGTGCAATAGTTCTAGCAAGAGTCTGTTATAAGGCTAAAAGTAAGTAAACACTATCGACAAGAAAGGCAACAACATTTCTACAACACAACCCAAGCAATCACAGTAAATCAATCACACAATGAGATGCGATGCACACGTGGTCAATGCATGTTTAAAGTAAAAAGTTTCAAAAATTTTTCACTGGCTTTCCCATGGGCCCATGAGATAACTATAGAACCCGCCTCAGCTCAACTAAAGATGGGATAAAGTAAAACCCAGAATTCAGTCTGCGGGCCGTCGAAGTTTATCAACATATGCCTTAGAAGGCAAAAAAAAAGGGTACAATTTCACTCCAAATCAAGTTTTCATCAATAAAAATCAGTAATCCTGCTCCCTCAAAGATAAAATTAGTAGAAACATAGTGTAATCACTGAGTATCTCAAAATCACTTTTCTTTCCAAAATTGGATGCAATTATGTCAACATTATGCCATGAACATGATTTCACACCAACACAATCCAGTTATTCTCAAAAATCAATCCATACCGCACACACAACCGGGTAAACACCCGCCATATTTGAACTCCAGTCAGTCCAATTCTACGACTTAAGGCCCTACAATTCAATCAATAAAGTGATAAACTTGAATATAACTCAAAAGAGACACACAAAATACCAAAGCAATCAACGCTCATACACACTAAGTTTCACGCCGCCTAAGAGCATTCTAAGGATCTAAAATGACAACCAAGCCAAGAATCAACCTAAACTAATGCTTGTCCACTAAACTACTAAGCTAAATAACCCGAAGTGACCAAAAATATCAGTAAAGATCAAGATCACCTATGAACTAATCCTAAAGCATTTTTAACTATCAAACTACTCAAATATAAACATAATCATGCTAAGCCAAGTTTAAAAGAGGAAAACCATAACCTACCTCAAGGCTAAAATCCCACTCGGACCTCTACTCAGGTACTTTTAGGTTTCTCACTATAAGTCCAATACCAACTCTCACACTAGTATGTAGAAAAATATCATCTGTATTTAGATCAAATCTACCAACATATAGGAAGTTACACATGAAAGCTAGACTCCTAGGTATTTAGATCAAATCTACCACCATATGATTTTATTCCTCTCAGTCACTTTCACTTCTTACTTTCCTAGAAAATTATTTAGGAGTGTTGCATTGGTACTTTGTCCGTTTGTTGCTTGTTGCATTTTAGGCTGATATTTGATGGAAAGACAAAATAAATGTTATCTTTATTTGAATTGAACATGATTTTTTTTATCATTCATTTATTTTTTATCTTTGAACCTTGACTTTCTGAAATTATTGAAATACTAACATTTATTTTTTGTTTTCGATCTATGAGATATACTGGATACACTTGGTTTCATACTCATACTACACTTGTTGCACTCTTTTGTGGTGCATATCCGATTTCGAAAACGGGTGCATCCCGTGGAGATTTTTGAGTCCGAACTTGGAGTATCTTTGAGTTGTGGTGAACTGCTTGGCTGTTCCGTGGCCCACACCTCCCTCTATCTTATTACTTATTCTGTTATTTTAGTATTCAGACAGGATATTTCTTCTATTTAGACTTGTCATTTCAGTTTCAGACTTGCATCGTATTTTAGAAGCTCTTGTACTTATGACACCAATTCTTGGGTGGTACTTTTGTTTTCCGCATTTCGTATGTATGAAGGACTTAGTATTTGAGATATTCTACTCGTTGTTTATTTTTCACCTTATTTACTTAGTTAAATTGGTGAAACTAGTGGGTTGGCTTACCTATCGGTTGGGAACATAGGTGCCATCACGACATGTGAATTTGGGTCGTGACACTTACATAAACTTATCATAAATAAATATATAAATGCCGAGTTTAAGGGATATGAGAATTTGTTGATTTATTTATATATATAGAATTAAGATGTAAAAAAAATAAGAGAATAGACGGGGTGTAAATATATAATAATATATGTGATATATAATTTGAATAAAAATTCAATAAAATAGAGTTTCATGAAAATAAATAAAATAAATAATAATAATAATTCAAAAATATTATAATATTATATAAAATTTGTGATCTTATATGTATTTACTCTAAAGTAAAATATGTATATGTATGTTGTCTAAAAAATATGAGAGCTTATTATTTTATTTACATGTACGGACAAGATGACAATATATATATATATATATAATTTTATTTTTCCTTCTAAGAATGTGTATGTAAAAGTGTAGAAATTTATTTTTAAGAAGGGGAATTATATTCATAAAAAGGATAATAGATGTGAAAAAATAATATGATGTGTATGATAAAATATTATGTCGAATATCTATAAAGAAAAAATAAAATATATATACCTCGCGTGTATGAAGTATATATGTATACTAGATAAGCATTGTTCGTGCTAGCACAGGCCTAATATATAGTTTTATTAGGGACCTAAAATTGATGAATATAAATGATCAAATCACATATAAACACCATTATATATTAATTATTGTGTATTAAATAAAAATATATTTAAGTAAATAATAATATTACTGTCTTGGATATAGTATAGCTGTCAAATCTGTTTTTTTTTTTGTATATTTATGTGAATGTCACACTATAGGATGTTAAAGTGAGATATTTAGGTAGTTGAGCATTTACATATGTGGGAATACTAATTACGTTTATATACTATTTATAAATTATACAATAATAGATGCATCTTTCATGTTGTGATCAATAATAGATGAAATTATTGAAATACTAACAAATTTTATATAATATTATAATATTTTTTAATTATTATTATTATTTATTTTATTTATTTTCATGAAACTCTATTTTATTGAATTTTTATTCAAATTATATATCACATATATTATTATATATTTACACCCCGTCTATTCTCTTATTTTTTTAAGATCTTAATTCTATATATATAAATAAATCAACAAATTCTCATATCCTTTAAACTCGGCATTTCTATATTTATTTATGATAAGTTTATGTAAGTGTCACGACCCAAATTCACATGTCGTGATGGCACCTATGTTCTCAACCGATAGGTAAGCCAACCCACTAGTTTTACCAATTTAACTAAGTAAATAAGGTGAAAAATAAACAACGAGTAGAATATCTCAAACACTAAGTCCTTCATACATACGAAATGCGGAAAACAAAAATACCACCCAAGAATTGGTGTCATAAGTACAAGAGCTTCTAAAATACGATGCAAGTCTGAAACTGAAATGACAAGTCTAAATATAAGAAATATCCTGTCTGAATACTAAAATAACAGAATAAGTAATAAGATAGAGGGAGGTGTGGGCCATGGAACAACCAAGCAGTTCACCACAACTCAAAGATACTCCAAGCTCAGACTCAAAAATCTCCACGGGATGCACCCGTTTTCGAAATCGGATCTGCACCACAAAAGAGTGCAACAAGTGTAGTATGAGTATGAAACCACGTGTACCCAGTATATCTCATAGATCGAAAACGAAAAATAGTGACAGGAGTTCATATGAAAAAATCATCTTTTTACTTTTACAAGGCTACACTATACTGA
This sequence comes from Solanum appendiculatum, assembly GCA_018342035.1. NCBI lineage: Eukaryota > Viridiplantae > Streptophyta > Magnoliopsida > Solanales > Solanaceae > Solanum > Solanum appendiculatum. Next base: position 302,151 of record JAGDQO010000372.1, read on the forward strand.
TCAAACTAGTTTCATCAAATAGGGATAATCAATTATCACGAAATGTCCAATCACTAATAAAACACATAATCAACACGAATGAGGATGTAATGAGATGCAATGCAATGCGACACCATGAACTGATATGCCTCAGATGTCAAGTACTCTCTCAACCGTATATACATGATACTCCTCGGAAATACATCGAGAGTTCATGACCCATGGGGGACTCGCGAGGTCCATATACCGACACGGACAATCTCCACGTGTCTGTGCGGACGATCTCAATGCACTATCATAAAATCAAACAATTTCCACACGGACGATCTCCACGTGCCCAAATTGTTATCATAACATCTCAAAATCTCCAGCAAGGACAATTTCCAAGTGTCCAACTTATACTCAATCTCATGTCAATGCATGTGCACAATATGATTTCAATAAAAGGGGATGATGATGCATCTCAATCAATCAAATATCGATATAATATATAATCACCTCAACTATCACAAATATACGGGTTCAATAAAGAAACACTACCACACAAAAGAAATCAAGTCAATAATACATCAGCTAATGCCCATATGTTTTCGCATTCTTGGATTACAATTTGTTATTCTATAGTAATAAATTTTCCCTTTATAACATCGGTACTCGTACCAATGTCCGTCACACCATTGGTACTAGACCCCCATCTTTCACCCTTACCCATTGTCTATTCCATTTTAAATCTTTAATTAGAAAAACATCCTTCAACGAAGTCTGGAAGTTTTAACATACCTTGCAAGCTGAACTTGTGCCACGATCCTCAAGATTTTTCTTTCCCTTTCATAAAGCTTCAGAATATCCTCAATCTATCAAATACGCAATATTCATAAATAAACGAGTCCGTGGACATCCATATTACTATATGTCTAGCCTAGACCCAAAAGTTTACTCATATCTGTAATCAAGCTCCTAATTTTGGTGTCAATTAATATGTCAAGTCTCATATTTGCTAAATTTCAAGCCTAAGGTTAATCTTTAATTTCTCCTAAAATCATAAATCTAACGATATTCATATAATACAACACATTGAACATTCAACATTATCAGAACTTAAATTCTAATGCAGTATATAACTCGGGAAAACATTTTCTGATCTTAACCATCCATCATATACTCCAAATATTAGCCAATGATTACCCATTGTCCAATGATTATCCTTAATAGGCATAAACATTTTTCCCTTCCACTTTCCATTTTTTATTTCAATTATAAATCAATTTCTCTTTAACAGCCAACATTATTATAATAATAATAATAATAATAATAATAATAATAATAATAATAATAATAATAATAATAATAATAATAATAATAATAATAATAATAATAGACTACACATATATTCAATACAAGATTATGTGTGGTTGATTACCTGAAGTCTTGGTCGTCCTTTTTTCATCAGTGCCGCACGAACCCTTTTTTTTCTCTCGCTATACTCCTCTCGCTTCTTAAGTAATTATGTATAAAATTGTTAAACCCCACTAACTTCTTTTAATTATATGGGCCATGCGGTAAAGGGCATTAAATAAAGGAAAACTTACATAAATATACTATATTAAGAAACATTTTTTTTCACTTGATCACTTTTAATACATTTATAACAATAACATTTTTTTTCACTTGATCACTTTTAATACATTTATAATACAATTTTAATACATATTACAGAGAATAGTTTATAAAAATATATAATAGAAATTTTATTGATGGATAATACATTTATCACACATTTTAATACACTTATAATACAATATGTCAATTTCTGCATAATATATTTCAAAACAACTATAATACATATATATTGCATACATAATTCACTTTTAATACATATTGCAGATTTATCATAGTATTGCTATAAACGGTAATAAATAAAAAGTATCGCTAAAATCAGTAATTATTTATTAAAAGGTATCCATTCATGTAATTTTTCCTTAAATAAATTATGGACTTGGCCCATTAACTATTCAACTATATTAATTAGTTAATAAATATTCGTCAACTAAATACTCGTAGTTATCGAATAGTTCAAAATTTCCATCTATAATTTTATGGAAATAGTCAAAAGAGTTCTAGTACTCAAAATGACCTAACAGATCGTTATACATCTATATTCTATATTTTCTAATATATAACATTTTCACATATTTCAAATATATTTATTTATTCATTTTTTACAATAGCTATATTTCTATTTAACTTTTTCTCGTAGATATTATAGACATATACATAACATGACTTGTATCTTTATCCTTTTTCTCAAATAAATGCAAGTTTTTCTTATCCTCATTTTCTAAAGTAAATAAATGAATATATATCCCTAATTATTTTTCTAAAACTGAATTTAAGGATAATCTTCTAATAGGCTCTGAGGGGTACTTAACACCTTCCCCTCGAGTAACCAAAATTTTTACCTAGAATCTCACTAGTTTTGCAAATCAAAATAGAGTTTACATTTATATTTTTTCAAATAATGATTTTCCTAACTTTCTCCGTAAAATTAGGGGGCAACTCTAAACAATTAAAAAAATCAGAGACATAGCCTTTTTATGTTGCGAACTATTTCGACCAGTTCAAAAATAGGGTATGACAACTTGTCGACTCTGTTGGGGAACTAACTTAGGTTTTGACCTTAGCAGACTTAGTTTAGAAATAAGATTTGTGATTATTTTTTTATTTTGAGCTTATTATTTACTTTATCTAGATGATATATTGTTTTGATTTAAAGGTCGCAAGCCAAATTCAAACTTGCGTTCCTTATTTCTTTGAAAACACTCATTGTTATTGTTTTTCCTACATTGTCATTTACACTTTTTATCGAGTCCTTGATCGTACACATACACACACCGTGGTTCACGCACGGGGTGTCTCACACTCCTCCAAAACTTCTTTAGATTCTCTAATTTTAGAGTTGGGCAATTAGGTTAGTACGTCTTCTCACAATTATTCAATCTTACTCTTAAACATCTAGGGGAAAATCCTACGCTAAAAATAGGTCATATTGCATAGCCTTATGTAGGAAAATATAAGGCATTACTGCTGCATTTAGGAAACCACTCTTATGTCAACAGGTTTCTTCTTTAAAATTCAACAATATACATTTTATGTGAAATTGATATGAATGATCCGATATTAGACACATGATGGATTTGGAGTAAACATACTTATCATACCCTTTACCCTTTTTTCAGATGAACATCAACCAAAACTTTCCAGATCTCCAAATGGTTATCTCAGCACCACACGACCTTCAGACTTGGTAGCAGAACATTCGAGTTGCTCATGGGACCGAGATCAGAGAGCAGTTGGGGTATTTAATGTCTTTGATGAGCATCCGAGCCAACAAAACACTTCGCACCCTTTTGATGGAATTTTGGGACCTGGATATTGTGACAATCAAGTTCCTGAATTTTGAGATAACCCCCACATTAGAGGAGATTAGCGGGTTTGTTGAGTTACCACTTAGAGAGAGAAGACTAGTACTACCATCTTTAATAAAAAGGGACATTTCCTTCCGCTCTTGGGTTTGCACATTTACCCATCATTAAGGAATGTAGACAATGGAAGTGTAAGGTTGGATTACCTCTTTAGATATATGGTAGTCGCGAGAGCTTCAACTAGTATTGAGATGATTTTGCATGCACTAGTAGAAAATGGGAATACATGCGGCCTAGAGTATTTGTGATGGCTTTCTTGGGTGTGATGGTTTTCCCAAAGAGGTTTCGTCGAATAAATATCAACCTCTTACCAATAGTTATGAACATCTTTGCAGAGCCGCGTGCATTCTCCTTAGTCCATATGATTCTAGCCGAGATGCTTTGGTCATTGTCAGCATGCTCTGGAGGCATGATTTCTTCGAAGGTTGCAACTTAGTATTGCATCTTTGGGTTATAGAGAATTTCTACCAGTGTGCCCTGAATATGGACTATTGAATTGATGCACGTAGAAAAATTCAGAGTCACAAGGAACGACTAAGGTATTGGGATGCGCCCAATAGAGAGGATGTGTGGCACACATTTATGACTAATCTTACATGAGAGTCTATCTAGTGGAAGTACCCTTGGCTAGCAGGAACAACTTTGGTTAGGCCTCGACATTTATATTTTATCGAGTTGAGCGGGTTAGAAGGCATTCAATCATATGCACCTCTTCGAATCTTAAGGCAGTTCGACATTAACTAAGATATTCTGCTCTAGTCAATCACGATATTGCGTGAAGATGGGTATGACGTCTTGCTCCCTACAGTAAGGGTGATGAATCTACAAACTGAGTGGGATTAAGTGATCGTAGTAGGAAGGGGACACACCAGAGTACTATGCTTGGCAGACCCTAGGAGGACCCATGACCCAACCAACTAGATCAAGATTTGCATTATTGTGGATATCAGTTTAGCTCAATGGATTAGGCAGGAGATAGTGCCTTATATGGATCTCATGTCACGACCTAAGGTACTCCCTAGACGTGACATGGCGTACAAGACCCCGGGAGGCCTCATACATGCCACTTAGCATACATATATACAAGATCATATAGAAATAGAGGTTCAAAAGACAATTTCATATCAAAGCTTTTAAAGGAATAACGGAAGTCTACATCAATGTCTCAAAGCCAATCTAACATAAGAATGAGAAATAGCATTTGGGACGTAACCCAATACAAAGTCGAAATGAAAGAAACATAAAAGTAAGAACAACTAGGTTATGTCCTCGGATGGATGGGGACTCACCAAGTCTTCTCTAGTCTTCTACCAAGCTCTACCACGAGTGGATGGAGAATCACCGAGCCCTACATCCACAAGTCAATTTAGGCAAGAGTATGCGTTAGTACAATCAAGTACCAAGTATTATAGCCATGCACATAAATCATTTAAAACATGCCATAAATGGGAACATATTCATAAACATGCAATGACCAAGTGTAACATGATAGAGAAAGTGGAAAGTCATAAATCATTATTTAAGGTCAATGCAAGTAAAAACATATTTTAATTACTTGATAAAAGCCTTGAAGTCACTTTAGTTCATTATTGTGGGAAATTAGCCTTAACCCACATATAAGACCATGTGAGCTATCAACGTGGAACCCGGTCTCTACCCCACACCGAAAAGATGTGTCATACTTGCTAGGGTAAGACTATGAACTCTAGCTTACGTGGATCCACTAGCTAGTGTCTACTTAAAGACAAACATCCTATGGTGGTACATAGTTTATGGGACATGGGTAATCACCACTTGTCCGCTTGGTGCTAAGCATAATTCCCATGGATTTATCGTAGTTCAATCATCATGAGTAGACATGGGTAATCGTCTCTTGTCTACATTAGGGAGCATGGGTAATCGCCTCTTGTCCCTTAATAAGAATAGCTCCATAATCATCAATTCAAGTTTAGTTGAGCAAACCTTCCAACAAGTTATGAATCATTACATGTGAGAAAACCTTTCACATTCATGGGTTGAGCAAAATATGAGAAATCCTTTCATAACTCAACAACAACATCATCATATCATAGACTTTGGTGCTTCAATCTCAAAACACCCTTAATTCATCATTAGCTTCATAAGAGGCATGCATAATTTCATAGATTTCATCTTTACATAGTTCATCAAGCTCATAATTCATATATCATAGAATTCACATGGGCTCATAAGAGTTTAACTTAAATCATGCAATGCAATGCAAATTGACCATATTTGAAGGAACCCACATGATAGAGGAAGATCATACTTTTGGTTGAATTCATACAAATTTCTACTCAAATCATATAATCATGCTAGATCGTGCACTAAATTACTTTATCACGCTAGATCGTGCACTAGGAATCATAAAATCAACAATTGAAAATCATAGTTAAAGAACCCACAAGAATTGGTCAAAACCCTAATTTAATTTGGGGAATTGAACCTTGAAAATTGAAGAAAACTAGGGACCCATTGGAGGAAAGGGCTCCAGTGGTGAATGCTAGCATACCTCAATACCTATGCCTTGAAATCAATGGAGGATTAATGACCTTGTTTGTAAACCCTAGCTTTCCTTCTTCTTCTTCTTCAAGTTCTTCTAGAGAGAGAAATATTTGGGAGAGTTTGAGAGAGTTTGTAAAAGTGATTGGAAGTGGAAGAATTTAGTCTTAGGAATGTTTATATACTAATAGGAGAAGTGGGTAACCGTCATAGTTGAATAATAAAATCATTTGGGGGGAAAGGACCAAAAAGCCCTTAAAATAACTGACGGACCCCCATCGACGGTTGGACCTACGGTCCGTAAGTCAATCTACGGACCATCCTATTCCTCCGTCGATTGATTCAGAGACCTCAACTTAGGCCTAAAAATTTAGCAAAGTTTGGAGGGGACCTACAAGACACACCTACGGGCCGTACGTTGGACGACGGCTCGTCCTGTTGCTCCGTAGGTCAAAGTCTTGAAACTTGAAATCTTGAAGAGTTACAGTGCCAACGACGGTTCCCACCTACGGCCCGTCATTCCACCTACAGTCCATAGGTGGCCTCCGTCGTCACTGACACCAAAATTTTTGAAAAGCTGAATTTTTTTCTTTGAAAACTCGGGGTGTTACAATATCTCCCCCTTGGGAACAATCGTCCTCGAATGAGAGTCAAAAAATTAAGAGAAGGGTAAGAGACACGGACTAGAAACCCAATCTAACATGCAATCACATAATTCGCACATCCGAGGAAGAAACATCAACTCCAAGCTAAAGCATGCTCAACATATCATTCATGAAGACTTTATGCAACTCATACTCAATGCACATAATCATAGCTAAAAACAATCTAGTTAGCTCATTTCCTCAAGATTAGAATCTTCATGAACATGCATAATCAAAGAAATCATGGAAATCAACTATGACACGTGAAATCAAGGAATGAACCACGAGGAACTAGGAACCTCAAGCTAGAGTAGAGTCGGAGGAGAAAAGATGAGGATATCGGGACATCATATCGGCCTCAGTCTCCCATGTAACACCCTCAACTAATTGATTCCTCCATAGAACTTTCACGGAAGCAATTTCTTTATTCCTTAACTTCCGAACTTGCCGATCTCGAATTTCAACTGGAACTTCTTCTTAGGATAGGCTATCCTTTATGCCAAGGCTCTCCAATGGCACTACGGATGTCAGGTCACCAACACACTTCTTCAGTAATGAGACATGGAAAACCAGATGCACAGATGCCAAATCATTACGCAAGTCAAGTTCATAAGCAACCTTACCAACTCGTCTCAAAATTTGATATGGGCCCACATAGCAGGGACCAAGTTTCCCTTTCTTCCCAAATCTCTTTATACACTTCATGGGTGATATTTTCAAATAGAACCAATCATTAATATCGAATTCTAATTCTCTTCTTCTAACATCGGCATAGAACTTTTGTCGACTTTGAGCCGTTTTCAACTTTTCTCTAATAAGTCTAACTTTCTCCATAGCCTCATTCACCAATTCGGGGCCTATCAAAGTAACTTCCCCAACTTCAAACCAATCTATAGGAAATCTACACCTCCTACCATAGAGAGCCTCAAATGGAGCCATACAAATACTCGAATGGTAGCTATTGTTATAAGCAAACTCAATCAAAGGCAAATCATCATCCCAATTACACTTGAAATCAATTGTACAAGCTCTCAACATATCTTCTAAAGTATGGATAGTACGTTCCGCTTGCCCATCGATTTGAGGATGAAAGGCCATACTAAGCTTAACACGAGTACCAAGGCCCTTTTGGAAAGCTTTCCAAAATTGAAAAGTGAATTGGGCACCACGATCGGAGATAATGGACAAAGGCACTCCACGCAACCTAACCATTTCCCTCAAGTACAACTTAGCATAATCTTCCACCGAGTACGAAACCTTGACGGGAATGAAATGGGCTGATTTTGTCATACGATCTACAATCACCCAAATCGAATCATATTGCCACCGCGTGCATGGTAAACCTACAATAAAATCCATATTCACATCTTCCCACTTCCAAGTAGGGATATCAATGTTTTGAGACAAACCTTCCGGTTTTTTATGCTCAACTTTCACTTGTTGGTAATTAGGACGCTTAGCCACAAATCCCGCAATATCCTTCTTCATCCCATTCAACCAATAGATTTCCCGCAAATCACGATACATCTTGGTAGCTTTCAGGTGAATGGAATATCGAGAACTATGGGCTTTCGATAGAATTTTTCCTCTTAAGTCATCCACATTGGGAACACACAAATGACCTGATATCGAAGCACACCATCTCCCCCTTAGGAGAAAGCCTCTATGGACTTTTTGAGTACCGCTTCTTTCAACTCAACCAAATTAGGATCAAGATCTTGTTTAGCCTTCACATCATGTACAAAAGATGATTCGGAACCGTTATGAACCATAACACCACCCTTAGTTGAGTCAACCAACCGAACACCCAATCGGGCCAACCTATGAACATCACGAACCAACTCTTTCTTACCATCCTCCACATGAGCAACACTACCCATAGATAACTGACTGAGAGCATCCGCCACCACATTAGCCTTATCGGGGTGACAGAGGACACTCATGTTGTAGTCCTTTAACAACTCAAACCACCTTCTTTGGCGAAGATTCAGATCTTTATGTTTAAACACATATTGCAAACTTGTGTGGTCGGTAAATACATCAACATGCACACCATACAAATAATGCCGCCATATCTTTAAAGCAAACACAACCGCTGCTAGTTCTAAGTCATGGGTAGGATAGTTCCTTTCATGGATCTTAAGTTGCCTTGATGAATAAGCAATAACTTTTCCATTATGCAGAAGCACTCACCCTAACCCAATCCTTGAGGCATCACAATAAACCACAAATCCATCAGATCCTTCTGGTAAGGTCAACACCGAAGCCAAAGTAAGTCTATCTTTCAACTCTTTGAAACTCTTCTCACACGCTTCAGACCATGTGAACTTAACCTTTTTTTGAGTCAATGCCGTCAAGGGAGAAGCAATCGAAGAAGACCCTTCAACAAATATCCTATAATAACAGGATAAACCCAAGAAACTACGAATATCTGAAGGTGATAGAGGTCTAAGACAATTCTTAACCACATCCGTCTTCTTAGGATCCACCTCAATACCTTTACCTGAGACAATGTGACCAAGAAAAACCACGGATCTTAGCCAAAACTCACACTTATCAAACTTAGCAAAAAGTTGTTGGTCCTTAAGGACTTGCAACACAATCCTCAAATGGTCGGCATGCTCATCCTCATTTCGTGAGTAAATCAAGATATCATCAATAAACACAATCACGAACATGTCAAGGTATTGTCTAAACACCCTATTCATCAAATCCATAAATGCGGCCGGAGCATTTGTCAACCAAACGACATCATTAGGAATTCATAATGCCTATATCTAGTCCAAAAAGCCATTTTCAGAATATCCTCTTCTTTCACCCTCAATTGGTGATAACCCAAACGAAGGTCGACCTTAGAGAAGTAACTAGCCCCTTGAAGTTGATCAAACAAGGCATCTATCCTTGGGAGAGGATACGTACTCTTAATGGTAACCTTATTCAATTGGCAGTAATCAATACACATACGGAGTGACCCATATTTCTTCCTTACAAACAAGATCGGAGCACCCCATGGAGAAATACTTGGTCATATGAAACCCTTATCCAACAAGTCTTTCAATTGATCCTTTAGTTCCTTAAGTTCCACCGGAGCCATTCTATAAGGAGGAATAGAGATAGGTTGCGTATCTGGGAGAAGGACAATACCGAAGTCTATTTCCCTTTCGAGAGGAATACCGAGCAAATCATCAGGAAATGCTTTTGGAAACTCATTAACAACAGGGACCGACTCAAGAGTAGGGGTTTCGGAATCCACATCCCTCACCCTAACTAGATGGTATATGCAACCCTTAGAGATCATCTTTCTAGCTTTAAGACAAGAAATAAATTGACCCTTAAACATAAAATTTACCCCATTCCACTCAAGGATAGGCTCATTCAAAAATTGAAACTTGACCATTCGGATCCTATAATCAATAGAGGCATAGCAAGAATGCAACCAAACCATCCCAATAATAACATCGAAATCTAACATATCAAGCTCTACGAGATCAACATGAGTGAATTTATGGGATAAGGAGATGGGGCAGTTCCTATAGACCCTCCTAGCCACAATAGATTTACCAATAGGAGTAGATACATGAAAAGGATCTAACACCACATCCGGAACAATGTTAAACCTCCTTGCTACATGTGGCGTCACAAAAGACGAGGTAGCACCGGGATCAAGCAAGGCATAAACATCAAAATGGAAGACTTTCAACATACCGATAACCACATTGATGTACCGTGAACTTACGGTACTTTTGATGCATGAAACTTAGAATTTTACATGTACTTAAGTGGTTTTGTGTTAGATTTGATTGTGTTGGTGTTAAAATTGCAGGGAATAGGCCTTTGGAGCAGTTGGGGAAAATAATGCAGCAGCAGCTGGTTTTTGGTGATGTACGAGACAGTATATGGACCGTCAATGAGTTGACGAGTCGTCAGTTGGGGTCGTAGGTTCAGGAGCCTGAAAATTGGCTAAGTATGGAATGACGGACCAGGATGATGGACCATAGATCCTGCTACGGACCGTAGATGCCCAACCATAGAAAACTTCAGAGAGTGTCATCTGCAGAGGTTGAATGACGGAAGAACAGGACGGGTTGTACATGGAATGACGAATCGTAGATCAGACCCGCAGAATGAAGTCCTCAGAAAATATTCCAACTGCTGAATTACGGTTGGAATCTACGAGCCGTAGGTAAGTCAACGAGCCGTAGATTGCCAACCGTAGACGAATCTGCCCAAGCCGAATTTTCCCAGATTTCCTTTTCCTAGTTTACTTAGGATTGATATTCTATATATACCCTATGTAATATTTTGTTTTAGGGTTGTTGACAATTTTGGGAGTTGAACCTTATTGTTTTGGGAATTACTTTTCATTCTCTTGGGAAGATTAATTCTTGAAGCTTGTTTATGCAATTTTGCTTAGATTTTCAATTCAAGATTGTGGAACTCATCTTCAATCACTGTAAGTTCATGATTTATTCAAACCCTAACATGAATTGTAACAACCAAGCATGAGTAGCTAAATTCCACAACCATGGTTGTGGGAACCATGAGTAATTAACAAAAGTAAACCTAATAATGTGTAATTCTTGAATGTGTTTATACATGTTTTTGTAAATCTCTTTGCGTAGAACGTTTTCTAATGGTGGCCAACATTAGAACCCTCCTAATTCTTGTGAATCTGGTATAGGTAGTAAAGAACATTTAAGAGATTATACAACAGAGATTTAGTCGTTGAATATTTCGCTATCTAATAATCCAACCTAGAAATAGTTGTGGGTTAATCTGGGTCAAAGGTAAGGGTTAGTAAATCACATGTAGACGGACCAAGTTGCTGAGTGAAATTCCCTATTTAGAGGATCAATCACTTAGGGATACATAACTTACCGATCATGCATGCTAAACATTGAAAAGAATTACCATTGTTAGGGTTACTGAGTTAAGAACTTATGGGGAACACATAAACCCTAGTTTCATTCTTATATTGATTTCTCAAACTGCAAAATTTCCATTAGTTGTTTATTCATTTTCATTCTTAGCCAATAGTTAATTTTAGTTTAGTTAATCTCCCCTCTCTTTTATTCTGGAAATAGTTGGGCTAAAAGTATACATAATCTTAGTTAGCCTAAGTCTAAACCATATTTCTCGTGGGATCGAACCTGACCTCTGTTAGGTTCTTTATTTGAAAGCGACCGCTTATACTTCCTTAGGGAGGTGTAGTTTGGGCGACATCAAATTTTGGCGCCGTTGCCAGGGAATAAGGCTTTTAGATTAGACTAAATTTGACTATTGCACTTTAGTCAATTATTTCCACTTTTATGTTTTATTTTTGTTTTTTATTGTCTGCAGTTCATAGTTCCAGTGAATGCCAAATATACGCAATCAAGGCATTCCCCTGACTCCTTACGACCCTGAGATAAGGAAAACTCTGTGAAGAATGGCTGCAAACGGGCAACAAACGAGGAAAAAAAATGCTCCTAACAATGAGGAGAAACAAGGGAACCAAGGAGTTCAACCTCCGGCAGTCATAGAGGTCCCTGGAAACCGACAAGATGTCCAAGCACAGCGTCCACCTTCGCATAATGTTCGCCGTAACTTTGAAGTGGACTATAATAATATAGGATCAACTGGTGCTATAGTTGTTCCCCTAATGCCACCAGATTCACATTGGTGATTACAAACAGTCTTATGCAGATGTTGACCGCTCGAGGATTGTTTGCTGGATTACCATCTGAAGATCCTCATGCTCATTAGTCCAAGGTAACCAGCGTTTGCAAAAGCAGTGTGAATGTAGTTGATTTACGAGTATTCCCACTGTCTCTGACTGAAGACGCTACTGTGTGGTTGAATGAGCTCCCGTACAACTCCATATATGGGATGACTTGCGTGAAGCTTTCATGGAGAAATATTTCCCAGTGTCAAGGAAGCTGAATCTCAAGGACAAACTCAATAACTTCAAGGCTCTTGTTGGAAAGTCCGTCAGCACTGCATGGGATCGATTCACAAGCTACATGAGAGCAGTGCCCAATCACCGCATCGATGATGAATCGTTTAAGGAGTACTTCTACCATGGAATAGATGATAATGGTAAGGCAGTACTTGATAGTATTGCAGGTGGGTCTTATGGATCAATGACTTTCTTAGAGATTGCGGAGAGACAGGAGAAGATCTCGAAGAACAACAAGGCGTGGAGCACTAGAGCGTCATCAACAACAATGAGTTCCGTGAAGAACTAGCGCAACTAAGAACTGAAATGGGTTTGGTTCTCAAGCACTTGAGTGGCAACATAGAGAAGGTTCAGGCAGTCCAATACCAACATCAGGGACCACAAAATTATTGCTACTTTTATTAGGAGGATGAAAATCTGGTGAACGACCAACCGGGGGGTTTTCGAACAACTGCCCAAAGAGCAAACCAAGAAAATTGGCGCCAGGGTCAAGGAAATCAAGGTCGGAACTTTGGAAACTACAATCGAGAAGGACAATATAACCGCGAAGGAAAATACAACTGCAACAATAATTACAATCAAGGTGGTTACTATAACCGAAATGAGAGGAGAGGTGCATACATCCCACCAAGAAATCGAGATGGCGGATCAAGTCTGAATCGCATTGAAGATATGATGAGCAAGATGATAAGGCAATTTGATGCTACTGATGAGAATGTGAAAGAAATGCGAAATGATCTCTCAGGCATCGGGCAAAAAGTGGAGTCACATGCAGTGGCGATTTGGCAGATTGAACAACAATTGAACCAACTGTCTGTGAATGCAAATCCATGCCAACAAGAAATACTTCCCAGTAACACTCTGCAAAATCCCAAGAATGATGGGCATTGCATGGCGGTGACGACTAGAAGTGGGGTACATACCGTTGATCCCCCCATGCCAACTGAAGTGAAGAGCGAGAAGGCGTTTGATGAAGGTGAGAAAGAGGTAGCAGAACTACCCAAGGATCAAAACAAGGTTGAGGCGGAAGTCACTCAAAAGGTCATCCCTATGCCAAGACCTCCACCTCACATTCCACAACGATTAGTAAAGAAAACTGAAGAAGGGAAGTATAAGAAGTTCTTATCAATGCTTAAACAATTGTCTGTTAACGTTCCTTTCATGGAAGCTTTAGAGCAGATTCCATGATATGCTAAGTTCATGAAGGACTTGATGACCAAGAAGAGAGATACAAGCTTAGACGAGGATGACAAGTTGCAGCATTGTAGCGCCATTGCAACAAGGTCACTGGTGCAAAAGAAGGAATATCCCGGAGCATTCACCATCACATGTACTATTGGGGTGATGCACTTTGCTAAGGCACTTTGTGATTTAGGTGCAAGCATAAACCTCATGCCGCTGTTCGTGTTCAAGAAATTAGGCTTGGGAGCCCCGAAGCCGACTGCAATGAGGCTATTGATAGACGACCGGACGATAAAGAAACCGATAAGAGTGCTACATGATGTCTTGGTAAAAGTGGAGAGATTCATCTTTCCGGCGAACTTCGTGATTCTAGACTGCGAAGTGGATTTTGAAGTGCCCATAATCTTCGGCAACCCATTTCTTGCAACAGGGCGTGCTTTGGTGGATTTGGAAAAAGGGCAGATGAAGTTTCGCTTAAACAATGAAGAAGTGACCTTCAACATCTGCAAATCAACGAAGCACCATAGCGACATCAAGGCTATCTCAGTGGTGAGGTATGCGGATGAGCCCAACCCAGAGGTGCCCATCAAAGAGAGGCTAAGAGTTGAAGCACTTGCGGCGGTAATTATGAATTTTGAGGGAGATAGAATTCCTGAATATGATGCATTGGCGGCTGCACTAAATGGAGGAGGTATCTATTGTCGTCAACCCAAGCTTGACTTGGATTTACTCAATCGAGAGACTCCGCCCGCAAGACCATCCATTGATGAACCCCCAGAGTTGGAATTGAAAGCTCTCCCAACCCACTTGAGGTATGTATTCTTGGGTCAGAACAACACATTGCCTATTATTATTGCTGCTGACCTTGATATAGGACAAGTGGAAGCTCTAGTTGCGATGCTGAAACGGTACAAAAGGGCAATCGGATGGACTATTGCGGATATCATAGGGATCCCACCTGGAATTTGCATGCCCAAAATTCAACTCATGCCGGATTGCATTCCTAGTGTGGAACATCAGAGAAGGTTGAACCCACCTATGCAAGAGGTGGTAAAGAAAGAAATCATCAAGTGGTTGGACGCCGGTGTGATATACCCCATAGCTGATAGTAAATGGGTATGCCCGGTCCAATGCGTGCCTAAAAAGGGAGAAATCACTATGATTTCAAATGCTAAAAATGAGTTTGTCCCTTTAAGGCCCGTCACAGGGTGGAGAGTTTGCATAGACTATCGCAAGCTCAATGCATGGACAGAAAAGGACCACTTTCCTATGTCATTCATGGACCAAATGCTGGATCGTCTTGTTAGGAAAGGGTGGTACTACTTTCTGGATGGATACTCGGGGTATAATCAGATCTATATAGCCCTTGAAGATCAAGAAAAGACTACATTCACATGTCCTTATGGTACATTCGCTTTCAAGAGGATGCTATTTGGACTCTGCAATGCACCGACGACATTTCAACGTTGCATGATGTCTATCTTCTCAGACATGGTGGAGAACACCATCGAGGTATTTATGGATGATTTTTCTATTATTGGTAACTCTTTCGATGATTGTTTGTTGCATTTAGGTGAAGTGTTGCGTCGATGTGAAGAGTGCAACCTTGTGCTGAACTGGGAGAAGTGTCACTTCATAGTAAAACAAGGTATAGTGTTGGGCCATTGCATCTCCCAGAAAGGCATTGAAGTAGATAGAGCTAAAGTCGAGGTGATTTTAAAATTACCCCCTCCCATCTCTATAAAAGGTATTAGAAGTTTTCTAGGGCATGTAGGTTTTTATCACAGATTGATAAAGGACTTCTCCAAAATTGCACATCCTTTGTGCAAACTGCTTGAAAAGGAGATGAAGTTCAACTTTGATGAAGCATGTGTAAGGGCGTTTGAAGCACTGAAAGAGAAGTTGTCTTCTGCACCTATAATTATTTCACCAGATTAGTAGAAGTCGTTCGAGATTATGTGTGATGCGAGCGGAGTAGCACTTGGCCGTAGTCTTGGGACAAAGGCGAGAGCAGATACTTCATCCCATATACTATGCGAGCAAAGCATTGAATGCTGCCCAGAAGAACTACACGGTTTTTGAACAAGAGTTGCTTGCGGTCGTTTTCGCTTTTGAGAAGTTTCGATCTTATTTGCTGGGCACCAAGGTGATAGTGCATACTGATCATTCGGCATTGCGGTACCTCATGGGAAAGAAAGATGCCAAACCAAGGCTGATTTGATGGATTCTGTTGCTACAAGAGTTTGATTTCAAAGTCCGAGATAGAAAGGGAACTGAGAACCAAGTGGCTGACCATCTTTCCAAATTGGAATATGAAGCTATTAAGATGTTAGTGGATGGACTAAAGATCAATGATGCTTTCCTGGATGAACATGTATTAGCTGCTTCTTTTGATTTTATTCCTTGGTTTGTAGATTTTGCCAATTACTTGGCTAGCAATGTGGTGCCTTCGGACCTGTCATTCCATCAAAGAAAGAAGTTCATATCTGATGTGAAGAAGTATTTTTAGGAGGAGCCGTATCTGTTTCGTGTCTGTACTGATGAGATTATTCGTCGTTGTGTGCCCGAGGTAGAGATGATGAGTATATTGGAAGTTTGCCATTCATCCCCTGCTGGTGGCCATCATAGTGGTATCCGGACTGCGCACAAGATCTTGCAGTGTAGGTACTACTGGCCTAAAATCCATCAAGATGCCCATGATTTCTCTAAGGCATGTGATCGATGCCAAAGGGAAGGAGGTATCTCAAGAAGGCAAGAACTTCCTATGAATCCAATACTTGACATTGAACTCTTTGATGTCTGGGGCCTTGATTTCATGGGTCCGTTTGTGAGTTCAAATGGTATGAAGTACCTCCTGGTGGCGGTTGACTATGTGTCAAAATGGGTGGAAGCAATCGCGCTCCCCAACAATGAAGGTAAAAGTGTCACTGCCTTTTTGAAAAAGAATATCTTTTCTAGGTTTGGTACACCAAGGGCAATAATCAGCGATGGAGGTTCCCATTTTTGCAATAAGTTGTTCAAGGCGTTGCTTGAGAAGTATGGTGTTCGTCACAGTGTAGCCACACCCTATCATCCACAGTCTAGTGGGCAGGTTGAAGTGTCCAACAGAGAGAGTAAGCAGATTCTATCAAAGACTGTCAATGCAAATCGAACTAATTGGTCAAGAAAGCTCGACGATGCTCTACGGGCTTACCGCACTACATTCAAAACTCCCATAGGTATGTCTCCTTACCAACTTGTTTTTGGGAAATCATGTCACTTACATGTAGAGCTTGAGCATAAGGCGATGTGGGCACTCAAGAAGTCCTAATGTTTGTGACATGTGCAGGAAAGAAAGACAAGTTTTGCAGAAATAAAATGTGCAGAAGATTCTACGGGTCCCATCTATGAATCGTAACTTAAATGACGAATCGTAAATGGCATCCGTAGACTGAATGTTCAGGAGCAGCTGCAGCTTTAAGTCTACAATTGTACAATACGAGCCGTATATCACTCTATGGACCGTAGTATCCAACCATAGATCCCAGGTATGTTTTTGAATTTTGTCAAGTGTAAGGAGCAATGAAGGAACCGATTGATGGTCCGTCAAACCATCTACGGCCCGTCGGCGGGAAATCGTAGACGGCAGTCAGGGCAAACTTTTGACCCGACCCATGGTTTTAAATTATAAAACCCCTCATTTTCAAATTCCTCCCCCATTTCCCTCTTCTCCCAACCATTACACCTCTTCCAAATTCCACCCTTCCATCTCCCAAACCACCCTTTCACTCACTCCATTCCCCATCTATATAACTCTCCTACCATATTCCCCTTTTCCTCTTCATTCTTCACTGATTTTTTCTTTTTTTTCCCCTTGTTCTATCTTGCTTCTCCCTTTCACTGTTGTTTATTTATCATCTCGTGGGTTCAGAGTTTCTTTTTCCGTGGTCACTACTTTCATACATCACATATCAGGTATGTGTACTGCTAGTCATTCATTTTACACACCAAACTTGGAATTAACTTGGTTTTTATCCTGGGTGGTAACTTTCGTGCAAAATTGTGGTTGTGTTTAGTTTTACCGCTTAAGAGGAGTTGTCTGTGAAGCTAATTGTTGATTGCTTTGACTAATGCATGAATTTGATTTTGATTGGGATTTAGACCTAGGGTTTGCCCTTAACTTGTAATTATGTAGTCGGAACCATAGCCTTGCATGATTGTGTTGATTTTATGTTGTTTGGTTTGACATAGAGTGGTTTGACAAGTGTAAATGGTGATTGTGGGCTAGACTTATTCTAACTGACACTGCGCTGGTCGATGACCATGACCTACGGGTCGTAGGGCAACCTACGGACCATAGGTCCTCCCCGTCAGTCTGTTTCCCCCATTTTAGTCTAAGTCATTTTTTATGGTTCGGTCTACGGACCGTAGATCAGTTGACGAACCGCCCTACAAGCCATCAATTGAACTTCAGAAAGTGGAATACAGGACTTCCCTAACTATGGTCAGGTCTACGGCCCGTAGTTCCTTCTACGATCCGTAGGTCCTTCCCGTAGTACCAAAAACAGTACCAGTAGGGTCTAGTTTTTTTTTTCTTTTTCTTTTCTTTCCTGTTTTCTTTTCTTGTTTTGTTTTTGCATTTCGTAGGTACTAATGATGGCCTTGCAGGTACTATGCCTCCGAAGATATCAAAACATTACTTATAGAGGGCTCATGCATAGGCTCCTGCCCAAGCTCCCTCTACCCAAAGGCGATTGAATATAGATGAGGCCTCAGAGAAGGAGCGGAGCGGGTCGGAATATGCACCATCTAGGGGGGCTAGTTCCCCTAGGTCACCCCGAACCACTAAGCATTAGGCTAGACAGATGGCCACACCACAGGCACCGAAGCAGTCTACTTCCGGAGAGGAGGAGGGCACTTCCCAGTCTGAAGAGGAAGTACAGAGTTCGAGAAGGGGTGGTGATGCCATTCCGACCAGAGATGCCCCTATCTCCCAGCCCACTGCCTAGTCTGAGCCGGGTTCTTCATCAGTGTCGGAATCTGATTCCGGTTCTGCCTCTGATTCTGGTTCAGGTGATGAGGATCTTGGGGAGAAACACCCAATTCGAGTTGCGGGTGAGCCTCATAGATAGTGTGTGCATGGAATGTACAAGATTTATAGAGAGGCCATCCTTCAGAATGCTCAAAACAAGTCCGCTAGGTAGATAGAGGAAGAGCGGCGGGTTCTTACTGGCAGCCTCCACACCATCCCACAGATACATGAGCTTTTTCGGAGGCATCACTGTGAGTGGATGGCTGAGACTCTCCCCAGATACAACCCAATTATTGTGCGGGAGTTCTATGCCTCGTATGCATCTACGGTACTTGAGACCTTGCCCCGGAGGGTAAAACCATTAGAGCAGCCTCCACTCTAGTCTACTTTAGTCCGGGACATTCCCGTTGACATTTCAGAGGCCACACTACGCCGTTTTATTTACGGCTCGACACACACTCAATCCATCAATACGGATGAGTTTGACTACAGGATGCAGCTGGTTCGCAGTAGAGCCATGAGAGATCCTGCACAGAGGAAGTCGTTGCTGCGATGGGTGGCTGGCCACATTGTTGAGCAGGAGGTACATGCTGAGTGGGTCCACGATAGGACCCTTCCTATTAAAAAGGCCACACTAAGCTTTGCAGCCAAATTTTAGTTGTCAATTGTGCGTACCCCTTTGTCTCGTACTGCGACAGACAACCAACTTACTTGGGACCGGGCTGTTATGGTTGCATGTTTGATGGCAGGGCACGAGGTTGATATTACCCAGGTTATTATTGTCAAGATCCATGATAGGGCCTTTCGGAAGACGACAACCTTGCCCTTTCCATGCCTTATTTTCAGGTTATGTCGTGAGGCTACAGTCCCAGTGTATTTTGCTAATTCATATATCGAAGTGTCTAGGACCGTGGATATCTATTTTATTAGAGATAACACCAACCCTACCACACCGCACAGGGGTATTTAGGTGGAGTTACCACCTATGGGGGAGGTCTTGGCGCCCGAGTAGATTGATGAGACAGCCCCCGCACCCGCAGATGAGCCTCACGGGTTTGTGCCCCAATCTACTACTTCAGGTTCTACAGTGGGCACACCCCGTGCTCCACTTACTACAGGGACTTCATTACTCACCATTGCTAGGGTGAGCAGGAAAGAGGCACAGATGACCGCCCTACCAAAACACATTCGCCCGTGAATGAAGAGATCGGTGGAGGAATCCGAGGCTCGAACAAACCTGATGGTATAGTCACAAATACAGGCAGTGCACCGGTGGATAGATGTTTTTGAGAGCCGGATGATGGAGCGTTCACAACATGCAGCCACGATTGATCTTACCTCTTTTCAGACGGAGTTGGCTAGTCTCCATGCTGACCTTATTGCCCTGGCTGCTACGGAGACTGTTGTTGTTGCACCTGCATCAGAGATGGAGGCTGACACTGTTGTTCTTCGTGCACTATTTAGACCAAAGCAGTGGGCTACTGTGCCCTACTGAGGAACTGGAAAGAGGGTATGTATGAGCAAGGACATTGTTGCAGATCCCGAGGCGGAGAGGAGAGCTCAGAAGAGAGAACGTCGAGAGCACGAGGCTGCTAGACAGCAGTCGGTACTAGATGAGCAAATTCGCATGGAGCGTGCAGGAGAGATGGCAGCAGGAGCTTCTGCTTCAGGGGTCGCTACTGATGGCGAGCCTCGCACTACGATGGAGGGTACTACTGATGGTGCCCAGGATGGTGATCTCGTGGGTTTCGGGATTTTGGACCCACCTATTTTTGAGTGATCTTTGGCGCTTATGCACCACAGGTGTGTCTCACCCTGTGTATTTACTTTTCTTTTGCATTGAGGACATTGCACTATTTTCTTCGTAGGGGTGGGGCAAATAGGTTTGCGGTAATGTGAAGTCTGAGTAGCATAACTGATAAATCCTTCCATGGGGTTTTCTAGCCTGTGTTCTGTTTCCCCAAGGAACTGTTTACTTTTCTATTGAACCGGCATGTTTAGGATTGTGATTGTGTATAAGTAATTTGGAAACAAAGCATGATAGCATTAGTGTGCATGAAACTGATATATCCCTCCAATTTCAAATTTTTGCTTTGCGTTGTGCATGTGAATTGAACGAGTTGAATGTGTTGGATCTTTGCATGACATGATTTGGTATCGGTATGACACTATTATTTAAGCTCTAGCATCAACTAGGTTCATTGATGATCTGATAATTGCAACAAGGTACCATGTGTGTGTGAAAGTTTGATTATTCATATGAGATGTGCCAATCTAGAACTTGCCCCGTTGGTCTTGCTAAGGTAATTTGAACTGAACACTAGAAGATCATCATAGGCCATTGTTGACATTAAGTCCACTTAAGCCTAAAATGAATTAAAACCAAACCTGTGTGGAAATCTTTCCCTTTGGTCCAAATGTTTGAGCCTAACGAATACCAGTCTTTCTTTTTACCCAATTCACCTTCCCTTTGAGTATTTTAAAAACAAAATTTAGCCCTGGTCCCTCTGTGGAGATCGTGCACCTCAACATAGGTCAAAAGCCTAAGTTGAGGGTGGCTACTGCAAAGTTACCTGAATTCTGGCCCTGGTCCTTTCTAAGGATAATGTGTACCTTAGCCCATACCAAAAGTATAAGTTAAGGGTGACTATTATGAAGGAAAGCAAGAAAAATAAGGGTATGAATAGAGTTGTGTGGAACAAAGGAAGCAGATAGCGTAAAGATGCTAAGAACTTGAGAGTGTGAAGAAACAAAAAGAAGTAAAAAAGAATCAAAAAGTTGTAATAAAAAAGAAGTCAAGTCTAAAGAAGTCACACTCAAGCTGATAAAAGTCCTAGGGAAAAGAATATGAAGCAAAAAGAGATAAAAAAGTGGTCGAAATTTAAAGGTAACGGGCCAAATTAGATGTCAAGGAAGGGTAGGGTAAAGCCACTTAATATCCATACATACCACACCTAACCCCGAGCCTACGTTACAAGCCGATAAAGTCCTATAGTGATACTAGTGGGAAGTTTGAAAAGCCAAAGTAGAGAAAATAAGGGAAAACCTATGGTATTGTGCACAGATTGTATTGAATTTGTTCTGAGTGTGCGTGTATACTGAGTCCCTAGACAAAAAGTCAAATTTTGTGTGAAAAGGGGATTTCTTTGTAGTGAGGGCACAAGTTGTGATTGTTGGAAAGTTGATGTCTTGGTGAATTGCTATATGTGTATGTATGTGTGTCTATTGGTATGTCGATGTCATGTATTGATCCACATAAGTTAGCTTGTTGGGTTTGCGATGAACTTGCACTTAGTTGATTACGGCTAAAGAGGAGGAAGATTGAAGTGAGTGCTGTCTGATTGCTTGAAGTCTGGGTTGCTTGTATACTCGTGTCGTTTATAGTCTATTGTGTTGCTTGAGGACAAGCAAAGATTTTAAGTTGAGGGTGCTGATGTACCGTGAACTTACGGTACTTTTGATGCCTGAAACTTAGAATTTTACATGTACTTAAGTGGTTTTGTGTTAGATTTGATTGTGTTGGTGTTAAAATTGCAGGGAATAGGCCTTTGGAGCAGTTGGGGAAAATAATGCAGCAGCAGCTGGTTTTTGGTGATGTACGAGACAGTATATGGACCGTCAATGAGTTGACGAGTCGTCAGTTGGGGTCGTAGTTTCAGGAGCCTGAAAATTGGCTAAGTATGGAATGACGGACCAGGATGATGGACCATAGATCCTGCTACGGACCGTAGATGCCCAACCATAGAAAACTTCAGAGAGTGTCATCTGCAGAGGTTGAATGACGGAAGAACAGGACGGGTTGTACATGGAATGACGAATCGTAGATCAGACCCGCAGAATGAAGTCCTCAGAAAATATTCCAACTGCTGAATTACGGTTGGAATCTACGAGCCGTAGGTAAGTCAACGAGCCGTAGATTGCCAACCGTAGACGAATCTGCCCAAGCCGAATTTTCCCAGATTTCCTTTTCCTAGTTTACTTAGGATTGATTTTCTATATATACCCTATGTAATATTTTGTTTTAGGGTTGTTGACAATTTTGGGAGTTGAACCTTATTGTTTTGGGAATTACTTTTCATTCTCTTGGGAAGATTAATTCTTGAAGCTTGTTTATGCAATTTTGCTTTGATTTTCAATTCAAGATTGTGGAACTCATCTTCAATCACTGTAAGTTCATGATTTATTCAAACCCTAACATGAATTGTAACAACCAAGCATGAGTAGCTAAATTCCACAACCATGGTTGTGGGAACCATGAGTAATTAACAAAAGTAAACCTAATAATGTGTAATTCTTGAATGTGTTTATACATGTTTTTGTAAATCTTTTTGTGTAGAACATTTTCTAATGGTGGTCAACATTAGAACCCTCCTAATTCTTGCGAATCCGGTATAGGTAGTAAAGAACATTTAAGAGATTATACAATAGAGATTTAGTCGTTGAATATTCCGTTATCTAATAATCCAACCTAGAAATAGTTGTGGGTTAATCTAGGTCAAAGGTAAGGGTTTGTAAATCGACACACGTAGACGGACCAAGCAGCGGAGTGAAATTCCCTATTTAGAGGACCAATCACTTAGGGATACATAACTTATCGATCATGCATGATAAACATTGAAAAGAATTACCATTGTTAGGGTTACTGAGTTAAGAACTTATGGGGAACACATAAACCCTTGTTTCAGTCTTATATTGATTTCTCAAACTGCAAAATTCCCGTTAGTTGTTTATTCATTTTCATTCCTAGTCAATAGTTAATTTTAGTTTAGTTAATCTCCCCCCTCTTTTATTCTGGAATAGTTGGGCTAAACGTACATAATCTTACTTAGCCTAAGTCTAAACCATATTCCTTGTGGGATCGACCCTAACCTCTGTTAGTTCTTTATTTGACAGCGACCGCTTATACTTCCTTAGGGAGGTGTAGTTTGGGCGACATCACACATCGGGAGAACCCTCTTTCTCATGGCGAGCTTGAAGTGTATAAAACCGGTTTTGCTTTTGATTTCCACTAGAGCTTGCCGGATTTTGGGGTTGGGCCCGTCGACGATTTCCTGGTTCCTTCTTATCCACTAAGGGACAATTCCTTATCTTGTGATCCATCTTACCATAACCAAAGCATGCATTCGAGCCGGCGAGACATTTACCCTCATGCCTCTTTCCACACTTAGCACAAGTAGTCGATGTGAAGCCACTATCATTTCCTCCTTGAGTCTTAGGGTTAGAAACCCTATCTTTGTTGAACTTAGGAGGAGCATTGGAGGAACTTTGATCGGAAAACCTTTTTCGAGGCTTGAAACAACCATGTCCATTGGATCTTGAATGTGAAAAATTATCATCACCGGTCTTAGCCCTCTTTGCCTCTCTAGACTTTTCCTTGAGTTTCTCCTCTTCTATTTGCTGGCCATGTACCAAGAGACGAGAGATATCCATGTCACTGATAAGCATAGTTGTACGGCACTCTTTGACTACTATTTCAGACATTCCCAAAACAAAATTACTCATTCTTGCCTTAGGATCGGCAAACATAGAAGGAGCATATCGAGACAATTGTGTGAACTTCAAACATACTCTTTCACACTCATGCTTCCTTGATGAAGATTGATGAACTCAAGCACCCTTGCCTCCCTCATCTCAATGGGAAAGAACCTATCAAGGAAAGCACCCTTGAATTTCTCTCAATCAAGAGGACCCTCATTAATTGGCCTCCCTTCTTTCCATTAGTTCAACCAAATTTGAGCAACACCCTTAAGTTGATAAGCGGCCAACTCCGCCTTTTCTTCCGGTGTCACATCCATAATCATCAGCACCTTATAAACCTCATCAATGAATTCTTGGGGATCTTCCTCAAACTTGGAACCATAAAACTCCGGAGGATTCATCCTCGTGAAGTCCCTCACTCTAGATGCCGGCAAACTTACATTTGGGTTCACGGGAGCCACAACCTCCCTATTGGCTTGAGCCGTCAAGGCTTGAGCCAATACTTGAAAAGTAGCTCTAAACTCTGCATTAGCCACTTGTTCGGCCAAAGGGTCAGCCGAAACTTGAGGAGCTTGAGGAGGAGCTTTTTTTTCCACATTCTCTCCCTTATTTCTTCTTGCATGAGCTCTTCGAGTCGCCATATCCTGAAACGCATAGGATAGGGATTAGGAGAGGGGCATATAGAGTTAAACTCTACAGAACGACTTAGGAGTAGTAAAAGAAGTGAAGTTTCTTAAACATCTTATAGCCTCTCATTCATAAATGTGGTGCGCTTCACACTCATGAACAAGACTCTACTCGATGCTGCTTATGAGACATCCTAGGATCTTTCTAAAACCTTGCGCTCTGAATACCAAGTTTGTCACGACCCAAAATACCTAGACGTGGCATGGCGTACAAGACCCCGGGAGGCCTCATACAAGCCACTTAGCATATATACATACAAGATCATAGAGAAATAGAGGTTCAAAAGACAATTTCATATCAAAGCTTTTAAAGGAATAGCGAAAGTCTACATCAATGTCTCAAAGCCAATCTAAAATAAGAATGAGAAATAGCATTTGGGACGTAACCCAATTGTATGAGACTAAAGTTTCATTCCTAAAATACAGCAATCAAGAAAGGAAAATAGCATGCAAACAATAGTATTTGTATTTGAATTTATGCGAAGGTTACAATCTCTATGAAATCTTTAAGAAAAAGATATGTAATCCCCTGATTCTTCTCTTCACGATTGTTCTTGATTTGATGGAATACTTGCGACTCAACACTTGGAGTGAAGACTTTGATTTGATGAAATACTTGCGGCTCTTGCGGCTCAGTACTTGGAGCGAAGACTTCTTGGTTTGAGTGAAGACTTTGATTTGATGAAATACTTGCGGCTCAATACTTGGAGCGAAGACTTCTTGGTATGTGGAAGACTTGCAGATCACCACTGAAGAGCAAGAATTCTCTATGTATTTCTCTTCTTATTTTTCTTCTTCTTCTCTCTTTGTTTGGTCTTATGAAGACCCCTTTATATAGTTGTGAGCTAGGGGTTTGGGGGTATTTCGGTCTTCAAGTAATTTTAGTGGATCTTGGGCTTGAAGAGCATGAATTAGGCTCGTCCTGACAACTTAATGGACTAACCCAAATATAATTTGGACTTTATTTAAGTCATATATTTTGACTTAAATATTAATCCGACTTAATTAACCAATAATTTGACTTGGTCAATATATCATGAATTTACGGATTAATCCAAAGTTTAATATGGATTTATCAATAAAATTTCACTGTCTACACAAATACAAAGCCGAAATGAAAGAAACATAAAAGTAAGAACAACTAGGTTATGTCCTCGGATGGATGAGAACTCACCAAGTCTTCTCTAGTCTTCTACTAAGCTCTATCCACGAGTGCATAGAGAATCTCTGAGCCATACATCAACAAGTCAATGTAGGAAAGAGTATGCGTTAGTACAATCAAGTACCAAATATGATAGTCATACACATAAATCATTTAAAACATGCCATAAAGGGGAACATATTCATAAACATGCAATGACCAAGTGTAACATGATAGAGAAAGTGGAAAGTCATAAATCATCATTTAAGGTCAATGCAAGTAAAAACATACTTCAATTACTTGATAAAAGCCTTTAAGTCACTTTAGTTCATTATTGTGGGAAATTAGCCTTAACTGACATATAAGACCATGTGAAATATCAACATGGAATCCGGTGTCTACCCCACACCGAAAAGAGGTGTCCTACTTGCCAAGGTAAGACTATGAACTCTAGCTTACGTGGATCCACTAGCTAGTGTCTACTTAAAGACAAGCATCCTATGGTGGCACATAGTGTATGGGACATGGGTAATCACCACTTGTCCGCTCGGTGCTAAGCATAATTCCCACGGATTTATCGTACTTCAATCATCATGAGTAGACATGGGTAATCGCCTCTTGTCCCTTAATAAGAATAGCTCCATAATCATCAATTCAAGTTTAGTTGAGCAAACCTTCCAACAAGTTATGAATCATTATATGTGAGAAAACCTTTCACATTCATGGGTTGAGAAAAATATGAGAAATCCTTTCATAACTCAACAACAACATCATCATATCATAGACTTTGGTGCTTCAATCTCAAAACACCCTTAATTCATCATTAGCTTCATAAGAGGCAAGCATAATTTCATAGATTTCATCTTTACATAGTTCATCATGCTGATAATTCATATATCATAGAATTCACATGGGCTCATAAGAGTTCAACTTAAATCATGCAATTTAATGCAAATTCATGTTTAGAAAACCATAAGCAAGAAAATTGATGTGAGGCCAAAAATATATATTCTTATCGTTCTTTGTCTCATATTTATTATTTGTATTTGTCCGTTTTGACCATAAATTTTATGGATTGTGCTAAATATTATATTTTATTTGTAGGATTAAATTGGTGTGAAGATGAAAAAGTTTGAAGCTAAAACAAATTAAAAATAGAAGATTTTAAAAAAAAAATCAAGCAGGCAGCTTAATAGATTAAATTTAATATAATAATATAATTATACATAAGGCGGCTGGGAATTGCAATTCAATTTGCATACAGCCACGTGGTACATGCTGAAGACCCTCCAAGAAGCGTTGAAGTCGGCACAACAAACATTATTCTAATTTGTTATGGATTCAAATATTTTATTTGGGGTTTCTATATCTATAAATAGGGCATAAAAAATTATTTTTGAGAGAGAAGCAAGAACCCAAAAAATATTATACAAGTTAGAACTTTATAGCTTAGGAACTTTGGAAGAATCGCCGTGGAGGCCGAAAAATTTTGCTTTATTCTTTCTTCTTCTTTATTATTTATTTGTGTTCATGATATTTTAGTTATTTTAGTTATCATTAACATAAGCATGTTTATTTTAATAAATTTTGATTGTGTTTTTGAAATAATGAGTAGCTAAATTTACTAATTAGGATTGTGGAAACCATGATGAATTATTAAAGTAAGTTAATGTACAAAAAGTGATTCTTGATTGATTTTTATACATATATTTGTTAATATCTTCGTTTAGAATACTTTTTAACTGTCACGACCCAAAACGAGTCATGAGTGACTCCCACACTTAACCTCCTAGGTGGGAGAACCAACGAATCCAAACCCCAACTTATATTAATTGTTCAGCAACAAAATACAACCATAATGCGGAAGCTCACAACTTAAAATAAACAGTAAAAGAAACCTTTAGAGTTTATTACATATTATCCCCAAAACCTGAAAGTCATCACATCAAGGACATCTATTCTCAAAATATCAAGTCTAAGAGTATTAAGATATCAAATAATAAATAGGAGAATGTATGTCCGAAAGCTAAGGACATCATGCCATGATCGAGAGAGAATCCAACACGAGCTAGACGGAATAGCTCACCCTGAATTCTGATGTGCTGGAGACGGACTAGAGCTGAGGGCGAGTCGAAGTCAGTGGTACACTCGCTGCACTCCACAATAGGAAAACGAAGGAAACACAAGTAGGGATCAGTACAAGGCAATATGTACTGAGTAGATATCATCGGTCGACTCAAAATAGAAATTGATATGCATAAAGTAATAGTATAAAATCAACTATAGCACGTAGCAGGTGGCAAGCAACAAATCACATGAACAAGTGACAACAACACTAAATCAAGTACACAATCAGTCAACAATATCAAGAACACACATGAGGACTCAAGCCTCCACACCACGCTCTTTTGAGAAATGAGTTCTTTGAGATTTAGTATATTAAGTTAATTCAATATGTTTTTCTTTAATGTTACTGTGTCGGAACGTGACACCCGATCCAATAACACTGTGTCGGAACGTGACACCCGATCCAATAACACTGTGTCGGAACGTGACACCCGATCCAATAATACCGTGTCGAAATGTGACACCTGATCCAATAATACCGTTAATTCATTTGTCATTATTTATCATCTCTTTCCACTTCCTTATCAATATTTCATTAAGCCTTCTTTATTCAAGGCATCACTTTAATAAACAAGTTTAAGATTATAGATTTCGCGGTCTTGGGATTTCAGACCATTCACAACAACACATGAATCATCCAAACCACAACAACCAAGTACATAGAAAATTTCACAATATCACTCAATGACTATCAATCACTATTAAGAGTCTATTTATCACATTGAATAAATCATAACCTACCTCCACCGAAGAGCCGATGTCAAGCAAGCTAATTCACCAGTGCTTTTCCTTTCTTCAATGCCTCATAAGATATCCAATCTATCAAGTATGAGTAATTCATAAGTAAAAGACTCTATAGACACCTATATTACTATATGTCTACCCTAGACCCAATAACCCATCCAAATCTATAATCAAATTCCTAAATTTTGATAGCAACTAATTTATCAAGTCTCATATGTCTCAAATTTCAAGCCTAGGGTGAGGTTTATATTCCTCCAAATAACTTAATATAATGATATTCATATAATACAATACACTTAATATTTAATTATCTATCTCAATATATTAAAACTTAAAACTTTAACAAGATACTAAGATTAGATGTCCAATGGTATCCAGAACCTTACTTTACTGCAACTTTATACACTTTTTATAATATATAACTTGTAATCATCAATTCTAATGCCATTCATTATTGTCAATTTATTATTTTCCTCACTTTATTTTATCCCATCAAATTGTTAACTTTCTTCCGCTTTCAAATATAGCATTCCACTATCCACTGTCTCAAATATTTAATAATCATTAGCACATTACTAGCTAATAATGGAAGGTACCAAGTTTGTCTCCTCAAAGTCAACCCGCAATCACATTAATCCACCTTCAATTCATATCCAATTATAATATCATAATACTATTAGAATACATGTCTATATATTTCATGTAATCATCACCATTGGCAAGAAATATACGTTTCAATTGGAAATTCACTTACCTGAGGCAACTTTGACGTTCTCTCCTTCGAGGGTTGAGCCGCAGGTGAGATTCTATTATTCCCCTTTTCTCTCTTTTCTTTTCTTAAATAAAATAATTATGTACTAAAAGGTAACAAATTTCACTAACTTATTTTTATTTCTACATATGGGCCAAGTTACATAGCATATTAAATAAATTTCAGATTTGGCCCATTTACAATCAACTAAAAATTAATTGTTTAATAAATACCCACCAACTAAATAATCGTAGTTAAATAAATAGTTCAAAATCACCATTCAAAATTTACGGGGAGGTTCTTTTATGAAAGAGATAGGTCTAATGTTCAAAACGACCTAATGGGTCGTTACATTAGATACCAATTTACCCACCGTTCGTCCCCGAACGGTCAAAAGAAGGCGATGATGAGAAAGGGTACCTGAATCGACAAAAAGGTGTGGATATCTTATGTGCATATCATCCTCGATCTCCCAAGTGGACTCCTCAACTGAACGATTTTTCCACTGGACCTTCACAGAAGCAATCTCCTTTGACCTCAACTTACGGACCTCCCTATCTAGAATTGCTACAGGCTCCTCCTCATAAGACATATTCTCATCAAGTAGGACTGAATCCCAACGAATAATGTAGTTTCCATCACCATGATATTTCTTCAACATAGACACATGAAATACTGGGTGTACTCCGGACAACCCTGGAGGCAAAGCCAATTCATAGGCCACCTCTCCCACACGCTTAAGGACTTCAAATGGCCCAATATACCTCGGACTAAGCTTACCTCGCTTACCAAACCTCATTACACCCTTCATGGGTGAAACTTTCAACAACACTTGCTCTCCCTCTATGAACTCTAAGTCCCTGACCTTCCGATCTGCATACTCTTTCTGCCTGCTCTGAGCTGCTAAAAGCTTCTCCTGAATGAATTTCACCTTCTCTAACGATTCCCTCAAAAGATCAGTACCCCAAGGTCTCACCTCAAATGCATCAAACCAACCAACGGGAGACCTACATCTCCTCCCATACAATGCCTCAAATGGGGCCATATCAATACTCGAGTGATAGCTATTATTGTATGAAAATTCTGCCAAGGGTAAGAATTGATCCCAATGACCACCGAAGTCTATCACGCATGCGCGAAGCATATCCTCCAGCACTTGAATTGTTCGCTCAGATTGCCCATCGGTCTGAGGGTGAAATGCGGTACTTAGATCCAATCTAGTACCTAACTCAGTCTGCAAGGTCTTCCAAAAATTAGAAGTAAATTGCGTACCTCTATCTGATATGATGGAAATTGGAACTCCATGCAATCGAACAATCTCACGGATATAGAGCTTGGCTAACTTCTCTGCATTATAAGTCACCTTGACCGGAATGAAGTGCGCAGACTTAGTTAACCTATCAACAATTACCCATATAGAATCAAACTTACCAAATGTCTTTGGAAGACCAACCACAAAGTCCATTGCAATTCTTTCCCATTTCCATTTAGGAATGGGCATTCTCTGAAGTGTCCCTCCAGGCCTCTGGTGTTCATACTTTACCTGCTGACAATTCGGACATTGGGCAACAAAATCAACAATGTCCCGCTTCATTCTACTCCACCAATAATGTTGTCTCAGGTCACGGTACATCTTGGTTGCACCAGGATGTATAGAATACCTCGAACTATGAGCCTCTGCAAGAATAATTTGAATCATATCATCAACATGGGGCACACATATTCTTCCCTTAATCCTTAATACGCCTTCCTCATCAATCACAGCCTCCTTGGCCTCTCCTCGCATTACCATATCACGAATTCGGCTCAACTTCCCATCATAAAACTGTTTTTCTTTAATCATGTCAAGAAAAGAAGATCGTGCCTCCACACAGGCCAAGAATCCTCCGTTCTCAGTTACTTCCAGCCTCATAAAGTCATTGGCCAGAGTTTGAACCTCTCTAGCCAATGGGCGCCTAGAAATTTGTAAGTGGGCTAAACTCCCCATGCTCCCTCCTTTTCTACTCAAGGCATCAGCCACAACATTAGCTTTTCCTGAGTGATAAAGAATAGTAACATCGTAATCTTTCAGCAACTCCATCCACCTCCTCTGCCTCAAATTCAAGTCCTTCTGGGTGAACACATATTGTAAACTGCGATGATCTGTATACACTTCACACTTGACCCCATATAGGTAATGCCTCCACTGCTTCAATGCAAATACAACCGCAGCCAACTCCAAATCATAGGTCGAATAGTTACGTTCATGTACTTTCAACTGCCTTGAAGCATAGGCAATTACATTCTTCTCCTGCATTAGCACTGCACCTAAACTAGAATAAGATGCATCACAATAAACAGTGAAATTCTTACCTTCCACGGGCAAGGCAAGAATCGGTGCAGTAGTCAACAAGGTTTTGAGTTTCAGAAAACTCTCTTCACACTCATCCGTCCATACAAATGGAACATTCTGCTTGGTCAAATTGGTTAGCTGGGAAGCAATGGAAGAAAATCCCTTGACGAACCGAAGGTAGTAGCTAGCTAGACCAACAAAGCTCCTTACCTCAGAAACATTAGTGGGCCTTGCCCAACTCTTCACTGCTTCAATCTTCTGGGAATCCACCATCACTCCATCCTTAGAAACCACGTGCCCCAAAAAGGACACTGAATCGAGCCAGAATTCACATTTGGAGAATTTGGCATACAACCTCTTCTTCCTTAACAATCCCAATACAATTCTCAGATGCTCTTCATGTTCCTTCATACTTTTTGAGTAAATTAGAATATCATCAATAAATACAATAACAAAGAGATCCAGATATGGCTTAAAAATTCCATTCATTAGGCTCATGAAAGCAGCAGGGGCATTCGTAAGCCCAAAAGACATTACTAAGAATTCATAATGCCCATACCTGGTTCGAAAAGCAGTTTTTGGCACATCCGCTGCTCGTATTTTCAGTTGATGATAACCAGACCTCAAATCAATTTTAGAGAACACACAAGCACCTTGTAGCTGATCAAACAAGTCATCAATGCGAGGAATTGGGTACTTATTCTTAATAGTCACCTTATTCAACTGCCTGTAGTCTATACACATCCTAAAACTACCATCCTTCTTTTTCACAAATAAAACTGGAGCACCCCAAGGAGAGGCACTCGGTCTAATAAAACCTTTACCTAACAACTCCTGAAGTTGGGCCTTCAACTCTCTCAACTCGGTCGGGGCCATTCTGTAAGGTGGAATGGAAATGGGGCGAGTCCTTGGCTCCAGATCAATACAAAAATCAATATCCCTGTCTGGTGGCATACCAGGCAGGTCTGCAGGAAAAACATCCACAAACTCACGAACTATGAAAACAGACTCAATTGAAAGCAATTTGGAAGCATCATCCCTGAGATGTGCCAAGAAAGCTGAACAACCCATACTCACCAACCTATTAGCACAAAGAAAAGAGATAATCCGAAATGGAGCAGGAATATAATCACCCTCCCACACTAGTGGATCTATCCCAGGCTTGGCCAAGGTTACTCTCTTAGCATTGCAATCTAAGATAGCAAAATTTGGAGCAAGCCAAGTCAAACCCAGAATTACATCAAAGTCAACCATTTCTAGAATAATCAGATCTACATAAGTTTTGCTGCCCACAAAAGTCACAAGACTAGACCTATACACCTTCTCAACTAACACAGACTCACCAACAAGAGTAGAAACACGAATAGGCATGTCAAGGAAGTCATAACTTAATTCAAGTCCATTAGCTAGTGAGGAAGATATATAAGAAAAAGTGGATCCAGGATCAAACAATACGAAAGCCATGCGATTGCAGACTAGAAGAGTACCTGTAATAACAGCATCGGATGCCATTGCCTCTGGCCTCCCAGGGAAAGCATAACAATGGGCTCTGTCGCCTGTCTGACCATGGCCCCTGCCGGGCTGTGCTCTAGTAGTTCCAACCTGCCCGCCACCCCGGCTGGACTGATGACCACCATTACTTGGCCACCACGTCCACCAGAATGACGGCCTCTACCATAACCACCCCTACCTTTAACTGCTGGGGCTCTGTAACCCTAATCATACTGAGCCTGGCTCTGTATCGGGCAATATTTTCTGATATGCCCAACTTCACCACATCCATAACAAGTCCTTGAGTCGAGAGTGGGTCTCCGTGAAGACAAAGAAGACAGAAGATAACCACCAAACTCAGAAAAAGGCGGGCCGGTCTGTGACGGACCCACAGTTGAAACCTGCAATGAAGACTGAATAGGGCGGGATAGATAACCCCTAGAACCCTGCCCCCTGGAGTAAGACCCACTAAACTCACCTCCCTTACGAAACTTCTTAAACATTGACACACTGGAGAAGTCATCTGGCTTCACCCCCTCTACCTCTATCACAAAGTCAACCACTTCCTGAAACGATTTTGCAGAAGCAGCCACCTGTAAAGCTGGAATCTGTAACTCTGAACTCAATCCCTTCACAAAGCGGCGAATCCGCTCTTGCGGACTGAAGCAAAGCTGAATGGCATACCTGGATAAAGCACATAATTTGGCCTCATAAGCAGCAACAGACATCTTTCCCTGCTCTATATTCAAGAAGTCATCTCTCCTCCTGTCCCTCAAAGTTTTGGGTATATACTTTTCCATGAAGATACTAGAAAATGCTGCCCAGGTCATAGGTAGTGCATTTGCCGATCGGCACTCAACATGAGACCGCCACCACATTTTAGCGTCTCCCTGGAACTAGTATGTCACAAATTCAACACCAAATCGCTCCACTATATCCATCTTATGAAGCAGCTCATGACAATCAACAAGGAAATCATAAGCGTCTTCAGATTCAGTACCCTTAAAGACTGGAGGTTTCAACTTTAGGAACTTAATAAAGAGGTCATGCTGGTCACTAGTCATTATAGGCCATGTAGTCAATCGGGGAAACGTGTCTGTTTCCAAGGACGCATCCATGCGGGGAGCCACAGCAGCTGCATGTTGTACTCCCTGAACCTGAGGGGCTAGTGATGAAAACGCTGGGGGTGCTTGGCCCTGATCCGATAACCCGCTGATGTAAGTGAGAACCTGATTGATCATCTCTGGAGTAGGCTGGGGTGGTGCTTCCTTCTCATGAACCGGCTCATCCTCTACTTCATCACCCTCTCTCGCTACCTCATCGGCCGGTGGAGGGGTCAATGTTCTATCCCTAGTTGGAACAGTTGTCTGTCCTCTGCCCCTGGTGGTCTTTCTCCCGCGACCTCTACCACGGCCTCTCGTTACTACTCTCCCTCGGGCTACAACCCCTACGGTTGGCTCAGGCGCATCCTCTCTTGCTGGTGTTGGCGCTGCCCGATTTGTTGCTCTAGTTCTGACCATCTGCGAAATAGAGTGAAGAAGGTCAGATACCAATTTGTATCACCTAGTTACCAATTGGATTCAAGTAATAGCACGAAAGAAGAGAAAAAGGAACTGAGTTTTCCTAAAGTCCTATAGCCTCTCGAAGAAAAGTAAAGGCGTCCCCGTACAGTTCCGCAAGACTCTACTAGACCTGTCCTTGTGTGATGAGATCATCAAACCTAAAGCTCTGATACCAAGTTTGTCACGACCCAAAACGAGTCATGAGTGGCACCCACACTTAACCGCCTAGGTGGGAGAACCAACGAATCCAAACTCCAACTTATATTAATTGTTCAGCAACAAGATACGACCATAATGCGGAAGCTCACAACTTAAGATAAACAGTAAAAGAAACCTTTAGAGTTTATTACATATTATCCCCAAAACCTGAAAGTCATCACATCAAGGACATCTATTCTCAAAGTATCAAGTCTAAGAGTATTAAGATATCAAATAAATGAATAGGATAATGTATGTCCGAAAGCTAAGGACATCATGCCATGACCGAGAGAGAATCCAACACGAGCTAGACGGAATAGCTCACCCTGAATTCTGATGTGCTGGAGACGGACTAGAGCTGAGGGCGAGTCGAAGTCGGTGGTACACTCGCTGCACTCCACAAAAGGAAAACGAAGGAAACACAAGTAGGGATCAGTACAAGGCAATATGTACTGAGTATATATCATCGACCGACTCAAAATAGAAACTGATATACATAAAGTAATAGTATAAAATCAACTATAGCACGTCGCAGGTGGCAAGCAACAAATCACATGAACAAGTGACAACAACACTAAATCAAGTACACAATCAGTCAACAATATCAAGAACATACACGAGGACTCAGGCCTCCACACCACGCTCTTTTGGGAAATGAATTCTTTGAGATTTAGTATATTAAGTTAATTCAATATGTTTTTCTTTAATATTACTGTGTCGGAACGTGACACCCGATCCAATAACACCGTGTCGGAACGTGACACCCGATCCAATAATACCATGTCGGAACGTGACACCCGATCCAATAATACCGTGTCGGAACGTGACACCCGATCCAATAATACCGTGTATTCATTTGTCATTATTTATCATCTCTTTTCACTTCCTTATCAATATTTCATTAAGCCTTCTTTATTCAAGGCATCACTTTAATAAACAAGTTTAAAATCATAGATTTTGCGGTCTTGGGATTACAGACCAATCACAACAACACATGAATCATCCAAACCACAACAACCAAGTACATAGAAAATTTCACAATATCACTCAATGACTATCAATCACTATTAAGAGTCTATCTATCACATAGAATAAACCATAACCTACCTCCACCGAAGAACCGAAGTCAAGCAAGCTAATTCCCCAATGCTTTTTCTTTCCTCAATGCCTCAGAACGTTTTCAATCTATCAAGTGTACAATATTCATAAGCAAACGAGTCTATAAACACCTACCTTACTATATGCCTAGCCTAAACTCAATAATCATCAAGCACAAATCTATATTCAAGTTCCTAATTTTGAGGTCAATTTATATGTCAAATCTCCTATTTCTTAAATTTTCAAGTCTAGGATTAAGTGTCAATTTCCTCCAATAGCATAAATCTAATAATGTTCATATAATATAGTGCATTAGTAATATCCTATGATTACTAATCATACTTATATTAGTGGTAAAATAGAACTTAAGGCATATTGGCATAGTTAGAGTTCACCCGTAATTTAGCAATTAGGATTAGCTTCACCAACTAATCTAAAACACAACTAGTAAATAGACTAGCTACTGGAAAACATCCATTCTTAGTATTTCTCTGCAATGTTACAGAACTTGTACTAAGGAAATAATTACCACATCTTAACCCATCAACAGATACCTTGCACACGTGTCACAATTTACTACCCTTTGTGAAGCAACACAGAACCACGGCAATTGCAACCAACAATTAATGAGACAAATTAAGCTAATCACAATTCGTTACCAATCACACGTGTACTAACATGAGGTAAGATATATATACAATAAATATAGTCAACTTTATACTCCGAATTTAGATGCAATTTGAAGAATTGAAGTCACCTGGATGTCGGTCTTCACTGATACACGCCGCAGGTATTGTTTTCTCGCCCAATCCTTTTTCTTATTTACTTTCTCTTAATTTTTAATTCAGTTTTATACTTGGATTAGGTCACATAAGATATTAAATAAATTATGGACTTGGCCCATTACTAATCAACTAAAAACTAATTGTTTAATAAATACCCACCAACTAAATAATCGTAGTTAAATAAATAGTTCAAACTCACCATTCAAAATTTACGGGAAGGTTCTTTTATGAAACAGATAGGTCTAATGTTTGTAACGACCTAACAGGTCGTTACACATTTGCCCCTCGAGACCAACTCACGCCATTAATACGGTCTTAGCTGACCCCCACAAAATATTTCGACCAAAAATCCATCCGGATCTCGCATAACCAAATATTTGTGGAGTACAGTACACATAAAATGACAAAAATGGTCATATTCCCACTCCTTCCCGATTTTGAAGTTCAAAATGCAGATGTTTGCCCCTCGGGATAAACTCACGCCATTGATAAAGTTTAAACGGACCACCACAAAATATTTTGGCAAAAAATCCGTCCGGAACTCGTATCACAAAAAATCTGTGGAGTATAGTACATGTAAATGACAAATATGGTCATATTCCCACTCTGGGCCTATTTTGAACCTCCAAATGCAGACGTTTACGACTCGGGACAACCTCACACCATTAATAACGTCTTAACGTACCCCCATAAAAAATCTTGATGAAAAATCCGTCCGGTCCCCGTATTACCAAAACTCCGTGGACTATATAGTACACGTAAAATGGCAAATATGGTCATATTCCCGGTCTGAGCCTATTTTGAACCTTAAAAAGCAGACATTTGCCCTCGGGACCAACTCACGCCATTAATAATGACTTAACGGACCCCCACAAAAACATTTGGCCAAAAATCCGTTCGGACCTCGTATCACAAAAAATCCGGGGACTAGTACACGTAAAAGGCAAATATGGCCATATTCCCGCTCCGGGCCTATTTTGAACCTTAAAATGCAGACGTTTGCTCCTCAAGACCAACTGATGCCATTAATAAGGTCTTAATGGACCCCCAAAAAAATGTTCGGCCAAATATCCATCCGGACCTCGTATCACCAAAAATCTGAGGACTACAGTACGTAAAATGGAAAATATGGCCATATTCCCACACTAGGCTTACTTTGAGGCTCAAAATGCAAACGTTTGCCCCTCGGGACTATCTCACGCCATTAATAAGGTCCGAACGGACCCCCATAAAATATTTCGGCCAAATATCCATCCGGACCTCGTATCACCAACAATTCGTGGACTATAGTACATATAAACGGCAAATATGACCATATTCCAGCTTTGGGCCTATTTGAACCTCAAAATGCAAACGTTTTTCCCTCGGAACCAACTCACTCATTTAATAAGATCATAAAGGACCCCCAAAAAAAATTTGACAAAAAATCTATTCCTACCTCGAATCATCAAAAATTTGTAGACGATACTACACGTAAAACGACAAATATTGCCATATTCCCGCTCTGGGCCTATTTTTAAACTCAAAATGCAGACATTAGGCCGTCGGGACCAACTCATGCCTTTAATAAGGTCTTAACGAACGTCCACAAAAATGTTCGGCCAAAATCCGTCCGGACCTCGTATCACAAAAATTTTGTGGACTATATTACACGTAAAACGACAAATATGTCCATATTCCCACCCTGAGCCTATTTTGAACCTCATAATGCAGACGTTCGACCGTCGGGACCAACTCATGCCATTAATAGGGTATTAACGGACCCCCCCAAAACATTTCAGCCAAACATCCATCCGGAACTCGTATCACAAATAATCTATGGACTATAGTACACGTAAACGGAAAATATGGCCATATTCTCGCTCTGGGCCTATTTTGAACCTCAAAATGCAGACGTTTGCCCCTCAGGACCAACTCACGGCATTAATAAGGTCTTAACAAACCCCCACTAAACGGTTCAGACAAAAATCCATCCGGACTTCGTATCACCAAAAATCCGTGGACTACAGTACACGTATAACGAAAAATTTGGAAAAATTCCCGCTCTGGGCCTATTTTGAACCTAAAAATGCAGACATTTGCCCCTCGGGACAAACTCACGCCATTAATAAGGTCATAACGGACCCCAACAAAAAATTTCGACAAAAAATCTATCCGGACCTCGTATCACAAAAAATTCGTGGACTATAAAACACGTAAAATGGCAAATATGACTATATTCCTTCTCTAGGCCTATTTTGAACCTCAAAATGCAGACGTTTGCCCCTTGGGACCAACTCACGCCATTAATAAGGTCTTAACGGACCCCCACAAAAAACTTTGGCCAAAAATCGATGCGGACCTCGTATTACCAAAAATCTGTGGACTATAGTACACGTAAAACGGCTAATATGGTCATATTCCATCTCTAGGCCTATTTTTAACCTCAAAATGCAAATGTTTGTCCCTTAGGACCAATTCGGGCCATTAATAAGGTCTTAACCGACCCACACAAAAAAAATTAGCAAAAAATCCGTCCGAACCTCAAATCACCAAAAATCTGTAGACTATAGTACACGTAAAACGACAATTATGGCCTTATTCCATCTCTAGGCCTATTTTTAACCTCAAAATGCAAATGTTTGTCTCTCAGGACCAATTCGGGCCATTAATAAGGTCTTAACCGACCCACACAAAAAATTTCAGCAAAAAATCCGTCCGGACCTCAAATCACCAAAAATCTGTGGACTATAGTACACGTAAAACAACAAATATGGCCTTATTCCATCTCTAGGCCTATTTTTAACCTCAAAATGCAAACGTTTTCCTCTCGGGACCAACTCACGCCATTAATAAGGTCTTAACGGACCCCCACAAAACATTTCGGCCAAAAATCCATCCGGACCTCGTATAACCGAAAATCTGTGGACTACAGTACACGTAAAATGGTAAATAAGGCCATATTTTTATTCTGGGCCTATTATTAACCTCAAAATGTGGACTTTTGCCCCTCGGGACAAACTCACCCCATTAATAAGGTCTTAACGAACCCCCACAAAATTTTTTGACCAAATATACATCCGGACCTCGTATCACCAAAAATTTGTGGACTACAATACACGTAAAATGGTAAATATAGTCATATTCCCACTCTGGGCCTACTTTGAGCCTCAAAATGCAAACGTTTGCCTCTCGGGACCAACTCACGCCATAAATAAGGTCTGAACAGACCGTAATAAAAAGTTTCGGCCAAAAATCCATTCAGACCTTGTATCACCAAAAATCTGTGGACTATAGTACACGTAAAACATCAAATATGGCCACATTCCTTCTCTGGGCCTATTTTAAACCTCAAAATGCAGACGTTTTCCTCTCGGGACTAATTCACGCAATTAATAAGGTCTTAAAGGACCCCCACAAAAAAATTTCAACCAAATTCTGTCCGGACTTGGAATCACAAAAAATCCTAGGACTATAGTACACGTAATATAGCAAATATGGCTATATTTCCGCTCTGGGTCTATTTTGAACCAAAAAAACAGACGTTTTCCTCTCGAGGCCAACTTACGCCATTAATAATGTAATAACGGACCCCCACAAAAAGTTTCACACAAAACTCCGTCCAGACGTCGTATTACCAAAAATCATTGGACTATAGTACACGTAAAACGGTAAATATGTCCATATTCCCGCTCTGAGCCTATTTTGAGGGTCAAGATGCAGACGATTTCCCCTCGGGACCAATTCATGCCATTAATAAGGTCTTAACAGACTCTCACAAAATATTTGGGCAAAAAATACGTCCAGACATCGTATCACCAAAAATCTGTGAACTATAGTACACGTAAAACGGCAAATGTGTTAATATTCTCGCTCTGAACCTATTTTGAACCTCACAATGTAGACGTTTTCCCCTCGAGACCAACTCACGCCATTTATAAGGTCTCAACGGACCCCAACAAAAACTTTTGGCAAAAAATCTGTCTAGAACTCGTATCACAAAAAATTGGTGCACTATAGTACACGTAAAACGATAAATATGGCCATATTCCCGCTCTAAGCCTATTTTGAACTTCAAAATGCAAACGTTTACCCCTCGGGACCAACTAACGCCATTAATAAGGTCTAAACGGACCCCACAAAAATGTTCTGCCAATAATTCGTCCGGACCTCGTATCACAAAAAATCAGTGGACTATAGTAAACGTCAAATGGCAAATATGGCCATATTCCCGCTCTGGGCCTATTTTGAACCTCAAAATGCAGACGTTTGCCCCTCAGGACAAACTAACGCCATTAATAAGGTCTTAACAGACAACCACAAAAATGTTCGGCCCAAAATCCTTTCGGACCTCGTATCATAAAAAATCCATGGACTATAGTACACGTAAAATGACAAATGTGGCCATATTCCCACTCTAGCCCTATTTTGAACCTCAAAATTCAGATGTTTGCCCCTCGGGACCAATTCACGCCATTAATAAGGTCTAAAAGGACCCCCAAAAAATATTTTGACCAAAAATCCATCCAGACCTCGTATCTTCTAAAATCTGTGGACTATAGTACATGAAAAACGACAAATATGGCCATATTCCTGCGCGGGCCTATTTTGAATTTCAAAATGCAGACGTTTGCCTGTCGAGACAAACTCACACCACTAATAAGGTCTTAACGGACCCTCACAAAAAAATTCGGCCAAAAATCAATCCGGACCTAGTATCACCAAATAATTCGTAGACTATAGTACACGCAAAACAACAAGTATGGCCATATTCCCATTCTGGGCATATTTTAAACCACAAAATGCAGACCTTTTCCCAGTGGGACCAACTCATGCCATTAATAAGGTCTTAACAGACCCTGCAAAAAATTTTGACCAAAAATCCGTTTGAAACTTGTATCACCAAAAATCTGAGGACTATAATACACGTAAAATGGCAAATATGGCCATATTCGCGCTCTGGTCTATTTTGAACCTCAAAATGCAGACATTTGTCCCTCGGGACCAACTTACTCCATTAATAAGGTGCTAACCGACTCCCATTAAAATATCGGCCAAAAATCCATCTAGACCTCGTAACACCAAAATTCCATGGACTATAGTACACGTAAAACGATAAATATGGCCATATTTCCACTCTAGGCATATTTCTAACCTCAAAATGCAGACTTTTGCCACTCAGGACCAACTCACGCAATTAATAAGGTCTTAACGGACCCCCCATAAAAAAGTTTGGCAAAAAATCCATTCGAACCTCGTATCACCAAATATCTGTGGACTATAGTACACGTAAAACGATAAATATGGCCATATTCCGGCTCTTGGCCTATTTTGAACCTCAAAATGCAAACGTTTGCCCTCGGGACCAACTCATGCATTTAATAATGTCTTAAAGGACCTCCACAAAACACATTCGGCCAAAAATTCGTCTGGACTTCGTATCACAAAAAATTCGTGGACTATAGTACACGTAAAACGGCAAATATGAACATATTCTCGCCCTGGCCCTATTTTGAACCTCAAAGTGCAGGCAGTTGCCCCTCGTGACTAACTCACGCCATTAATAAGGTCTTAACGGAACCCCGCAAAATATTTCAGCCAAAAATCTATGAAATATAGTGCATGTAAAATGGCAAATAAGACCATATTTCCGCTCTAGGCCTATTTTGAACCTCAAATTGCAGACGTTTGCCCCTCGACACAAACTCACGCCATTAATAAGGTCTAAACAGACCCCTACAAAAAATTTCGGCACAAAATCCGTCCGGACCTCGTATCACAAAAAATTCGTGAACTATAGTGTACGTAAAACGACAAATATGGCCATATTCCCGTTCTGGGCCTATTTTGAACCTCAAAATGCAGACGTTTGCCTCTCGGGACCAACTCACGCCATTAATAAGGTCTTAACCTACACCTACAAAAACTTTTGGCCAAAAATCTGTCCGGACCTCGTATCACCAAAAATCCGTAGACTATTGTACACGTAAAACGGCAAAAATATGACCATATTTTCACTCTGAACCTATTTTGAACCTCAAAATGTAGACGTTATCCCCTTGGGAAAAACTCACTCCATTAATAAGGTTTTAACGGACCCCCACACAACGTTTCGGCCAAAAATCTGTCCAGACCTTTTGAACCACAAAATGCAAAAGTTTGCCCCGCGGGACCAACTCATGCCATTAATAAGGTCTTAACAAACCCCTATAAATACTTTCGGCCAAAAATCCATCCGGACCTCGTATCACCCAAAATCCGTGGAGTCTAATACACGTAA
Source organism: Solanum appendiculatum (assembly GCA_018342035.1). NCBI lineage: Eukaryota > Viridiplantae > Streptophyta > Magnoliopsida > Solanales > Solanaceae > Solanum > Solanum appendiculatum. The sequence continues at coordinate 345,559 of JAGDQO010000372.1, forward strand.
AATGACAAATATGAACATATTCTCACCCTTGGCCTAATTTGAACCTCAAAATGCAGACGTTTGCTCCTCGGGACCAACTCACACAATTAATAATGTCTTAACGGACCCCCACAAAATATTTTGGCCAAAAATCCGTCCGGACCTCGTATATATTACAAGTAAAATTGCAAATATGAACATATTCTCGCCCTTGGCCTAATTTGAACCTCAAAATGCAGACTTTTGCTTCTCGGGACAAACTCACGCCATTATTAAGGTCTTAATAGACCCCTACAAAAAATTTCGACACAAAATCCGTCCGGACCTCGTATCAGAAAAACGGCCAAAATTCCGTCCGGACCTCGTATCACCAAAAATCTGTCGACTATAGTAAACGTAAAACAACAAATATGGTCATATTCCTGCTCTGGGCCTATTTTGAACCTCAAAATGCAAACATTTGCCCCTCGGGACCAACTCACGCCATTAATTAGGTCTTAACGGATCCCCACAAAATATTTTGGCTAAAAATCCGTCTGGACCTCGGATCACCAATAGTCTATGGACTATAGTACATGTAAAATTGCAAATACGGCCATATTCCCGCTCTGAGCCTATTTTGAACCTCAAAATGTGGACGTTTGCCCCTCGAGACCAACTCACACCATTTATAAGGTATTAAGAGACCCCCCCAAAAAATATCGGCCAAAAATTAGTCTGGACCTCGTATCACTAAAAATCCGTGCATAATAGTACACATAAAACGGCAAATATGACCATATTCCCGCTCTGGGCCTATTTTGAACCTCAAAATTCTGACGCTTGCACCTCGGGACCAACTCACGCCATTACTAAGGTCTTAGACGGACTCCCAATAAAACGCTCGGCCAAAAATTTGTCTTGACCTCGTATCACCAAAAATCTGTGGACTATAGTACACGTAAAATTGCAAATATGGCCATATTTCCGCTCTAGACCTATTTTGAACCTCAAAATGCAGATGTTTGCCTCTCGGGACCAACTCACGCCACTAATAAAGTCTTAACGAATCCCCACAAAAATGTTCGGCCAAATATCCATCCGGACCTCGTATATATTACAAGTAAAATTGCAAATATGAACATATTCCCGCCCTGGGCCTATTTTGTAACTAAAAATGCAGATGTTTACCCCTCGGATCCAACTCACGCCATAAATAGGGTCATAAGGGACCCCCACAAAATATTTACACCAAAAATCTATCCTGACCTCGTATCACCAAAAATCTGTGGCCTATACTACATGTAAAACGACAAATATGGCCATACCCTCTGGGCCTATTTTGAACCTCGAAATGCAGATATTTTCCCCTCGGGACAAACTCATTCCATTAATAAGGTCTTAACGGACCCTCACAAAAAACTTCGGCCAAAAATCTGTCCGGACTTCGTATCACCTAAAATCCGTTGACTATAGTACACGTAAAATGACAAATATGGCCATATTCCCGCTCTGGGCCTATTTTGAATCTCAAAATACGGACGTTTGTTCCTCAGGACCAACACAAACCATTAATACGGTCTTAACGGACTCCCACAAAAAATTTCAGCAAAACATCCGTCCGAACCTCGTATCACAAAAAATCCGTACAGTATAGTACACGTAAAACGTCAAATATGGCCATATTCCCACTCTAAGCCTGTTTTGAACCTCAAAATGTAGACATTTTTTCCACTCTGGACCAACTCACGCCATTTATAAGGTCTTAACGGATCCCCACAAAAATGTTTGGCCAAAAATCCGTCTGGACCTCGTATCACCAAAAATCTGTGGACTATAGTACACGTAAAATGGCAAATATGGCCATATTCCCGCTCTGGGTATATTTTAAAACTCAAAATACAGACATTTGCCCCTCGGTACCAACTCACACCATTAATAAGGTCTTAAAGGACCCCGCCAAAAAATTTCGGCCAAAAATCCGTTTAGACCTCGTATCACAAAAAATTTGTGGACTATAGTACACATAAAACGACAAATATTGCCATATTTCCGCTCTGGGCCTATTTTGAACGACAAAATTCAGACGCTTGCCCCTCTTTACCAACTCACGCCATTACTAAGGTCTTAACGGACTCCAACAAAAACGTTCGTCAATAAATTTATCCTGACCTCGTATCACCAAAAATCCGTGGACAATATTACACGTAAAATGGCAAATATGGCCATATTCCCGTTCTGGGACTATTTTGAACTTCAAAATGCAGACTTTTCCACCTCGGATCCAACGCACCCCATTAATCAGGTCTTAACGGACTCCCACAAAAATTTTGGCCAAAAATCCGTCCGAACCTTGTATCCCTAAAAATCTGTGGACTAAAGTACACATAAAACGGTAAACATGGTCATATTCCTGCTCTGGGCCTATTTTGAACCTCAAAATGCAGACGTCATCCCTTCGGGACCAACTCACGCCATTAATAAGGTCTTAACGGACACCCATAAAACTTTCAGCCAAAAATACATTTAGACCTCGTATCACCAAAAATCTGTGAATTATAGTACACGTAAAACAATAAATATGGCCATATTCCTGCTCTAGGCCTATTTTGAACCTAAAAATTCAAACATTTTCCCCTCTGGACCAACTCACGCCATTAATAAGGTCTTAAAAGACCCCCACAAAAAAGGTCGGCCAAAAATCCGTTCGGACCTCGTATCACCAAAAATCTGTAGACTATAGTACACATAAAATAGCAAATATGGCCATATTCCTGCTCTGAGCTTATTTTGAACGTCAAAAGGCAGACGTTTGCCCTGGAGACCAACTCACACCATTACTAAGGTCTTAACAGATCCCCCCCCCCAAAAAAATATTGGCCAAAAATCCGTCTGGACCTCGAATCACTAAAAATCCGTGGACTATAGTACACATAAAACGACAAATATGTCCATATTCCCATCTGGGCCTATTTTGAAACTCAAAATTTATACTTTTGCCCCTCGGGACCAGCTCACGCCATTAATAAGTCTTAACGGACTCCTACAAAAATTTCAGCAAAACATCCATAAGAACCTCGTAGCACCAACAATTCGTGGAGTATAGTACACGTAAAACGGTAAATATGGATATATTCCCGCTCTAGGCCTATTTTGAACCTTAAAATGCAGACGTTAGCCCTTCGGGACCAACTCACGCCATTAATAACGACTTAACGGACTCCCATAAACACTTTCAGCCAAAAATCTGTCCGGACCTCGTATCACCAAAAAATCCGTGGACCATTGTACATGTAAAACGACAAATATAGCTATATTCTCACTCTAGGCCTGTTTTGAACCTCAAAATGCAGACGTTTGACCCTCTGGACCTCGTATCACTAAAAATCTGTGGACTATAGTACCCATAAAACGACAAATATGGCCATATTCCCGTTCTGGGCCTATTTTGAACCTCAAAATTCAGACGCTAGCCCCTCGGGACCAACTCACGCCATTACTAAGGTCTTAACGGACACCCACAAAAATGTTCGGCCAAAAATTTATCCTGACCTCATATCATAAAAAATCCGTGAACTATGTACACGTAAAATGGCAAATATGACAATATTTCCACTTTGGGCCTATTTTGAACCTCAAAGTGCATATGCTTGCCTCTCGGGACCAACTCACAGCATTAATAAAGTCATAATGGACACCCACAAAAACATTCGGCAAAAAATTCATTCGGACCTCATATCACAAAAAATCCGTGGATTATAGTACACGTAAAACGACAAATATGGCCATATTTCCACTCTGGGCCTATTTTGAACCTCAAAGTGCAGACTTTTGCCCATCGGGACCAACGCACGTCATTAATAAGTTCTTAATGGAATCCCACAAAAATTTCAGCCAAAAATCCGTCTGAACCTTGTATCACCAACAATACGTGGACTATAGTACATGTAAAATGGGAAATATGGTCATATTCCCGCTCTAGGCCTGTTTTGAACCTCAAAATGCAGACCTTTGACCTTCTGGACAAAATCACGCTATAAATAAGGTCTTAACGGACCCCCAAAAAAATATTCGGCCAAAAATCCGTTCGGACCTCGTATCACCAAAAATTTGTGGACTATAGTGCACGTAAAATGGCAAATATGGCCATATTTCCGCTCTGGGCATATTTTGAACCTCAAAATGCAGACGTTTGCTCCTCGGGACCAACTCACACCATTAATAAGGCCTTAACACCCTCCCTAAAAAAATATCGGCAAAAAATTCGTCTTGACCTCGTATAACTAAAAATTCGTGGACTATAGTACACATAAAATGACAAATATGGCCATATTCCCGTTCTGGGCCTATTTTGAACCTCAAAATTCAGACGCTTACCTTCGGGACCAACTCACGCCATTACTAAGGTCTTAACGGAGTCCCACAAAAATGTTCAGCCAAAAATTTTCCTGACCTCGTATCACCAAAAATCCGTGAACTATAGTACACGTAAAATGGAAAATATGGCCATATTTCCGCTCTGGGCCTATTTTGAACCTCAATATGCAAATGTTTGCCCCTCGGGACAACCTCACGCCACTAATAAAGTCTTAAGAGACACCCACAATAACGTTCGGTAAAAAATCCATCCGGACCTCATAGCACAAAAATCCTTGGACTATAGTACACGTAAAATGACTAATATGGCCATATTCCTGCTCTGGGCCTATTTTGAACCTCGGGACCAACGCACGTCATTAATAAGGTCTTTACGGACTCCCACAAAAATTTTGACCAAAAATCAGTTCGAACCTCGTATCACCAACAATCCGTGGACTATAGTACACGTAAAACGGAAAATATGGTCATATTCCCGCTCTGGGCCTATTTTGAACTTCAAAATTCAGACTTTTGCCCTTCATGACCAACTCACGCCATTAATTAGGTCTTAACTAGCCCCCATAAAACTTTTAGTTAAAAATCCTTCCAGACTTCGTATCACCAAAAATCCATGGTCTATAGTAAACGTAAAACGACAAATATCGCCATATTCCCGCTCTAGGACTGTTTTGAACCTCAAAATACAGAGGTTTGCCCCTCTGGACCAACTCATGCCATTAATAAGGTCTTAACGGATTTCAGCCAAAAATTCGTTCGGACCTCGTATCACCAAAAATCTGTGGACTATAATACACGTAAAATGGCAAACATGTCCATATTCCCCCGCTGGGCCTATTTTGAATTTCAAAATGCAGACGTTTTCCCCTCGGGACCAACTCACGCCATAACTAAGGTCTTAACGGACCCCCACAAAAAATATCGGCCAAAAGTTTGTTTGTACATAGTATCACTAATAATCCGCGGACTATAGTACACATAAAACTGTAATTTTTTCCATATTCCCACTCTTGGCCTATTTTGAACCCCAAAATTCAGACGCCCTCCCCTCGGGACCAACTCACGCCATTACTAAGGTTCAACGGACAACCATAAAAACTTTTGGCCCAAAATTTGTCCAGACCTCGTATCACCAAAAATCCGTGGACTATAGTTCACGAAAAATGACAAATATAGCCATATTTCCGCTCTGGGCCTATTTTGAACCTCAAAATGCAGATGTTTTCCCCTCGGGACCAACTCACGCCACTAATAAAGTCTTAACGGACCACCACAAAAAGGTTCGGCCAAAAATCCGTCCGGACCTCATATCACCAAAAACCATGTACTATAGTACACGTAAAATGGCAAATATGGCCATATTCTCGCTTTAGGCTTATTTTGAACCTCAAAATACAGACTTTTTCCCCTCGGGACCAACACATGCCATTAATAAAGTCTTAACGGACTCCCACAAAAATTTCGGCAAAAAATACATCCGGACCTCGTGTCACCAAAAATCTGTGGACTATATAGTACACGAAAATCGGTAAATATCGCCATATTCCCAGTCTGGGCCTATTTTGAACCTCAAAATGCAAACGTTTGCCCTTCGGGACCAACTCACGCCATTAATAAGGTCTTAACAGACCCCTATAAAAATTTTCTGCCAAACATCCATCCGGACCTCGTATCACAAAAAATCCATAGACTATAAGTACACATAAAACGATAAATATGCACATATTCCCACCCTAGGCCTTTTTTGAACCTCAAAATGCAGACATTTGCCCCTCTGGACCAACTCACGCCATTACTAAGGTCTTAATGGACCTCCACAAAAACTTTTGGCAAAAAATCAATACGGTCCTCGTATAACCAAAAATCTATGGACTATAGTACACGTAAAACAACAAATATGGTCATATTCCCGCTCTGGGCCTATTTTGAACCTCAAAATGCAGACGTTTAACACTCGGGACATACTCACACTATTAATAAGGTCTTAACGGACACCACAAAAAAGTTTAACCAAAAATCCATCTGGACCTTGTATCATAAAAAATCCGTGGACTATAGTACACGTAAAATGATAAATATGGCCAAATTCCCGCTCTAGCCTATTTTAAACCTCAAAAAGCAGACGTTTGCCTCTCGGGACCAACTCACGCCATTAATAAGGTCTTAACGGACCCCCATAAAAAATTTTGGCCAAACATCCGTCCGGACCTCATATCACCAAAAATCCGTGCACTATAGTACACGTAAAACGGCAAATACGGCTATATTCCCGCTCTGGGACTGTTTTGAACCTCAAAATGCAGACGTTTGCCCCTTTGGACCAACTCACGCCATTAATAAGGTCTTAACGGACCCCCACAAAAAAGTTTGGCCAAAAATCCATCCGAACCTCGTATAACAAAAAATTCGTGGACTAGTACACGTAAAATGGCAAATATGGCCATATTCCAGCTTGGGGCCTATTCTGAACATAAAAATGCAGACGTTTTCCTCTCAGGACCTACTCACACCATTAATAAGGTCTTAATGGACCCCACAAAAAAGTTCTGCAAAAAATCCATCTGGACCTCGCATCACCAAAAAGCCGTGGACTATAGTACACGTTAGACGACAAATATGGCCATATTCCCGCTCTGGGCCTATTTTAAGCCTCAAAATGTAGACATTTGCCCCTCGGGACCAACTCACACCATTATTACGGTCTTAATGTACCTCAAGAAAAAATTTCAGCATAAAATCCATCCGGACCTCATTTCACAAAAAATCTGTGGACTATAATACACGTAAAACGGCAAATTTGGCCATATTCCCGCTCTGGGCCAATTTTGAACCTCAAAATTCAGACGCTTTCCCCTTGGGACCAACTCACGCCATAAATAAGGTCTTAACGAACTCCCAACAAAACTTTCGAACAAAAATTCGTACGGACCTCGTATCACCAAAAATCCGTGGACTATAATACACGTAAAATGGCAAATTTTACCATATTCTCACTTTGTTCCTATTTTGAACCTTAAAATGCAGATGTTAGCCCCTTGGGACAAACTCACACCATTAATAATGTCTTAACGGACCTTCCAAAAAATTTCAGCCAAAAATCCGTTCGGACCTCGTATCACCAAAAATTCGTGGACAATAGTACACGTAAAATGGCAAATATGGCCATATTCCAACTCTGGCCTATTTTGAACCTCAAAATGCACACGTTTGCCCCTCAGGACAACCTCATGCCATTAATAAGGTCTTAACGGACCACAACAAACAATTTCAGGCAAAAATCCGTCAGGATAGGGTATCATAAAAAATTCGTGGAATATAATACACGTAAAATGGCAAATATGACCATATTCCTGCTCTGGGCCTATTTTTAACCTCGAAATGTAGACGTTTGCCCCTTAGAACAAACTCACGCCATTAATAAGGTCATAACGGACCCCTACAAAATATTTAGGCCAAAAATCCATCCAAACCTCGTATCACAAAAAATTCGTGGACTATAGTACGCGTAAAACGACAAATATGGGCATATTCCCACTCTGGGCCTATTTTGAACCTCAAAATGTAGATGTTTTCCCCTCGGGACAAACTCATGCCATTAATAACAACTTAACGGACCCCCACAAAAACTTTCAGCCAAAATACCATCCGGATCTCGTATCACCAAAAATCTTTGGACTACATTACACGTAAAATAGAAAATATGGCCATATTCCCGCTCTGGCCTATTTTGAACCTCAAAATGCAGACGTTTACCCCATGGGACAAACTCACGATAATAATAAGGTTTTAACAGACCCCCACAAAAAGTTTTGGCCAAAAATCCATCCGGACCTCGTATCACAAAAAATCGGTGGACTATGATACACGTAAAATGGTAAATATGGCCATATTCCCACTACAGGCTATTTTTTAACCTCAAAATGCAGACATTTGCCCTTCGGGATAACTTCACGCCATTAATAAGGTCATAACGGACCCCAAAAAAAAGGTATCGGCCAAAAATCAATCTGAACCTCATTTCACAAAAAATTCGTGGACTATACTACACGTAAAACGATAAATATGACCATATTCCCTCTCTAGGCCTACTTTGAACCTCAAAATACAGACGTTTGCCCATCGAGACCAACTCATGCCTTTAATAATGTCTTAACAAACCCCCACAAAAACTTAGGTAAAAAATCCATCCGGACCTCGTATCACCAAAAATCTGTGGACTATAGTATACGTAAGATGACAAATATTGCCATATTCCCGCTCTAGGCCTATTTTGAAACTCAAAATGCATACGTTTTCCCCTCGGAACAAACTCACACCATTAATAAGGTCTTAACGGACCCCCACAAAATATTTCGGCCAAAAATCCATTCGGACCTCGTATCACAAAAAATCTGAGGACTATAGTACACGTAAAACGGCAAATATGGCCATATTCCCGCTCTGGACCTATTTTGAACCTCAAAATGCAGACGTTTGCCCCTCGGACCAACTTACCCCATTAATAAGGTCTTAACAGACCCCCACAAAGAATTTCGGCCAAAAATCCGTCCGGACCTTGTATGACCAAAAATCCATAGACTATAGTACACGTAAAATGACAAATATATGGCCATATTACCGCTTTAGTCCTATTTTGAACCTCAAAATGCAGACGTTTTCTTCTCGGGACCAACTCACGCCATTAATATTGTGTTAACGGACCCTCACAAAAATATTTGGCCAAATATCCGTCCGGACCTCATAACACTAAAAATCTGTGGACAATAGTAAACGTAAAATGAAAAATATTGCCATATTCCCGCTCTAGCCCAACTTTGAACCTCAAAATGCAGACGTTGGCCCCTCGGGACCAACTCACGTCATTAATAAGGTCTTAACGGACCCCCAAAAAATTTCGACCAAAAATCCGTTCGAACTTCGTATCACGATAAATCCGTGGACTATAGTACACGTAAAACGACAAATATGGCCATATTCTCGCTCTAGGCCTATTTTGAACCTCAAAATACAAACGTTTGCCCCTTGGGACCAACTCATTTCATTAATAAGGTCTTAACGGAACCCCATAAATAATTTCGACCAAAAATCCATCCGGACCTTGTATCACCAAATATCTGTGGACTATAGTACACGTCAAACGGCAAATATGTTCATATTCTCACTCTGGGCTTATTTTGAACCTCAAAATGCAGAGGTTTGCCCCTCGGGACCAACTCACGCCATTAATAAGGTCTTAACAGACCCCCACAAAATATTTCGGTAAAAAATTCGTCCGGACCTCGTATCATCAAAAATCACTGGAATATAGTACACTTAAAATGGCAAATATGGCCATATTCCCGCTCTGGGCCTATTTTGAACATCAAAATGCAGACGTTTTCCTCTCGGGAGCAACTCACACCATTAATAAGGTCTTAACAGACCCCCATAAAAAATTTTGGCTAGCAAATTTTATTGAAAGCCCATAGTTCTAGATATTCCATTCACTCGGGAGCCACCAAGATGTACCGTGACTTGCAGGTGGTCTATTGGTAGAATGGGATGAAAAGGGATATTGTGAAATTTGTGGCTAAGTGCCCCAATTGTCAACAAGTGAAAGTTGAGCATCAAAAGCCGGGATGTTTGTCCCAAGACTTTAGTATTCCTACTTGGGAGTGGGAAGATCTGAATATGGATTTTATTGTTGGTTTACCCCGCACTCAGCGACAACATGACTCGATTTGGGTTATTATGGATCGAATGATGAAATCAGCTCATTTCATTCCCATCAAGGTTTCTTACTCAGTGGAAGACTATGCTAAGTTGTACCTATGGGAGATGGTTAGGTTGCATGGAATGCCCCTATTCATTATATCCGATCGTGGTACCCAATTCACTTTTCTGTTTTGGAAGTCTTTCCAAAAGGGCCTTGGTACTAGTGTTAAGCTTAGCACGGCCTTTCATCCGTAAATCGATGGGCAAGCGGACCGTATCCAAACTTTGGAAGATATGTTGAGAGCTTGTTTGATTGACTTCAAGGGTAATTGGGATGATCATTTACCTTTGATCGAGTTTGCTTATAATAATAGCTACCACTCAAGTATTGGTATGGCTTCATTTGAGGCTCTATATGGTAGGAGGTGTAGATCTCCTATAGGTTGGTTTGAAGTTGGTGAAGTTTCTTTGATAGGTCCCGAGTTGGTACAAGAGGCTATGGAGAAAGTTCGGCTTATTAGAGAAAGGTTGAGCACAACTCAAAGTCGACAAAAGTCCTATGCCAATGTTAGAAGAAGAGATCTAGAATTTGATATTAATGATTGGATTTACTTGAAAATTTCACCTATGAAGGTTGTAATGAGGTTTGGAAAGAGAGGGAAGCTTAGTCCCCGTTATGTGGGCCCATATCAAATTTTGAGGCGTATTGGTAAAGTTGCTTATGAACTTGATTTGCCTAGTGATTTGGCATCAATTCATCCAGTTTTCCATGTCTCCTTGTTGAAGAAATGTGTTGGTGATCTGACGTCAAGTTCCTCTCTGGTAGATGTATTGTCACAAATCTAGTATATCGGGAGGTAATCTTGACCGCAAAAAGGTGCAAAATATGTATGTGGCTGATCTGGATACTGCTCATGGAGATAATCTTACTTGTCTTTGTGCCTTAAGTGAAAATGTTGATGTTTGACACAGAAGACTTGGTCATGTAAGTGCATCTCTTCTAAACAAACTTGTGTCAAAGGACCTGGTACGTAGGCTGCCAAAAATCAAATTTGTTGATGACAAAGTTTGTGATGCTTGTGTTAGAGGAAAGCAAACCAGATCTTCCTTCAAATTGAAGAAATAGGTAAGCACTACCATACCTTTTGAACTACTTCACATGGATCTATATGGGCCTATGAAGATTCAAAGTAGAGGGGGAAAAATACATATTTGTGATTGTGGATGATTAATCAAGATATACATGGACTATGTTTCTCAAGTCCAAGGATGAAACTGTTAATGTGTTGATGATCTTTGCAAAGATGATTCAAACGAAGCTAAATTACAAAATTGCTGGGATCAGATAAGACTATGGGAGAAGGTAAAAATGATGAAAGTATAAAGTAATTACCCTGCCTCCGAAGTAAAGAAATGCAATGCAATGTTATCATCACTAGGCTATGATATATTGAAACTCTTATGCCATATATCACATTTCGGGAGCATTTCGAAGTGAAGAAATGAAGGTGAAAATAATTTTGCTTCTTCCTAAGCCCTTTGACATGCTTTGATTGATACGTGAGAAAGTAGCCCACCAAATGTCTTACAATTTTTGTTCCATATGTTAACACTACCAATGCAAGAAAACATGTAAGAAAACAAGACATTTTCATTCACAAAACTACGGATGCATATTGATAAAATTATCACCTAAGTGAATAATTTGAGATATATCTCCTCACCTCCAAACATGATCATAAACAAGTTGTGCTTGTTCTCCGACATTTCGAATAAAGTCTTTGTTTATCTATCACAAATGTAGGATTAGAATTTTTCATCGTGTTTGTCCTCCTACCTCTGATATCACCTCCTAATTGACTATGCTCTACCAAATCAATTCCAGGATGTTTCTCAACATCTTTTTCGAAGGACTTATTTTGAACCGTCTTTACTTCTACCTTAGCTATCAATGGAGGAACATCAAGTTTTACCCTAGAACTTGCTTTATGATATCTTGAACTTGTGCAATTTCCAGGTGGATAAGAATTCCTAATAGTGAGTTCATTTGGCGCATTCACCTAACAATCATCACAGACCTAATAGACAAATTCATCAAATGTAACTTTATCAAGACATGAATAAATAGAAAGATTTAAAACATGGAATATTACTAAACTATTATCATTATTTAATGACAATCATGTCATAGAAAGCAAAAATTACAAAAAAGGAGGTAAAAGAACATACATGATAATGAACTATGACTAGTAGCACCAGATCAATTGATACATGATGCTATGATCTCCATAGGAATGTCGCATGTTGGTATGTTGTTGTCTCATTCACCAAGTCAGGTTTAGCCTTTATTGGCACTTCAAATGACTTTATGTTTTGAAGTTTCCTTTAACCTCAATACTGGCACTGCTAACAAAACCTGAATTGTTGATGCAACAGTCAGTTCACTCACCACACAACCTCCTAAAACTAGTACTTCTACAACTAAAGATAAGTTAATTTAACACGGCATGAAGAAACCAGATAGAGACAATTATATCATACCATCCCTGATATGTTGTAATTTAACATGATGTTGAAGGTTTATTAAGATCCACCATCTCTACTTTACGGATTGTAGATACTATGAAAATGGTCCTTGGGCCCAATTCCATGAAAGACATTATTTTTATATTATGTCCTTTCCAATTTTCATAATGATAACTTGTGTTGACTTGACAATGTAGAACATGTCAATTCATAAGTTATATTTTTCTATTATTCCTAGAACTAAGAAGTCTGCCCTAGGTCTCTCCGAAGTATGCACTGAAGCTTTCATAGGTTGCAAAAACGCAGAAGTAATGAGTCATTGGGGTGATACAAAACATATATGTGGAATGGTGATTGTGTATCTCTTCTAAGCAATGCGATATCCCAAATTGGGCAACCATCCAATGAATAAGTCCTTGAGGCAACAAAAAGTCAGTTCAGATAGGATTAACCTCATCATTTTACTATTATCATGTTCTTCTAGATTTCTCCACTTAAATACTAAATTTGGTTCCAAGGAAGATTATAACTTGAGACTTTAATTCAATGTGCTATCCATATAAAAGTGTCTTAGGTCTCTTATCTCGATTAGACTTGAATATATCGTTATACCCTTTCAAAATATTCATCACATTTAATAATAAGATATAGGACAGATATACAAAGAAAATCTCCTTTTGAAGTGACATATTTTAATGTCATGTATGAATAATTTTGAGGTATTCATACATTAATTGCATATATAATAAAGGAAAAATCCTTACATGGATTTAAGTTAATCAACATGAAAGTAGATGTAGTGATTAAATAAATTATTGTGAAATCCACGGTAAACAAACATATGCTAAAAAATAAAATTTAAACAAAATTCATATTTGTATTTTAAAAATATTTTTCAGCAAAACAAATATTGTACCATTTGTATTACCGTAATATACTAATTACTAATAAATATAACTAAGATTAATAGAAAAGTTACATAATGGTTATAACCACGAGTAAATAGATTATAATATTCTTTTCCAATTTTGTTATATTATTCAGAGCCACAATTCAAAATTCGATATGGTAACTTATCAAGAAACTTCGTATACCTTTGATATTATTAAAGTATTTTCTCGAGATGACATACTCTCGTGTTAACAAAGAGTTATATAATTATTAGATAATAAGTAGCAGAATATAGTAGGGACAAAAGAGAAGATTTCTTATTTCTTTTGAGTTATATCTTACAATGAAGAGAACCCTTTTATTTATAGGAGAAAATTGACGTCATCCTTATTATGCTGAAAATTACTGCAGTAACTGAAAGTAAATTTCTATAAAAGTGATGTGTCAAGAATACATGGCCTTAGCTAATCTTGGTTTTGCTTGAGCAAGAAGAGGTAAGGTACGAAAATGATGACTCAATTAAGTCATTGGATGGTGAATTTGGTGGCAAACTCCAAGAAAACCCATGAAGAAGCCTAGCAAGTAACATTGTAGTAATTGTAGAACCGAGTTTCACTCTTGGACAACCTCTTCTTCCAAAACTAAATGACAACAGACGTAACTTTGAATCAGTGAGAACTACTTCACCGCCATCTTCTTTTATGAGGTTTTATGAGGTGGCGCTCTGGCTTGAACTTCAATGGATCCTCCCAAACTCTTAGATTCCGACCATGGCCAAGACGGCTTAGTAGCAATACACTCCCTTTAGGGATGAAGTAATTTTCACCAACGATGGTATCAGAGACAGACACATGAGGAACGTTGAAAAGCGATATGGGGTGGAGACAAAAAGCCTCTTTTATGCAAGATTTAACATAATTTAGCCTTGGCAAGTCTGATTATTGAACCAATCTATTCATCCTAACAACAATGTTGAGTTCTTGTACGGCCTTTTGCATTAACTTTGGTTGGTTCAACATTTCTGCAAGTGTCCATTCAACTGCATTTGAGGGATTATCCACGGTTGCCAACACGAGTTCCTGAATATTATTTGTTTGTAACAAATCATGTCATGTCAGCACTCTATAATGAGATGAATATTAATTTATGCCTAATTTTTATTTTGTTTAGTTAATACATAGGATATAAATATATGTTCTATTAATAGGTATGAATAATGACTCATTGTTTATTTTTTCAAGCTTTTGGGAAATCAAAAATGTATTTATTAGAGAATTGAGGTGTTTAACCAAGCGTTTAAGTAAAAAATGTATTTTAGAGTAGTAGCAGAAGTTGTTTTGAAAAGCTGAAAAAATACTTTTTCCCATAAACATTTTTAGAACCTTGGTCAAGTACAAATTATTGTACTAATAGTTTCAAAAGTGCTTTTCAAATTGATAATCCAAACATGCACTAACTGCTCCTCCAAATGTACTTTTACTATAAGTACTTCTGACAAAATGAAAATTTTAAAATAAACATTATTTAAAACATGGCCAAATAGACTATCAATCATAGAAGCTAGAGGTGATCACACAATCTTCTAACATATTTGTTCAAATAGTAATTGAATGAATACTTACAAGCACATGTGCCTTAATCTCTTTAACATTCATCGGTGGATTCTCATTAGTAACTTTGAGCATGATAAGAACATCAAGGATGTCTTCTTTCAAAGATTTGTTGCCATCTTTCCAAATCCGAATCCTTTGATCAACTTCAACATCAATGTGTTTTGTTGATGTGAAATAGGCTTTCTTGATAATTTTCTTGTGACCATCCAAATCAAACACACTTAACCATGGTAAGTAATATGATATACCAAAAGCATGAAAATATTCAAGAAGTGTAAAAAGTGCATCAACTTGCGCATCGTCTCTAATAATTTCTAATAATCTCTTGCTGAAAATCATATTTCGAATTACATTCCCACTATAACGTCTTGTCACTTTCCTTAAGTTAATAACAGCTTGGTTGTTGCATTGATTGTAAATGAATTGATGAAGATGGTCAGCTTCTTCATCTTTTACAATGAAGCCTTTGAAGTGTTGTTGGGGATAGCACATGGGAAGCAAGAATTCTCCTCATTTTCATCCATTGATCACCAATGGGGAGAAAAACAGAGGTCAAGTAGCCATTACTAATGAGGTTCGCGGACATGCAAATAGGCCTGGAGGAGAAAATAGAGTCCTGAATCTGCAAGAACTCACAAGCAAGCTCTGGGGAAGTTACAAGAATGACATGGACAGTACCGATACGAATGCAAGCGATTTTAGTGTCCATTTCCTCCACAAGTTTTGTGTATCCAATGATATGCTGGCTTCTTGTTTAGGAGCATTTGAGGAAGGCTACCAATTATAGGCCATGGTTTTGGACTCGGAGGTACTGATGATTTTCTCATTATACTATTCTATTTACTTGTAGCCTTAAGAATAGTAGAAATGAAGATCCTCCATAGAAGACTAACAAGGTTTGAAATTTTGAAAAAAATCATCTTTTTTTCTTGTGATTGATGATTGATAATTAAGGCTTAGGTTCAAAGATATAATTGCATACTATCCACTATTTATAGTTCTCTACGAACATGAAAGTAGTGTTGGATTTTAAAAGGCGTGAAAAATGAAGAGTTGTGCTTTTATGAAGAATTGTGACTTTAATGAAAAGTTGCGACCTTTATGTAGAGTTGTGACTTTAATGAAGAGTTGCGACTTTCATGAAAAGTTGTGACTTTTATGAAAAGTTGTGACTTTTATGAAAAGTTGTGACTTTTATGAAAGGTTGTGACTTTTCCAAAGGGTTGTGACCTTTCCTATAAGGCACAATAAGCATCTGTTCACACTTCTCTTTATTGTCTATAGATAGAGGGATTTTTTCTCATTTGAAACAACCAATTTCTGAACTTCTTCTTCTACTACTAAATCTAGTATTCTAAGTGTACTTTACTGCCATTGAGTGGTTCGCTAATGTCACGACCCGATTTCTCGAGTCATGATGGAACCTACCAACCCGCCAGTAGGTAAGCCAAACTCTATCCCGGAACTTACAGTAATGGGACTAAGAGTGGAATCTAAACCCTAACTAAGCAGAAAAATAGCAAGGAACACCCAAGATAAGCGGAAATAAAATCAAACTATATACATAACTGAACCCTCCCAAAAACTGGAAGTCACGAGTACAAAACTACTACAAGAGTACAAGTCCAAAAAGTGGACCACATAAACAAACTGTCTCGAAAACAAAATCCAAGCCAAAATATAAATACAGAAGGAGACAGGTAATCCCAGAACGCCATGTGCCCACCCTCGTATCCTGAACAGACAGCTGCAAGCTTGAACTCAAGGCTGATGACTGGTGCTCGGACCTGCATCACGAAAACAGATGCAGAGTGTAGCATGAGTACCAAACAGCAGGTACCCAGTAGGCATCATAGGCCGACTGAGCAAGAAAGGTAAAAATAGGAAGTCAAGATAGAATCAAACACAACAAAGGTCCACAGAACAGGAATAGAATAAACGGAAAGAAAACCTAAGAATATCAGAACTAAACCCAGTTGGGCCCCTCATAAGACTCACTAGGCACACTTACCATAGACAAACAAGAACCTGAATGGACCCCCATAAGCCCGACGGGTACACAAAGAATCTACAACTACGGAAACAAGGGAACCTGACTCCAAAAGCCTTAACACCCATGGGCCTCGAACCCAAACCATCAGTCTCAAGCTGGAAATAATGGACTCTAACCGTTTAACGTTATCCTCGTACAGAAGATAACACCCCTACTCAACAGTCTCAAGTTGGAAATAAAGACTCTAACCGTGTAACGTCATCCTCGGATCGAAAATAACACCCCTACGAATAGTCTTACGCTAGAAATAATAGACTCTAACCGTGTAACGTTAGCCTCGGACTAGAGTTAGCAGCCCTCGCTCAATAGTCTCAAGCTGGGAATAACGGACTCTAAACGTGTAACATCAGCCTCAGACTGGAGCTAGCTGCCTCGAACCGAATAAATCAACTACCAACCAACTCAATACAAGGCTAGACACCGCAGGACGCCGCCCTCACAGGGATATCAACAGAAGGCTCCCAGCCTAGCATGACCCAACCTTCAATCGGCACAATAGAAAAATCTTTTGGCAGCACCCAGAACTGTAAAGATAGGAGGAGAAAGGATAGAAGATTTGAAAAAGCCACGAGTTCGCCTAAACTAAGGCCCATACTATCAGACCCAAGTCTGCTATGCCAGCCTACAAGGATCTAGTCCATCCGAATCGACGTCGAATACATACTCAAGTCAACCAGGTGCATGGGACTAAGGGTGTACTACCCTAAGCTATTCTAAGGCTGAAAAGTACAAGCAACCAGCATAATGAAAGAAAACAACCCAAACCCACGCATGCAACAACAGATAACCACCCAACAGATAATCCCCAAACAAATCATCAATAACCAAAGGTCAACAACCCATACTAAAGCATGATACTAGCCCCGAACAGTCCAAAAACCAACCCTAAACAAAGAATTTGGAGAAGGAGAACAAGAATACTAACTACCCACCCCAGATTTACACAAATCGACAAGCATTTACGCCTTCAAGCTCAATCTAAGAAGAAGGGAAGCCGTAACCTACCAGAAGGCCGACCACGCACGCTCCAAGTTACTCTACCAGAGTTTTTCCCTTTCGCATGGCCTCAGACTGCTACCACGCTGTCAAAAATAGAGTCACAGCGTCAATACGATCGTTTAGACACTAAAATCATCAAAATCAGAGATAGACCTATTTTGGAGTCAAAATAAAAAAATGTGGAACCTGCTCCATATTTTCCAGAATTGGCTTCGTGAAGAGGTCCCAAATCCAGCCGTAAACTTGTATTCCAAAACGAAACACTTATCGGGGCTCATATCAGCTCCAAACAACCAACAACAAGAAATGCAAAACTTTACAAAATAGGCCTAGGATAGCAACTTACGCCTCAAATTTATGGATATCGAGGTACACCCAATGCAAACTGACCACTAACCTACAAAGACAATGAGTTCCCGAGCAACTGGGACTTCGAATCAACAAAAACTGGTAAAAGATGAGGGAGATATGAATTTTACAACCTTCACTCCAAATGAGATCGACCTCAACTTATATAAACTGCCAGGCACGCGTACCTCCGCGAACGCGCCAACACACTCGCGAACACGGAGGGAAAGCAGGCAACACTCTGCGAACGCGATCGGAGACCTACGAACACGGAGGCAAAAGGTCCATACCTCTGCAAATGCAGAACCCTATCCGCGAACACAGAGAACAAGGTCACCCAACCCCACAGACCTCCGCGAACGTGGAGCATCTCATGCGACACAGAGAACAAGGCCTTAAACCTCCGCGATTGCGGCCTCTGGCCCGCGAACACGGAGTAGACACACTTACACCTCCGCGAACACGGAGCCGATTCTGCGAATGCGGAGAAGAGGTGTGTCTGTAGATTTCAGCTGTGCACTAGCTGAGTTTTGGACAATTCCAAAACTCTGACGGGGGTGCTCGGGATTCGTTCAGAACCTCGTGCATGCAAACGAAATGTGCTACCCCCTCAAATTCGACATTCTAGACTCAATGGCGCAGTTGAAATTCCCATACGAGGTCGTTTCGACACAAAGTGGGTCCCACACCCAATGGTCCATATTAGCCAAATTCTACCGAGGGCCTCGAAATTTTATTGGAAGTTCTTGAAGGGTCATTCTAGACCAAACTCGGCATTCTGAAACTAACTGCGCTAATGGAATTCTCATCCGAGTGCGTTTACCAAGAATGTTGAGCAAAGTCAACTTTAAGCCAAATTTTGAAGGCTAAATAGCTAATTGGCCTCAAAATCACACCGGAAGCCCCGGGATTCAGGCCAACCATGCTTCTAGCCTATTTTAGCCACTTCGGAGCTGATGGAACCGTCAGAGTTCCCATCTGAGGTCGTTTACCTGAAGTTATGACCGAAATCAACTTTTCAAGGTTCTGAAGCTCAAAAATAAGAAAGCAGGCATAAAAACCAAATGAACGACCAGGCGACCGAACAGTCAGTGCCAGCAAGTCAAAAATGACATGGGGTCGCTACAGGAATACTCTAACGATAGAAAAGAGGCACAAACACACAAATGACCGGAAGGGTCATTACAAGATCCACTACTGAAAGGAATTTCGTCCACAAAAGTAAGAGTCAAGAAGTACCTGAGGGCTCAAATAAGCTGGGGAACTGCTCCCGCATCTCCTGCTTGGTCTCCCAAGTACCTCCTCAACTGGACGGTGCCTCCAATAGACCTTAACTACAGGAATGACTCTCGACCTCAGCTGCCTCACATCTCTGGCTAAAATAGCAACTGGCTCCTCAATATAGGTCAGGCGATCATCCAACTCAACGGCATCATACTGGAGCACATGAGACTCATCTAGAACATATCGGTGCAACAACGAAACATGGAAAATTGGATGGATGGCTGAGAATGCTGGGGATAAAGCTAACTCATAGGCCACCTCACCAATTGCCCTCAAAACCTCAGAAGGCTCAATATACCTGGGGCTAAGCTTACCCCGCCTCCCGATTCTCATCACGCCCTTCATGTGCGATACATAGAGGAATACTCTATTACCCACGGCAAATCTCAACGGTCGACGCCTGCGGTCTGCATAACTCTGCTGTCTACTCTGAGCCGTCCTGAGCCGATCATGAATCATCCTCATATGCGCTGAGGTCTCTTGAAACAGATCTGTACCCCGTGGCCTAGGCTCCGTACACTCAAACCAACCAACTGGAGTGCAACAACACCGATCATATAAGGCCTCAAACGGGGCCATGTGAATGATAGAATGGTAGCTGTTGTTGTACGCAAACTCCGCCAAAGGCAAGAACTGGTCCCACTGGCCTAAAAAATCAATAACAAAGGCCCGCAACATATCCTCAAGAACCTGAATAGTATGCTCCAACTGGCCATTGGTCTACGGGTAAAAAGTTGTGCTAAGATCGACACGGGTGCCCAACTCCTCCTGAAGTACTCTCCAAAAGCTGGAAGTGAACTGTGAACCCTGGTCTGAAATGATAGATATAGACACACCATGCAAACAGACTACCTCCCGAATGTAGATACGGGCTAATATCTCAGCATTGGAGGAAGAATGAACTAGAAGGAAGTGTGCTGACTTGGTCAATCGATCCATGATGACCCAAATGCTGTCACCACCTCTAAAAGTCCGTGCTAACCCACAACAAAGTCCATGGTGATACGCTCCCACTTCCACTCAGGAATGGGTAATCTCTGCAACTCTCCACCAGGTCTCAAATGCTCGGCCTTCACCTGCTGGCAACACAAGCAACGTGACACATAGTCTGAGATGTCCCTCCTCATACCGCTCCACCAGTAGTGCTGCCTCAAATCACGATACATCTTAGTTGTGCCCGGATGGATAAAATATCTAGAATCATGGGCCTCGCTAAGGATCAGCTGGATCAAACCACAAAATCTCGAAACACACAAATGGCCAACAAACCTCCAAACCCCATCTGAATCTAGGATAGCCTTCCCGCCATCACCTACCAAAACCTTGTCTCTGAGTTCCACCAATGCCTCATCCTCGAACTGACGACTACAGGTCTGAGCAAGCAGAGATGACTTAACCCCCAGATAAGCTAACCTGGCTGGAATCTGAAACATCAAGCCTAATCATCTGATTGGCTAAAGACTGAATGTCCAAAGCCAAGGGTCGCTCCGAAACAGAAAGGAAGGCTAGACTACCCATACTCCCTGCCCTCAAACTCAAGGCATCTGCAACTACATATGCCTTGCCCGGGTGGTAGAGAATAAAGAGATCATAGTCCTTCAGGAGCTCGATCCTACGACACTGCCTCGAATTAAGATCCCTCAGGCTCATAATGTACTGAAGGCTCTGGTGGTAGGTATATATCCTGCAATGAACTCCATAAAAGTAATGCCTCCAGATCTTAAGCGCGAAAACTACCGCTGCCAACTCCTGATCATGAGTGGGGTAGTTACGCTCATGCAGCTTAAGCTGCCTTGACGCATAAGCAATAACTCGACCCTACTGCATCAGAACACAACCTAAACAAACGCCGAATGCGTCACAATAAACTGTGAAGTCCTCACCCTCAACTGGAAGAGTCAATATAAGAGTGGTGGTAAGCAACTCCTTAAGCCTTAGAAAGCTCCTCTCACACTCCTCCGACCACGCAAAGGGAACATCCTGGCAAGTCAACCGAGTCAGAGGTGCTGCTATAGTGGAGAAACCCTCGACAAAGCGCCTGTAGTACCCTGCCAATCCAATGAAGCTCCGAACCTCAGTCACAGAAGTGGGCCTAGCCCAATCACGGGATAACCTCAATCTTCACCGAATCCACCATAATGCCATCCTTGGACACCACGTGCCCCAAGAATGCTACAGACTCCAGCTAGAACTCGCACTTTGAGAACTTGGCATAAAGCCGATGATCTCTCAAAGTCTAGAGCACAATCCTCAGATACTGCTCATGCTCACCATGGATCCACGAGTATACCAAGATATCATCAATGAAAACTATGACGAAGGAGTCCAGATACAGCCTGTATACGCGAGTCATCAAGTTTATGAATGTGGCAGGGGCATTAGTCAACCAAAAAGACATCACTAGGAACTCATAATGGCCGTAACGAATCCTAAATTCTATCTTAGGGATGTCCACTGCTCTAACCCTCAACTGATGGTAGCCATATCTCAAGTCAATCTTCGAAAACACTACGACACCCTGAAGCTAGTCGAACAGATCATCAATATGAGGCATGGGGTAATGGTTCCTTACTGTCACCTTATTCAGCTTCCCGTAATCAATACACATCCGCATGGTACCATCCTTATTCTTCACAAACAAAATTGGGGTACCCCAAGGAGATACACTAGGCTGAATGAACCCCTTACCTAAGAGGTCCTGAAGCTGAGCACTGAGTTCCTTGAGCTTTGCAGGGGCCATACGGTACGGTGGGATAGCAATAAGATGATTACTCAGCTCCAAATCAATGGCAAAGTCAATATCTCACTCTGGGGTAGGCCAGGAAGGTCGGCGGAAACACATCTGCAAACTCTAGGACGATAGGCACTAAATTAATTGCAGGGCCCTCCCTGCTAACCTCTCTAACATACGCCAAATATGCCAAACATCTGCCAGCCACTAGCCTTCGAGCCCGAACGTAGGAAATGACCCCAACTGTTGTGTGACTAAAGAACCCCACAACACCACCGGTGGAAAACCGGGCATGGCTAAAGTAACGGTCTTTGCATAACAATCCGAGACAGCCCGGTGAGAGGATAGCCAATCCATGCCCAGAATCACAACAAAATCCACCATCAAAGCACAATAAGATCAACTAGAGTGTCCTGCCCCCGAATAGTCACCACACATGATCTACAAACCTGATCCACTACTAAAGAATCCCCTACTGGTGTCGAAACATGCAAAGGTACAGATAAGGGCTCATAACTCTCTCCCAATCGAGGCAAAATAAGCCGACACATATGAATAAGTAGAACCAGGATCAAATAAGGCTAAAGTGGACTGATGGCATAAAAGAACCATACCTGTAATCACATCATCAGATGCCTTGGCCTCTGCTCCCACTGGAGCTTCATAGAAATGGCCTTGGGTGCCTCTACCCCGTGCATCCACTCTACCGCCTGTCCTACCTCCCCGGGAACCTCCCCGAGAACCTTGCTGCTGACCTCCTCCTCTAGCTGGAGGTGTTGCTGCTATCGGTCTCGCTGCCTAAGTGGATGGCAAGGCCGGTCTGGAGACAGGGCACTCCTTAGAACAATGACCAAGCTCCCCACAAGTAAAGCAACTCTGCAAAGATCTGCTTACCGTTGAATCGGCCACCCCGACCTGATGAACCTGCCTGGAACCCACCTCAGCCCTGACTTAGGCCGGTACTATGACTACTCTGGCGGTGCTGGTCACCCTCTGAGATCTGTAATGAAGCCTGTAACGGGTGAATGCGCTGACTTGGCTGGAACCTCTAATGAACCTGGTCTCGGGTATCCCTCGGCCTATGACGGGTCCCACCAAAGCTATCATCTGGCCTAGCGCTCTTGCCGCTACTCCCGTGGGCCTTGCGACGGAGATGCTCAAGCGCGTGGGCATGGTCTACTACATCTAGAAACAAGCAGCACGGTGAAACCATAGACTGCAACCTCAAATCTCTAACAAAGAATCAGACCTGCCCCTCCTCGGTAGGTAGAATCATGGTGGCATGACGGGACAACTCATGAAATCTGGCCTCATACTCGAATACTATCATGGAGCCCTGCTCCAACCTCGTGAACTCATCACAGAGCAAATCTTTGACGCTCCGTGGGATAAATCTGGCCAAGAAAGCCTCTAAAAACTCTGTCAACGATATTGTTGGTGACCCAGCTGGCCTGGTCTTGATGAAGGAACGCCACCACTGTCTGGCTGGTTCGTCTAGTTGTTAAGCGGTGAAGTCAGCTCCTCTTGACTCCACCAACCCTAGAGCCTGCAATCTCTCTTGGCAGGTCGTAATAAACTCATGGGCATCCTCCCCTACAGCCCCGAAGATTCACAATGGTGATAGCCTGAGAAACACCCCGAGCATCTTCTGTACTCGAAGTGGTATAACCCCGTCCAAAGGGTTCGACTGAACCGCGGCTGGTGCTGGCGGCTGATGAACCTCTGGAGTCGCTACCGAAGGCTGGTCCTGCTGACGAATCTCTGGAACCACAGGGGCAGGCTGGCCTTGCAGTGGTGGAACCGGCTCTGGATTTGGTGATGGGGCCGACTTCTACTGCTGCTACTGCATACCCCCGATATCAGCTAGAATCTGGTCAAGCATGCCCTGAAGATCAGGGGCGGCATCTGGTGCGAGCGGTGGCTAGGCTGGTCCCTGCCCCATCGGCTGAGGAGGAATCTGATCTATCCGAGGCTCTTCCTCTTACTCTGGAGTCCCCGCTCTATCGAGGCCTGAAGCTGTAGCACCACCTCGACCTCGAGGTCGACCTCTACTGCGCGTGTGAGCCATCCTGCAATAGAGTTAAACAAATGAGATTTCATGTAACCAATGAGATAACGACGCACAAATATGAATCAAAACAAGAAACCTCCTACGGACACCCTATAGCCTCCCGAAGATAAGTCACGGACGTCTCCGCACCGATCCGAAGGATTCTACTAGATGCTAGCTCTATACAAGTGAGACCAATGAACCTAGGGCTCTGATACCAACTTATCACGACTCGATTAATCGAGTCAAGATAGCACCTACCAACCCACTAATAGGCAAGCCAAACTCTATCCCAGAACTTACAGTAATGGGACTAAGAGTGGAATCTAAACCCTAACTAAGAGGAAACATAAGCAAGGAACACCCAAGATAAGTGGAAACAAAATCAAACTATATACATAACTGAACCCTCCCTGAAACTAGAAGTCACGAGTACATAACTACTACAAGAGTACAAGTCCCAAAATGGAACACAGAAACAAACTGTCTCAAAAATAAAAGACAAGCCAAAATATAAATACAGAACGAGACAGGTAATCCCGAACGCCATGTGCTCACCCTCGTCTCCTGAACAGACAACTTCAGACTCGAACTCAACGTTGATAAGCGGTGCTCGAACCTGCATCACGAAAGTAGATGTAGAGTGTAGTATGAGTACCAAACAACAGGTACCCAGTAGGCATCATAGGCCAATTGAGCAAGAAAGGTAAAAATAGGCAGATAAGATAGAATCAAACACAACAGAGGTCCATAGAACAGGAATAGAATAAACAGAAAGCAAATCTAAGAATATCATAACTAAACCCAGCTGGGCCCCTCATAAGACCCACTAGGCACACTCAGCACAGACAAACAAGAACCCGAACGGACCCCCATAAGCCCGACGCATACATAGGGAATCTACAACTACAGAAAAGAGGGAACCTGACTCCAAAAGCTTTAACACCCATGGGCCTCGAACCCAATAAAGGAAGAACTTGGGCCTCGAACCCAAACCATCAGTCTAAAGCTGGAAATAACGAACTCTAACCATGTAACGTCAACCTTGGACTGGAGCTAGCAGACCTCACTCAACAGTCTCAAGCTGGGAATAACAGACTCTAACCATGTAACGTCAGCCTTGGACTGGAGCTAGCTGCCTCGAACAAAATAAAGACACCACCAACCAAATCAATACAAAGAAAGACACCGCGGGATGCCGCCCTCACAGGGATATCCATTGAAAGCTCCCAGCCGAGCACGACCCAACCTTCAATCGGCACAATAGCAAAATCTTTTGGCAGCACCCAGAACTGTAAAGATAGGAGGAGAAAGGATAGAAGATTTGAAAAAGCCACGAGTTCGCCTAAACTAAGGCCCATACTATCAGACCCAAGTCTGCTATGCCAGCCTACAAGGATCTAGTCCATCCGAATCGACGTCGAATACATACTCAAGTCAACCAGGTGCATGGGGCTAAGGGTGTACTACCCTAAGCTATTCTAAGGCCGAAAAGTACAAGCAACCAGCATAACGAAAGAAAAAACCCCAAACCCACGCATGCAACAACAGATAACCACCCAACAGATAATCCCCAAACAAATCATCAATAACCAAAGGTCAACAACCCATACTAAAGCATGATACTAGCCCCGAACAGTCCAAAAACCAACCCTAAACAAAGAATTTGGAGAAGGAGAACAAGAATACTAACTACCCACCCCAGATTTACACAAATCGACAAGCATTTACGCCTTCAAGCTCAATCTAAGAAGAAGGGAAGCCGTAACCTACCAGAAGGCCGACCACGCATGCTCCAAGTTACTCTACCAGAGTTTTTCCCTTTCGCACGGCCTCAGACTGCTACCACGCTGTCAAAAATAGAGTCACAGCGTCAATACGATCGTTTAGACACTAAAGTCATCAAAATCAGAGATAGACCTATTTTGGAGTCAAAATAAAAAAATGTGGAACCTGCTCCAGATTTTCCAGAATTGGCTTCGTGAAGAGGTCCCAAATCCTCCCGTAAACTTGTATTCCAAAACGAAACACTTATCGGGGCTCAGATCAGCTCCAAACAACCAACAACAAGAAATGCAAAACTTTACAAAATAGGCCTAGGATAGCAACTTACGCCTCAAATTTATGGATATCGAGGTACACCCAATGCAAACTGACCACTAACCCACAAAGCCAATGAGTTCCCGAGCAACTGGGACTTCGAATCAACAAAAACTGGTAAAAGATGAGGGAGATATGAATTTTACAACCTTCACTCCAAATGAGCTCGACCTCAACTTATATAAACTGCCAGGCACGCGTACCTCCGCGAACGCGCCAACACAGCCGCGAACACGGAGGGAAAGCAAGCAGCACTCCGCGAATGCGGCCAGGGGCCCGGAAATGCATAGGCAAAGGGTCCACACCCCTGAGAACGTGGAACCCTATCCGTGAACACGGAGAAATAGGTCACCCAACCCCACAGACCTCAGCGAACGCGGAGCAACTCACACGAATGTGGAGAACAAGGCCTCAAAACTCCGTGAACGCGACCTCTGGCCCGCGAATGTGGAGTAGACACACTTACACCTCTGTGAACGTGGAGAAGAGGTGTGTCTGTAGATTTCAGTTGTGCACCAGCTAAGTTTTGGACAATTCAAAAACTCCGACGGTGTGGTCGAGATTCGTTCGGAACCCCATGCACGCTAATGAGATATGCTACCCCATAAAATTTGACGTTTCGGACTCAATGGTGCAATCGAAATTCCCATACAAGGTAGTTTCGACCCAATGTGGGTCCCACACTCAATGGTCCTTTTTAGCCAAATTCTACTAGGGGCCTCAGAATTTGATCGGAAGCTCCCGAAAGTTCTCGAAGGGTCATTCTAGACCAAACTCGGCATTTTGGAACTAACTGCGCTGACAGAATTCTCATCTGAGTACTTTTACCAAGAATGTTGACCAAAGTCAACTTTAAGCTAAATTTCGTAGGCTAAAGAGCTAACTAGCCCCAAAATCACATCGGAAGCCTTGAAACTCAGGCCAACCATGCTTCTAGCCTAATTTGGCCGCTCCGGAGCTGAAGGAACCGTCTAAATTCCCATATGAGGTTGTTTACCTGAAGTTATGACCAAAATCAACTTTTCAAGGTTCAAAAGCTCCAAAACTGGAAAACAGGCATAAAAACCAAACGAACGACCAGGTGACCGAACAGTCAGTGCCAGCAAGTCAGAAATGACTTGGGGTCGCTAGAGGAACACTCTAACAACAGAAAAGAGGAACAAACACACAAATGACCTGAAAGGGCATTACAGCTGACACTGTGGTTTTAGGTACCAATACACCGGTGGGTAAGTTTATTCTATCCTTGAAGGATATATTTCATTAGCCTCGGGTACTAAAGGGGAATAATTCTGTTTCAGATTCTATTTTCTTTATTGGTTTTAAGTGTCTAGTTCTAAAAATACTATTTAAATTTTGTTGTTTCATACCAAGTTTTTCAAAGTTATTGTTCTAAGTATCTTAGGAATACAGGTTCAGCAACAATCTTAAGGAAATTATTTTACTGTTGGTATTTTTTATATTTTACTGATTAAGGATAATAGATCACGGAAGTAGCAGATTATTGCACTACTTCTCAAAAATTCGGTGCCCTGTTTAGTAAGGCCAAATTGATAATGTACCAGAAGGATTGGTGGTGTTTCGGTTGAAGATTACACTAGGTAACCTTCTTATTATCTGTCTAAGGAGGAAAATTGTTTCTTAAAGTTAATTCTTTTGATATTTATATGTACAACTCAACACTTATCCTTTGATTTAGCTTTTTACCAAGACATGTGTGTTTCTGGAAAAAGATCTGCAAACCATATATTTTTTTGAATGATTTTTTCTTGGCAAATAGCGTTGCCTTTAAAATTCGTTAGTTTTCAGAATGAGATGTACATTGTTTAGTTTGATAAGATATTATGTCAAGCTATTGAAACATTTAAATCATGCAAAATGTTTTAGTTAGAAAGCTCTTTGAAAATAAAAGCATATCTTTGTGATTTTCTAATTTTGATTTTTGGAGACTAAAATCTCTTGATTTTCTACACACAGTGTTGTACTTTTAGTTTCTGGAGATTAACACCTCTTGATTTTCAACTCCGTTTGAATTTAAAACTGATTTGAAGTCATAAAAACTTCATCAGCATTCAAAGTTCATTCAGTTGATGATTTGAAAAATATTTAAACTTCATCGTTAACTACTAACAAGTTGTACTAAGTTTTCGCCTTTATTGTTAGTATTCTAAATACCAAGTGGTCTGTCTAATTTTGATAGAAAAAAAAAAAGATGAGTGACATAAAGTCAGTGATTTTGTAAAGATTGTCAAAGGGAATTGAAGCACCACAATTCTTTTATAGAATATTATTTCCAAATGAGTCTTCATGCTGCCAATGACATTTTGATTGTTTAAATTTGAAACCATGGAAATAAAATATGTGAAAAATTATTTTCAAACACTGGAAAAATATTTTTGAGATCATATTTAAAATGTGGGGGTTCTTTGCTTGTGATAAAGATAAATTACCCAAAAGCTGTATTGGTTAAACTTATTCATTTGTTCTTTGGTATATGAATGAGTCAACCTTTTCTTGGCATGGACTGATTTATTTAATAATAAAATCATCGGCTGGACCTCAAAACTTTTCATGAGTTTTTGACTGCATTAATTCTATATGCACATAATTGACTAATTAATAGATTCTTTGAGAATTTTTTCATCGGGAATTAAAAGTGTATGACTGCCTCATAGTTAAGCCTTTTGAATTCATAAGTTTTAAGTTTTTGAAATCTGTAATTATTTGTTTCACGACCAGAATACTCGAGTTATGATGACACGTACAAAAACCTACGGTAGGTAAGCAAACCCATTGCCCAAAATGACAAATAACGGCCTAGTGGGTGGAAGTCCAAAATCAACAGCGGATAACAACATAATATCAAAGGGTCAGAAGAAAGGAACAACAACGATATGTCTATTTATTCGTCTCAATAATCTAGGAGAAAAGGAATGATGAAGTAAAGCAACTAATTGTAACCTAACTAGACCCCATAAGCCAAGAAGATACACTCGTGCAAATTTGAAATGAAAATAACCTAAATGAACCCCCATAAGCTCGACGAGTAAATAGAAGAGCTAAAGCTAATTCTAGGTAAGATTTGATATATTCTTGAGCTAAAATGACTGAGCCTGGCGAACCCAATAGAATCAAGATGTCAGGACTCAAACCTGACATGGACTAAAACTGTGGCTTTTAAGAATGCGCCTTGACCTCTAACCCTTGCTAGTGCACTTCAGAGAATCCCATGACAAAATGTTAATAATAATAAGGGAATACCATGCATCAAAACCACCTTCAGAGTTACAAAGGACTAACTCTAGCTCAAAACACAAGTCAAAATCCAAAGGATCCAACAAGGTTCAAAGTCACATTAGAATCTCACCGGGGCCATAGCGTATGGAGATTATGGATGAAAATATAATAAGGGCGGACTTGAGGATTTTCTAAAGCAAAAGGCTCCAAAAAGAAATTCTATCGAAATCACTACTCTATGCCTAGACTAAGGCCAAGAATAATCTCACAAATGTCATTACAAGGCCTAAAGCATCAACATGGCCTGATAGGCATCGCAAACAAGGTAAATCATGCCTAATTCCCCCGAAAATACCCAAAATTGTAAGCTAAGGAAAGAATTCTATAAACTAAACATGAATCATGCTAAGAACCCTTCCAAAACTAGCTAAAAACCATGTAAATACAAATACAACACATTCCAAGATCGATAAGCCATAGCCTACCTCGATGCCAACCACGCACACTCCAAAGTCTATCAAACCAGAGCTTTATCCTTTCGAACCACCTCTGATCGATGCCACGCTGTAAATTTTAGGATCATGTTTGATCGAAACAATACACTTATTACACAATAAAATAACCAATCCAAAATTGGGTCAAACTAGGTCCTTGGGCCCCGCATGTGAAATCATAAAATTAAATGTGTTAAGTAGTCTTAAATAGCTATAGGAACTTGTGCTAAAAAATTGGACATAATCTGAGCCCAAATCAACACCTAAATAGCCCACACAAATTACGAGCATAAAAATAATCATTAAAGAGGATAAATGGATGTTCAGGATAAGAAATTACCGTAATAATGATTCCACAATGCTCCACCAACAACTCTAACTAGAAGCCCTCGCTATTACCAACAAATTGCACCAGAAATGAGCTCAAATGGATCTTAATTAATCAATAAATCACCTTTTAAACTTAGAGAAATGATGATGAGATTCGCTGATCTAACTAATATACTGCTAGTTAAAAGACCTCTGTTATTGCGGGACTCAGGGATGCAAACCTGGTGGTCAACTAGAACGGGTGAACAATGACCCTTCTCCATGAACACATGATCCTATTTGTGATCACGTCGCGAAGCCGAGCTTGCAAATGCAAAGCACAAGAATGTGGTATACAAGCTCTAGTTAGAATTGAAAAAATGCCCCGACGGGAGCTCGAGATTCGCTCAGAACCCTATGCACAAAAAAAAGAGTGCTACCCTACTAAATTTGATAGTGTGGACACAACAAAGATTTCAAAACTTCTATCGGAGGAAATCTTGGAAAGAAGTGGGTCCCACATGCATACATGAATCCATTTTAGCCAAAAGTGATAAGGTTGCTCGAAATGAGTCTGGAAGTCTCGAGACTAGAACAAAGGTCCATATAGACCAAACAAGACATTTTGGGCTATTAGAATGCTTAGAATTGTTGAATCATGAAACTAACTCTGTCAATGAGTTCTAAATAGCTCAAAGAATTTGTTCCCAATATGTGGGCACAATCCGAGCCCAAATCAAAACCCAAACATCCCACACATGTTAAGAGCATGAAGCACGACCCGTTAAAGAGGATAAATGGATGTTCTGGAAGAAGAATTTATTGTGATAATGAGTCCACAATGCTCCCCTAACTACTCTAACTCGAAGCCCCCCACAAATACAAACAAATCACACTAGAAATGAGCATAAACAAAGATGAATTGATCAAGAAATTATCATTGTAATTTTGAGAAATGATGCTGAAATTTGTTGATCTCACTGATTTAAAGCTAATTAAATGATCTCCGTGAACGTGCGACCTAGGGACGTAAATCCGGTGGTCAATTGGAATGGGTCAACATTGACCCTTCTTCATGAATGCAGGACCCTATCTATGATCAGTGGGTTGGGTTCTGATGTGCTGACATTTTGATGACATATATAATGCTTTTACTAGGAATAATTGGGCGATCTTAAGTAGCAACAGTGTGTTTTTGATGGTTTGTCACTATGTTGGACAAGAAATTAGTGAAGGTAAGAAAGAAAATGAAATGGAGTTAAGTGTTAGATCAATGATGAGCACATCAGAACTGTCAGATCAATGATGAGCCATCGGTGCACTGTCGCACCTGCAGGAAACTCAAAATTTCTTTGAAGATAGTGTTGAAGAAGGTGACGTACCGTCAGATCCATGATGGGCCATCAGTGCTTAATGTCAGACCTGCAGTAATGTTCCAAAATTGTCTGAAGCTATAGTAGCCAAGACGACAGACTTTCACTTCTGTGACGGGCTGTCAGATACCACGTCACACGGGCCTCGGGATTTCTACTTTCTATTTTTTAATTTCAAATTTCCTAGAACTGTAAATACTATTTGTAGGGTTTTATTTTGGATCTTGTTTTTTATCAAGAGATGATATTTTTTATCTGAGTTTGACAAGAAGTTTTTCATCGATTATCGAAATCAAAAGTGTTGATTACCATTATCATGTAAGTTATTACTTCTTGAATGAATGCAAATCTTATTTTTGTTTCAACATTCCTGAGGGTCTAAATCTGACAACTATGGGTTGTGCAATCCATGGCGATTTTACATAAAACAAGGGTTTGTACCGAATGAATCGCATGTTGCATTTATGTATCTTATTATCTCTTTCATCTGAATTACTTTCTAATGGTTGCAAACATTAAGACCAACCCTAAGTTTAGCTTATTTGGGTAAAAAGGCTAATACTGGGAAAAAGAGTGAATAACATGAATTTGAGGATTAGAACTCATCTAATGGTTAATGTTGTAGTCTGATTAACTAGCTTGAGAAATTATCCAAAGAAATGATGTTTAACGCTTTTAATTCAACAGGATAAAAGCGATATACATTTAACTTGGTTGAGAAATAGTTAAGTGCTACTTAAGTTGATAAACGAAAATAGTCCTAACACAAGATTAAATCTTGTAGTTACCCAAATTGGTGAACACAATCTGGGTTAATTCTATTTAATTGATCTCTATTCAAGTGATATTGCCAATTGCTACGTAATGAAAAGTGATTTCAAATCAACCCCAAAACTTCCCATATTTCCAATTTTGTTTTGGAAGTAACTAATAGTTAGATAACCGCATGCGGCTTAGTTTTCTCCTTCTTTTATGTGGGATTCAATCCCCAACCTAGTTGGGTTCTATATTTGATGACGATTGCTTTTTACTTCTTAGTTGAGGTGTAAATTTGGGCGTATCATATTTTGGCGCCATTGTCGGGGAATACAATTGTCAATTAATTCAGGTGTGTGTTATTTCACTCTTTGTCTTATTTCCTAAATTTACTTCTTATTTTGGTTTTTGTTTCTTGAAGGGTATAGGTTAGTGGATACCAAATACCTGAAGTAAAGGAGAACGGTTGATTCCTTATGGCCCAGAGCTGGAAAAGTTTATCCGAAAGAAAATGAATGCACAAGAGCGTGAAGTGCACAGGTTAAGAGACCTTGCTGAGGCTCATACCAGGGCAAATGTGAATAATGAAAACAATGTCAATGTCGGGGATGAGCTTGATGATGAGGAAGAAGAGTTTATGTAATGACCCGTTAGGCCATTTTGAGAACTAGTCCTCCCTCTTTCATACAAGACTCTTTCCGTAAATTTTAAATACACATTTTGAACTATTTGTTTAACTAAAATTATTTAGTTGATGAGTAATTTTAAATAAATATTTTAGCTGGCGATTAATGGGCAAAGTCCGTAATTTATTTAACGCCCTGCATCACTTGGCCCATATAAAAAAGCTAAATTATGTTAAATGGGGTTTATTAATTTTTGGTCATAACACAAATAAAACCGCTTGACATTGAACTGTTCAGCGACACTACGAGGATAACAAAATTGCATCAGGTGAAAACTCGTAACCACGCTTGAATCTGTGTGCTCATGATTATAGATAAGGTTATATAATCATCATTATATTCATTAATTGTGAAATAAAAGGGATAAGAAAGATATATTAGTATTATATTATTGATTTGAAA
Organism: Solanum appendiculatum; assembly: GCA_018342035.1. Lineage (NCBI taxonomy): Eukaryota > Viridiplantae > Streptophyta > Magnoliopsida > Solanales > Solanaceae > Solanum > Solanum appendiculatum. The sequence goes on from JAGDQO010000372.1 coordinate 379,440, forward strand.
GAGAATGAAATAGGCTACCGATGGAATGGTTGTTGTCTGTAAAATATTTAAGGTGCAATGATTAACCAATGATTAGATAATGATGAGAAAAGAATTGAGAGGAATAGATACGATTGAATTGTTGGCATGTAGTAACGTGCTGCAATTTGATTTCTTGGTATGCTATTAGTTCAAAACGAATTAATTCATTTTAAATTTTGTTCTTTTAGTTACCACATTACGATTCAAGTTTTGATATATTGGTATATATAATTGTCACGATCAAAAGTACACTGTAGATGTGACATGGTGGATAGAACCCCAAGAGGACCCAAACAAGCCACTTGACATAAGCATGACATAAAAGAAATAAAATAAATGAGATTATAAGAAATATAAGTCTCGAAACATAAGATGACATAAAAGATACCAACAGAGTACATAAGAGAATACCCAGAATACTACTAAGTCTAACATAGCATTCTACTATCGTAGATGTTACTAGGAGAAACCCCTAAGTCACGAACATAATATGAAAACTGAATAGTTATCAAAAGCAATAAAAATGTCCACGGTGTTGCCCTCGAATCATGAGGACTCACCAATCAAATCTATAGCAAAGCGATCCTGATCTAGCCACATCCAAGAGGAGGAGTGTCGAACCCTGTATTTTGAAACAATGTAGCCACAATATGCATTGGTACTTTGAATGTACTGAGTATAGGGAAATGCATAAAACATAGGCATGAAAATATGATGAACTTAAACATGATATGCATGACCAAGTAAAACGTAGTAAAAGCCTTTATAGAGAAATCATAATTCATGAACAAGGTTAATGCATATTGAAAACAATAGAAAAGCTTTCAAGAGACTTCTGAAGAAAAACATAGTTCATTTATGGGATATTTACTGTTAACCGACAATAAGACCACGTGAGCTATAACATGGAATTCGTTATGACCCTCATACCAAAAAGGGGAATCTACTTGCCAAGGTAGAACTCCATATCATTCATATTGCTAAGGTGGATCTACTAGCTAGGTCATCTAAGACAATCCTACGGGGCCACATAGTTTGGGACAAGAGAATTCCTACTAAAGACAAAACCTCTACTAACAGTAAGACCTCCATTCCAATGTCCTCTTGGTGCTAAGTAAATTCCAACGGAAAAGACATAATCATAATCATCTCAAAATACTTGGAAAGGCAATAATTTAGACTACAAATCCAGCCATAATTTCATACTAGTGTATCTCCTTTCAAAACCATGATTTTATAAACTTGATCATATGACACTTCCTTTCTAAGCATCTAAATCATTATTTTCATTCAAATCTTAGAAAACCTTTCATAAATCATTGACACTTTATCTTTAAAACATCATTTTAGTCATAAATCATTCTATTCATAAAACATGCATAAATCCTTTGTGAAATTCATGATCATAATTCATAAGTTTATAAGCATGTTCGTAATTCATACATAGGCATGGGTCCATATGGAATCAAGTGAAAATTATGCAATTGAATCAAATCATACATAATAAGATTGAATCTAAACAATTGAATCATAATAAAGAGGACCCATGAAGATTTGCATGAAACCCTAATAGAATTAGGTGAAATAAATTTAGGAGATTGAGATTCTTTCGTACCCAATAGGAGGAAATTGAATTCATCCCAATGTTCGACTTTCAAACATTTCTCCAATAGACATATACTATAATATAAATTTATTTATAATACCAGTAGAATTTAAAATTTAAAATTAATCCTAAACCTATATAACTTATTATGCTGAAAATTACTGCAGTAACTGAAACTAAATTTCAATAAAAGTTGTGTGTCAAGTATACATGGCCTTAGCTAATCTTGATTTTGCCTGAACAAGAAGAGGTAAGGTACCAAAATGATCAGTCTTAGATGACTCAATTAAGTCATTTGATTGTGAATTTTGTGGTAAACTCCAAGCAAACCTATGAAGAAGCCTACCAAGTAACATAGTAGTAATTGTAGAACTGAGTTTCACTCCTGGACAACCTCTTCTTCCAGAACTAAATGACAACAAACGTAACTTTGAATCAGTGAGAACTACTTCACCACCATCTTTTTTTACGAGGTAGTGCTCTGGCTTGAACTTCAATGGATCCTCCCAAACTCTTGGATTTCGACCAAGGCCAAGACGACTTAATAGCACTACACTCCCTTTAGGGATGAAGTACTTTTTACCCACGATGGTATCAGAGGTAGAAACATGAGGAAAATTAAAAGGCGATATGGGGTGGATTCAAAAAGCCTCTTTTATGCAAGCTTTAACATAATTTAGCCTTGATTCTTGAACCAATCTATTCATCCCAACAACAGTGTGGAGTACTTCTACGTCCCATTGCATTAACTTTGGTTCGTTCAACATTTCTACAAGTGTCCATTCAACTGTATTTGAGGGATTATCCGCGGTTGCCAACATGAGTTCTTGAATATTATTTGTTTGTAACAAATCATGTCAGGTCAGCACTCTCTAATGAGATGAACATTAATTCATGCCTAATTTTTATTTTTGTTTTAGTTAATACATAGGATATAAATATATATTCTATTTATAGGTATGAATAATGACTAATTGTTTGCTTGGTCATGCTTTTAGGAAATCAAAAATGTATTTATTAGAGAATTGAGGTGTTTAACCAAGCGTTTAAGGAAAAAAATGTATTTTAGAGTAGTAGCAGAAGTTGTTTTTCAAAGCTACAAAAAATAATTTTTCCTGTACACATTTTTAGAATCTTGGCAAAGTATAAATTATTGTACTAATATTTTCAAAAGGTGCTTTTCAAAATGCTTATCCAAAAGCAAACTGCTCCTCCAAATGTACTTTTACTATAAGTACTTCTGACAAATGAAAATTTTGAAATAAGCAGATTGAAAAACATGGTCAAATAGGCTATCAATTATAAAATCTAGAGGTGATCACGCAATCTTCTAACATATTTGTTCACATAGTAATTGAATGAATACTTACAAGCACTTGTCCCTTAATATCTCTAACATTTATCAGTGGATTCCCATTAATATGTCCTTTTTCAAAGATTTGTTGCCATCTTTCCAAATTTTAAATCCTTTGATAAACTTCATCTTCAATTTGTTTTGTTGATGTGACATAGGCTTTCTTGATAATTTTCTTGTGACCATCCAAATCAAACACACTTAACCATGGTAAGACGAAAAGCATGAAGATATTCAAGAAGTGTCAACAGTTCATCAACTTGCTTATCTTCTCTTATAATTTCAAATAATCTCTTGCTGGAAATCATATTTCTAATTACATTCCCACTATAACATCTTGTCACTTTCCTTAAGTTGATAACATCTGGGTCGTTGCATTGATTGTAAATGAATCGATGAAGATGGCCATATTCTTCATCCCCTTTACAACGAAGCCATTGAAGTGATGTTGGGGATAGCACATGGAAAGCAAGAATTCTCCTTATTTTCAATCATTAATCACCAATGGGGAGAAAAATAGAGGTCAACTAGCCATTACTAATGAGGCTCGCGGACATGCAAATAGGCCTGGAGAAGAAATAGAGTCCTGAATCTATAAGAACTCACGAGCAAGCTCAGGGGAAGTTACAGGAATGACATAGACAATACCGACACAAATGGAAGCGATTTCAGTATCCATTTCCTCCATAATTTTGTGTATTTAATGATATGCTAGCTTCTTGTTTAGGAGCATTTGAGGAAGGCTGTAATGACCCTTATGTTCAATTTCTTTTTTTTCCAATTTTTTCAGCATTTAGAGGTTTCCTGTAGCGACCCCAAGTCATTTATGAATTACTGAGACTGATAGTTCGGTCGCCAAGACATTCATTTGGATTTTGTGCAAGTTTCTATATTTTGGAGCCATTCAAATTTGAACAGTTAAATTTAGTCAAAAGTCAGGAAGATAGCCTCAGAATGCAATTATGACGATTTCATTACTTCGGAAGGGTCATTTTAGGCTAGAGACATGGTTTGTTCGGGCCTCGAAACTTTTGGTGTGAGTTTGTACCATTAGGCATTTTAACATTGAAGTTTGCCAACGGTTGACTTTGGTTAACATTCTTGGTAAACATGCTCGTATGAGAATTCCGTCAGCGCGGTTAGCTCCGGAATGTTGAGTTTGGTCTAGAACAACCTTTTTGTGTGGTTCCCTAAACTTTGGTCTCATTTTGAGCCATGTTGTAGTTTTTAGCTTAAAATGGAACTTGGGTGTGGGACCTACTTTTCATCTGGAAGACCTCAGATGGAAGTTTTGATGGTTCCGTTGAGTTCGGAATGTCGAATTTGATGGGGTAGCATATTTCGTTTGCACGCACGGGGTTCTGAATGAATCACGGGCTCCTCGTTGGAGAATTCATTGTTTAAGCAAACCAGCTAAAGTGTTGATGTCTGGTGTAAGCTTTTAGCGACCAAAATTTATGCTTCTAGCGACCAGTTTTGGGTATTTATATCCAGAAATTTCATCTTTCAGCCTTTATTTTCAAAAGGCGACTTATCCTTTGTTTCAACTCCGATTGAGGTGATTCGAAGTCCAGTATGACGTGGAGGTTATGGCTACATGGTAGAGTGATCGGATTTTGTTGGTAAACCCTCGTTTGAGGTGAATTTGAGCTCGAATTTGCTGCCCCTCATCTTTTTGGTGCTTAATATGTAAACTCTTTGCATGTGCTATGTTTGCGGTTTTTGTGCCTCGAATTGTGTCCAATTTTTGAAAACAATCTCGGTAAGGCGTTTAGGATTATTTTACAGGGTAAATTTTAAGATTCCGGTGTGGGTCTCACATTCCCATTTTGATTTAATTTTGGGTCCATTTCCAATTTTTGCGATTTTATTGTCAAAATATTCATAATGACGTTGTGATAATTAATTTGATAGTGTAATGCTGTTAGGAGGCACTTTGAAAGTAGATAGCTCGTGTGTGGTAGATCCAGAGCATTCGTTTTCGGCTTTAAGGTAGACTTTGGTCTACTTTCTCGATTGAGCTTCTTAGATAATGCCTAGTATAGATTTCATGTAGTTTTTGATGGTATTTGTTGGGCATTTAGGTTTCCTCTTGTTATTCCGTCCTTTCTCAATTCCGTAGGAGCCTTCGGCTTATTATGGATGTTGGGATCCTTAGTTTAGGTTGTGGCTTTCCTTGGGGTGTAGATGATGTTTCTTATTGTTGTTAGGATTGATTTGTGGTGGCCTTAGATTAGGCTAGACATTAGATGCTTTAGGTCGTGTTTTGTCACCTCGTAGTTATGATTTCCTCCATTTAGGGTTTGTTTTGGGCTATTCTCCTTGTGTTGTTGCTTGTGACCTTAGTGGCTCATCCTAGCTGTGGGTTGGTCCTAGTTGTGCTCAGTATGGGACTGGAGCGCTGTGATTTGGGAAAGGCATCGTCCCTTGAGTTTTCTCCCCCTTTATTGACTTGAAATCTCTTCTTGATCCCTTTGCTTGTTGTTTAGCAGTAGGTCTGTTGAATCCTTATTGCGCTTATGATTATACTATTGGGCCTGACGCAGTGTCTGAAGACTAGTAGGATCCTAGGTTAGTACTCTCGGCCTTGATAGCGTGGCTTGGTTGGCTGTGTATTTATTTGAATTGAAGTGCCTTGTTTAGATGCTGGTGGTGACATGCATTGCATTGTTTCTTCATTCTCATAGATTTGTGGTATGATCCTGGTTCATGCATTGGCATATTTATATTTCATGTTGAAACACAATTTTACTCGGCTCTATTCTAAGTTGGTTTAAATGAGAGTTGTACCACTTGGATCACTTGATTTCTAGTTTTTAAGATTGCGAGGCATTAGGGACGTGCTCTTTTACTACTTGAGACATTAGAGGCATCTAGGATGTTCTCAAGTTTCACTTGACTACCCGGTGTGTCGACGCTCTTTCTTGCATGTTTTTAGTCTTACTTACTCCCTCGGGTTACTCTTGCTAGCTGGGCTAGGAGTTTACTATCTTGATGGGTGGCCCAGATTTGCATGAGATCCTCTTTGGAGTTGACATGCCCCCAGGTCACTCTAGCTAGTTGGGTGGCTTACGACTCAAGAGTGGACTGATTGGCTGGGCAGCCTGGATTGACTTATCACTCTTGCTAGCTGGGCTCGGAGTTGACTGAAGTCCTATGGATATGGTTTTGAATGTTCACTGATGGTTCCGCTGCTCACCCTGCATTCATATGCATTTCCTATCACCAATATACTTGTTTGTTGTTTGTACCCTCTGGTTTATGGGGTTCGGTTGGGTTATGCTTGTTGTTTGTACCTTCTAGGCTTATGGGGTCTGGTTAGGTTATTGTTTGACTATATTATGTTCTCTAGTATTGTTTTATTGTTAGGTGGTAGATTTTGACTTTAAAATTATAGTTTTGGGTCCTCCTGACCCTGGGTAGTTGACTTGGTATTTTAGTTGCTTTCGAATAGGATGTTGGCTTGCGTTCTTGACTCGACTTATTACCCTTTGTATCCATCTCTATTCTTTAGTGTCTGTCTACTTTAGTCTCCCCTGTTTAGTTACTTGTGCTATTCTTTTCTTATTTATTGTTGTTTATGCTTGTATTGTGTTTTGAGCTCAGCCGACTGTTGCCTACTGGGTACCATTTTTGGTACTCATACTACACTTCTACCTCTGCAGATTGAAGTTGAGTTATCACCGTTGATTTGGAGTCGTGCGGAGCAGCTTGGAGCTTAGGGTGAGCTCCTACAATCTGGATCTACCATTGTCCATCTATTATGGCTAGGCTTAGTCTTTATATTGTATTAAGACACCACCTGTATTTTTGTTGTATTTGTAAAAGCCTTGTACTCCTTTTGGATCAAATGCTCAACTACTAACTGATGCATGTCTTGGGATGGTTCTTGTATTATTTTTGTTGATTATCCTTTCTCTGTTTTGTTATATGCTCTTGCTTCTTATTGTTGCCTTCCACTTGGTAGTCCGTTGCTTATGGCCCTAGGCTAAGGGTTAGGCTTACCTACTGGTGGAGTGTAGTAGGTGCTATCATGACCTGGGAAATTAGGTTGTGATAGTTTGGTATCAGAGCTCTAGATTGACCGGCATCGTTTGTATGAGATAAAATACCTAGTAGAGTCCTATAGATCGGTGTGGAGATGTCTAAATCCTATCTCCGAGAGGCTATAAGTCATTCTTAAGAAATTCTATTTTTGACTCTTATTGTGTGTTTTTCGCTTCGAGTAATCTCTAAAACTACTTCTTTAGAATCTACTCTCCAAGGTGGATAAAACGAAGCATTCAATGGACGTTGGTAGAGCATCAACACATTCTACTAGGGTTTCAGCACGTGATCAGGCTAGGAGGCCTCATTCGGGCATGGACCTTGAGGTTGAAGGCATTTCTCAACATTTAGAGAATCAAGGGGAAGCCCAAGCTTTTGTAGGGTCTTTAGCTACCTCAAGAGTGTTAGGAGGTCCAAGCTCCTCCTAGGGTACATCTCAAGTAGGTGCAATTCTTTGTGCAGTGGGTGCTCCTCATAGCAGAGTTGGGTTGACTGGTCCCAGTAGGGTTGGTCATCCATTTCTAAATATGTGTTGAGATTTATAGAGTGGGTAGGGCATAACCCCACTTTGTTCCCTTCAGATGAGGAATTCAGTCAGGGGTTGATCGGAGGGTTCGTTTTGCCTTTCAAGTTAGCGCCAGAGCATCTAATATTAACAAGGTCTACCTTTTCCCTTTTTGCGTGTCATGTGAGGGCCGTGGAGCAGGCTTACCTTAAGACTTACAATGATGGTGGTAAGAGGCTTTGCCATTAGTACAACGGTGACATAATTCCACTTTGAGGTGAGTATCAATTCAGCGAGGGACATCTTCCATTTCGACCTATCAAGCCTATAGAGGTAGCATCTCAAGTTCCAGGGGGTTCTAAGGTAGGTCGTGGTATTGGCGACTGGCAGAGTTTAGGCCAGACTTCTCATGTTGGTCACTCTGGACCTTTGGGTATTGGGTCTTATGTTACTCCAGTTGGGTCATTACAGCCAATTGCTCTCGGTAATGGTCGTTATGGGTGTGGCGAGATAGGACATTATGTTAGAGATTGTCGCAAGGGCCATTGTAGTTTGTTAGGGGTGTTTCTGAGTCTGGCAGAGGTATACAAGGCAGATCACCGCATTCGTCACGTCGGGCTTCACGCTATAGAGGTTGGTATGATTGGGGAAAATTGGGCCACTGGTCTAGAGAGTGCCCCAGGCGGGAGTTACTTTTTCAGGCATCACAAACATTTGGTTGTACCTATGGAGAGCTTGTTCATCATCCTACAGCTTATCCCCAACATGGGATCATAATGAGAGTTATTCAGCTAAATCAGTCTTATAGGTTATCGACTCCTTTGGTTAGAGGTGATGCTTTTGGTGTTGCCATTACTACATCAGGTGTTCAGGTAGAGGTCGAACACTATATGTTCTATGCTTCTGTAGGCTGGTCAAAGGCCGAGGCTTCAGTTATCCTTTCTTTGGATGCTATTTTGAGGTTTATTTCTTTGGTTCTTATTTTGTGGGATTTGGGGTTTCATCCCCATTCAGGTTTATTTGGCTTATTATCTATCACTGGGTTGTTGTGGCAACTTAATTTTTAGGATTGTGTATGTGTTTTGCACCTGTAGTTGATTTCTTTTGGTAGTGGATCGACTAGGCTGTGTTGCTTAGATTGGAAGTAGTGGATGGGTAGCTCCCCGTGCCTTTGCCTTGAAAGTCCTGTTGTGTTTGTGGCCTTGGGATTGTTGGTTTCCCTTTTTTCCACCCTTGTTGTGTACCTTTGTTGTGATGCTGATTCTTGTTTGATAGGTAGCTATACCAGCTTTTCCCTATTTTTTTTGTATGTTGTAGGGCCTAGTTGGCTTGGATGTCAGCCGTCCCTTTTGAGTAGAAGTTGGGAGATTTCTAGTTCTCGGAGTTGTGTGTTGTGATAGTCTTTTTTGGTTTCTTTCTTCCTTTTCCTTAGTCTTTTCTCGAATGCGAAATTGTGTTTTCACTTGTTTGGTCTTTTAGATTCTGCGCTTCTTGTGGCTTTGGAGCTTGGTCATGGCTAGCTGGAAGTTGGAGGCGTGATCCCTTGTTGTGCCTGGACTAGTTGTTGTGTTGGTTCATTATTGATGTGTTGATTGCCCTTGAGGCTGGTGTATGATTTAGAGTCCGAATAGTGGTGTTCATTGGTGGTTTGACTTCTTAGCTCTGTTGGGAAATGGAAACTTGCTAAGAAGATTCATCTTCAAGATGGGGTCAAAGTAATTCATGGGATTTAAGAGTTAGTTATAGTTCTTGATGCATAGTTTGCTTTTGTCATATTGGGTGGCTCATGGAGTTCATTGATAGGAGGTTGTACCCTTGGCAACTACCTTTCAGTTGGCTATGTTGATATGCCACCTGCCCATTTTGTTTTCCTTAGTCTAAGGTGGTTGGTTCAGATTTGTGGTGGCAGAGCAGTTTGTGGGCTCATGGTGTCAGTTCTTCAAAAGTTTCTTTACTTAGATTAGGTCACCGTAGTCGTGTTAAGTGCAGACTTTTCATTCACGGGATGGTCATTCATTTGAATTAGCCTAGTAAGCTCCCGAAGATTATATTTCACCTGGGCTTATTGGTTTTCAGAGTCATGAGTGGATCTTGGGCTTTGCCCTGCCTAAGTTCCTTGATTTGGCAGTTGCTATTCCTTGATGTTCAGGTGGAGCATGTTGTTTCTTTTGAGCTTTTTTATTGTATGGTCTTGTAGGTAGGTTTCAATTGGTACTGGAGATGTTCAGGTTAGCTAAGGACCGGCAGAAAGCTCTTGATGGTTTGAAGATAATAGATGTGGAACATAAGGTGAGTTTTGATTTGGGAGTTGGGTTGCATCTGCCATGGTCCTATGTTTGCTCAATTCTATTATTTTGGTTTGGTATAGGTCTTATTAGATAAATCTGGTGCTTTCAGGAAAGTTTGGTTCCATCGGGCAAGAGTTGTAGCCCAAAATGGATTTGGAGGAGTTTTTTGAATTTTGAAGTGAATTGGAGGATTTTCCTCATAGCCTAAGTTCTGGGATGTCGTTGTTCTATCCGAGAGGGTCTGGCGGAGAATGCAGACTTTGTATCCTCGTCTTTTTGTGCCTTCCGACTATGTCTATCCTTCTACTTTCAAGGATGAAAGTTATTTTAGTAGTGGATGTTGTAATGAGCCTCCAGGTCATTTTCTTTGTTTTTTAATTTTTTAACATTTAAAGCTTTCCTGTAGAGACCGCAAGTCATTTATGACTTGCTGGAACTGACAGTTCGATTGCCGGGTTGTTCATTTGGATTTTGTGAAAGTTTCCATATTTTGGAGCCTTTGAAACTTGAATGGTTGACTTCAGTCAAAAGTTAAGGAAGACGGCCTGAGAATGCAATTCTAAAGCTTTCATCAGCTTCGGAAGGACTTTTTAGGCTAGGGGTATGGTAGGTTCGGGCCTCGAGACTTCTAGTGTGAGTTTGTACAGTTAGACATTTTAACATTGAAGCTTAAGCCAAGGGTTGACTTTTGTCAACATTCTTGGTAAACGTGCTCAGATGAGAATTCTGTCAGCGCGGTTAACTCTAGCATATCGAGTTTTGTTTAGAATGACCTTTTGTGCAGTTCTCATGGCTTCCGGTTTCATTTTGAGCCTTCTTGTGATTTTTAGCTTATAATGGAACATGAGTGTGGGACCTACTTTTCATCATGATGACCTAGGATGCAAGTTTTGATGGTTTTGTTGAGTCTGAAATGTTGAATTCGATGGGGTGGCATATTTCTTTTGCGCACATGAGGTTCAAAACAAATCCCGGGCATCCCGTTGGAGAATTTGGAGTTTGAGCAAACCAACTGAAGTGCTGATATCTGGTGCAGGCTTTTGGCCATCAGAATTTATGTTTTCGGCGACCACTTTCAGGTATTTATATCCATAAATTTCATGTTTCAGCCCTTATTCTTTCAAAAGGCGATTTCTCCCTCGTTTTGACTCCGATTGAGGTAATTTAAATTCCCATATGATCGTGGACGTTGTGGCTATGTGGTGGAGTTATCCGATTGTATTGGTGAACTTTCGTTTGAGGTGAATTTGAGATCAAAGCTGTTGTCCCTCCTCTTTTGGTGCTTAATTTGTGAACTCTATGCATGTGCTGTGTTTTCTATTTTCGAGCCTCGAATTGTGTCCAATTTTGGAACACAAGCTCGGTAAGGCATGTAGGACCTTTTGACAGAGTCAACTTTGGGATTCCCGATTGGGTCCCACTTTCCCATTTTAACTCAATTTTGGGTCCATTTCTAATTGTAGCAATTTTAGTATCAAAACGTCCATTATAATGTTGTGAGCAATAATTTGATAGCGTGATGGTGTTCGGAGGCTTTTCAAAAGTAGATAGCTTGTGTGTGGTGGATTTGGAGCGCTCGTGTTTGACTTTGAGGTAGGCTTCGGTCTACATTCTTGATTAAGCTTCTTAGATAATGGCTAGTAAAGATTTCATAGCCTTGGGCTTATTATGGGTGTTGGATCCTTAATTTTTGCTCTGGCTTCACTTGGGATGTAGATGATATTTCTTATCCTTGTTAGGATTGATTTGTGGTGGCCTTAGACTAGGGTGGACATTAGATGCTTTAGGTTGTGTTTTATCGCCTAATAGTTATAATTTGCTCCCTTTAGGATTCTTTTTGGGCCATTCTACTTGCATCGATTCTTGTGATCTTAGTGGCTTGTCGTAGCCGTGGGTTGGTCCTGGTTGTGCTATGTATTGGACTTGAGCTGTGTGTTTGGGGTAGGGTGTCGTCCCTTGAGTTTATTCCCCCTTTATTGATTTGAAATCTCTTATTGATCCCTTTGCTTGTTGTTTAGTGGTAGGCCTAGTGTATCCTTATTGAGCTTATGATTATACTATTGGGCCTGAGGCCGTGTGTGAGGACCAATTTGATCCTAGTTTAGTACTCTCCACCTTGATAGAGTGGCTTGGTTGGCTACATATTTATTTGAATTGGAGTGCCTCGTTCTGATGCTGGTGATGACATGCATTGCATTATTTGTTCATTCTCACAGATTTGTGGTACGATCCTGGTTCATGCATTAGCATATTTATCTTTCATGTTGAAATATGTTTTTACTCGGCTCCATTCTAAATTGGTTCTAACGGGAGTCGTACCACTTGGATAACTTGGATTCTAGTTTTTGAGATTACGAGGTGTTAGGGATGTGCTCTGTTCCTACTTGAGATATTAGAGGCCTCTGGGATGTACTCAGTTTTTACTTGACTACCCGGAGCATCGACACCGTTTCTTACATGCTATTGGTCTTACTTGCGCCCCCGGGTTACTCTTGATAGCTGGGATTAGAGTTTACTGTCTGACTGGGAGGCCCTGATTTGCATGAGATCCTCTTTAGAGTTGACACGTCCCAAAGTTACTCCTGCTAGCTAGGTGGCTTACGCCCTTGGGAGTGGACTGATTGGCTGACCGGCCTAGATTGATTTGTCACTCTTGCTAGCAGGGTTGGGAGTTGATTGAACTCCTACGGTTATGGTTTTGGATGTTCATTGATGGTTTTGTTGCTCACCCTGCATTCATATGCATTGCCTATCATCAATATACTTGTTTATTGTTTGTACCCTCTACTTTATGAGGGTCGATTGGGTTTTGATTGCTGTTTGTACCTTCCGGGCTTATAGGGGTTCGGTTAGGTTATTGTTTGACTATATTTTGTTCTTTGCTATTGTTTTATTGTTAGCGGGTAGGTTTTGAGTTTAGAATTGTGGTTATGGTTCCTCCTGATCCTTGGTAGTTGACTTGTTATCTTATTGCTTTCGAATAGGATGTTGGCTTGCGTTCTAGGTGTGTTCTTGACTCGACTTCTTACTTTTGTATCCTGTCTCTATTCTTTAATGCATGTCTACTTTTGGATCTCCTATTTAGTTACTTGTGCTGTGCTTTCCTTATTACTTGTTGTTTATGCTTGTGTTATCTTTTGAGCTTAGTCAGTCGTTGCCTATTGAATATCATTTTTGGTACTCATACTACACTTCTGCCCCCTGTAGATTGCAGTTGAGATATCACCGTTGATTTGGTGTTGTGTGGAGCAACTTTGAGTTTTGGAGATTAGGGTGAGCTCCAGGCGTCTGGTGGTACCGATTTATGTCTGTTTTGGCTAGGCTTAGTTTTTATATTTTATTCAGAGACAACATGTACTTATCTTGTATTTGTAAAAGCCTTGCACTCCTAAACTCAACATATCTTGTATCTTAAATAAACTCAACATATCATCTTAAATACTACTTTACAAAGAGTTAGTACCTTGGTCGGGAATTGATTCGGAGGAAAAGAGGTGACGGTATCCCTTCTTCATATCCTCCTCAGCTTCCCAAGTAGCCTCTCAACAAATTGGTTCCTCCACAAGACTTTGACTGATGCAACCTCTTTGGTTCTCAACTTGAGAACTTGACGATCAAGGATCTGAACTGGAATCTCCTCATAGGACATACTGTCCTTTACTCCAATACTCTCAGTAGGCACAATAAGTGCAGGATCACCCAAACACTTCTTTAGCATAGAAATATGAAACACTGGATGAACTGCTGCTAATTCTGGTGGTAGTTCCAACTTATAAGCCACATTACCAACCCTCTTGGATACCCGGTCAAGACAAATATATCGGGGACTGAGCTTCCCTTTCTTACCAAACCTTATAACACCCTTCATGGGTAAACTTTCAGATATACCCAATCATCAACCTCAAACTCCAAATCTCTTCTTCTAACATCAATATAGGATTTCTGATGACTTTGCGCTATTTTGAACCTTTCCTGATGTCACGACCTAAGGTACCCCCTAGACGTGACATGGCGTACAAGACTCCGAAAGTCCTCATACAAGCCACTTAGCATGAATATACAAGATAATGGAAATCAAGAGTATATAAAAACAAGTTCAAGTCATAAGAGTTGTATAAAATGAAGCGAAAATCTACGTAGTCTCAAGCCACCTATTACATAATAGAGTGAAGGGGCCATAACCCACACATCACATACAAAATTCTAGAATAGAAAGTCATAAAAGAAATGAAAGAGTCTCGGTCCTCGAAGCATGACAACTCATCAATCTTCAAGAATCCTTCAACTAGGCTCTAGCCACGAATAGATGGAGAAGAGTCGTCACGCCCTACATTAATAAATCAATGTAAGTAAGAGTATGCATTAGTACAATGAAGTACCAAGTATGATAGCGATGCACAAAATCATTTAAACATGCAAAAATAGGACATTTTCATGACATGCAATAACCAAGCTAAAACATGAAAAAGGTTAGAAACATTAGTCATAAACTATGGTCAAAGAAAGCTAAACATCTTTACTTTACTTGATAAATATCTTAAAAGCAGTTTAGTTCATAGTTGTGGGAAGTAGCCTTAACCGACATGTAAGACCATGTGAGCTATCAACTTGGAATTCGGTGTCTAACCCCACACCGATAGGGCCATCCTACTTGACAAGGTAGGACCCTTTACTTAACATATAGCTTACGTGGATCCACTAGCTAGTGTCTATCATAGGCGATCATCCTATGGGGGCACATAGGTAAGGGATAAGGAGATTTCTACTAGAAACTTGGCCTCTACATGCGGGAGAGCTTCCATCTCAATATCCTCTCGGTGCTAAGCATAACTCCCACGGAATAGTCATAGTTCTTATTCATCTTATTATCCATGGAAAGGTACAACTAGAGTTACCAATCCAAGCTAAAGTTCATTAGAATAGCTCCTTAAACCTTTGATTCAACTTTAGTTGAGAAAACCTTTCAACAAGTTATGAATCCTTTATGTGAAGAAATCCTTTCACATTCATATATTGAGTAATATGTGAGAAACCCTTTCACAACTCAACAACAACATCATTCATGCTTCAATCTCAAAGCAAAATCATCATAATTTTCATAATTACACATGCATATCTTCATAAAACCCATCCTTTGATCACTCATAATTCATCATGATATCATAGCTTTTAGAAATCGTAAATCATGCATGGGTTCATATAAACTTCATAAAATTTATCATCTTCACAATTCCACCAATCACAAAGCCAAATTTCAAAATTGGGGAAAACACATGGGTTCATGGGGATTCATCTTAATTCATGAAATTCAACTCAATTCATGCTTCATAGTTCATAAAACAATCAATTAACTCAACATTGAAAAGAACCCATGACATAGAAGAAAACCCTAACTTCAATGGAGGATTTCTAACTTGTAAAATAGAGAATTTTGGAACTCTATGGAGGAAAGGGCTCCATAGATGAAGACTATCTTACCTTAGTGTTCAATTTCCTTAAGCAATTGATGAAGAAAACCTTATTTCTTGAACCCTAACTTGCCCTCTTCTTCTTCTTCTTCTTCTAACTTCTAGAGAGAGAAATATTTGAGAGAGGAGAGTTTTTGGAATGTTTGGAATGGGTAGAATTTGGCTTAAAAGGTTTATATAGTGTTTAGGTTAAGGGCTAAATCGACTTAGATTAGGACTTAAACACCTAGGGAAAAGACCAAAAAGCCCTTTAAAAATAACTATCGGACCCCTATCTACGGTTGGACCTACGGTCCGTAAGTCAACCTACGGACCGTCCTGTTCTACCGTAGATAGATTTAGATACTGTCAACGTTGGACCATGCAATGATGGACCCTATGTACAATCCGTGGGTCAACCTACGGCCCGTACATGGCCACCGTAGGTCCAATTCTCGGCCCTAAAAATTTAACTAAGTATGAGTCCCACCTACAAGACCTACCTACGACTCGTACATAGATCGACAGTCCGTCCTGGCAAGCTTAACATTTTAAGGAACCTATACTAGCAAATCACGAGCCTGACCTACGGCCCGTAGGTCAGTCCACGAGTAGTAGGTGGCTCCGTTGGTAATGGCACCAGCAATTCCAGAAAAACTAAAATTCTATCCTTTACGAATCAGAGGTGTTACAATATCTCCCCCTTGGGAACATTCGTCCTCGAATGGGAATCAAGACATCAAAAGAAGAGTAAGAACTTAATCTAACAGCCCAGCATGAGCGCAATCATATAAATGCACATATCCGAGGAGGAAAAATCACTCCTAGCTAAAGCATGTTCAAAACATCATATCATCAAGTCCACATACAACTCATACTCAATTGCACATAGTCATGAAGAAATCCATCAAGTTAACTCATTCTGAACTCATACTCAATTGCACATAGTCATGAAGAAATCCATCAAGTTAACTCATTTTCTCAAAATTAGACTCTTCATGAACATGCATAATCAAGGAATCATGGAAATAACTAAGACTCATGAAACCAAAAGAATGAACCATGAGGAACTAGGTACCTCATGTTAGAGTAGGATCATAGGGAAAGAGATGACGATATCGAGACATCATATCGGCCTCGACCTCGGCCTCCCAAGTAACACCCTCAACTAATTGATTCTTCCAAAGAACCTTCACAGAAGCAACTTCTTTTTTTCTTAACTTTCGGACTTGCCGGTCTAAATATTCAATCGGAACTTCTTCATAGGAAAGACTATCCTTTATGCTAACATTCTCCAATGGCGCTATAGATGCCGGATCACAAACACATTTCTTCAACAAATTAGACATGGAAAACCGAATTCACCGATGCCAAACCTTTAGGCAAGTCGAGTTCATAAGCAACCCTACCAACACGTCTCAAATTTTATATGGGCCTACATAACGGGGACTAAGCTTCCCTTTCTTCCCGAATCTCATTACACCCTTCATGGGTGAAATTTTCAAGTAAACCCAATCATCAACATCAAATTTCTAAATCTCTCCTTTTAACATTGGCATAGGACTTTTGTCGACTTTGAGCAGTTTTCAACCTCTCTCTAATAATTCAAACTTTCTCCATAGCCTCATGTACCAACTCGGGACCTATCAAAGCAACTTCACCAACTTCAAACCAACCTATAGGAGATCTACACCTCCTACCATAAAGAGCCTCAAATGGTGCCACACAAATACTAGAATGGTAGCTATTATTGTAAGCAAACTCAATCAAAGGCAAATGATCATCCCAATTACCCTTGAAATCAATTACACAAGCTCTCAACATATCTTCCAAAATTTGGATAGTACGTTCCGCTTGCCCATCGGTTTGAGGATGAAAGGCGGTGCTAAACTTAACATGAGTACCAAGACCCTTTTGAAAAGACTTCCAAAATTGAGAAGTATATTGTGTACCACGATCGGAGATAATGGATAAAAGTACTCCATTCAACCTAACCATTTCTCTCAAGTACAACCTAGATTAATCTTCCGCAATAAGAGACCTTGACGGAAATGAAATAGGCTGACTTCATAATTCGATCCACAATAACCCAAATCGAATTATATTGCCGCAGTGTGCTTGGTAAACCAACAATAAAGTCCATATTCAAATCTTCCCACTTCCAATTAGGAATACTAATATCTTGGGACAAACCTCCCGGCTTTTGATGCTCAACTTTCACTTGTTGACAATTAGGACACTTAGCTACAAATTCAACAATATCCTTCTTCATCCCATTCCACCAATAGACCTCCCACAAATCATGGTGCATCTTGGTAGCTCCCGGGTGAATGGAATATCGAGAACTATGGGCTTCTGACAAAATTTGTCCTCTTAGGTCATCTACACCGGGAACACATAAACGATCTTGATGTCAAAGCACACCATCTCCCCCTTGGGAGAAAGCCTCAACAGATTTTGAGCACCGCTTCCTTCAACTCAACCAAATTAGGATCAAGATCTTGCTTAGTCTTCACATCAGAAACAAAGGATGATTCTGAACCATTGTGGATCATAACACCGCCTTTACTAGAATCAATCAACCGAACACCCAATCGGGCCAAACTATGAATATCACGAACCAATTCTTTCTTACCATCCTCAACATGAGCAACGCTACCCATAGACAACCGACTAAAGGCATCTACCACCACGTTCGCCTGGTCGGGGTGATAGAGGACACTCATGTCATAGTCCTTTAACAACTCAAGCCACCTCCTTTGGTCAAGATTTAGATCTTTTTGTTTGAACACATATTGCAAACTCTTATGGTCGGTAAAAACATCAACATGCACACCATACAAATAATGCCTCCAAATCTTTAGAGCAAACACAACCGCCGCATAAGCAATGACTTTTCCATGAATCTTGAGTTGCCTTGAAGCATAAGCAATGACTTTTCCATTTTGTATAAGAACACACCCTAACCCAATTCTTAAAGCATCAACATAAACCACAAACCCATAAGACCCTTCCGGTAAAGTCATTATCGGAGCTGAGGTAAGTCTATCTTTTAATTCTTGAAAACTCTTCTCACACGCTTTGAAAAAAGTGAACTTAACCTTCTTTTGAGTCAAGGCCGTCAGTGGAGAGGCAATCGAAGAAAATCCTTCAACAAACCTCCTATAGTAACGGCCAATCCCAAGAAACTTCTAATATCCGAAGGAGATAGAGGTCTAGGCCAATTCTTAACCGCATCTACCTTTTAGGATCTACCTCCATACCCTTACCGGAGACAATGTGACCAAGGAAAGCCAGGATCTTAGCCAAAACTCACATTTACTAAAGTTTGCAAAGAGTTGTTGGTCCTTGAGGACTTGCAATACAATCCTGAAATGATTGGCATGCTCATCCTCACTCCTTGAGTAAATCAAAATATCATCTATGAACACAATCACAAACATATCAAGATATTGTCTAAACACCCTACTCATCAAATCCATAAATGCGGCCGGAGCATTTGTTAACCCAAACGACATCACTAGGAATTCATAATGGTCATATCTAGTCCGAAAAGCCATTTTCGAAACATCATCTTCTTTCACCCTCAATTGGTTATAACCCGACCGAAGGTCGATCTTAGAAAAATAACTTGCTCCTTGGAGTTGATCAAACAAGTCATCTATTCTTGGAAGAGGATACTTATTCTTAATAGTAACATTATTTAGTTGTCAGTAGTCAATGCACATAAGAAGAGAACCATCTTTCTTCCTAACAAAAAAAACTGGAGCACCCCATGGAGAGATACTTGGTCGGATGAAACCCTTATCCAAAAAATCTTTTAGTTGCTCTTTTAACTCCTTAAGTTCTATCGGAGCCATTCGATAAGGAGGAATAGAGATAGGTTGCGTATCGGGGAGAAGATCAATACCAAATTCTATTTCCCTTTTGGGAGGAACATCGGGTAGATCATCGGGAAACACTTCTGGAAACTCATTTACAACGGGGACCGACTCAAGAGTAAGGGTTTCAGAATCCACATCCCTCACCCTAACAAGATGGTATATGTACCCCTTAAAAATCATCTTTATAGCTTTAAGACATGACAAAATTGACCATTAGGCATGAAATTTCCCCCCTTCCACTCTAGGATAGGCTCATTTGGGAATTGAAACTTGACCACTCGAGTCCTACAATCAATAGAGGCATAACAAGAATGCAACCAATCCATCCCAAGAATAATATCAAAATCTAACATATCAAACTCTACAATATCAACATAAGTGACTCTATGGGATAGGGAGATGAGACAATTTCTATAAACTCTCTTAGCCACAGTAGATTCACCAATAGGAGTAGAGACAGAAAAGGGATCTAACAACACATCCGGAAGAACATCAAACCTCATAGCCACATATGGCGTCACAAAAGAAAAAGTAGCGCCGGGATCCAGCAAAACATAAACATCAATGTGAAAGACTTTCAACATACCGGTAACCACATCGGGAGAACCCTCTTGCTCATGGTAAGCTTGAAGTGCATAGAATTGATTTTGCTTGGGAGCATTTGAACCCGAACCACTAGGTAGAGCTTTCTTACCTTTTCATCCCTTAGCCATGAGAGATGGACAATCCATTATCTTATGACCGCTCTTACCACAACCGAAGCAAGCATCTTTATCGGCTAAGCAGTTTCCCTCATGTTTCTTCCCACACTTAGCACAAGTAGCAGATGAGAATCCACCACCATTTCCTCCTTGAGGCTTAGGGTTAGGCACCCTATATTTTTTGAACTTAGGAGGAGCATGGGAGGAACCTTGACCGGAAAACCTTTGTATAAATCTAGAACGACCATGTGTATCGGATCTTGAATGTGAGAAATTACCATCACCGGTCTTAGCCCTCTTTGCCTCTCTAGACCTTTCCTTAATTTTCTCCTCTTCTATTTGTTGAGCATGAACCATGAGATGAGAAATATCAATGTCATTGACAAGCATGGCGGTGCGACATTCCTTGACAACCATTTCGGACACTCCCAAAATGAACTTACTCATTCTTGCCCTAGGATCGGCAACCATAGTAGGAGCATATCGAGACAATTGTGTGAACTTCAAAGTATACCCTTTCACACTCATGCTTCCTTGACAAATATTGATGAACTCAAGCACCATTGAATCCCTCATCTCAAAGGGAAATAACCTATCAAGGAAAGCAACCTTGAACTTTTCCCAATCAAGAGGACCTGCATCATCCGCCCTTTCACTCTTCCATTGCCCAAACCACACTTGAGCCACACCCTTAAGTTGATAAGCAACCAACTCTACCTTTTCCTCCGGCGTCACACCCATGATCATCAGCACCTTGTACACCTCATCAATGAACTCTTGAGGATCTTCCTTAACCTTAGAACTATGAAATTCCAGAGGGTTCATTCTAGTGAAGTCCCTCACCCTCGATGCCGTCATACCCACATTTGGGTTCACGGGAGCCATAACCTCTCTATTGGCTAGAGCCTCCATGGCTTGAGCCAACACTTGAAAAGGAGCCCTAAACTCCGTATTAGTCACTTGTTCGGCCAAAGGGTCAGCCAAAACTTGAGGAGCTTGAGGAGGAGCATCTTGTTCCACATTCTCTCTTGCATTTCTTCTAGCATAAGCTTTTTTGGTAGCCATATCCTGAAACGCATAGGATAAGGATTAGGAGAGAGACATATAGAGTTACACTCAATCACATGACTTAGGAGTAATGAAAGAAGTGGAGTTTCCTAAACATCTTATAGCCTATCATTCATAAATGTGGTGTGCTTCACACTCATGAACAAGACTCTACTCGATGTGGCTTATGAGACTTCCTAAGATCTTTCTTAAAATCTTGTGCTCTGAATACCACGTTTGTGACGACCCAAGGTACTCCCTAGATGTGACATGGTATACAAGACCCCGAAAGACCTCATACAAGCCACTTAGCATGCATATACAAGATAATGGAAATCAAGAGTATTTAAAAACAAGTTCAAGTCATAAAAGTTTGATAAAATGAAGCGGAAATCTACATAGTCTCAAGCCATCTATTGCATCATTGAGTGACGGAGACATAACCCA
Source organism: Solanum appendiculatum (assembly GCA_018342035.1). Taxonomy (NCBI): domain Eukaryota; kingdom Viridiplantae; phylum Streptophyta; class Magnoliopsida; order Solanales; family Solanaceae; genus Solanum; species Solanum appendiculatum. The sequence goes on from JAGDQO010000372.1 coordinate 400,787, forward strand.
CACATCACATACAAAAGTCTAGAATAGAAAGACATAAAAGAAATGAAAGAGTGTCAGTCCTCAAAGCATAAGGACTCACCAATCTTCAAGAATCCTTCAACTAGGCTCTAACCACGAATAGATGGAGAAGAGTCATCACGCCCTACACTAATAAATCAATGTAGGCAAGAGTATGCATTAGTACAATCAAGTACCAAGTATGATAGCAATGCTAAAAATCATTTAAACATGCAAAAAGGGGACATTTTCATGACATTCAATAACCAAGCTAAACCATGAAAAAGGTTAGAAACATTAGTCATAAACTATGGTCAAAGCAAGCTAAACATCTTTACTTTACTTGAGAAATATCTTAAAACCACTTTAGTTCATAGTTGTGGGAAGTAGACTTAACCGACATGTAAGACCATGTGAGCTATCAACATGGAATCCGGTGTCTAACCCCACACCGATAGGGCCATCCTACTTGCCAAGGTAGGACCCTTTACTTAACATATATCTTACGTGGATCCACTAGCTAGTGTCTATCATAGACCATCATCCTATGGGGGCACATAGGTAAGGGATAAGGAGATTGCTACAAGAAACTCGACCTCTACATGCAGGAGAGCTTCCATCTCAATATTCTCTCGGTGCTAAAGCATAAATCCTACGGAATAGTCATAATTCTTATTCATCTTATTATCCATGGAAAGGTACAACTAGAGTTACCAATCCTAGCTAAAGTTCATTACAGTGGCTCCTTAAATCTTTGATTCAACTTTAGTTAAGAAAACCTTTCAACAAGTTATGAATCCTTTATGTGAAGAAATCCTTTCACATTCATATATTGAGTAATATGTGAGAAACCCTTTCACAACTCAACAACAACATCATTCATGCTTCAATCTCAAAGCAAGTTATAAATCATCATAATTTTCATAATTGCACATGCATACCTTCATAAAACCCATCCTTCGATCATTCATAATTCATCATGAAATCATAGCTTTTAGATGTAGGTGGCTCCGTAGGTACTGGCACGGGCTGTAGGTGGCTCCGTAGGTACTGGCACCAGCATTTCCAGTAAAACTGAAATTCTTTGCTTTACGAATCTGAGGTGTTACAATATCTCCCCCTTGGGAACATTTGTCCTCGAATGGGAATCAAGACATCATAAGAAGAGGAAGAACTTGATCTAACAGCCCAGCATGAACACAATTATATAAATGCACATATCTGAGAAGGAAAAATCACTCCGAGCTAAAGCATGTTAAAAACATCATATCATCAAGTCCACATAGTCATGAAGAAATCAATCAAGTTAACTCATTTTCTATAAATTAGACTCTTCATGAACATGCATAATCAAGGAATCATGGAAATAACTAAGACACCTGAAACCAAAAGAATTAACCATGAGGAACTACATACCTCAAGCTAGAGTAGAATCGTAGGGAAATAGATGAGGATATCAGGACATCATATCGGCCTCGGCCTCCCAAGTAGCACCCTCAACTAATTGATTACTCCAAAGAACCTTCACGGAAGCAACTTCATTATTTCTTAACTTTCGGACTTGTAGGTCCAAAATTTCAACCGAAACTTCTTCAATGGAAGACTATCCTTTAGGCCAAGATTCTACAATGGCACTATAGATGCGGTATCAACAACACATTTCTTCAACAATGAGACATGGAAAACCGAATGCACTGATGCCAAACCATTAGGCAAGTCGAGTTCATAAGCAACCTTACCAACACGTCTTAAAATTTGATATAAGCCTACATATCGGGCACTAAGCTTCCGTTTCTTCCCGAATCTCATTACACCCTTCATGTGTGAAATTTTCAAGTAAACCCAATTATCAACATCAAATTTTAAATCTCTCCTTCTAACATCGGCATAGGACGTTTGTCGACTTTGAGCCATTTTCAACCTCTCTCTAATAAGTCGAACTTTCTCCATAGCCTAATGTACCAACTCGGGACCTATCAAAGCAACTTCACCAACTTCAAACCAACCTATAGGAGATCTACACCTCCTACCATAAAGAGCCTTAAATTGTGCTATACCAATACTAGAATGGTAGCTATTATTGCAAGCAAACTCAAACAAAAGCAAATGATCATCCCAATTACCCTTGAAATCAATTACAAAAGCTCTCAACATATCTTCCAAAGTTTGGATAGTACGTTATGCTTGCCCATTGATTTGAGGATGAAAGGCCGTGCTAAGCTTAACACGAGTACCAGGACCCTTTTGAAAAGACTTCCAAAATTGAGAAGTAAACTATGTACCATGATTGGGATAAAGGATAAAGGCACTCTTGCAACCTAACCATTTCTCTCAAGTACAATTTAGCATAATCTTCCGCCGAATAAGAGACCTTGACGGGAATGAAATGGGCTTATTTCGTCATACGATCCACAATAACCCAAATCGAATCATATTGTTGCAGGGTGCGTGGTAAACCAACAATAAATTCCATATTCAAATCTTCCCACTTCCAAGTAGGAATACTAATATCTTGGGACAAACCTCCCGACTTTTGATGCTCAACTTTCACTTGTTGATAATTAGGACACTTAGCCACAAATTCCGCAATATCCTTCTTCGTCCCATTCCACCAATAGACCTCCCTCTTCTTCTTTCTTCTAACTTCTAGAGAGAGAAATATTGAGAGAGGATAGTTTTGGGAATGTTTTGGAATGGGTATAATTTGGCTTAAAAGGTTTATATATGGTCTAGGTTAAGGGCCAAATCGAATTAGATTAGGAATTAAACACTTAGGGAAAAGATCAAAAAGCCCTTTAAAAATATCTGTTGGACCCCTATCAGAGACTGTCAACCTTGGACCCTCCAACGACGGACCCTATGTATTGTCCGTGGGTCAACCTATAGCGCTTATATGGAAACCGTAGGTCCAATTCTTGGCCCTAAATATTTAACTAAGTATGGGTCTCTCGTACGAGACATACCTACGGCTCGTACATAGATCGATGGTCTGACCTGGCAATCTTAACAGTTTAAGGAACCTAGACTAGCCAATCACGGGCCTGACCTACAGTCTATAGGTCAGTCCACGGGCCGTAGGTGTCTCCGTTGGTACATGCACCAGCAATTCCAGAAAAATTGAAATTCTTTCCTATACGAATCTGAGGTGTTACATCGGAATAGTTTTCACCTTCTCTATGGCTTGATGAACCAAATGTGACCCTATCAACTTGACTTCACCAACCTCAAACCAACCTCTATGAGATCTACATCTTTGTCCATAAGGAGCCTCATAAGGGGCCATCTAGATACTGGAGATATAAATATTATTGTAAGCAAACTCTATGAGAGGCGAGTGGTCATTCCAATTACCTTTAAAATCCATGACACATGCCCTCAACATATCCTCCAGTGTCTAAATTGTGCACTTTGCTTGGTCATCCGTGTGAGGATGAAAAGCAATACTAAAGTTTACCTTCGAACCCAAACCTTTCTGAACTGACCTCCAAAACTGCGCGGTAAATTGAGCACCCCTATCTGAGATGATGGACTAGGGAACTCCATGCAGTTGAGCTATCTCATGAATGGAGAGATTTGCATACTCTTCTATTGTACTGGTAGTCTTTACATGTAAGAAATAGGATTATTTGGTCATCCGATCCACAACCACCCAAATGGACTCATGCTATCTGTGAGATCACAGTAAACCTTTAATGAAGTCCATATTAATCATCTCCCACTTACATTCTGGAAGGGGTATATTCTGAGCCATATCACATGGCCTTTGGTACTCAGCCTTGAATTGCTGGAAATTTGGGCACTTAGCAACAAACTCTGAAATACACCTCTTTATACTATTATACTAATAGAGTTCTCTCAAGTCATGGTACATCTTTGTGGAACCGAGATGGATCGAATATCATGAACTATGAGCTTCTGCCATGATCCTCTCTTGAAGCTCATCTACCTTTGGAACACACAATCTACCTTGATATCTCAACACACCATCTCCCCATTGTTCAAAAGCAATCACCTTCTGCTTATGGACATTTTCCTTTAGTTCAAGTAAGAGGGGGTCTTTGTCTTGTTTCTCCTTCACTTTTGACACTAAAGATAATTCAGCCCCATTTATAACCACAACTCCACCTTCACTGGAATCTAACAAATGGACTCCCAAACATGTAAGTTTGTGAACATCCTTAGCCAATTCTTTCTTGCCTTCCTCAACATGAGCAGTACTCCCCATGAACAACCTGCTCAAAGCATCAACAACAACATTAGCCTTACCTGGGTGATAGAGGATACTCATGTCGTAATCCTTAAGCAACTCTAACCACCTCCTTTGTCTGAGATTAAGCTCTTTCTGACTGAAAACATACTGGAGGCTCTTGTGGTCGGTGAACACATCCATATATACACCATAGAGATAGTGACGCCATATTTTGAGAGCAAAAACCAAAGCTGCCAACTCGAGATCATGAGTCGAGTAGTTTATCTCGTGAATCATAAGTTGCCTGGTGGTATAGGCTATAACCTTACCATTCTGCATCAACACACAACAAAGCCCCACTCTAGATGCATCATAATAGATGACAAAACCCTCTATACCTTCTAGTAGGGTCAACATTGGAGAAGTAGTTAACCGAGTTTCTAATTCCTGAAAGCTTTGCTCACAAGCTTCAAACCATTGAAACTTAGTTGTTTTCTAAGTTAACTTAGTCAAGCGAGACGAAATAGACAAAAAATCCTTGATGAACCTTCTGTAGTAACAAACCAATCCCAAGAAACTCTTTATATCAATTGGAAATGTGGGTCTAGGCAAATTCTGCACTGCCTCAATCTTCTGAGTGTCGACTCAAATTTCTTCACAAGACACAATGTGGCCTAAAAATGCCACGGATTCAAGCCAAAAATTACACTTAGAAAACATAGCATATAACTCTTGATCCATGAGAGTTTGGAGGACTATTCTAAGATTACTAGCAAGGTACTCCTCATTCCTCGAATATATCATTATGTCATCAATAAATATAATAAAAACATGTCGAAATACTGCTAAATACTCTATTCATAGGATCCATGAATGTTGTAGGAGCATTAGACAAGCCAAAGGATATAACAAGGAACTCACAGTGACCATAACAGATCCTAAAAGCTGTCTTTGGGATGTCACTTTCTCTCACTTTTAACTGATGATAGCCAGATCTGAGTTATATCTTAAAGAAGCAAGTGGCCCCTGAAGTTGGTCGAAAAGGTCACCAATTCTCCGAAGGAGATATTTATTCTTTATGGTGACCTTGTTCAATTGGCGGTAATCGATACACATCCTAAGGGAACAATCTTTTTTTCTCATGAATAAGACTAGAGCGCCCTATTGTGAGACACTTGGTCGGATAAAACCCTTATCAAGAAGATCTCTCAACTGCTCTTTTAACTCTTTTAACTCAGCCGGAGCCATTCTATATGGTAGAATAGAAATGGATTGAGTATCTGGAAGGCTATTTATTTTGAAGTCTATTTCCCTTTTAGGAGGGACTCCGGGAAGATCATTTGAAAGACCTTTGGAAACTCACTCACAACTGGAACTGACTGAATAGGCGGTGTCTCAACACTAGAGATTAACTCGGACTAAGTGATAGATGCACACCATAGAAACTAATTTTCTGGCTTTAAGGTATGAAATAAAATGAACTTTAGGCATTGCTGAACTACTTCTCCACTCTAAAATTGACTCATTAGGAAACTTAAACTTGACTACTCGAGTTCTACAATCGACTGAGGCATAACAAGCATGAAGTCAGTCTATACCTAGAATAACATCAAAGTCCACCATATCTAGCTCAACTAAGTGTCCTTGTGATAGACAGAGATGGTACAATCATGATAGACTCTTTTTGCTAAAATAGACTCACCAACAGGTGTAGAAAGGCTGAAGGGTTCAAGAAGTTGTTCGGGGGAAATGTCGAACCTTATGGCTACATAACGAGTCACAAAAGATAAACTCGCACCTGGATCAAGTAAGACATAAAGATCAATAGAAAAGACATTAAGCATACTAGTGACAACATCCGATGATTTCTCCTGATCTTGGTGACTAGCCATAGCATACGGACGGTTTGCTCCTCTGCCTATCCCTGAATTAGCTCCTCTCGGAGCAGGTCTATCTACCGGAACTATTGAAGAAGATTGGGCTCTATCCCCCCACTACCCTGCCTATTCTTATGGAACTCTCTCATAAAATGACCCATCTAAACACACTTGAAGCAGCCATTGGAGCTATCATGACACGCTCCTGGGTGGTTCCCACCACACTTAGCACATGTGGGATCCAAGTAGCCCATTGTGACATGCTACCCTGAGACTGAGTAAGTTGAGCTCTTAAATTCTAGTTCTGGTGGTCATTCTTCTTTTTTGGTGTAGATGCACTAGCTGATAAAGGAGCAGGTCCAGATGATCTTTGTTGAAATGATGAGCAATTCCCATTTCTGGTCTTCTGCTAGCCATTTTCACGACTTGTTGTTTTGGCCCTCTTGTTGCAAAACTCTTTCCTATCCTTTAACTTATCTTCCTCAACCTGCTATACATGAATCATGAACCTGGTTATGTGCATGTCCCCTATCAACATAGCCGCCTTACCTTCCTTACTCGATAAGTGAGATAGCGTAGACACGAACAAACTCATCATGCTCCTCTTATCCACTACCATCTCCGGAGCATAGCGGGATAGCTGAGTGAACTTAAGGCTATACTCTTGCACACTCATAGCCTCCTATTTATGATTCAAGAACTTTCTCACCTCAGCTTCCCTTAGCTCTCGGGAAAAGAAACACCCTAAGAAAGCATTCTCAAACACAACCCAGCTCAAAAGTGGTGCCCCCTCTTCACTGTTCTTCTTCCATTGATCAAACCATATCCTAGAAAAACCTTTGAGCTGATATGAGGCTAACTCCACACGCTCTACATCAGCTACATACATGAGCTCAAACACTTTCTGAAGCTCTTCCACAAAGTCCTCCAGATTCTCAGTGATCTTCGAATTTGTTAACTCTCGGGGACACGAATTCTGGATGTATCAGCTACATCATGATGACCCACTCCTTGTTAACTAGCTTGATTTGCTAGAACCTGCGTTAGCATCTGAATAGCGTTCCAGAACTCAACATTGATGACACCTCCCTGAGGGAGTTGCACTTCTGGTGCATTAAGAGCTTCTTGACCTTGAGGATTAGCATTCCTTTTAGCAGGACATCCTCGAGCATCTCTTCGTTGAAGCATTATCTGAAAAGACACGCGTAAGCATAAGATAAAGGAAACTTTTATAGAGTCGAACTCTATCGCACGAACAGGAGTAAGAAGAAAGTGAAATGTTCCTAAATGTCATAGCCACCCAATTATAGATGTGGCGCGCTTCACACTGATAAGAAGGACTCTACTAGACACGGCTTCATAGACACCCTATGACTCTTGAACTTTGTGATATGATACAAAGTATGTCACGTCCCAAAGCCTACACCCTTGACGTGGCCGGCACTCGAGAATGATTGATGGTCCCCAAGCAAACCCTTGACCTAGCTGACTACTTAGAGGAAGACTGAATCAAACATTTAAAAGCTCAAAACAGAAGTAAATCATTAAAACTATAAAATGCTCAACTCATACTGTCTGAAAACACTACTCAATAAATTAATAATAATTTGCAAAACATCTCAAAGGAAAGGAAAGTACTAAGAGACTCCTAAACTCTATCTATCTATGAAGACTCTATAGTTCAACATGAATGTCAGGAAAAGACCCACGACACCCTAAACTGACAAAATTGAAAGGAAAGAGAGAGTCCTCCAGAATGCAAGGAGTCTCACCAAAAGCTAATTAGAGTGCGAAATAATCTCAACGGAGCACCTATTGATGATCCTGAACACCTGTATCGGCATCATAAAATGATACAGGTCGAATGACATCAGTACATTGAATGTACGAGTATGTAATAAAGATGAATGAATAAATAACTAAGCTGATAAGGCTGGAAGAATAATCACCTCAACTCAACTTAATACAAAGCAATAATAAGAGATGAAATATTTAAAGCTTCATAAATAAAAGATGATAACTCAAGGATATATTTATAAAAATATAATAAATTACTCTTTATTCTTATTTAGGAGATTCTCTAATCAACAAACACCACTATGAGCTATGAGATGATACATCATCTCACCCACACTGCCAGAACTATCCTATACCTTGCTGGGATATAGAACACCTCAACTAAGTGGATCCACTAAAGCTATGCTTGAAAGCAATAAGAAGTCATCTAAAAAGTATGATCCTTTACCCATGTTGGCTACATCATTTATGAGGAATATGAGTTGTCTGAACTCATCCATATATCGGTGCTCAATACTACTTCCAATAAATATATATACTCATGCTCAAGTAGAAATAATCTTTCTCTGTTTTGAGGTAATTACTCAAAATAACCTCTTAAAAAGGTAATTGATCTGAAATATCCTGAACTCATAAACTCTTTTTAGAAATCAAAGTTTCTCTTTTCTCAATGTAAAAATGTAACAATTGGGAATACTTTGTTCCCTTATATTCTTTCTCTACCATGTATAAAACTCTTCTCAAAACTCATCTTTGCTATCTCAAAAAATTAGCTTAAAATCAGTTTTGGTTAAAAAGGATTCTCAATAATAACTCAATTAAAGCTCTTGAGTTTTCTCTTACTCTCACTTTAGTTTTGAAAGTGCAACAAGACATATAACTAGGATATGCATGAATTTTCAAAGGTAAATGGAGCCTATAGGAGCTAATACAAAGAAGGGAAGCGTAGCCACAACTTAAAGGAACACGTCAAGATGAAACAAAGAAGAAATCGACTTAGGCGACCACTAGCGCACTTCTGGCGTGGGGCACCTGGCCCCAAACTTCAAATAGTGGCCTGGGGAGCACTGCTGGCTGTCACGACCCAGGGTAGCCCCTAGATGTAACACGGAGTACAAGACCTCGAGAGGCCTCATACAAGCCCTTAGCATACATAACGTACAAGATAATAGAGAAGTAAGAGTTCAGAAGAGCATTTTATATCAAGAGTTTAATCAAAACAGCGGAAGTCTACATCTCATGTCTCAAAGCCTTCTAGCATCATAGAATACAAAGAAAAGTGATAGGGACACAACCCAATACTATATCCAACATAAGGAAAGACATCAAAGTAAAATCCAACAAGGCTATGTCCTCGGATGGATGAGGACTCACCAAGTCTGCTTCTCAACTCTAGGTCAATGCTCTAGCCACGAGTAGGAGAACTGCCACGTCCTACACCAAAGAAGTTGATGTAGGCAAGAGTATGCGTTAGCAGAATAGAGTACTAAGTATGATAGCAATGCATATAAACTCATAAAACAGCTAGCAACGGAGATATAAACATGACATGCAATTGGCCAAGCTAAACATGATAAGGCATATAAGATAATATCATAAAGCATAAACCATGGCAAAAGCAAGCTAAATCATCTTTCTGTTATTCTTCTTTTCTTTCTTTACTCTTAGTAACCCATGCACCATTGTGCAAGCTGAAGTGTGGGAAAAGCCTCAAACCGATATGTAGACCATGGAATAACTCAACATGGAATCCGGTGTCTGCCCTACACCGATAAAGGGACATTCTACTTCCCAAGGTAAAATCATGAACCATAGCCTACATGGATCCACTAGCTAAGCTGATATGGGCCTGTTAAGGACCACCTATGGGGGCACATAGGCATAGGACATATGGGGACTTGTCACCCGTCCACTCGGTTCTACGCATAAATTCCACTATACAGTCATCAATATGACATCCATGGAAAGGCCCAACTGGGGTTGCCAATCCAAGCTAAACATGACTTCACCTCCTATGGACTAGTCCAAGCTTACTTCATTGGGTGCTTCTTCTTCCATGGACTTGTCCAAGCTTACACCCCTAGAGTAGCTTCTTTAAGCTCTTGATTCAATTTTTGTTAAGCAAACCTTTTAACAAGTTATGAATCATTTACAATGTGAAAACCTTTCACAAGCTTAAGTTGAGCATTTCATGAGAAAACCCTTTCAAGACTCAATATCATCATATCATAGATTTCATATAAAACATGCTTGATTCTATAGCTTCTTTCTTCATGATTCTATCATGCTCTTTCTTCATAGCTAATGGGTTCATATTGCCTTTATTGTAAACCATGCAACTTGATGCAAGCTAGCTCTTAAATGTCATAATCAAGGCAATTTAGTCATACTTGAAGCAACCCACATAAAAGAGAAAAATCATGCTTTTTACTTGAACATGCTAACTTCATGCAATTAACCTCAATTCATGCTCAATTTCATCAAATCATATCTCAACCCAACAATCAAAGCATAGATTATCAAATTGGGGAGAATTAGCTTGGGATCATGGGGGTTCATGCAATCTTTACATCAAATCATGTAATTCACGCTAATTCGTGCACTAAGTTACTTTATCACGCTAGATCGTGCACTAGGAATCATAAAATCAATAATTGGAATCATAATTGAAGAACCCACAATGATTGATCACAAACCCTAATTTAGAGTAAATCTTTAAAAATCATGAAGAAGAGGAAGGGCACATTGGAGGAAAAGACTCCTAATGGTGAACACTATCATACCTCAAAGAAATCCACAAGAAATTGAAGAAGATTGAAGGTCTTCAATGGTGGATTCAAGCTCCTTCTTCTTCCGTGAGAGTTGAGAGAGTTTTTATTTAGAGAGAAAAATATTTGAGAGAGGAGAGTTTTGGAATGAATTAGAATGAACGGAATTAGGCTTAGAAATTATTTATAGGTCTAATATTAATGGTATAACCGACTTAGCTTAATAGGTAATCAATTAGGAAAAAGACCAAAAAGCCCTTAATTAAAAACTGTCGGGGCCAATCGACGGACAGGATCTACGGTCCGTACATCAATTGACGGACCATCCTGTTCTTCCGTCAATTGATTCAGAAAGTTCATTTTGGGCTGAAAATTTGGCTAAGTCTGGAAGGCATCTACAGACCCATCTACGGCCAGCCAACTGGACTACGAACCGTCCTGCAGTTCTGTAGGTCAAGGTTTAGAAACTTGGAAATCCTGAAATTCCACAGTGCCATTGACGGTCCCCACCTACGGCCCATCAATCCATCTACGGCCCATAGGTGGCCTTCGTAGGTCACTGTCTTCAGGTGAGTTCTGCATTTTAAAATCCTTTGGAAGCTTAGGGTGTTACACTGGCGCTGATGAGTCGGTAGTTTTGACTCATATATAAGCTTTGTTTGTGCCAAATTTGTGTCCTTACTGCCTATTTTGTACCTATAACTAATGTTAAATCGTTTGTGTGTAGCATGGAGGTTTTGGAATAAGGCAAGGACAAGATAACTTAGAGAAAAGCTGTAACATTACAAAATGGAAGGAAAAAGGAAGCTGAAACTCGCAAAAAGGAACTCAGCGACACGCTGAGTGGACAGTCTCATCGCCCCAAGTTCAAGCAGGCAAGGAGGGGATTCAAGGTAAATCGGTGAGCTGAAGAACCGGTTGGCGCATTGCCGATCCGAAAGGCTAGCCTGATGTTCACCGCCATAAGTTCCAGGAGTGAATCAGTGCAGAAGCTAAGAAATAAAAGGTGAGAACGACCAACTCGGCACATCGGCGAGTGGAAGAGCGAGCTCGACTTATGCAGCGGAGTGGTCCTGAATTTCAAAATCATGGGAAATTTTTGAGAAGTATAAATAGCAATTTTTAAAGAGAGAGGAATAGCATGGTATTGAGAGAACAAAGTACATTGCATTTTTTGATTACTTAGAGTTAATTTGGTGAACTATTCTTTTGAGTTTTTGGGAATCAAACATTGGGTGTACTTTTAGTTGATTGTTTTTTCTGTTTGAAGACTTGGGAAATCAATGGCTAATGTTTTTGGTAACTATTTCTTCATTCTCACTATGATTGGCTAAAACCCCAATGCCTTAGGGGTGTGATTATGTGTTCAATTCCCTAATTAGCTTATGGGTCTTGTGGATTGCTGAATTAAATGTTGATTTAAAATGGGTTCAGTTGTTAATTCACGTTTTCATCTTATGAATTGAAGTTGCAAATTCAGTTCTTGTTTATATCTCTTTGTATGCTTGTAGAAGATGCATTTGAGTGGAATTAGCAATTGATGATTGTATGAGTTCTTACTGGTACTACCCAGCTTGTTAAAGTTGGTTGAATTAAGGTATAAGATTGTGTACTTTATGTATAGCCTGTTGGGGTTTGATAAAACCCAATCGAAAGCTTGGTAGTTGGTTGTAATATAGCTATCATAGTCAAAATGTTGCCTACCCATTATAATTCAGCATACTTAAGCAATTCGTAATGACCCATTTAGTGAAATTGGTAGTTGAACACTCACACATCCCTAAGGTCCCATTTCTCATTGGTTAAATCCCTTCTTAATTCGTGTTTGTTGCGATAAATCTTTCAAAACTCTTCTTATTTGATAATTGAAACATCAAAAATTTACATTATGCATCGATTCACTTGTTTACACCTAAAAAATCTAGATCACTTTAATACTTCATATTTGAATTCTATACTTAGTTTCATTCCTCGTGGGATCGACCCCAACTCTTCGTTGGGTTTATATTGCTAGCGACCGCCTACACTTTGAATTATTTTATGTGTAGTTGAGCGTTATCAAAAATGGCGTCGCTGCTGGGAATGACATTTAGAATTCTTGTGTCAAAGTATTTTCGTGAATTAGTTTGATTGTAGTTGAATTTACTTATTACTCTTTTTCGTTGTTTATTTTCAGCATGTGATGACATGAGTGAAGCTGGTAGTGTTATTGGTCAAAATGATGGCATGCACCAGGCGCATGAGGACATTGGTAATCTGAATGACTTCAATGTGGATCAAGTTGGAAGCACTGGAGCTATACCTTTGCGCACTACTGTGGGTAATGTTATTTTTCATATTACCGGCACCATGTTGCAAATCAAAGGATTCTTTGGAGGACTTGCTCATGAAGATGCACATGAGAATCTTCAGAACTTTTTGGATGTGTGCAGCCCTCTCATCTTCAAGAACATCTCTCAAGAGTTGATTCGGCTTCGCTTATTTCCCTTCTCTCTAACTGGGGAGGAAACGAAGTGGTTGGCTGAACTACCAAGAGACTCAATTACTTCTTGGGCGGAACTTACGGAAGCATTTCTATAATGGTTCTTTCCCACTTCGAAGATGGTGAAGTTGAGAGATGGTATTAAGAGCTTCAAGAGACTTGATGGTGAAGCACTACATGAGTCATGGATTAGGTACCAAAAGCTCCTTCTACAGTGTCTGACTCATGGTTTACTTGAAAATGTGTTGTTGCAATACTTCTACCGTAGCCTTGATTCAGTGAATAAGTCTATCACTGATCGTTTAATTCAAGGTGGTATTATGAGACAGTTGTTTCCTCTAGCATCGGCATTGCTTGATGATATGACTAAGACAATGCGGCGTGGCACACAAGAGAAGACCAAGTATCACCTCTTATGGTTGGAATAACTAAGGAACAAATTGAGAAAGACCAAGAGCATGATGCTAATATGGCTAAGATGATTACCCATATGAATTTATTGGCAAAGCAAGTTATGGGTGCGGGTTCCAAAGTCGTGAATGCAGTTGCTATGAGTCCGGATGATGCTAAATTTGAAGCCATGTACAACGAAGAAGTCCAATTTGTGTCGAATCAAATGGTGGGTTCTCGTCTGAGCTATCAAAAGTCGGGTGGGAATCAAGGTTGGAAAAAAGAACAAGGTTGTGGTTGGAGAGACAATCGGGAGTGGCATGATCGAGGTGTCAAATGGAGAGATGGTGAGAGAGAGCGGTACATTTCTCCACATGATCGTCCCAAAGTCACCGAACCTAAGCCTGATCTTGAGAGCTTTAAGACTGAAGATATGCTTGCTCGTATTCTGCGCAAGGTGGAAGGTTCAGACAAAGTACTCAAGGAGATGAAGGCTGATTTTTCTTGTCTAAATCAAATGGTAACCTCTCACTCAGCTTCCATCAAACATCTTGAATCATAAGTGGTTAAAATCTCAGCCCAATTGAATCAAAGACCAAGTGGTGGCCTTTCTAGTGACACTTTAGCCAACCCAAAGAACGAGAATGCTCAATGTATGGTGATTGTGACTCGAAGTGGCAAAGTTTTGGGTAGCGATGTGGTTTAGGTCGATGGGCTGAGTGGAGTAAAATCCCACCTATTATGAGTGATGATGATGGCCTTGATGATGATGTGAACAATGATGTTCCCAACAAAGATGTTGATTCAACGAATGATTTACTCTTGGTGGAACTACTACGTCAAAGGTGGGGGATGTGTCTATATCGGGTTCTCCAAAGCCGTTGGCTAAAATTGACCCTCCATTCCCACAAAGGTTGAAAAAGAGAGATGACAATGCAAAATTTCAAAAGTTTCTCTCTGTTTTTAAGTCTCTCTCTATAAATCTTCCATTGGTGGATGCATTACTAGAAATGCCAGGGTATGCTAATTTATGAAGAAATTGGTCACAAAAAAGAGAAGTATGGACTTTGAGTTTCTCTTTTAGTCAGCCTCATAACATTGCCACTATGTTGAAAAAAATTAACTATTTTGATGTAGTTTCCATGAAAACTACTTATGATCCTAGTATACACTAAAGGAAGAATAAAGATTCTAGTGTTTCTAAAATGGAACATGCTAAAATAATTGGGAGTGTATTGTTACTCATGAACTATACTTGATCTGATATAGCTTATGTTTTTTAGTAGATTGAGTAGATATACTCATAATCCTAGAAGTGAACATTGAAATGCTCTTCATCGCTTGCTAAGGTATTTGAAAAGTACTGCGGTTTGGTGTTTACATTTTAATAAATTTCCTGCTGTTTTAGAAGGTTTTTGTGATGCAAAATGAGTGACTGACAATGATGAAGTTAGCTCAGCTAGTAGCTATGTGTTTACTTTAAGTGCATGTGTTATTTTATTGAAGCCTTCCAAACAAACTTTTATAACACATTCTACCATGAAATTTGAATTCTCTTGAGTTGGCAGGGCAAAGAGCTGAGTGGCTGAGAAATCTTTTGATGGATGTGCCATTATGGGGAAGACAAGATTCATCAGTCTCTCTTCATTGTGATTCACATGCAGCAAATGAAATTTCTAAAAATAGTGTATACAATGAAAAAAAGAAACATTTGCATAAAACATGGTGTCGTTAAACAATTTTTGTAACATGGTGTTATTTCCTTGTAAAGTGCAAGATGTGAAAGTAATTTGATGGATCTTTTAAATAAGGATTTACAAGGAAATTGATCCTTGAAATGTCGAGGGGGATGGGACTAAAGCCCATTGGTAAAGGTTGTGTGGTGGACCCATTAACCCTCAACATATGCCACATTTTCTATCCCTGTGGCATGAGACAATATTTTCAAAGGTTGAGCTAATTTTTCTCTGAATAATTCTATAGCCTTAAGGTGGTCTATTTGAGATTAGACTTGATGAAATTACCTACGTGAGTGTAAAGGTGTGGTCATCTTTTATGAAAGACTTGGGTCATTTTTCTAGAGCACTCATTAAGACATAAGGTGTGGGTGCATGATCAAAAAAGCACTTTGTTTGTATCACAGAGGTTGCTTAAAATTAAGGATATGATGCGTGTTATGGGGTCTCAACTTATATCTATTCTTTTCAAGAGTACTCTCACTTTGTGGATATTAGTTGTTGCCTCATTTTACTATGTGTTAATTCAAATGGAAAGATATTGACACATAAGTACATGTTCCTTCCGTTTGCACAATATTTATTCTTACTCTTTATCTTTGCATTAGTTGGTGATTGTTGAGTTAATTCTACCTTTATTAATTAAGTGTAATGAAAAAAATATAAATCAAATACGTTACAAAGGAGAAGAACATATTTTTTCCAAAATAATGAAGAGATTCTGTAAATGTGATGTAATGGTTCTTTAATGACATTAAAATTCACAATCTCTTTCTAAAATATAAATCTTCTCTTTGCAACTCATCCCCTTGTATAAGAAGTGTGTTTGGTTAACAAAAGACACCAACAAAAAGAAAAGAAAATATCCTCCTCCTCTCTTCTAATTAAATTATTTTATGGGCAATGGTTTCGAGCAATCTCCAAACTTTAAGCCACTAGTACACGTGTTTGAAAGTAACTGTGGAACCTTGGGGAGCGACCGACTACAACGCTTTGCATCTCTGTCAGGCCAAAATTGCTTAAAAGGCAGTGACTTGCCATGACACAGTGGTTATAATTATAGTCCAATATCAAAGACCCAGGACATCTCAAACTACAAATTTGAAAGTAAATGTGAAGTCCTCCGGAATGCAAAGAGGCTCACGAAAACTGTCTGGAGTGTAGAGTGATCTCAACGGAGCGCCTGTTGATGATCCTGAACACATGTATCTGCATCATAAAAAGATGTAGGTCAAATAATATCAGTACATTAAGTGTATGAGTATGTAATATAGCCGAACCAAAATAACTGAATGAAAGGACTACAATAGATAAAATATACTCAAGCTGAATGTAAAGAAATAAAATAGTCAAATCATTTAAAACTTTACAAAATATCTACTGATCTCTGAACTCAACATAATAAGTCATATATTAAAAATATACTTTAACTCTATAGGGAGATTCTCTTACTGAAAATCATCACTGTGAGCTAAGTGATAATACAACGTCTTGTACACGCTGCCATAATTGTCCTATATCAACTAAGTGGATCCACCAAGCTTTAAGGATTCATCTAAAAAGTATGATCCTGTTGGCAAGACATGATTTATGGAAGCTGTGAGTTGTCTGAACTCTCCCCTATATCGGTGCTCAATACTACTCCAAATAATATATACTCTTGCTCAAATGTTTAAAAACATATTTTTCTCTGATTTGAGGTAATTGCTCAAACTAACCTCTTAAAAGAGGTAACTACTCTTACTCAATCTTTCTGTAAACTCTTTTACTTTTCTCAAATAATATTCTCTTTCTTCATGTAAAAATAAAACCTTTGGGAAATACTTAGTTTTCTTATTCTCTTGCTTAAATCTTGGATAATACTCTTTCTCAAACTTCTCTTTAATTTCTCAAAAGCTCAGCTTAAAGCATAAATATTGGCTTTAAAAGATTCTCAAAACTTATAACTCAAATTAGGGTTCATGCTGAAAAGTAGTCATGAACAATCAACTCAATAATCACAATACACAAAGTATGACAATTCAATGAGTAGAGATAGGAATTCAATTAATCAACTCAAGAATTTAGAACTCAATATCAACTCATCTCAAGAATATTGAAATCTAAGGATAGAACCCTAGATTACTCTTTTACTGATTTGAAAGTAGATTTAGCCCATGAGGAAGAACTAGTCCAACACTATGATAGCCTTACATACCTGGAAAGAACAAAGTTCTTGGTGAAATCTACGAAACTTAAAGAACACTCAAAACCCTAGTTTTTCTCTTCTTAGAACCTTGCTCTAATGTCTTGAAGTGTTGATGAAAGTAAAAGAATTGATTAACACTTTCTAAGCCCTTAATTTGGTGTGAAACGATGTAGTTTAAGCTTAGAATAGGGTTAAAACGACCTAGTTTGGGGTATCAAACACATTGGAAAAAGTCCACATTGACCTTAACTTAACAACTGACGAGGTGCCTCACTGGAAAGGCTTCACTAGCGGTATAGCCGATCGTGAAGCTTTGCTTGCCTGACAGTGCTTCACTAAAACGGACATAACGTTTTACTCTGAACTTAAAATGGAGCAAACGTCATAGCATTGGAAAGAGGAATCAAAGACCTTTAATTTGAGAGGATATGGGCCTCCTAATGCATTTAGTGCTAAGAGAAATGATCATTTGAATTTGACCCAAAACTCAAAACCTTAAAAGTCCCTTTCACGGACGACATCACGGTCTGTGTAAATCTTCACGGACCGTTTAGGAGTCTGTGGTCCTTCACAGTAGCTTGGGGGTTCTGTGCTATTTTTCACGGATGGCCTCACGGTCTATGTGAAGCTCCAAGGACCGTCTTGGCATCCGTGGCCCCTCACCTTTGCTGGGTGCATCTCCACGAGCAAAGGTTGTGGTCCTCTTCATGGCCCGTGGACCCCTTTGTGGTTTTTCCCTTCTCTCTTTTTCATTCCTAGATCAAATTTTTGAGGTGTTACACATTCCCACACTAAATAATTAACCTTAGCATCTAAGAACAATTAAGAATCACTTGGTACGATTTTATACGCAATTGAAGAATGATTCCGGTCTTAACTTAGAAATTTTTGGGGTGTAACACTATCTCCCCCTTGGGATCATTCATCCTCGAATGATGGTTAAACTTAGCATGAAAGGAAAATGAGTTACTATCACTTTCTCTCTTGACTTCAGAACTTACCTACTAACATAGGTGGAAGTGATTCATACTGAGAGTATTTAAACTGGACTCGAGCACACTTGGCACGAAGCTCAAGTAAGAATTCAAGATTACAGGCCATGAAATAAAACAAGGGTATCTGAGCACAAAGTAAGAATATGACTACTATGCCTCGAGTGATATAACTTGTAGCTTTTATGCTTAGCAACACTTCTCAACTATGCTCTCCTTTCTGATTACTACACTTTATTAGCTGCAACTCATAGGTCCCACTAGAATATATGACTACTCTTACCAACGTCAAAGTCAAATTGCTTGCTCTTACTGTGTTCAAGCCTGTTCTCTAAATCACAAGGTGTTAAACATTAGGTGATTATACTAAGCAAACTCACAAGATTCAGATTCTATACCACTATAGGAAATCTCATCCAAAGATTACAACTCCTTACCACCGCACTCAACCAACCTCGAGACCTAATCAAGAACCACCTAATCCATCATGCATATATCCACTTGTTAACAACGCCACATTAAAGCCTAGTACTATAACCAATCCATCAACTCCTACTAACCAATCCTTCTAAGAATTTCTCATTCTCTCGTCATTTCTACCAACTGAAATTTCAAGCATTACTACCCGAAAACTGACTAATTACTCTAATTTAACTATTACTCATAGTAAAACTCTATCCTATTTCCCCTCCCCCTGCCACATTATAACCTTAGATGGAATAAAAACACCACCATTACAAAAATAAGAAACATCAACCTTCTCCTTCTATCATCACTCAACTACTATCATCAACATCACTCTCTTAACTAAAAGTGATCACTGAAAGAGCATTAGGGCGAAAGATCATAAGCACGATTCATTCAAGAATTCTGATATAATAATATGCATGACATAACATTATGTTGCTAGACATTGAGAGTAACTCATGAATTCGAGAGACTGAGCATACTATGAGACATGAGTGCTTATATAAATATATTCATATCATGAGGCTCATATCCATAACTTTATGGATTAAGATTGAGATCAATGGGGTAAAGTCTTTGAACCTGATTTTGGAAACTAGGCGTAAATGTGAATCTCTCTTAAGTGTATGAGCACAAGTTATGGACACGATTATGATATTAGAAACATCAATAAGATATTGGAATGACTAAACTTTGAGGAATATGCAAGATTATTAATGGACCGATATATCACTTTAACTCTTTCTGAACACATCAATATCTGATTCTTAACACTTGATAGGATTTTTCATCTTATCATCTCCCCCTTAGGTCTGAAGATGATACTTTAAAGCTATGGATCTATCCCATCATCTCTAAACTGGTCTACATTGGTTTTACTCTAATACTCAGGAAAGGCTTATCTTATGGCTTTTGAACCCTCCATGTGAAGGTACTAGGATTCCTTCTAAGAACTCTTTCTAAGATGTTCCCCTTAACCTCTTCCTATTAGCTTATAAGGCTGCTTCATCTAAGTCTTAAGGGAAAACAAAATAATGCTTACATCAGCCTATTCCACATTGATAGCTCAAATATACTATCTTGGCACACATGAAAAATCATTAACTTAATTGGAACCTTATGTGACTACATATGATCTCAGGTACACCTCTTAATGCTCTTTTTAACCTAATGACTTAGCCACACTCCCTTGTTCTCATCTAAGAGTCATAACACCACACTTGTACCACTCACCCTTATCAAAAGTAACACCTTCATTTCTTACCTAATATAAGTCAAACCTACTAGATTAGATCTCAAACTAATATCATTACCCTCATGTTGCCATCCTTGTGATCACGACACTAATCTCAAATTCAAGCTTAGTGTCTATTACTAAACACATATATCAATATAATTACTCGATTACTATACTAACTTAAAACTACTAGATAAACTTAAGAAACACTCACCCACTAAGATCTCATGACAAGTAGTCAATCTTTTTCTCTCAGTCTACCTATTTACAGACTACTTACTCATTCACTATATATTATTCCCTAATTAGTTCTATAACCTTCTGAATATCATGTGGCTCTCCTTTTAAATATCATAGGCCTATCTTAAATCTATCGCATCATGAATACTCGGCTCTTCTATTCAACACTTATACTTGGTCGATACTAATGGATTAACACCTCATCATAAACTTCTCTCTAGTAAAAGTATACTCTAATTCATCCATACTAGTAACTTTTACTCTACCTTCTATCATGAAATCTACACCAACTCATCACTTCTTAGTCTACCCATAAGCAAAAACTCCTCCTTAATAACTTACTGGGTGCATGACTGCAACCACATAATTTGCCTCATCACTATGTCCTTTTCATAGATTACTATACCTCTGCATGCATTCTTCTAACTTTGGGCACTTCTACTACTATAGGCTCATAACATCGTAAGTCATACTATCTTTTCAGGTGAAAATACTACCGAAGTTCGAAAACACACTTCCTCAGAAGGGTCTCAACTAAAACAAGGTTTAGAGAAGAGAGTCTAGGAGTACATTTAACTTTTAGCTCGAACACATGATTCATATGAATAAGAGTACATTCTATCGAATCTCAACACTTAAGCTCACTCACGGGCTTCTCTTAAGCCCCTGTTTAGTCTCATGACTTTCTGAAGACTTTTGCTGAGAGCAACTCATCAATAAGGATCTAGGCTTTGCTTTTCAACCACCTTGAGTGTGAGGGGTAGTCGAATGGATCTAAGAAATGCACGAGTTTGAATAAGTTCCTTATGACATAGTTCTAGTGCACGATTTAGTGGATGAATGAAGGGAAACTTTTTTAAATGTCTGCAATCCATCATTTATAGAAGTGGGGCCCTCACAACCATAAATAAGATCCTACTGACACGAGAGCCAAAGTTAGCGATTATAATCAAACACATTGGGAAAAGACCACATTGACCCTAACTTAAAAATTGACGGGGTACCTCACCGGAAAGGCTTCACGAGCCATCTCAGGCTTCACTAGTCGTATAGCCGGTCGTCAAACTTTGCCTACCTGACAGAGCTTAACTAAAACGGGCATAACATTTTATTCCAAACTTCAAATGGAGCAAACTTGGTGGCATTGGAAAGAGGTCTCCAAGACCTTTATTTGATAGTTATGGGCCACCTAATTCATTTTGTGCTGATAGATATGATTGTTTAAAGTTGACCCAAAATTCAAAATCTTATAAGTCCCTTTCACAGACGACTTCACAGTTAATGTGAATCTTCACGCATCATTTAGGAGTCTGTGGTACTTCACAGTAGCTTGGGGGTTATGTGCCCCCTTTTACAGACGGCCTCACGGTACATGTGAAGCTCCACGGACCGCAGAGCGTTCGTGGTCCGTCACCCTGGCTGGGTGCAACTCCATGAGGAAGGTGATGGGTTGTGGTCCTCTTCACGGCCCGTGGACCCCTCCATGGTTTTGTTGTTCTCTATTTTTCGCTCCTAGATCAGATTTTTGAGGTATTACACATTTTCATACTAAAGAATTGACCTTAGCATCTAAGAACAACTAAGAATCACTCGGTATGATCTTATACGCAATTGAAGAATGATTAGGGTCTTAACTTAAAAAATTTTGGGGTGTAACAAAGACACTCATTAGATAGAAGTGACAATCATACTTTCATAATCACTTGAGCAAAGAGGGAGACATGGGCATTTTGCTGGATTGTTGGAGCACTCAAAGAGACGTCACAATTTCAAGTAGTGTAGGTGTATTAAGGTTGAGGAAGTTCATGGTGTTATCCAAAAAATGCATTAAGGTTGAGGCGGTTAAAGGTGATATCCATTAAACGCATAAGGTAAGAGCAACCGGGTTAGACACGGTCTCGATAGATTTTTGGAAGAGTGTCAACAAAGTAGGTTTGGTATTTCTTACAGAGTTGTTTAATATTATTTTCAAGACGATGACATGCACGAATAATGGAGGTGGACTACAATAATTTTGTTGTATGAGAACAAGGGTGACATCTAGAATTGCAACAACTATAGGGGTATCAAGTTGTTAAGCCACATTATGAGAGTTTTGGAGAGGGTGGTGGAGATAAAGGTTAGGAGGGGTGTGATTATTTCGATTAATAGTTTGGATTCTTGTTGGCTAGCTCAACTACATAAGCCATCCATCTTGATAGGAGACTGGTGGAATAGAACAGTACAAGGAGAGGAAGAAGGACCTATACATGGGGTTCATTGGACTAGAAAAGGCTTATGACAAAGTACCATGGGAGGTTTAATGGAGATTCTTTGAGGCTAAAGGTGTACCTGTGAAGTAAATTAGGGAGATCAAGAACATGTATGATGGAGCCATGATCGGGTAATGATAGTAGAGGGAGACTCAGAGTACTTTCTAGTTGTGATGAGGTTGCATTAGGGATCAACTCTTAGTGTGTTTTTATTTACCTTTGTCATGGATGAATTGACACGGTATATCATAGAAGAGATGTCACACTGTATTTTGTTTAGCAATAACATACTTCTTACTGACCAACCTAAGGAGGAGTTAATGTTAAATTGTATGTTTGGAGGAATATCCGAGAGTCTAGAGGGTTTAGGTTGAGTAGAACCAAGACAAAATACATGGAGTGCAAGTTCAGTGTAACAATGAGAGACCAGCGTGCAAGTCTGTCATTACACACTAGTCATTCATAAGAAAGGAGGTTCCAAGTATATACCTTGGGTCTATTATCCAGGAAAATGTAGAAATTAGCGATGATGTGACACATCGTATAAGTGAAGGATAGATGAAATGGATGCTAGCATCCAGAGTCCTCATGTGTGATAAGAAATTTCAACAAAAACTTGAAGGCATGTTCTATAGATTGGTCATCAGATAAATTAAGTTGTGTGAAGCAAAGTGTTGGCTAGTCAAAAACTCTCATGTACAAAAGATATAAATTATAGATATAAGGATGTAGAGAGGGATATGTAGGCATACTAGGAGAGATAAGATTAGAAATGAAGATATTGGGAGAAGGTAGAAGTGGTATCGGTAGAGGATAAGATGCAAGAAATGAGAATCAGATGGTTTGAACACGTGCAAAGGACATGCACAGATGTTGAACCTTATTTACACAATAGCAACAACAACATATCTAGTGTTGTTCCATGAAGTGGGGTCTAGGAAGGGTAGTGTGTACGCAGACCTTACCTCTACCATTTTTGAGAGGCTAGCATCTGGAGTCCTCATGTGTGATAAGAAAGTTCAACCAAACCATAAAGGCAAGTTATATGGATTGGTAATCAGATCAATTAAGTTGTGTGAAGCAAAGTGTTGGCCACTCAAAAACTCCCATGAACAAAAGATAAAAATTATAGATATAAGGATGTTGAGATGGATATGTGGGAATACTAGGAGAGATAAGATTACAAATGAAGATACCGGGAGAAGGTAGAACTGGCATCGATAGAGGACAAGATGCGAGAAATGAGACTCAGATGTTTTGAACATGTGCAAAGGAAATGCGCAGATGCCCTGTGCAAAGGTGTGAGAGTTTGGATCTAGATGGTTTCAAGAGAGGTAGAGGTAGGATGAAGAAGTATTGGGGAGAGGTTATTAGGCAAGACATGATGCAACTTCACCTTACCTAGGACATGACCTTACATAGAAGGTTATGGAGGATATTAATTAGGGTAGGAGGTTAGTTAGATAGTTAAGCATTGTCTCACATATTATTTTATATTATTAGATGTACTAGTAGTCATAGTGTTACTGTTGTAGCTAACTTTCCTTTGATTGTGGTTATTATCAATGTTTCTTTTATTCTTTGATTATAGTTTTATCTGTAACGACTTCTTTTTAGGATGATTTGTCAAGTTATATATTGTATTTTGTCATGAATTTCTTCATTTCAAATCTTTATTTCCCTTTTATTTCTTTGGAATGAGGGTTTATTGAAAACAACATCTCTACCTCTAAGGTAGTGGTCAGGTGAGCGTACATTCTACCTTCCCCTGACCCAACTTTTTAGGATTATACTAGGTAAGTTATTGTTGATGTTATGAATATAACATACTTATGGAGGATGAGTATGGAGATCCAAACTAGGGGGAGAAGAGAAATCGTATTGGAGAGATTACAAAAACAAAGGGCAGGAATGAGAGGAGGAGTTGGAGAGAGAAAGAAAATTATTTTTATTTTAGGAGAGATGATATGGACAACTGTGTACTTTAATAGACTTAAAGTTCTTCCCCAAAATCTTTAAAATCATATCATATATTGTTAAAAGTGGGAATCTCCAAAACACAAAGTGGGATTACCATTATATCCTTACACTTCATAAAATATCTAACTAATTAAAATATTAAATATAATATTATATATATTTTACAACATTCTAAAAGTAGGAAGATGTGAAGTCAAAAGTTGAATCAACTTTTAAACATTAAGAAAGATGAAAATGAAAAGATCATGATTCCAAGACCCTTCATTTCTAAAAATTAAGTTTTAAAACTCTTATCTTTTCATTTTCTCATGTTGAATGAAGGAAATAGTTCGTCTTGCAAACTATAAATTAAGACATTGGACAATATCAGATAAATCATAAGAAACGTCAGTGTTCAATTGTTGATTTCAGAGAAAGGCTCTTTTCTTATTAGATTCCTTCTTCATCTATGTATTTTCATATTTAATCGTATTTATGTTTTTAATTTGTTTCCTCTCTTAATTTTGGTGGCATAATAATCGCAAGACAAGATATAACTGTAATTATATGTGAAAAATTGGATGATTCATTATATTTGTTTGGTAATAATCTCTTATTTCATCACAACAAATTTTTTATGTTGCACAATATCAATTTCTGAACTTTTAAATATGTTGAATATGCGAAAGATGTGATGAAATACATTATTATTCAAGATACTAGTTATTAAAAGCATCTCAACCCACTATAACAAAAACAACTCTTAGCGGCAATAAATATGCATAGTTAAAAAAAGTACTAAAGTCTTTACCGGCATTAGTTAAATTTCATTCGATTCAATGGCGCTTTAGGCCTTAGGAGCATTTATAAATAGTGTTAAAATGTAACTTTTACTAGTAATTACCTCTAGAAAAATATGTATTTAGTGACAATTAAGCTACTACCGTGAATTAATTTCTTCTAAAGATCATTTTTGGTATAGTTAACCCACCTTTCTCACTTTTCTATAGCGTAACGCGAAAAAATTGAAGCACAAAGAAATTGAGCAGAAAATTTTCAAATCAAGTTTCCAAAAGGGCCCTTTTGCCAAAACTTCTCTACTTTTCCTTTGACAAAATAAAAGTCCAACTCATGAATGTAATTTGTACGAGCATTAAGGACGGGATTGGGAGTAAGATAAATAGAAGATAATCTTTCAAACCGGATCTTAAGGGTTGTAGACAAAGGAACATGTGATTCTTGTAAAAGATGTTGTAACCGTGTAATCTCAGCCTTAGAAGCAGTTAGGCCTTGATATTCAAATTCAGTGCTTGATCATTAGCACTTTTCATTCATGTAAACCAACACAAAAGTAATGTGTGAGCCATACGAATGAATAAATAGTAAAGTATCTGACTTAGAGCTACTAAAGCCAAGTCGAAATAACGTTGAACTGAGATTGGTTAAGCCATACAAGGACTTATATAAATGACATATATATGAGAAGTAACATTCAAGTGAGATTGGTTGAGCCATACAAGGTGTTATATACAGGACACATATATATATGATTAGGAAACTGCGGATTAATAAATAAATTCAGTAGGTTGAACTACATATACATCGTCTTGTAGATCTTCATGTAAAAATGCATTATTGACGTCAAGTTAGCGATGAGACCACTACGAGGGGTATCAATCTAGCACATTCAATCGGAAATGAACATTCTTCAACAAGGCGATCATAAGTACTAATAAAGAAATTTCTGCTAATTAAACATATGGGACAACTTTGGCCCACAATTCAAATTTAGAAACAACATTAGAAGGCTTATCGCACACAAAAGAAAAAGAGAACAAGAAGAACAACATCAAAGAAGTACTACATATATTTGTGCATGTACATAATTAAAAAAAAGAAAGAAAAGGTAAGGATACATAATCAATTTATGTTGCTAATTAAATTGGAGAGTACATAGTTAATTCGAAGGAATATTAATAGCAAAACAACAACAAAATGTGTACCTTATAGCTTGCAGCCGAAATAGTTGTTGTTGATTTTTTTGTCGAAAGGAATTGCTCCAGATCTCTCTATGAATCACAAGGAAACAAAGATCTTTCACGTTCACAAACTAAGTATTTAAGTTTGTGTCGATTGAATGTTGGCAAATAGATAACCTTTAGGTTTTCTCTATTTTTCTTTTTCTTCTCAACGTTCTCACGTTTCTTTCTATTTTTCCATGTTCTCTCTTTTTTCTCTCGTTCAATTAAAGAAGACACTCC
The DNA here is from genome assembly GCA_018342035.1 of Solanum appendiculatum. Classification (NCBI taxonomy): domain Eukaryota; kingdom Viridiplantae; phylum Streptophyta; class Magnoliopsida; order Solanales; family Solanaceae; genus Solanum; species Solanum appendiculatum. The sequence continues at coordinate 427,620 of JAGDQO010000372.1, forward strand.
CACTAGGAGTCTTTTTTAAGGAGAGGTTGAGAAGAAAAAAAAAGTTCCCTCTTATCCTTTAAAAAGGATTATCTATTTAGTTAATTAATTAATTATGTCGGATCGGGTCGGGTCTGTCCACATGAGTGACCCATGACCCAAAACTTACATCTCCCACTTTGCACATGGTGGACAAGACCCAAGCCAACACAACATCAATCAGACACACAATTCATACGACAAATAGTTCGTGCGATCAGTGAGCATCAAGAGCTTAACTTTAAGGTTTTACAAGCTCTACATAGGAATCCAATCACATGTAGAAAGAACTCACTACTATTTGAAGGACACTATTACTCACAATATCCCAAAGTTCATTCACTACTTCAGTAGTTACTTATTCGATCCCTCATCCTCTTAAAGAGGTTAACTTGAGTTCATGTTTAACTTTATACACTCAATTCCAATATGATTAGTGCAATGGCCGACCTGTGTATACAAGTTTTTTATTCAATTAATCATCTTTTCAATCTACTCGAATCTATCTATTTCAAACCAGCTGCTTTCCCAGACATGTACTGCATTGCCGACTCGCTCATGGCTATTAGTAATATGCTAAAGTAGCAACATTAATCAAAACTTCAAGAAATAGTAAAAGGTCAAAGGGTATTCCAATAAAAAGTTTATTTAACTTTTTGGGGTCTCACACAATGAAGAAGCAGGGACCATTCTTTCATTGACTCATTGATCAGTTGACACACGTGGTATGAAACACGTGCTATGATGTTCTCACCTTATACTGGTGTATGTGTCTTATTCTTTCGATTATCTAACATCGTACAGACCTTGGTCTAAACACCTCCAAATGTTTAACCCTACTTTCTCTCTTAAGTGATCCTTAAACTCATTTTCTTAGAGAAATACTTGTCTGGTTTATAAAACAAGTCATACTATGATGGTGTAACTCATCTTTTCACATTTCTCGAAATAAGAGGTGATTGCTCGTGTGAGAGAGCCAATCTCGCAACTTGTTCGACACATTTTATTTCGTACAAAATATCTCATGCATACTACATTTGAACATAAATTTATTAGTATTATATAGGAGAGAATATTATAACAATCAATTTATTTTACAATACTAAAATATCATCAAATTGTACGCAAACCTAGAGCCTTAACAAATTTTCAAACAAGTCTCTAGAGATAGACTTTGTAAAAGGATCAACTATCATTTAGCGTGTAGGAATGTATTGCAAAGTTATTTCTCCACTTGCCACTACGTCTCTCACAAAGTTATACTTAATGTCAATATGTTTGGTCTTGTTGTGATACTTAGGATCCTTCGTGTATGCGATAGCCGCCTGACTATCACAATATAGAACCATGGGACCCTTATAATTCTTTGCAATAATCCAATGCTCAAAGAATCTCTTTAACCAAACAACTTCTTGTACTGCTGATGCACAAGCCACAAATTCAGATTCTATGGTTGAAAGAACTGTGGAAGTTTGCTTCTTACTTTTCCATGAAATAGCACCACCATTTAGTAAGAAAGCATAACCGGATGTTGATTTCTATCATTCTGGTCACCAACCCAATCAACATCTGTATAACCTCTTATGAATAAATCAGATCCACTATAACAGAGAGTATGATTTGCAGTTCCCTTCAGGTATCGAAATATTCTCTTTATTGCTTTCCACTGTTCTCCTCTAGGATTGGATTGATACCTACTAACTAGACTCATGGCATAACAAATGTTTGGGCGAGTACACATCATAGAATACATTAAACTCCCGACAACACTAGAATAAGGAACTCGAGACATGTCTTCCTTTTCTTTTTCAGTCTATGGACACATTTCAAGGCTTAAAGTTTCACCCCTTGCTACAGGAGTATCCATGGATTTGCAACTATTCATTCAAAAATGTTCCACTATTTTCCTTATATAAGTTTCTTGAGATAAACTCAAAATATTTTTGGAACGATCACTTTGGATCTTAACGCCCAATATATAGTCTGCTTCACCCATATCTTTCATATCAAATGATTTTGAAAGCCATGACTTGAGAGTTTTCACATACTCCAAATTATTTCCAGCTAATAAAATATCATCTACGTAAAGAGAAAGAATTACAAAATTTTCATTGGACTTTTTCACATAGATGCAATGGTCTTCGTCGATCATGGTGAAATCAAATCACATCACCTCCTTATGAAATCTCAGGTACCACTTTCTTGAAGATTGCTTTAGGCCGTAAATTGACCTTTTCAATTTACAAACTTTCTTTTCTTTGCCTTTAACAACAAAGCCTACTGGTTGATCCATGTAGATTTCCTTGTTTAATTCTCCATTGAGAAAAGCGGTCTTCACATTCATTTGGTATAATTCTAGATCTAAACGTGCAACAATAGCTAAAAGTAATTGTATGAAGGTAAACTTTACGATTGGCGAAAAAGTTTCCTCATAGTCTATTCCAACTTCTTGAGTAAAACCTTTTGCCACAAATCATGCTTTATGTCTTTCTATCGACCCATCCGATTTGCATTTAACTTTGAGAATCCATTTATTCTCAATAGATTTACGTTCCTTAGGAAGGTCAACTAGATCCCAGACTTTGTTGGTTTTCATGGACTCTAATTCTTCTTTCATCTCTTTTAACCATTCATCTCTTTTAGGGTTCGATAATGCCTCAGTTACAGAATTAGGTTCATCCAATTCTGTAAGGGATACCAAGAAAACATAATCCTTAATCTCGTAAGATCGTTTAGGTATACTTTTTCTTGTACGCTTACGTATTTGAAGTTCAGATTCCTTTATAGGATTTTTGGATTCATAACTCCCACTTGGACCGGGAATCATTTCTTGATCCATTGAATTATCAAGTATATCTGACAACATTACCTGATCTTCTGAATTCAACATTTCGTAGAGAGGCTCAACTTTATCTATTTCACCCTTTTTGGAAAAATCATTTTCCAAAAATCTGACATCTAGAATACAATTTCAGTGATACTTCCATCCTTCAATTCATTGATGAATACATACCCTTTGGAACATTCAGAGTACCTTATAAGGATACATTTCTTTCCTTTTGGACTTAGTTTACCAAACTCACGAAAACAATATTTAATATATGTTGCACAACCCCACGTTCGTAGATCATTCAGTCTTGTTTTATGACCAGTCCAAAGTTCATAAGGAGTGGAAGACACTGATTTAGAAGGCACTTTGTTTAATATGTAATCTCAAGTCAATAATGTATCTCCCTAGAAAGAGAGACAAATTTTCTTCCATCAACATTGATCTTGTCATGTCCAATAATGTTCTATTCCTTCTTTCAGCTACACCATTTTGTTGAGGTTTATAAGGAGTAGTTAACTGCATGATAATACCCTTTTCAGTACATAGTTCTTCAAATTGTTTTGACAAATATTCACATCCTCGATCGGTTCTTAAAGCCTTTATGCTTTTATTGAATTGATTTTCACCTTAATGCATTTATCTTTTAAAGTACCCAAGTGCTTCAGATTTATGAGAAATCAAATAGACAAAACCAAAGCGCGCGAAACCATCACTAAAATGTAATGAAATGGGTAGCACCAGACCTTGCCCTCACATTCATTTGATCACAAATATCAGAATGAATTAATTGAAGTGGGAACTCAGCTCTTTTAGCCTTTCCAAATGGTTTACGCATAATCTTTCTAGCAAGACAATTTTCACAAGTTGGCATCTCAATTTTGGTGAAAAAACCTAAATTTTTTTCAACCTATTCATTCGATCTTGCCCTATATGACCTAATCTTGCATGCCATGTAATAACATCAATTTCATTGTTACTTGAATAACATGTCATTACACAATGGTCAACATAATAGTCATAAGTTGAAGGATCACAATCTAAAATGATAAAATAATCATAACAAAGTCCAAAACCATATAAAACATTTATCTAGAGTTATTCTAACACCATTACGACTAAAACAAATCAAAACCAACATCTAAAAGAATAGACATAGATACTAAGTTTCATCGAATCTCTGAAGGATATAGGACATCATGCAACAACAAAAAATTACCACCACGCATGTCACGCTCCGAGGCTACCCCCTAGACGTAACACGGGACCTAGGATCACAAGTGACCCCAGGATAACCCTGAGTCTGGCATATCACAAGCATACTGAAATAAAAGTAAGTAAACGGAAGTACAACAATAAAGGGAGTCAAAGCTAAAAGAACTTCAAACGAAAATATATCTGAATATCAAGGGGAAACAACCCCAAAACACTGAACACCTGACTCTATGTCTGAAAGCCTCTGAAACTGATGAGCTGCTGCGACAAATCCCCAGCTAACTCTAATAATACTGAAAGACTGATAATAGATTGGCTAAACTAAAGCATAAAGAAATGTCCTCGGACTATGAGGCTCACCACTGAAGCTGCTGAGTACGAACTAGAAATCGAGCTAAGCGAGGTCGGGATACTGAGGCTTGAACCTACATCATGAAATGATGTAGCGCAAAAGTATGCGTCAGTACTTTGAATGTACTGAGCATGCAGGATATAGATTCAAAACTGAACAAAATAAACGGAACGATATAAACTGAGCATTTTAACTGAACATAGAGAAAGGGTTGTACTAGAGTATAACTGACAACTAAGCTAGATGCAATGACCAAATACTAATCATGAAGATAACATGTTGAACTGTATACTGAAGTAATTACTGATAACATGGTCAATGCATTAAGAGTATGACTGTGGGAGCTACTGTTAACTAACATAAACCACGTGAGCTAAACGTGGAGTCCGATGTATACGCCCCATCAAGAGGACCCAATATACCTTGCCAGGGTATAAAGGCATGATTGTGGTGAGATCACGAAAACTGATGCCTAATAGAGGGGACTTCGAAACCTACGTTGGCACATAGTTCTAGGACTTTGTGGGTACGTTGAACCCGTCCAACTCGATGCTAAGTTTACTCCTAACTAAATATTCAAAGCAAAAATGCAACTGATATACTGAGTAGCTCAAAATACTGACATGTTATCTGGGAATGCACATAAATATACTGAAAGATATGGTATTCAAATACTGGAGCATGATTTTCTGACTGATCTGTCTAGCAAGTATAATTCATGAAATGATGATAATCAATAAAAGCTAGGGTTCTGAGTTCTATACATGAGACTATGGAAATTTTCCAAGAAAGCATGGCATTTAGATCATGGAAACTATAGCAGCTAAAATCACAATGAATATCCAAGATTATGGAAACCCTAGGTCTGAACAATTTATGAGAAATTGAAGAACTAACTGAATTCTAGGGACCTAATGGGTGAGAGGAACCCACTAGTGTAATCCTACATACCTGGTGACGAAAACTACGGAGAAATCCTTTGGATTTAGAGGCTGAACTTGAAGAACACCTCTTCTCTTTCTTGGGAGAAACTGTCGCCTATTCCTCTTCTTTTCTTTCTAAATTAGATGATTTTGGGAGAATGAGGGTTCTAGGTAGTTTCTGACTAGATTATTAGGCTTAGACTGAGTAAAACGACGTAGTTTAGGCATCAAACGACGTAGTTCAAGTGCCCAATGCATAGGGGAAATGATCAAAATGACCCTGACTTAAAAACTGCCAAAGTGACTTCGAGACAGGCTTCACGGGCCGTCTAGAGCACCAAGGCCCGTCAAGTGGGTCGTGAAGATTTCTCAGCCTGGTAGTATTTCACTAAAATGGGCATAAATGTTTACTCCGAACTTCAAATAGGGTAAACTCAGTGGCGTTGGAAAGAGGACCCAAAGATCTTCAATTTGATAGATCGTGGGCCACCTAATTCATTTTGTGCTAAAAGAGATGATCGATTGAAGTTGCCCAAAAACTCAAAGTTTGACAAGTCTCCTTCACAGACGACTTCACGGTCCATGTGAAGCTTCACGGGCCGTTTAGACGTTCGTGGCCCTTTTACAGTAACCTTGGCTCACACCCCACCAACTAGGGGACTTGTACGACTCACTTGACGGGTCATCAAGTCCACCACGAGCCGTCTGGGTCATCATCAAGTGGCCCCTGCCTGAGGCAAGTTCTGGAAGGAGTTCACGAGCCCCTTAACGGGCCGTGGTCCTGTTCACGGACCGTCTAGGGTGCCGTGAAAGGTCCATGGTCCATTTTTGGGTTCGTGAACCTTTTCCTATTTTCCTTTTTTAGATTTCTTTCAAATTCGAGGTGTTACAATATCTCCCCCTTTGGATCATTCGTCCTCGAATGAAGTCTAAACAAGTTGAGTTTGGAGGAAAGAGTTGTAATCCCTACCAACTGAGTACTAGCAACTGATATCTAACTGAAATGCATTTCATGAACATGCAAATATGTTGAAATGCATGGATAGCTGGGGGGGACAAGATATTGAAATTGAATTTACACAACATTAAACTGAGAGACTGGAGAGGAGCTATTACCTCAAGTTGAAACTGAATCAGAGGGAAAAAGATGGGGATACTTGGTCTTCATAGGATCTTCTGCTTCCCAAGTAGCTCCCTCTACAGACTGACTCTTCCACAAAACTTTCACTGAAGCGACTTCCTTATTTCTCAACCTACGAACCTGACGGTGAAAAATATCATCTGGAATTTCCTCATAGGTAAGGCTATCCTTCACATCCACACTTTCTAAAGGTACTATCAATGCCGGATCACCTACACACTTCTTTAACAAAGAAATGTGAAATACTGGATGAACCGCTGCTAGTTCTGTTGGCAACTCTAACTCATAAGCCACGTTACCAACCCTTTTCAAGATTCTATAAGGACCTTCATATATGGGACTGAGCTTCCCTTTCTTTCAAAATCTCATCACCCCCTTTATGGATGACACCTTTAGGAAAACCCAATCATCGATTTCAAACTCTAAGTCTCTTCTCCTCACATCTGCGTAGGACTTCTGACGACTTTGAGCTGTCTTTAGTCTATCTCTGATGAGCTGAACTTTCTCCATAGCCTTTTGAACCGAATCTGGTAAAACCAAGGCTGCTTCACCTAGTTCGAACTAGCCAATCGGAGATCTACATCTACGCCCATATAGTGCCTCATAAGGGGCCATCTGAATACTGGAATGGAAACTATTATTATAGGCGAACTCTATGAGAGGTAAGTGATCATCCCAACTACCCTTGAAATCAATCATGCAAGCTCTCAACATATCCTCCAAGGTTTGAATAGTATGCTCTACCTGACCATCCGTCTACGGATGAAATGTTGTACTGAGATTTACCTGAGTACCAAGACCTTTCTGAAACGATCTCCAGAAATGAGATGTAAACTGAGGACCTTTATCTGACATGATAGAAAAAGGAACCCCATGCAACCTGACTATTTCGTTGATGTAGAGTCTAGCGTAGTTTTCCGCTGAATCTGTAGTCTTGAATGCCAAGAAGTGAGCTGACTTAGTGACTCTGTCCATTATCACCCAAATGGAGTCATGTTGTCTGCGAGTACGATGCAAACCCGTAATGAAATCCATGTTTACCACTTCCCACTTCCAAGTAGGAATGCTAATGCCTTGAGTCACACCTCTTGGTTTTTGGTGTTCTACTTTAACTTGCTGACAGTTTGGACACTTAGCCACAAAATTTGTGATGTCTCTCTTCATGTCGTTCCACAAATAGGCTTCCTGTAGATCACGGTACATCTTAGTAGCACCCGGATAAATAGAATATCTTGAATTATGAGCTTCTGTATGGATATGCTACCTCAGCTCACCCATATTAGGGACACATAAGAGACCCTGGTAATGAAGCACACCATCTCTCCCTTGGGATAAAACCTCGACTCTCTGCTGATGAACTGCGCCTTTCCTGAAGTAATATAGGATCACTATCTTGTTTCTCCTTCACCTCCCCTACCAATGAAGATTCTGACCCATTCTGAACTATCACACCACCATCTGACGTGTCCATAAGGCAAACTCCTAAGTGAGCAAGCCAGTGAACATCTCTAGCTAATTCTTTCTTCTCTTCCTCAACATGTGCTACATCAGCCATGGATAGTCTGCTTAGGGCGTCAGCCACTACATTGGCCTTACCCGGATGGTAGAGCACATTCATGTCATATTCTTTGAGGAATTCAAGTTATCTCCTCTAATGAAGATTCAACTCTTTCTGAGTGAACGCATATTGGAGGCTCTTATGATCTGTAAACACATCAACATGGACACCATATAAGTAATGTCTCTAAATCTTTAATGCAAACACAACGGCCGCAAGCTCGAGGTCATGAGTCGGGTAGTTCTCCTCATGGACCTTAAGTTGTCTAGAAGCATAAACTATGACCTTACCCTGTTGCATCAACACACAACCCAGGCCAACCTTGGATGCATCACAGTAAACCACATACCCGTTTGAACCCTCTGGTAGAGTCAAGACAGGAGCTGTAGTCAATTTGGTCTCAGTTCTAAGAAGTTTTTCTTACACTCATCTGACCACTGAAACTTGACCTTCTTTTGAGTCAACCTGGTTAATTCTGAAGCTATGGATGAAAATCCTTCTACAAACCTTCTGTAGTAACCAGCAAAACCCAAGAAACTTCTGATATCAGTCGGAGAGGTGGGTCTGGGCCAGTGCTTTACTGCCTCTATTTTATGAGAATCCACTCGGATCCCTTCGCTGGATATTACATGACCAAGGAAAGCGACCGACTGTAACCAAAATTCACATTTACTAAACTTGGCGAATAGCTGGCGACCTTTGAGGGTCTGTAGAACCACTCTCAGATGAGTTGCATGCTCTTCCTAATTTCGAGAATAAACAAGGATATCATCAATAAAGACGATCACGAACAAGTCCAAATACTACTTGAACACCCTGTTCATTAAGTCCATGAAAGCTGCAGGAGAATTTGTTAGTCCAAAAGACATAACTAAAAATTCATAGTGACCATACCCAGTCCTGAAGGCAGTCTTCGGGATGTTACTATCTCTGACTCTGAGCTGTGATAGCCGGATCTGATGTCTATCTTAGAAAGGCAACTAGCACCCTGAAGCTGGTTGAACAAGTCATCAATCCTTGGGATGGGATATTTATTCTTGATTGTGACTCTGTTCAACTGACGATAGTCAATGCACATCCTGAGGGAACCATCTTTCTTATGCACGAACAATACTGGAGCACCCCATGGAAAGATACTTGGTCTGATAAAGCCCTTATCTAGAGGATCTTTCAACTGTTCTTTCAATTCCTTAAGTTTAGCTGGAGCCATTCTATAAGGAGGAATTGAGTTAGGCTGGGTATCTGGAAGGAGATCTATTCCGAAGTCGACTTCCCTTTCAGGAGGAACTGAAAGATCTTCTGGAAAAACTTTTGGAAACTCATTCATCACAGGAACTGAATCAAGAGTCGAGGTTTCAGAGTTTTCAGAGTTTGAGTTCTTAACCCGAACAAGATGATAAATATACCCTTTGGAAATCATTTTTCTGGCCTTGAGGTAAGAGATAAATTGACATGCAGGCACTGAGTTACTACCCTTCCACTCTAAGATTGGCTCATTTGGAAACTGAAACCGAATGATCCTAGTTCTACAATAGACTGAGGCATAACAGGAATGTAACCAATCCATGCAGAGAATGATATCAAAATCTATCATATCTAACTCTACAAGGTCTGCTGAGGTGACTTTCTGGGAAACTGTTACACGGCAATTTATGTATACCCGTCTAGCTATTACTGGTTCACCAACTGAAGTAGAGACTGAGAAGGGTTCTGAGAGAGTTTCTGGACTGACATCGAAGTGTACTGCTATATAAGGAGTTACAAAAGAAAGTGTAGCCCCTGGATCTAACAATGCATAAACATCTAAATCTGGTGAGTTCTCCTGATCCTGACGACTAGCTATAGCATACAAATGGTTCGTACCTCTGTCTGTTCATGAAGTAGCTCCTCTATAGGTATTTCTATCCGTTGGAGCTGCTGAAGAAGATTGGGCTCTATTTCCCCATTACTTTGAGACTGAGTACCCTGAGCTCTGAAATACTGAGAACTCTGATTCCTGTGATCATTCATGTTTCTTGGTGCAGGTGCACTAGCTGAAATTGGAGTAGGTCCAGACGACCTCGGTTAAAAAGATTACCGATGCCCATTCTCGGTCTTTTGTTGGCCAATCTCATTACTTGTTGTCTTGGCCCTCTTGTTGCGAAACTCTTCACTACATTTTAACTTATCCTCCTCCACTTGCTGCACATGAATTATGAGTCTAGGTATGTCAATGTCTCCTATCAACATTGATGCCTTACCGTCTTGGTTGGATAGGCGAGACAACCTAGACACGAACAAACTCATCCTGCTCCTCATAACCCGCCATTATCTCCGGTGCATAGCAGGATAGCTGAGTAAACTTGGGACTGTACTCATGCACACTAATCACTTCCATTTAAGGTTCATGAACTCTCTCACTTTAACTTCACTTGGCTCTCGAGAAAGGAATCGTCCCATAGCCACACGTAAGAACTAGTTAGAAGAAACTTTTATAGAGTTGAACTCTATCGCACGAACAGGAAAAAGAAGAAAGTGAGATGTTCCTAAATGTCGTAGCCTTCCAATTATAGATGTGGCGCGCTTCACACCGATAAGAAGGACTCTACTGACACTGCTTTCAGACACCCTAGGACTCTTAAACCTGATGCTCTGATACCAAGTTTGTCACGCCCCTAGGCTACCCATTAGACGTAACACGGGACCTAGGATCACAAGTGACCCCAAGCTAACCCTGAGTCTTGAATATCACAAGCATATTGAAATATAACTAAGTAAACGGAAGCACAACTATAAAGGGAGTCAAAACTAAAAGAACTCCAAATGAAAATATATCTGAATATCAAGGGGAAACAACCCCAAAACACTGAAAACCTGACTCTATGTCTGAAAGCCTCTGAAACTGATGAGCTGCTGGAACAAATCCCCAGCTAACTCTAATAATACTGAAAGACTGATAATAGATTGACTAAACTAAAGCATAAAGAAATGTCCTCGGACTATGAGGACTCACCAATGAAGCTGCTGAGTACGAACTGGAAATCGAGCTAAGCGTGGTCGGGATACTGAGCGCATGAACTTAGACCATTAAATGATGTAGCGCAAAAGTATGCGTCAGTACTTTCAATTTACTGATCATGCAGGATATAGATACTAAACTGAATAATATAAACTGAACGATATAAACTGAGTTATATAACTTAACATAGAGAAAGGGTTGCACTGGAGTATAACTGACAACTGAGCTAGATGGAATGACCAAATACTAATCATGAAGATAACATGTTGAACTGTATACTGAAGTAATTACTAATAACATGGTCAATGTATTAAGAGTATGACTGTGGGAGCTACTGTTAACCTACATAAACCACGTGTGCTAAACGTGGAGTCCGATGTATACACCCCATCGAGAGGACCCAATATACCTTGCCAGGGTATAAATGCATGACTGTGGCGTGATCACTAAACCGGATGCCCAATAGAGGAAACTTCTGAACCTATGTTGGCACGTAGTTCTAGGACTTTGTGGGTACGCTGAATCCATCCAACTCGGTGCTAAGTTTACTCCCAACTGAATATGCAAAGCTAAAATACTAACATGCTATCTGGGAATGCACATAATTATACTAAAAGATATGACATTCAAATACTGGAGCATGATTTTCTGACTGATCTGGGAATGCACATAAATATACTAAAAGATATGACATTCAAGTACTGGTGATCTGTCTAGTAAGTATAATTCATGAAATGATGATAATCAATACAACCTAGGGTTCTGAGTTCAATACATGAGACTATGCAAATTTTCCAAGAAAGCATGGCATTAAGATCATGGAAACTATAGCAGCTAAAATCACAATGAATATCCAAGATTATGGAAACCCTAGGTCTGAACAATTTATGAGAAATTGAAGAACTGACTGAATTCTAGGGACCTAATAGGTGAAAGGAACCCACTAGTGAAATCTCATATACCTGGTGACGAAAACTACAGAGAAATCCTTTGGATTTAGGGGCTACACTTGAAGAACACCTCTGCTCGTTCTTGGGAGAAACTGTCACCTATTTCTTTTCTTTTCTTTCTACGTTAGATGATTTTGGGAGAATGAGGGTTTTAGGTAGTTTCTGACTAGACTATTAGGCTTAGACTGAGTAAAACAACGTATTTTAGGCATCAAACGAAGTAGTTCAAGTGCCCAACGCATAGGGGAAAAGACCAAGATGACCCAGACTTAAAAAATGCCGAAGTGACTTCAAAGTAGGTTTCACGGGCCGTCTAGAGCACCAAGGCCCGTCAAGTGGGTCGTGAAGATTTCTCAGCCTGGAAGTGTTTCACTAAAAGGGGCATAACTTTTTACTCCAAACTTCAAACAGGGCAAACTCAGTAATGTTGGAAAGAGGACTCAAGGATCTTAAATTTGATAGGTCATGGGCCACCTAATTCTTTTTGTGATAAAAGATATGATCGATTGAAGTTGCCCAAAAACTCAAAGTTTGACAAGTCTCCTTCACAGACGACTTCACAGTTCGTGTGAAAATTCACGGGCCGTTTAGACGTTTGTGGCCCTTTTCCAATAACCTTGGCTCACACCCCACCAACTAGGGGACTTGTACGACTCACTTGACGTGTCATCAAGTCCACCACGAGCCGTCTGGGTCATCGTAAAGTGGCCCCTGAGTGAGGCAGGTTCTGGAAGGAGTTCACGAGCCCCTTAACGGGTCGTGGTCCTATTCACGGATCGTCTAGGGTTCCGTGAAGTGTCCATGGTCCATTTTTGGGTTCGTTGACCTTTTCCTATTTTCCTTTTTTAGATTTCTTTCAAATTCGAGGTGTTACAACGCAAGTCCACTTTGCAAGTGCCTATCCCTTTGACTTCTAGTTTAGCATTATTTCCTACGTAGATCCATCTTGATTTAGATGAAACTCGATGAAACTCCACAAACACTTCTCGATCTTGACTCACGTGGTCGGTGGATCCTGAGTCTACAATCCACATAGGATAAGATGCAGTTAGTAAAGAAGTGCTAGAAACATATGTAGCACTTAGAGATGCGTTTAGAAATGCTACCTTTTTCGGCTCGGTACATTCACAAGCAAAATGCCCTAGCACTTGGTTATTGTAGCATTTCATTTTGTTCTTGTCTCTCTTCTGGAAAATCCATTTTCCCTTCTTGGAATTTGGCTTCTTCTTTTTCTTAGAGGGTCCTTCTCTAGTCTATTTGTTTTTCCCATTTCTTTTCCAATTCTTGTTGAGCTTGAAGCCTGAAGATTTTGTATTACTTGACTCTGCCACAAAGGCATTAGAAGCAGCTTTAGCAGCACCAAGCCGCTCATCTTCAAGTTCAACATGGCGAGCAACATTAGAAAAGGTTTTGATGCTATCATTATGGGTTAAGTTGACCTTTAAATGTTCTCAATCATTGGAAATAGACCGAATCACTGCCTGGACTTGTTTCTCATCTGAAAGAACATGGCTAGCACTCTTGAGTTGAGCTATCATGTTTGAGATCACCCTAAGGTGTTGTTTGACATTTTGATCATGATGCTTCTTGTAAGTGTCAAAAATTTGATAGTCAACTGTCGGAAGCGGGTTACAGATGTACCCCCATATGTTCCTCGCAGATGTACCCACATAGCATGAGCAGTAGGAAATTCCTCACATTCATGTATGAGGTCATCAAGAACTAACTATTATTCCCCGTGCAATGGAATTAGCCTTTTTCCAAACTTTATAAGCCTAAGGTCTCTTCTATGTTGTGCAGTATTTCCCTCTTCCGATTGATCCAAAATATGATTTATACCTTCCAGAGCATTTTTCTCTTCCAGTACATACCATATTTTACGACTCCATATGTCGTACTTCTCGCTATTAAGTTTTTCACCTTTGTTTAAGTCAGCTATAATGCTTTTTGATGCCATGTCTATTTAGAAAGATAATAAGGCTAGAATTCTAAATCAATTTTGCATGTGACATACACATTCAAGAAAATCAATTCTCATAAAGATTTCATGTTTAATGTAAAATCGAAAAGACACGTAAGCATCCAATCATCATCTACAAACTAAATATTTAATCAAAACTTGAAATTAATTTCTCAATGTGTATATAATCTATTTTAGGATATAAGATTTATATGTCTAATAATTAATACAATATGATGATGCACAATAGAATAACAACACACAAATCCAAAAAAATTGATAAAAACATATCTTCATATTAAAACATAATCAAAGGTGTTCATTACATAATATGCAAAAACATGATAAATACTTAAATACTAGACTATGATTCTATATGATCACGCTGGTCATCTAGCTTCAAGATTCATTGTGAACCTCCTTAATGGTTCATTAGGACCAAAATCATGACAGATATCTGCTTGTTCCTTTTGCCAATAATCTGGTAAGGAATTATACAAAATACCTAATCCAACGTAATCCTCAACATAGATGTAACATTCATATATTTAATTAATTTTAATCCAAAATATTTTGAGGAAATCAGGTAATTGGTCGAACAAGTCCATTTTGATATTTTTGAACTCTTAAAATAATCTTCTTCCTTCTCTTTTACATACTCTTTTATCTCTGTTCAGATTTTGCAGTATCTATGGGTCATTTCTTATGACTTTCGGCTCTGAATCTGAATCATTTTCTATTTTAATCCTTTTGTGTCGCATCCTTCTACCATTTCTTTTTACTCCTCTATTAGTACCACTCCCACTTGGAGCAATTTGAGCATGTTCCTATTCAGCCATATCTGAAATGGGAACAAAAATCAGAAATATGGTTAAAGACCATTTAATGAGACAACATATGTTACAAATTTTTGGTAGAGGGTAAAAGAATTTATTAAAAAAGAGTTTACTCCAAAGAGAATTATTTCAAGACCAATTAAATTATTTCTCGAAACTATAATATCTTTCACACATATATAAACTTATATATTATAAAATATTATCCTAAAACGACACAAATTTCTTTTCCAAAAGAATAATCCTAAGAGGACACAATTTTCTCAAAAATAATAAAAAACGTTTTTTAAAATTTTTATTTTTTTAGTCCAACTTCAAAAATTCATATCTCACTCGTTTTAAATCTGTTTTTGTATTATAATATATTTTCAGAAAGCTAAGAAAGAGAAGGTCATGACAAGTTAAGTTTCGAACTAAAATATTGTACGATCAATTTCCTGATCGCAACCAGCATAAGCAGATATTTCCAAAAAAATAGTCTAAAAACAACCAACTTTCAAAAAAATCATATCTCACTCATTTTAAATCCGTTTTTCTGTTATAATATACTTACGGAAAGCTACGAACGAATAGATAATGGAAATTAAAGTTTCATGCCAAATTTTTTAACATGCAGAACCAAAATAAAAGTCCAAAAACTCTTTAATTGTAGGATAGGGAATCCTATCTACAATACGAGTCAGAAGTATATAGGCACGGAATCCTATTTACAATATATTTAATCCACATTCAAAAAGGATTCTTCTAATTTTTCTTTTCACCATTTTTTAAGAAAAAATAAGTCACTATTTATTTCTTTTTAATAACACAGTGATTTTACGTGGAAGCATTGAATAATGGGATCAATTAATCATGACTTTGATACCAATGAATGAATATTAATAGCAAAACAACAACAAAATGTGTACCTTATAACTTGCAGCAGAAATAGTTGTTGTTGATTTTGCTGTCGAAATGAATTGCTCCAGATCTCTCTTTGAATCACAAGGAAACAAAGATCGTTCACGTTTACAAAGTAAGTATCTAAGTTTCTATCGATTGAATGTTGGTAAATTGATAACCTTTTGGTTTTCTCTGTTTTTCATTTTCTTTTCAATGTTCTCACGTTTCTTTCTGTTTTTTCACGTTCTCTATTTTTCTCTCGTTCAATTAAAGAAGACACTCCCGCTAGGATTTTTTTTTAAGGAGAGGTTGAGAAGAAAAAAAAGTGTTCCCTCTTGTCCTTTAAAAAGGATTATTCATTTAATTAATTAATATATTAAATCGGATCGGGTCGAATCGGTCTACATGGGCGACCCACGACCAAAAACTTACATAGTCATTAACTATCAATTATAATATTGAAAAGAAAATCTTTTTTCTTTACATGGGATTCCAAAAAAAACAAAAAACAAAAAAGAACAATGGAGTTCCTTCCTTCACCATATATGGTTTTGTCACTTGCAACGTATAATTATTTCATCTAAAAATTTAATTTAATTATTCCTAATAAGCATGCTATCAATATCCATGTATCCACTATAAACTTTAGAAGTGAAGTAATATATATATCCACTTCTTTGTTAATATGTATATTTATTGTGGCTATAAGCTATTTTTGTTATACTGATTCAAGCCATATTTCCTCAATCAACAAAAATAATGTCTACTTATATCATGCTAGCATTATTTACCGCTGCCACCAGTGATCTTCCAGTGAGAAAATCAAATAAGATAATTTCTTGATAAATATCTGTGAAAAGAAAAAATAGTTTATATATATTATTTTGGCATAATGGACATGTCTTAAGTCCATAACCAAGCTATCTATCAATGCAAACACTATGAAAATGATGATTACATCTCAACTCTCTAACTTGTTCTTCTTCTTCTATCTTGCATAAACAACCTCACATTCTACTGATGATGACAACGCCAATTCCTCGGCGCGAAAACTCCTAACCCGATCTCATCATGAGAAATATAAAATGAGAAAAAGATTAGAGGAGGAAATCCCAAGCCCATTTCAATTGAATCAAGTTCAGTATCTTCGATAGTCGAAACATTGTGTAGTTTTTTTAAGGAAATAGACCTAGGTGAAGAGCATAAGGAAGAAAGACTTGAAGAAAATTTTGATTTTGCATGAAGGGAAATGAGGAGCTTTATATATATATAGTACTCCCACCTCGATTTCATTTTGTGTGTTTTAATTTGAGCAGTACAATTTTTAAGAAGTGTATGGAAATTTTTGAACAATTTTAAATCATATATGTACTATGGTATATTAAAATTCTTTTTGAATCTTGTAATTTTAAAAATATCATGTGAAATATTAAAATTAAGAAGTTACGGGGTATTAAATATACAATACATTTTTTTTTTTTAAATTAGATGCTTTAATAAAGGGAGCAATATATTTGTAAGAAATTATAGGGATCACCATTGAAAAGAAAGTTGAAGTTTTAGAATGTCTATTACAATAAAAATGTTTCAGAATAACGAGGCTCAAAATTCAATTGCAATTACTTCCGAGGGGATCCTAGTTAGAGATTTCGAAACAAAAATAATGGGAAAAAAATGAATCGAAAAATAGTGAATTAAAAAAAATGTAACCAACTTATATTTTATTATTCACGTGAACTAAATCTGCAATGATATTCATGAGCTATATATGAATTGATAAAATGGCTAAAGTTAAAGCTTGTCAATAATTATTATTATTATTATTAGAAGTGATAACTAAAAAAATTCATGCATTAGGAATCAATCCCTTTGAGAAAATGAATATTTGGTGAACCAAAAGTCCAAAACTCCGTACGTTATTTGACAATCGATGTTGATTAAACCTTGAATTCATGATACCTTGACATAATATTTTGAATTGATGCCAAAGAAGACTTCATATATGGACTATAATGATATGAATTATGGTGTCTTGTCTTTCCCAAACAAATAAGTTTTTGGAGTCTAATTATCGAGAATCTTCGCATACTTCTTATTTTTCTACACATTTTCCTCTATATGTCCTAATTCATATTCATAGATGAATTTTTTCATGACCCAACTTCCCGAGTCATGATGGCACATACTAAAACCCACCAGTAGGTAAGCTGACTCATACCCAGAACAAGAAGTAGTGAGTACAAGGGTAGAACTAACAAAAAATAAAACTATAATAAGAAAAGACAGAAACAGAAAGCAAACCAAAAACTATATATAAAGGAACCCTCCGAGAACCTGGAAGTCACGATTACAGAATTGTCTAACGAGATAAATACAAGTCCAAAAAGTGGACCACAACAAGCCGCCTCAAAGGTAAAAGACAAGCTAACATAAGTGCATAAGGAGACACGCAGGTCCAAGATGGCAAGAACTAACTCTCGTCTCCGATATCCACAAGTTGCAAAAGATGGCAAGAATGATCACCGCTGGTAACTGGTACTAGGACCTGCATCGCAAAGATGCGGAGTGTAGCATAAGTAGTAAAACAAAGGTACTCAGTAGGCATCATAAGCCGACCAAGCAAGAAAAGTAAATACAATTAGAAAAGATAGAATGTAGACACAAACAAAGGCCAATTTGATATGACAAGAAGGCCCACGAGCATATCAAAATTAAATCTAAGTACATCTAAACTAAACCAAAACGGACCCCATAAGCCCGAAAGGTACACTCGTGCACAAGTTTAAATAAAACCCCAACGGACCCCAATAAGCCCGAAAGGTACACAGAATAACTAGATCTACTAGGCAAAAGAGTAATCTAGATCCGGACTCAAGAACCAGTCAAATCCCAACCCACCTAGCAAGAGCGACAATGTCATGACCTAAAGTACCCCCTAGACATGACATGGCGTACAAGATCCCGAAAGACCCTATACAAGTCACTTATCATACATCATACAAGATCATAATATAAAAGAGTTTAAAAGTCCATTTCATTTCATGAGTTGGAAAAAACATAACGAAAGTCTAACATAGTCTCAAAGCCATCTAATATAAGAATAAAATGAAAGTTGGGACGTTAACCCATACAAGGTCAAAAGTAAAAGACAAGAAAGAAAAACGTGGCCTTGTCCTCGAAGTGTGAGGACTCACCAAATCTTCAAAGTTCTTCTAATACAAGCTCTAGTCACGAATGGATGCGGAGGAGTCGTCACGCCCTACATTTGGGAAACAATGTGGGCAAGAGTATGCGTTAGTAGAAACATGTACCAAGTATGATAACTATGCATAGAGATATAAAATCATGCCAAAAGGATAAAATCACAAGATGAAATGACCAATTCAAATCATAAAGTAACATGACGAAGACATGAGTTAAAAGGGGTAATTGTCAATGCCATTAATTCACCTTTAAGGAAACATACTTGAAATGACTTCTTCTTTGGAAACAACCATAGTTCATTGTGTGGGAAGGTAGCCTTAACCAACATAGACCATGTGAGCTATAACATGGAATCCGGTGTCTACCCCACACCGAAAAGAGGTGTCCTTACTTTCCAAGGTAAGAACCAAATCTTCTAGCTTAAGTGGATTCACTAGCTAATGTCTATCTAAGACAATCTTCCTATGGTGGCATATAGTTAAGGGATACGGAGATTGCTACTAGAAACCCGGGCTCTACTAACGAGAGAGATTCCATCTCGATATCCTCTTGGTGCTAAGCTTAAATCCCACGGAATAGTCATTTAATCATAATTCATACTTTATCTCATCATTAGTAGACATGGGTAATCGCCTCTTGTCTATCATTAGAATAGCTCCTTAATTCTTGATTCCAGTTTAGTTGAGAAAACCTTTCAACTCTTGTGAATCCTTTATATGTGAAAAACTCCTTTTTCCATTCATATCATGAGTAATGTGTGAGAAATCCTTTCACAACCCAACAATAACAATCAACAACATTGGTGCTTCATTCTCAAAGCATCCTCAAGTATTTATTTCAATTCATGAAGAACACGCATAATTTCATAAATTCCCTCTTTTCATAATTCAAAACCTCATCATAAATCATAATCTAGAAATCATGGATTTCACATGGGTTCATGGGGAATCATCTTAAATAATGCAATTAACTCAATTCATGCATAATTCAATCAATTAGATCATAATTTGAAAGAACCCTTGAGGTTGGAGAAAACCCTAATTTCCAATTGGAGAATTCTTACTTTGAAAAATGGGAAATTTAGGGACCCTATGGAGGAAAGGACTCCATAGGTGAAAGCTATCATACCTTAATGCTAAAACCTTGAAATCAATAGAGAATTAGGAGACTTGAATCTTCAAACCCTAGGTTATTCTTCTTCTTCTTCCTTAGAGAGAGAATTATTGGAGGGAGAGCTTTGAAGAGTGATTAAAAGATTTAAATTTAGGCTTAGAAAGGCTTATATATGGTCTAAAATAAAAGGGTAACCAACCTAGATTGGGCATTAAACCATTAGGAAAAAGACCAAGAAGCCCTTTAAAAAAAACAACCGCCAAGAAAAATTGAAAATATTGTAGCTCGCAAAAGCCACTCGGTGACTCACCGAGTAAGCTTCCAGCTCGCCGAAAGTTCCAACGAGTTAGCTCCTGGACCAAGTGAACTCGGTGAAAAAATAGGCATTTTGGCAACACGTCGAATAGAACGAAGAACTCGACCTAGCTCGCCTAAGGGCAGAGTACACTGGATGAATATTTTAAGTCCAAAATGGCGAGAAGACGCCTTTCAACAGACCGCCGAGTCGTTCGGCGATCATGACTTTCCTTGCCGAAGGGGACTGTATTCTTAAATTTGGGAATTTTGCCTTCTTTTAAAATCTGAGGTGTTACATTATTTCCCCCCTTGGGGATATTCATCCTCGAATGGAACTCAAGACATCATAAGGAGGGTAGATACAAGATCTAACAGTCTTACAAGAATGTAATCACATAATGTACATATACGAGGAGGAAACATCAACTCCAAGCTAAAGCATGTTCAAAAAGTCATTTCATAAAGTCTACACGCAACTCATACTCAAATGCACATGATCATGAAGAAATCAATCAACTTGACTCATTTTCTCAAAATTTAAGCTTTTCATGAACATGCATAAATGAGGAAATCATGGTAATATCTAAGACATGTGAAACCAAAAGAGTAAACAATGAGGAACTAAATGCCTCGAGCTAGAGTAGGAACAGAGGGAAAGAGATGAGAATAACGGGACATCATATCAGCCTTGGCCTCCCAAGTAGCACCCTCAACTAACTGATTCCTCTATAGAACCTTCACGGAAGCGACTTCTTTATTCCTCAATTTCAAGACTTGCCGGTCTAAAATCTCAACCGGAACTTCTTCATAAGAAAGACTATCCTTTATACCAAGACTCTCCAATGGCACTATGACTGTTGGATCACCAACACATTTCTTCAACAAGGAGACATGGAAGACCAGATGCATCGATGCCAAATCATTAGGTAAGTCAAATTCATAGCTTTTCCTCTTAGAAAAATCCAGGAAAAGTTAAAACACAAAAAGGAAAAAGTACATTGAAAATCCAACAATAGGAAAAGTAAAAATGAACATTTTTGTAGAGGAACTAAGCAAACGCTAAATTTACCTGACCTAATGCAGCCTCGTATCTTTTTCATATGAGAACAAAACCTGCTCAGTGACACAGGAACATCAAAAGGGGTATAAAAGATGGAACTAACAAAGGCAAAAACTAAGAAAACGAATAAACAATCCTTAAAAAGAATTTCGTAAATTATCATATGTTACGGATAAGAAGTATGACAAGAACTCACAAGAATGGATTAGCAACAAGCTGCATCAGCAAGAATTTGGCAATTTCATTTCTATATAGCACCACCTTCTCAACAAACAATGAGGAGCTCAAGGGCAAGAACTCCGTGTATAACGGACAGAAGTATTATTTGCGAAGTCATATTGAAATATTACATTCTCCCTTCCATTAAATGTATGTACAACTCTATAACCTGAGAGTCTCTGCTATTCAATCTTTCCAAATAGTATATCAATGACCATTATATTGACTCTCAGTAAGTACACCGGAGTGATAAAAAACATTTAGGCGAAACATAGCCTCTGCCACCAAGTTCTTCAACTCGGGATGTACAACAAATAATGAGCGATCTACCCCCTCAAGAGCAGTGGACACTCGTGCTTGTTCGAAAGCCTCACTGTTACCAGCATGTGATGCTAGGTAGCAGAGGAGTATCAATCCATGCAATTTCGATCGTTCATTTCCTCTCAACAGTCTCATCAGAGGAGGGACACCTCTGTATTCAATGATCGTTTTTGAGTGTTCAGTACACAAGAAATTCTGTGGAGAAGTAAATTTTTCCAGAGAGACAGCAGCTTCTGCTGCCACATCTAGGTTCCTATTACTAAGTTGCTCGACTAAAGGACCAATTAAACGAGTTTCTCTTGCTGGAAATGTCCTAGCCAGTGAACCAACTGATCTAACAGCCGGAATTTGTAATGTTGGGTTATCAGACTCTTTAATCAGCCTCAATAACTGATCCACAACAGCCTTCGCAGCAGGAGAATTTGTCTTGAAAGCAGCCCTTCTAAGATCAGCATTTGATTCAGCAGCAGCAGTTATTTCCATTATTGTCATCAAGCAATTAAACTGCAACTCTCCCTTCTCTCTCTCAACAAGCTTGGCTAAACAAAGCAAACCTTTGGTCTCCGCTATCCTCTTACTAATCACAACACTTCCCTTTGAAAGCATCCACACAGCCTTAGCACAGCTAATCTTCAGCTGATACTTCATTTCCGGCTTCTCATTCTCTTTCTCCTTCCTGAAACTCACATCTTTGCTACTCCCATCAGAGTAATGTGTTGACAATGGCAAACCAAGAACAGATCTGTAGTTATACAACCCTGACGAATTCTTCTCCAACTCCTTATTGATCTGCACAATGGAATGCATGCTTTGCTTCCCATTTCCCAATTTCGGTTCATCTATTGGAATATCATACGATAACAATGTCACAAGGGGCCTAATGACATTCTCCCTAGCAAACTCCTCCTGAGCTAATGAACAATGATCCGCCATTTCTGCCACTAAATCAGCAAACTTAATTTGGATTCTTGTTGGGGAATCCCCCAATAATAGAACTATTATTGGTACCCCCATTTCACGAACAATTTCCCGAACCCTTTCTTGGTCATTAGCTAGATAAAAAAGGGCAACAGCAGCAGCATTTTGAGCATCCGGGGTTGAAGTTTTGTCCTTCAAAAGCTTTAGCAAAGGGAAAATTCCACCTTCTTCAACAATAATTTTCTTATTTCTATCATTATCTGTAGCAAGTGAAGCTAATTCATTAGCAGCCTCAATTTTATCATTCAATTGACCCATATACAATGAGGCAATAAAAGACCAAACCCAAGAAATCATGGGGTCATTACTAGCAATTGGTGGAAGAGAAAGAACAATACCACCACCACCCTCATAGTCAAAGATGCTAAGAAGCCACTTCATATCACCTATGGAAGATTCTAGAAGATTGTTTACCTTACGAAAATCAGCCGTGGTGACCATTCTGACAACACGGCGAAGGATTCCCCGGCGTTTGCACTTCCGAACTAGGGTTAAACCCCGGTCAAGATTCTTGGAAACATCAGCAACGATTATACGAACCGGACGTTCGTAAAGAGAACCGGCAGCGGAGGTGTTGAACCGGACAACGGACCGGAGCATCTGACAAAGCCGGTCGGTTTGTTTTCCAACCTCTGCGCAGTCAGTTTTGAAGAAATCGGCTTCATCGGCTACTCGTCTTATCCGGTCGGATAATAGAACTGTAAATGATA
Source organism: Solanum appendiculatum (assembly GCA_018342035.1). Classification (NCBI taxonomy): domain Eukaryota; kingdom Viridiplantae; phylum Streptophyta; class Magnoliopsida; order Solanales; family Solanaceae; genus Solanum; species Solanum appendiculatum. The sequence continues at coordinate 451,182 of JAGDQO010000372.1, forward strand.
ACACTTGTTCGATTCGATTATCCTCTATTTCCATCGCCGCCACTGTTCAAAGCCCCAATTGTTCAGTACAGAATGACTTGTACTTTTCTTTACTTGTTTACTGAATTTCTCGTAGAGTTTATTTTATTCATTTTGGCTGCTGTTACAATATACCTGTCTCTCTACCTCGCATGATTGTGTGTTTTACGTTTTTTAATCTTGTCTTGGAAATTGCCTAATATTTTTGAGGCTCAAACACCCTACGCAAAGGAGACTGCCTGACCGCTTCCTAACAAACCAGTCGTAACGGTGAGCAGGCAAAACCCTCCAGTCAAATTAAATCCACCAATCAAGTTAAATTGACCAAAAAAAAAAACAAAAAATCTCTCATTGATTTGGTAATGAAAATAAATTGATTATTTTTAATTTGGTTTGGTATTAATAGAATAAAAGTTAAATTGAATTTGTACCAAATTGACATAATACATATATAATTTTAACTCTTTTCTACCTAAAAAGTTTTTTATTATAAATTTGAATTAGTTTATACTTTTTACTATTTAAATATATTATTTTATATTTGAGCTTGTAATATAACTAAAAAATATTGATTGTGTTCTGTCTTTTGATATGTTTTCCTAACACAATGTCCCGGAAATGTCATTATACATCTTTTTTTTTTATTTAAGTATCTTGAAAATGCCATTAAACAATATAATCACTTACTCATGTGTCAATGGTATCATATGTCTCTTCAATTGAAAACTTCAAGTGATGCATTAGTGCAACACCTTAGTTTTCTTTCTGAGTTGCACGAGCCGCGAATGACCTCGTGAACTTCATCCTAAAGATGTCATTTTGTCTTAGTCCCACAAGTCATGAACCATTCCACGATTCGTGGAACATATGTGTGATTGAAAATCATAAAGTTGTAATACTGGTCTGAGTTCCATGAAAGGAGTCCCTAAGCTGTGGATGGTCATCGTGGACTCAACCCATAGGAGTTCTTCCTTGGTTATTTACTTCTTTTTCTTATGTTTAAGTTTAAAATTTTGCGTTTTCACATCTATTTGAAGAGTATATCACGATATTCCCTCATATTTCTTATATTCTTCTCCCCAACATAGAGCAAAACTCAAGAAGAGCAAAACATAAGGTTTCAAGCTTCTTAATCATGATCCTCTCAAGAACTCTTTTTGTTCCAGGTATATAAGGCTATAATAGTGAGGATCTCAGTTCTTCCTCACACCCTCCATATATGATTTCAGTTAGCAGGATCAATGTTAGAGTTTATATTCTGCAGTCTATGGCTTCCAAATTTCCTCTAATTCGAATGTGTTTATTGTTGATTGTATTATTTAAATCGTTAAACTTTATATTGTTGATGGACCTTGACTGATTTAGGGTTAATGCTATTATACCATGTGACCCCTTCTTAGCTAAAGTTAGTTGAAAACATTGTCATATTATTTCTTATCCATTGTTTTCATGAGTAAAATATATTTCAAGATTTGAAAGAAGTATTTCAAGAAGAGTTTCAAAAAAGTATATTTTTATTAGGGAAAAAAGGGCCTGATATACCCCTCAATTTGTCATTTAGAGCTGATATAACCCTCGTTATGAAGGTGGCTCATATATACCCTTATCGTTATACAAATGACTCACATATACCCTTACCATTACAAAAGGAGCTCACATATACCCTTCATCTAACGGAAGTGAAAAAAATAGTTTTAGATTTTTTTTTTTGACTTTAAATTTTAGAAAAATTCATGTAAGGGTATATATATAATCCTTCTAACAAAGTTCAAGGTATATTTTAATTTTTTCATACAAAAAATATTTTTTGACTTCTTTGACTATCATTATTTGAGTTTCTTATTCTTTTTTAATTTCATTCTTTAGTGTAAAAAGAAATTTAAAACTAATTTTTTTCTGGCTATATTGTAATTTAGTTTTTGTATTTGTATAAATAAAAAAAATGGGACATCTATAATAAATTTTACAAGAAAATTAGTGAAACATAAATAAATTTGACCATCAAAATAATAAATTTAAATTAGTCGTTGAATTAAAAAATAAAAAAAACTACGTGTGAGGAGGATCAAATATACCCCATATGGATTATATTTTTTTTAAAAAAATAATTAAAATATTAAATTAAAATTAAAATTTTCACTTCCGTTAGAGAAAAAGGGTATATGTGAGTCATTTGTATAACAATATGGGTATATATGAACCACTTTCATAACAAGGGTTATATTAGCTCTAAATGACAAAGTTAAGGGGTATATCAGACCCTTTTTCCTTTTTATTAAGTGCATTAAAAAAAAAAAGGAAGCTTAGACAATTTAAAAGAAAGCATGCTCAACTTTAAAGAAAGCATATCTTAGATTTGAAAAAGCATAGTCAAATTCTCATAAAAACATAGTCGGATTCTCAAAAAAATATAGTCAAGTTTTAAAGCAAGTGTAGTTCAGTTTAGTTCTAAACAAGTATGATTGACCATAGGCTCAAAGCATCATATTATTATTTTTTCCTAAAGTGGGACAGTTCCCCAAGAGTGGGACATTATAAAGTTATTGAGTATCCTTGCATTATTTTGAGAATAATACTGAGCACCTAGTTGGATAAGGGTTCAGATAATCCAAACTCCAAAACTACACTGCTAGCATAGGATCAGATCGTGCCATTAATTTGGGCGACTCCTAAGAAAGCCCCTTATTAGGACTCAGAGATTTGTTCCATAAGTTCATTTTGTCTTTTACCCTAATAAGATATAGGAGGGCTCTAGAAACAAGAGCACGACGTTGTATCATCATGAGGCTCACGTGATGGTTGTTGGTTATGGAAACTCCTCTAGAAAAGTAAAGTTATATTATTTTTAGTATTTACTAGTATTGCATTTAAATTCAGTTGTAAAGCTTTGTTGATAAAGTACACATGCATGCTTTACTATTTAGTTGACTATTTTACAGTCTATCTTCAAATTTACTCATTCAGCTCATTATTCTCAGTTACAACTAGTGGTTCATTCAACTCTTTTACATGCTGTACATTCAATGAACTGACGCAATTTTGCTCTACATCTTTAAGTGATGCAGATTCAGATATTCAGGATCGCCAACAGATGCTTCACTAGGATTTTTCCCCATCAGTATTGGTGAGACCTCATTGCTTCAGAGGGCTCTAGTTTATCTAGTTTATTTGTCATAGGATGTATATGAAGCCATGTTTAGTAGAGTCCTTCTTATGTGTGTGAAGCGTATCACATCTATTGTAGGGAGGCTACTAGACATTAGGAAATACTACCCTTCTTTCATACTCTAGTTTGTGCAATAAAGTTTTACTCTATGGAATTCTTCCTAACTCATGCATTTGCAAATTTCAGATTATGCCTCCAATGCATACCGTCAGTTAGAGAAATACTTTTAATGTTGAGGTTCCTAGTGGAATCGATAAAAGCAATATGCCTCCACTGACTAGGATAGAAACTAGGAATAGAGCTTGCTCGAAGAATCAGGGCGCAAGTGTCGGGGCTCAAGTAATGCCTGTTAGCACAGTGAGGGTTCCGCAGACACATAATCCTCAACCTCCCCACACTTCTATGGAAGAATTTAAGGAAGCCATTCAAATACATACTCAATTGATTGTTTCTTAGTCAGAACGTCAGGTCACAACACCTATCAACCTAGTTCTCAAGAGCCAACAAGTGCGTCAAGGATTAGGAAATTCATCATGATGAGCCCACCAGTGTTTATAGGGTCCAAGGTGAAAGAAGATCCTCTGAGCATTATTAATGGCATGTGGGAAATTTTGAGGGCGATGCATTCTAGTGAGACTAAGGGGTTGAACTTGCTTCTTATCAACTTAAGGATGTTGCAAATGTTTGGTATGATCAATGTGAGCAAGGTCGTGGTGAGGGATTTTATTTATTCAAGTTTCACGGAGATGCCATTAAATAATATCATCACTCACTCATGTGCCAATAGTATCAGATGTCTCTTCAATTGGAAACTTCAAGTGTTGTATTAATGTAACACCTTAGATTTCAAACGTACGAACACATACTACTTAGCCTAAATGACCTAGCCTAAAATTTCAATACCAAGTTCCATGCTACACACTTTCACATCTATTTGAAGAGTATATTACAATATTCCCTCAGATTTCTCTTATTCTTCTCCCCAACTTAGAGCAAAACTCAAGAAGAGCAAAACCTAGGGTTTCAAGTTTCTCAATCATGATCCTCTCAAGAACTCTTGTTGTTCTAGGAATATAAGGCTATCATGCTGAGGAATTCAGTTATTCCTCACGCCCAACATCTACGATTTCAATTAGAAAGATCAAAGTTAGAGTATTTATCCCACAGTCTATGACTTTCGAATTTCCTCTAATTCGGATGTGCTCATTGTTTATTCTATTATTGAAATAATTAAACTTAATATTATTGATGGATCGTGATTGATTCAGGGTTCATGCTATTCTACCACGTGACCCCTTCTTAGCTAAAGTTCGTTGAAAAACTTTTCATATTATTTCTTATTCATTGTTTTCATGAGTAAAGTATATTTCAAGATTTGAAAGAAATATTTCAAGAAGAGTTTCAAAAAAGTATATTTTTATTAAGTGCATATTTAAAGTAAGGAAGTTTAGACAATTTTAAAGAAAGCATATCTTAGATTTGAGAAAGAATAGTCAAATTCTCAGAAAAACATAGTCATATTCTCAAAAAAAGCATAGTCAAGTTTTAAACCAAGAGTAGTACAATTTAGTTCTAAAGAAGTATGATTGAGCATAGGCTCAAAGCATCAGATTATCAGTTTTTCTCTAAAGTGGGAAAGTTCCCCTAGAGTGGGACATCATAAAGTTACTGAGTATCTTTGTATTATTTTGAGAGTAGTATTGAGCACCTAAGTTGGGTAATCAGATAATCCAAACTCCAGAACCGTGCCGCCAGTGAATGATCAAATCGTGTCATTGATTTTGGAGACTCCTCACAAAGCCTCCGATAAGGGCTCTAGTTCAATTAGTCTTTTACCTTGATAAGGTATAGGTTGACTCTAGAAACAAGAGCAAGAGTTGTATCATCATAAGACTCATGTGATAATTGTTGAATAGAGAAAATCTCCAAGAAAAGTAAAGTAATATTATTTTTAGTATTTATTATTATTGCATTTATATTTAGTGGTAAAACTTTGTTGATAAAGTACACATGCATGCTTTACTATTTAGTTGACTATTTTACAGTCTATCTTCAAATTTACTCATTCAACTCATTATTCTCAGTTACAACTAGTGGTTCATTCAACTCTTTTACATACAGTACATTTCATGTACTATGTACTGACGCAATTTTGTCCTACATCATTAATTGATTAGATTCAGATATTCAGTATCACCAACAGATGCTTCAATAGGATTTTTCCCATTAGCATTGGTGAGACCTCGTTGCTTTCAGAGATCTCTAGTTTATTTAAAGTTTACTTGTCATAGGATGTCTATCAAGCCGTATTTTGTAAATTCCTTCTTATGTGTGTGAAGCGTGTCACATATATCATAGGGAGGCTATTGAACATTAGAAAATACTATCCTTCTTTCATACGCTGGTTTGTGCAATAGAGTTTTACTCTATGGAATTCTTCCTAACTTATGCATTGGCAAATTTTAGATTATGCCTCCAAAGCGTACCATCAGTTAAAGAAATACTTCAAATGTAGAGGTTCCTAGTGGAACCGATGTAAGCAATATGCCTCCATCGACTAGGATGCAAACTAGGAATAGAGCTCACTCGACGAATCAGGGCACAAGTGTTGGGGCTCAAGTTATGCTTGTTAGCACAATGAGGGTTCCACAGACACATGTTCCTCACCCTCCCCACACTTCTGAGGCAGAATTTAGGGAAGCCATTCAAATACTTACTCAATTGATTGTTTTTTAGGCCGTCAGGGCACAACACCTATCAACCAAGTTCTCAAGAGCCATCAGGTACGTCAAGGATTAGGAAATTTCTCATGATGAACCCACTAATGTTTACAGGGTCCAAGGTGAAAGAAAACCCTCTAAAAATTATTAATGAGGTGTGGAAAATTTTAAGGATTATGCATGCTAGTAAGACTGAGGGTGTTGAGCTTTCTTCTTATCAACTTAAGGATGTTGCAAATGTTTGGTATGATTAATGGGACTAAGGTCGTGCTGAGGGATTTTATTTATTCAAGTGTCTTGGAGATGACATTAAATAATATCATCTCTAAGTCATGTGCCAATGGTATCAGATGTCTCTTCAATTGGAAACTTCAAGTGTTGCATTAATGTAACACCTTACATTTCGAACCTGCGAATACATACTACTTAGCCTATAGGATCCAGTCTGAAATTTCAATACCAAGTTCCATGACATGCATTCACAACTTGTGGAAGCATCAACTAGCCATGGATGGTGTCCGTGGAATCAGATCAGAGAGCCTATTTTCTTTTTGAGTTCCACAAGCTGTGAAATGACCTCGTGAACTTGATCCTAAAAGATGTCATTTTGTCTGAGTCTCACAAGTCACTCCACAGGTTGTGAACGATTCCATAATCAGTGGAGTGGTTTCATGATGGAGAATCATAAAGTTGTCATATTGTTTTGAGTTCCATGGAAGGAGTCCACGAGCCGTGGATGGTCTTCGTGTACTCAACCCGTTAGGAGTTCTTCCAAGGTTATTTATGTCTTTACCTTATCTCCTAAGCCTACAAGTTAACGTTTTAGCATCTACTTGGGAGTATATCACATCACAGGTTTCTCTTATTCTTCTCCACAACTTAGAGCACAACTAGGGAAGAGCAAAACCTAGGGTTTCAAGCATCTCAATCAAGCTTCTCTCAAGAACTCTTATTCTTCCAGGTATGTCATATTAACATAGTGAAGAATTCTGATCTTCCTCACTCCAAGATCAAAGTTAGTGTTTTTACCCTATAGTCTATGGCTTTTGAATTTCCTCCGATTTGAATGTGCCTATTATTGATTCTATTGTTGAAATCATTATATTTAATATTATTTGTGTTCCTTGATTGATTTATGGTTCATGCTATTCTACCATGTGACCCCTTATTAGCCAAAGTTAATTGAAAACATTGTCATATTATTTCTTATGCATTATTTTCATGAGTAAAGTATATTTCAAAATTTTAAAAAAGCATTTCAAGAATATTTTCAAGAAAATATATTGTTCATTAAGTGTATGTTTTCAAAAAAAGAAGTTTAGACAGTTTTAAAGAAAGTATGTTCAGTTTTAAATAAAACATATCTCAAATTTGAGAAAGCATAGTCCGATTCTCAGAAAAACATAGTCCGGTTCTTTAAAAAAACATAGTAATTTTTAAAGCAAGTCTAATTTAATTTAGTTCAAAAGAAGTACTATTGAGCATAGACTCAAAGCATCAGATTATCAGTTTTCCCTTAAAGTGGGAAAATTTCCCCTAGAGTGGGATATCATAAAGTTATTGAGCATTATTACATTTGGAAATAGTATTGAGCATATAGTTGGGTAAAGGTTCAGATAATTCAAACCTTAGATTTGTGCCACTAGCATAGGATAAGATTGTGTCATTGATTCGGGAGACTCCTCAGAAAGTCCTTGATAAAGTCTTCGAGATTGGATCTATTCGTTTAGTTTGTTACCTTGAAAAGGTATAGGATTACTCTGATAATGTGAGTAAGATGTTGTATCATCATGAGCCTCGTGTGATAATTGTCGGTTAGACAAACTCCTCAAGAAAATTAAAAATATATTATTTTGAGTATTTGCTTATATTGCATATATATATTGTTATGATTTGTTGATAAAATATACATGTATGCTTTATTATTTAGTTGACTATTTTACAATCTATCTTCAGATGTAATCTTCCAGCTCAGTATTCAGAGTTACAGATAGTATTTCATTCAGCTATTTTACATACTATACATTCCATATACTGACATATTTTTTTCCACATATTTAAATGATGCACATTCAGGTATTCAAGATCACTAACAGACGCTTTACTAGGATAATTTCCCATCAACATTTGTGAGACCTCCTTACTTTCAGAGGGCTCTAGTTTATGTAGTTTCTTTACAGTTTATTTGATATTTCTAATAGAGTATTCAAATAGCCAGGGATCTTGTCGCGAAACCCATCTTAGTTTATTAAAAGATTCATAGACGAGTCAGTTGAGTAATATTTCAGTTATTTTACTAATATCTACTACATTAAAACTTATTATTCATGAAATATTTGAGTTTTATTTTTTTCTAGCAGTTGTATGATCATCTTTGAAAAGCTTCTGCATGGTTGTTAGATTTAGTATAGTAGTAAGCCAACCAAGGATTTGCTTGGGACAACCAATGGTTTTGAGTGCCGACCACATCTAGGGTGTAGGCTCGGAGTGTTACAAACTTTGTATCATAGCAGAGAATTTAAGTGTCCTAGGATTTCAATAAAGTTGTTTCTAGTAGAGTTCTTATTATGGGTGTGAAGCATGCCACATCTATAATAGGGAGGCTATATGTTATTAGGAAATACTATCCGTAGGTGATGGGGAAATTAATTTCAAAAATCAAGTCTCAGAAACCTTTTTACGGTTCAAAAGGATGGCCTGTCATTCCTCTTACCATTCGTAGATAGGTCTCGTAGGTGACCTCTAGACTTAGTGAAATTTTAAAGCTTAAGCTTGGTTTCTACGGTTAGCATGTACGGACCATAGGAAAAGCTAAGAATTGTACATGGGTTCCGTCGATTGAAGGTCCAAATTAATAGTTTCTGAATCTTTCTACAGTTGACCAGGACGGTCCGTAGTAGGACCTACGGACAGTAGATCGAGTCGGCAGTTATTTTTTGAAGGACTTTTTGATCTTTTCCCTAATTGATTAATGCCTAAACTAGGTCGTTTTGATCCTAATACTAGACCCTATACAAGTCTTTTAAACCTAAAATCTAACTATTCTAGACCATTCTTCAAATTTCCCCAAATCCCTCCAAGTTCTTCCCCAAAAATTTCTCTCTCTAAAGCTTGAAGAAGAAGACTAGGGTTTCAAGATCAACCCTCCAAATTCACCATTGATTGTGAGTTTTTGACATCAAGGTATGATAGTATGCACCTATGGAGTAATTTCCTCCAAAGGGTTCCTAAATTCTCCAATTCTTTACAAGATAGAATCTCCAATTGAAGTTAGGGTTTTCTTCTATCTCATGGGTTCCATTCAATTATGATCGAATTGATTGATCTTTTATGTATGAATTGAAGTAATTGCATGCTTTTAAGTTGAAATTCCATGAACCCATGTATAAACCATGATTTCTAGACTATGATCATATGATGGGGATTTTGAACTATGAAAGATGAACTTATGAAGATATGCATACTCTTTATGAAATTGATGTAACTGATTTAAGGTTGCTTTGAGAGTGAATCATCGTTGTTGTTGTTGTGAAAGGATTTCTCACATACAACTCAAAACATGATTGTGAAAGGATTTTCTCACATGAAGGATTCATAGGGTTGAAAGGTTTTCTCAACTAAACTTTGAATCAAGAACTAGGAGTTATTCTAATAAACTCTAGCTTGGATTGGCTACTTGATGTGCCTTCTATGGATGATAAGACAAGTTAAGATTAATGACTATTCCGTGGGATTTATGCTTAGCACTGAATGGACAAGTGGTGATTACCCGTGTCCCATAACTATGAGCCACCATAGGCTTATCTTAGATAGACATTAGCTAGTGGATCCACTTAAGCTACAAGTTTATGATTCTTACCTTGTCAAGTAAGGACATCTCTTTTCGGTGTGGGATAGACACCGAATTTCATGTAATAACTCACATGGTCTATGTCGGTTAATGGCAAACTTCCCACAATAATGAACTAAAGTTACTTTCTAATGGTATTTCAAATATGCTTTGTTTTAAGATGATGAGCTTGCATTAACCATGGTTTTGACTTATGTTTCTTATCATGTTGTTTTACGATTTAGCTTGGTTATTGCATGTCATGTATAGTTCCTTTTGCATGATTTTATAACTCCTATGCATTGCTATCATAATTGGTACATTCCATGTACTAATGCATACTTTTGCCTACATTGTTTCACTAATGTAGGATCCGACGCTTCTCCCTCCATTTGTGGCTAGTGATTGTATTGGAGAGTTGAAGGCTGGTGAGTCCTTATACTTTGAGGACGATCTCACATTTATAGCTTTATGTCCTTTCAATTTTTAACTTTGTATGTGTTACGTCCTAGATTTATTCTATTTGTGTAGTAGATGGTTTATTGAGACTTATGCTTAGACTTCCATTTTTGCCAAACTCTTTCATATGAAATGTTGCTTTAAATCTCTCTTTAAATTCTATTATCTTCTATGATGTATGCTAATTGGCTTGTGTAGGGCCTCTTGGAGTCTTATACGCCATGTCACGTCTAGGGTGCACTTTAGATCTTGACAAGTTTTTATAGGGTCCAAGGTGGAAGAAGACCCTCAAAACTTTATTAATAAGGTGTAGAATATTTTGAGGGTGATGCATGCTATTGAGACTAAGGGAGTTGAACTTGCTTCGTATCAACTTAAGGATGTTGCAAATGTTTGATATTATCAGTGGGAGCAAGGTCATGGTGAGAATGTCGCTCGTGCAGTTTGGGATATCTTTGAGGAAGCTTTTTTGAACCATTTCTTCCCTAGGAGCTGAGAAAGGTTAAGGTAGAAGAGTTTCAAAATCTGAAGCAAGCAATTATGAGCGTGAAAGAGTTGGCTTTAAGTTCATGCAACTAGCTTGCTATGCTCTGGATAACTTTCCAGACATGAAGGCTAGAATAAGGAAGTTTGTATGTGGTTTGGGTAAGCATGTGAAGAAAGAATTTAAGGCTACACTACTGATCAAAGATATGGACATCTCCACACTCATGGTGTATGCTCGATAGGTTGAACAGGATAAGAATAAATATATAGAGGAATATTAGAGCAAGATAGCAAAGTCATTAGGTCATGAGCCAAATCAATAGGGACCTACGCCATCTGTAGTGTAACACCCAAAGTGTTTAATGAAAATGTGTTTGAATTGGTGAGGGAAGTTGAAGAGTTGTTTTTGTTAGAAACTTAGATTTGGGCAATATTAAAGAGGTAAAATGCCCAAATATTTGCATATTTCGATAATAGGGCACTTTAGGAACATTGATCTATAGTAATTTGGGTAGAAACAGGATTTTAGGGCCAAGTGGCGCCATTGAATCATCCTTTGGAAGTTGGGATGATGAAGGCCGCTATAGAGGTCTTGCTTCCACTTTAGAGCAATCCTTTGTCCGGGAATGTAACCTTCTATAGCAGTAGGCTGCGGAAAGTAGCCTCCTAGGCGGCCAAAAGTTGGATTTTTCTCTGAAAGTTCTTTTTTATGCAATGAATGAGTTCTAATCTCCCTATTCACCTAATTTGAAGATTCTACAAATACGATGGCTATCAACACTAAAGAAGGTCTAACATTTGTGATATTTCTTGATGGCGCTAGTCGGGAGAGGTACCGTGACTATGGGGGAATGAAATTATGTTATGAGAGGGGCATCAACATTCACAGAGTGGCAGAGAAGGCGTGTGCTTTCCACGCTAGGAGGAGTTATGTTGTGGCTCTTTGATGAAGGCTCCCCCTCCCGCGCACTCTTGTTGAGTGAGGGAGTTCCATGCCCTCCTTCCCACTGTGTGGTAGGAGGACCCCATCCCCACCATCTACATCTAGGGGGTAAACGTGCTAGTGGATGCCTACACGATCAATGAGGTGCTAGAGGTACCAGAACTCTCAAATGTTGAATATCAGGACTGACTGAAGGGGATGGACATGAGTTAGCTGCTAGACACACTTGTTGAGGAAGAGTTCTTGGGTCATGTCTACTAGCCCTACCACCAAAGGTATTACCAACCTCTACTTTACTGCTAACACCAGGAGTTGGCTAACACTAGTGGCTCGAAGGATTTGCCCATCAGGTAATCATACTGATGTGACTTATCCTCGGGCACTGATGGTGGCATGTGCTATTTAGGAGATTCGAAAAAATGTGGGGGCACAATAGGGTCCGAGTGGAAGGACTTTTATCTGGGCAACAAGAAGGCCCCCTTTTTATTGGGACTGGTGACAGTGATGTGCATGCAGGCCAGGGTGCCCTTGATGGATGCCGATGAAGAGATGTTCATGTATTCCCTTTTCCGCCCTCTTTGAGTGAAACCAGCTACTCAGAAGGGTAAGAAAGGCAGAGGACAGGTGAAGTGAGGAGCAACCAGGCTCTAGCATGTTAGGGCAATGAAGAGGATGATAGTGATGATGATGATGCTCCTGATACCCAGACCCAACGCCTACTCTCTTGCATCCGTGTGGAGGAGGACTTAGCCACCGTCCAGAGATCCGTAGGAGCCGCCCTGCCAGATCCATAGCCCCACCCCCACCCCCACTGCACATGAGAATGAAATACTTTGTAGGCAACTAGCTTAGGAGAGAAAGAAGAACATAGTCCTAGACTTCTTGCTCATTCGAATGTTGAAGACCATCAAGGTCATGTTCACATGTGTTGCCCCTGAGTAGGAGCTCCCTATTCTTACACCTAAGGATTTCAGAGAATTCCCTATCATGTCCGAGGCGTGGACCGGTTAGCAAGCTCTGGAGGATCCCAAGTATGATTAGGACACTTTACCCCCCTAACTTTTGAATAGGATTAAGACTGGTTTTGGGTTTTCCCATTTTAGGCATGAAGACATTTTTTCCTTGTTTTTGATAGCACATTTATGCTTATGCTAACTTTCTATTCACTGTATATGAATGCCATGGTTGATTTTTGTACACCTCTATTGTTTTTGCATTGTTATGATGTCACGACCCAAAGAATACCCTAGGCGTAACATGGCGTAAAGGACCTTAGAAGGCCCCACACAAGACACTTAGCATACATCATACAAGATAATAGAATTTAAAATTTTCAAAGAAAGCATTTCATATAAACGAGTTTGACAAAAGCGGAAGTCTAATCATAAGTCTCAAAGCCATCTAATATATCATAGGAAAGGTGATTGGGACGTAACCCATACATAACATACAAAGTCTGAAATGAAAAGGAATAAAATTATAAAGTCTCTCGGTCATGAGAACATGAGAACTCACCAATCACTTGAAGCACCAAAATAGATGTCTAGCCAGGAGCATGGGAGGTAGGAGCGTCAGATCCTTCATTAGTGAAACAACGTAGGAACAAAATATGCATTAGTACATGGAATGTACTAGGTATGAGGCAATATGCAGAAACATGAACATGATAGTAAAATGACTTAAATCGAATAAGCATGATCATAATGAAACATTTAAAAGCTTTTTAGAGAGGAAATGACATGGAGTTCATAAGACATAGTCAAATACATTAGTATAAAGGACATAAGAAAAGATTTGAAGAAAACATAATCATTTTGTGGGATATTAGCTTTAACCGACAATAAGACCATGAGAGCTATATCATGGAATTCGATATATCCCTCATACGGAAAGAAGGGGAAACTACTTGCCAAGGTAGAATCCGTACATATTATCATTTGCTAAAGTGGATCAACTAGCTAGGTCATTTAAGACAATCCTACGGGGCACGTAGTTTGGGACTAGAGGTTGCTAGTAGAGACTATCCTATTTGAGCGTCCACCTCAAAGCCCTCTCGGTGCTAAGTCTAAATCCCAACGGAATAGATAAAAGTCAATTATCAATTTAACATAGGGAAAGGCAATGATCAATACCAATCCACACTTTTGAAATCAAAAGCATAGAATTGCTCCTTAAACATCATTCAATATAGATGAGAAAACCTTTCATCAATGTGAATTTATTGTGAGAAATACCTTTCACAATCATGATCATCATAGTAAGTGAGAAATCCTTTCACTATAGCATCCATACTTTTCTTTCAAAGCATCATTCATTCATTTATCATGGCTTCATGAAAACATGCATATCTTCATAAATTCATAATTCATGGGTTCATCATGGGATCATAGTTAAAAATCACAATTTAAGCATAGGTCAATGCAATTTCAACTAAATATCATAGATTAACATCAATTCATGCATTAAAATACTTAATTAATCATAATCAGTCATAATTGGAAGAAACCCACATTCATTGATTTGAAACCCTAATTTGAGCAATTAAAAATTGAATTGGGAAATTGAAATCTTTGGGGACCCCATGGAGGAAAGGATTCTATGGGTGAATACAAACATACCTTGATCCTTTAAGCCCAAGAAAAATGGAGAATTTTGAGACTTGAATGGAACCCTAGCTCTTCTTCTTCTTCCTTAGACTTGAGAGAATTTGGGAGGATAAATTTGGTCAAGCTTTGGGAATTTAGGAGAATGAATTCTAAATGGGTGATTTGGGGGTTTAAAACCTTTATATAGGGCTTAGGGTAGAAGGTAAAACAATATAGTATTAGGTTAAAACAATTAGGAAAAGACCCAAAAGCCCCTTAAAATAACTGTCAAGCCCCTACCTATGTACGGACCATCCTGGTCAACCGTAGGTAGATTCAAAAAATTTGATCTGGACCAACCCATCGATGGGACCCATGTACACTTTGTAGGTCTACCTACGATTAGTACATGGCCAATCAAAGAAACCAACTTTAGGCCTAAAAATTTCACAAAGTCTGAGAGTGACCTACGATACCTACCTACGACTCGTACATAGGGTGACGAGCCATCCTGGTGAACCGTAAAAAGGTTTTTAAGACCTAAATTTTTTGAAAATTATTTCCCTACTACTTACGGCTTTCATCTATGGTCCGTAGACGCTTCAACCAACCGTAGGCCATGCCTGCAACCCACTGCATTTTCCTTCTTTTCCAAGTCGGAGGTGTTATAATATCTCCTCCCTTTGGAACATTTGTCCTCGAATGGGACTCAAGAAAACATAAAAAGGGTAGGAACAAGATCTAACAGCTCAACAAGAATACAACTTCATCAACAACACATAACCAAGGAGAAATGTCAACTCCTAGCTTAAACATTTTCAAAACATCATTTCATAAAGTATCCATGCAATTCATACTCAAATGCACATAATCATGAAGAAATCAATCATAGCTAAATAGCAATCTCAAAAGCAAGTTCTCATGAGCATATATGCATAAAGAAACATGAAAATGGCTAGTCATACTTTGGACTGCTTTTTTCAAAAGAAACTATCTTTGATTCCTCCATAAGACCTTTACGGATGCAACTTCCTTATTCCTTACCTTCTTAACTTGCCGGTTCAAAATCTCTACCAAAACTTCTTCATAAGAAAGACTTTCCTTTATAGCAAGACTCTCCAATGGTACAATAGATTTCAGATCACCAACACATTTCTTCAACAAGGAGACATGGGAAGGACGGATGTACTGATGTCAAGTCATTAGGCAAATCAAGTTCATAAGCAACCTTACCAATACACCTCAAAATTTGATATGGGCCCACATAGCGGGGACTAAGATTTCCTTTCTTTCCAAACCTTATTACACCCTTCATGGGTGAAATTTTCAAGTAAACACAATCATTAACATCAAATTCTAGATCTTTTCTTCTAACATCAGCATAGGACTTTTGTAGACTTTGAGTTGTTTTTAACCTTTTTCTAATAAGCCAAACTTTCTCCATAGCCTCATGTACCAACTCGGGACCTATCAAAGCAATCTCTCCAATTTCAAACCAACCTATAGGAGATCTATATCTCCTACCATAAAGAGTCTCAAATGGAGCCATGGCAATACTTGAATGATAGCTATTATTATAAGCAAATTCAATCAAAGGCAAATGATCATCCCAGTTACCCTTGAAGTCAATCACACAAGCTCTCATCATATCTTCCAAAGTTTGGAAAGTATGTTCCTCTTGCCCATCGATTTGAGGATGAAAGGCCGTATTGAGCTTAACACGAGTACTAAGGCCCTTTTGGAAAGATTTCCAAAACTGAGAAGTGAATTGGGTACCATGATCAGAGTTAATATATAGGGGCACTATATGCAACCTAACCATCTCCCTTAGGTATAACTTGGCATAGTCCTTTGCCGAAATGAAACCTTGATGGGAATGAAATAAGCCAATTTCGTCATATGATCAACAATAACCCAAATCAAGTCACGTTGCCGCCAGGTGCATGGTAATCCAACAATAAAGTCCATATTCAAATATTCACACTTCCAAGTAGGAATGCTAATGTCTTGGGACAAACCTCTCGGCTTTTGGTGCTAAACTTTTACCTTTTGACAATTCGGATACTTAGCCACAAATTTCGCAATATCCTTCTTCATACCATTCTACCAATAGACCTCCCGCAAGTCACGGTACATCTTGGTAGCTCCTGGGTGAATGGAATATAGAGAACTATGGGCTTCCAAAAAATCTACTCCCTCAAATCATCAACATTGGGAACACACAAACAACCTTGATATCGAAGCACACCATCTCCCCCTTGGGAGAAAGCCTCAACGGATATCTTAAGTACCGCTTCCTTCAATTTGACCAAAATCGGATCAAGACCTTGCTTGGCTTTCACATCCGACACAAAAAGTGATTCTGAGCCATCATGAATAATAACACCACCTTTATTAGAATCAACCAACCAAACACCCAATCAGTCCATCTATGAACATCCCTAACCAACTCCTTCTTATCATCCTCAACATGAGCAACACTACCCATGGATAGCCGACTAAGAGCATTCGCCACCACATTCGCCTTACCGGAGTGATAGATGACACTCATGTCGTAATTCTTTAGCAACTCAACCAACCTCATTTGGTGAAGATTTAGATCCTTTTGCTTGAACACATATTGTAAACTTTTGTGGTCGGTAAAGACATCAACATGAACACCATATAAGTAATGCCTCCAAATCTTTAAAGCAAATACAACCGCTACTAGTTCCAAATCGTGGGTAGGATAGTTATTTTCATGGACTTTAAGTTGTCATGAAGCATAACAAATAACCTTCCCATTTTGCATAAGAACACATCCTAGTCTAAACCTTGAAGCGTCACAATATACCACAAACCCATCGGACCCTTCCGATAAAGTCAACACTGGAGTGGAGGTAAGTCTATCTTTCAATTCTTGGAAACTCTTCTCACACGCTTCAGACCATACGAACTTAACTTTCTTTTGGGTAAAAGTCGTTAATGGAGAGACGATTGAAGAAAACCCTTCCACAAACCTTCTATAATAGCCAGCCAAAACCTAAGAAACTTTGAATATCCGAAGGGGATAGAGGTCTAGGCCAACTCTTAACCACATCCGTCTTCTTAGGGTCTACCTTAATACCCTTACTGGAAATAATGTGACCAAGAAAAGCTATGGATCTCCACAAAAGCTCACATTTACTAAACTTTGCGAAGAGTTGTTGGTCCTTGAGGACTTGCAACACAATCCTCAAATGACTGGTGTGCTCATCCTCACTCCTTGAGTAAATCAAAATATCATCGATGAACACAATCACAAATATATCTAGGTATTGTTTAAATACCGTATTCATCAAATCCATAAATGTGGACAGAGCATTAGTCAAGCTAAATGACATTACCAAGAACTCATAGTGACCATACCGAGTTCAAAAAGCCATCTTCGAAATGTCATCTTACTTCACCCTCAATTGGTGATAACCCGACTGGAGGTTAATCTTAGAGAAGTAATTCGCTCATTGGAGTTGATCAAACAAATCATCTATCCTTGGAAGAGGATACTTATTCTTAATGGTAACCTTGTTTAATTGACGGTAGTCAATACACATACAAAGTGAACCATCTTTCTTCTGAACAAACAAAACTGGAGCACCCCATAGAGAGATACTCAGTCGGATGAAACCCTTATCCAACAAATCTTTCAATTGCTCCTTCAATTCCTTAAGTTCTGTCAAAGCCATTTGGTAGAGAGGGATAGAGATAGGTTGCATATCGGGGAGAAGGTCAATACCAAAGTCTATTTCCCTTTCAGGAGGAACAGTGGTAAATTATCAGGAAACATTTCCAGAAACTCATTAACAATGGGGACGGACTCAAAGATAGGGGTTTCAGAATCCATATCCCTAATCCAAACAAAATGGTATATGTAACTCTTAGAAATCATCTTTCTAGCTTTAAGACAAGAAACAAATTGACCCTTAGGCATAGAATTTTCCCATTTCCACTCTAGGACGAGTTCATTAGGGAATTGAAACTTGATCACTCAGGTTCTATAATCAATAGAAGCATAACAAGAATGGAGTCAATCCATACCAAGAATAACGTCAAAGTCTACCATATCAAGCTCTATAAGATCAACATGAGTGACTCTATGGGATAAGGTGACGGGACAACTTTTATAGACTCTGTTAGCCATAATAGATTCACCAATAGGAGTAGAGACATAAAAATGGTCTATTAACACATCCGAAAGAACATTAAACCTCATAGCCACATATGGCATCACAAAAGACAAGGTAGCACTAGGATCAAGCAAAGCATAAACATCAAGATGAAAAACTTTTAACATACATGTAACAACATCGAGAGAACCCTTTTGATCATGTCGAGTTTGGAGTGCATAAAATCGGTTTTTCTTAGGAACACTTGACCCCGAACTTCTAGGCGAAGCTTTCCTACCATATTTTCCTTTGTCTAGTCTCAGTGGACAATCCCTCAAGCGGTGACCACTCTTGCCACAACCAAAGCAATTATCCGTACCCATCAAGCATTTTCCCGGATGACTCTTGCCACACTTTTGGCATGTAGAAACTGAAGATACATTACCACCACCATTTCCTCCTTGAGGCTTGGGGTTATACACCCTCTCTTTGTTGAACTTAGGAGCCAGAACATTGGAGGAACCTTGACCAGAAAACCTTTGTTGGAACTTAGAATGACCATGTCCATCGGACCTTGAGTGTGAAAAGTCATCATCACCGATCTTAACCCTCTTTGCCTCCCTAGACTTAAGTTTCTCCTCATAGATTTGTTGTGCATGTATCATTAGGCGAGAAATATCCATTTCCTTAATGAACATGGTGGTACGACATTCTTTAACCACCATTTCAGACACACCCGAAACAAACTTACTCATCCTTGCCCTAGGATCGTCAACCATAGTAGGAGCATATCTAGACAATTGTGTGAATTTCAAAGCATACTATTTCACCCTTATGTTTCCTTGATGGAGGTTAATGAATTTAAGCGCCTTTGCCTTCCTCATCTCAAGGGGAAAGAACCTATCATAGAAAGAAACCTTAAACTTTTCCTAATCAAGAGGAGCAGTATCAATCACCCTTTCTTCCTTCCATTGGTTGAACCAAACTTGAGCAACACACTTAAGTTGATAAGTGGCTAATTTCGCCTTTTCCACCAACGTCACACCCATGATCATCAAAAACTTGTATACCTCATCAATGAACTCTTGAGGATCTTCCTCAACCTTGGAACCTTGAAACTCCGAAGGATTCATCTTGGTGAAGTCCCTCAATCTAGTTGTCGCCATACCCATATTTGGGTTCACGGGGAACACAACTTCCCTATTGGCTTGGGCCGTCATGGATTGAGCCAATACTTGAAAAGCAGCTCTAAACTCTGCATTAGTCACTTGCTCGGCCAAAGGGTCGACCGAAACTTAGGGAGCTTCTTGAGGAGCTAGAGGAGTTTCTCGTTCCACATTCTCACCCGCATTCCTTCTAACGTATGCTCTTCGAGGGGCCATATCCTGAAAAGCATCAGACCAGGATTAGGAGAGAGACATACAGAGTTACACTCTATCACACAACTTTAGAATAATGAAAAAAGTGAAATTTCCTAAAACATCTTATAGCCTCTTATTCATAAATGTGGCGCACTTCACACTTATGAACAAGACTTTACTCGACGTGGCTTATGAGACATCTTAGGACCTTTCTAAACCTTGTGCTCTGAATACAAAGTTTGTCATAACCCAAAGTATACCCTAGGCGTAACTTGGCGTATAAGACCACGAGAGGCCCCACATAAGCCACTTAGCATACTTCATACAAGATAATAGAATTTAAAGAGTCCAAGAAAGCATTTCATATAAAAGAGTTCGACAAAAACGAAAGTCTAATCATAAGTCTCAAAGCCATCTAATATATTATAGGAAAGGTGATTGGGACGTAACCCATACATCACATACAAAGTCTGAAATGAAAAGGCATAAAGCTATAAAGTTTCTCGATCATTGGAACATAAGGACTCACCAATCACTTGAAGCACCAAAATAGATGTCTAGCCACGAGTATGGGAGGTAGAAGCATCGGACCCTACATTAGTGAAACAATGTAGGCACAAAATATGCATTAGTACATGGAATGTACTAAGTATGAGACAATATGCATAAATATGAACATGATAGTAAAATGACTTATATTGAATATTTAAAAACTTTTTAGAGAGGAAATGGCATGAAGTTCATAAGACATAGTCAAATACATTAGTATAAAGGACATAAAGAAAAGCTTTGAAGAAAATATAATCATTTTGTGGGATATTAGCTTTAACTAACAATAAGACCATGAGAGCTATATCATGGAATCCGATATATCACTTATACCAAAAGAAGGGGAAACTACTTACCAAGGTAGAATCCGTACATATCGTCATTTGCTAAAGTGGATCCACTAGCTAGGTCATTTAAGACAATCCTATGGGGGCACGTAATTTGGGAATAGAGGTTGGTACTAGAGACTACCCTATTTTAGCCTCCACCTCAAAACCCTCTTGGTGCTAAGTCTAAATCCCAACGGAATAGATAAAAGTCAATTATCAATTTAACATAGGGAAAGGCAATGATCAATACCAATCCACACTTTTGAAATCAAAAACATAGAATTGCTCCTTAAACATCATTCAATATAGATGAGAAAACCTTTCATCAATGTGAATTTATTGTGAGAAATACCTTTCACAATCATGATCATTATAGTAAGTGAGAAATCCTTTCACTATAGCATCCATACTTTTCTTTCAAAGCATCATTCATTCATTTATCATGGCTTCATGAAAACATGCATATCTTCATAAATTCATAATTCATAATTCATAATTCATGGGTTCATCATGGGATCATAGTTAAAAATCACAATTTAAGCATAGGTCAATGCAATTTCAACTAAATATCATAGATTAACATCAATTCATGCATTAAAATACTTAATTAATCATAATCAGTCATAATTGGAAGAAACCCACATTCATTGATTTGAAACCCTAATTTGAGCAATTAAAAATTGAATTGGGAAATTGAAATCTTTGGGGACCCCATGGAGGAAAGGACTCCATGGGTGAATACGCACATACCTTGATTCTTTATTCCCAAGAAAAATGGAGAATTTGGAGACTTGAATTGTACCCAGCTCTTCTTCTTCTTCCTTAGACTTGAGAGAATTTGGGAGGATGACTTTGTTCAATCTTTGGGAATTTAGGAGAATGAGTTGTGAATGGGTAATATGGGGTTTAAAACCTTTATATATGGCTTAGGGTAGAAGGTAAAATGACATGGTGTTGGGTTAAAACAATTGGGAAAAGACCCAAAAGCCCCTTAAAATAACTGTCGAGCCCCTACCTACGGTTTATACCTACGATCTGTAGGTTCTTCTACAGACTGTCCTGGTCAACCGTAGGTAGATTTAGAAACTTTGATCCGGACCAACCCATTGACGGGACCCATGTACGATTGGTAGGTCTACCTACGGTCCGTACATGGCCAATCGTAGAAACTAACTTTAGGCCTTAAAATTTCACTAAGTCTGAGAATGTCCTACGCGACCTACCTACGACTCATACATAGGGTGACGGGACGTCTTGGTGAACCGTAATAAGGTTTCTAAGACCTGAGTTTTTTGAAAATTATTTCCCTAGTACCTATTGGTGCCATCTATGGTCTATAGGTAGGAGCTGTAGGTCATGCCTACAACCTAAGAACTACATTTTCCTTCTTTTCCAAGTTCGAGGTGTTACATATGAACTTAATTTAGCATTTCAAAACGTCCAGGGAACGGAAAGCAAAATAGGGGAAAACAGGGAAGGGGTTATATCTTGCCCTGCCCTCTATAGCAGTTGTTAGGCCGCCACATCGGCTGACGCTATAACAAGAGCACTGTAGAGGGTTAGTCTTGCTATGGAGGCAACAACAACTAATGCATGCTTCTCATCATAGTCTTGAACATAACCCCAAGATCATACCCAACAACACAAAGTGAAGAAGTTAGCATCACATATCACAAAACTAGCCATGAAATATACCAAAATTGTTCCTCACATCACATTTCCACTATCATAAAAGAGTAGCCTTTTTCGACATGGTTCCCAATCAACCGCGACTGTCACGAAACCGGGTTTTTCCTATGGTCACAATTTATCCTTTCCATTACCATTTTTACCAATGGTGAGTCAATGCAAAATATTTTTAAAAATGTTCAGCTAATCATATAACAACTTATCACCAAACCCCTACACATAGTCAAGTTATGACTTTTTACTATCCACAATCTCACAGAAATTAAGGCAATTATATCTCACACAATTTCTATCATTCAGGCAATACCCTGCACATAATAACAATCATCAAGCTTTACCACTAAATTAAATCAGGTTGATTACATTCTATTCGTATCATGGATGGCCACTAACCGATCGTCCATGCATTTACATGACCTTTAAGGCCAGATACCAATTGGAACCTTCCTGGTTCCAACTTTCATTGCTTGTGTCCCTTCAGCTGTGACAACGACATCCATTTTACTTTGTCGAGATACCAATTAGAATCAAGAAACACCAATTAGACTCAACCCATACGACAAGTGACAAACCACATGAAAGGAGTGAAGAAGTAAGATGACTTCCTAGAATGCTTAATATCCCCCTGAAGATTAAATGTGGATGTTAACATACCAATCCTTAGGAATTTATTCAACATTTGCTCTTTTACTAAGAGACCGGTAACCTGGGCTTTGATACAAAATTGTCATGATCCTACCCACCGGGTCGTGTGGGCACCTACCTAAACACATATATAGGAGAACCTTTACCACCCAAATTCAAACCTTTTTGAAAATCAAGTACTTTTGTAAAGAAATGCACTGAACCCTCCCCAAGGAACTAGTCTAAGTAGATACAAGAGCTTCTAAAGAGTACAAAAGGAAATAGGAGTAGAAGCTATCAGAGATCATCATCGTCTTTACTTATGAAACAACACTGACCCTGCTACCAGACTATGCCAAGTGACATAGCAAGAGTAATATTAGTACTAATAACATGTACTGGTAGGCATCATCAGTCGAACCGAATCCACCACATAATATCATGCAAAATAATCAAGAAACATGCAACTTAGAGATAATTTGGACCCTAAACCATTCTGTCACCACTCTTACTACACGTAGTATTACTTTGCCCTGACTCTAGTCACCCTACTTTCTTTTGCTTCCAACTCCACCATCTAGGTACTGCCACCCTCATATCAGATCATAACCTAACCTTTCTACCACATAAAAGTTTCTCAAAACACTTATTCTATCAACACCAGAATTCCTTTAATGTTTCCATTCCTGAATACGTGTCCTCTACTAACTCTGTTAACCGGTCTACTACTCTCCCTCAAGCTCCCATGTCAATACCCTGGCACTAACAATGCTCCAGTTATACTAAATATGAACAAGTATCAACAATTTAGCAAAATAGGTACACAGAATCTTAATCACAATTATAAAATAGCCCGGACTCCCAATCCTCACCCAGACTTAACATTCGTATGAAGCATGTCCCACATGATAATAAGCATCACAACCAGTCATACCTAATTCTTCACACCATTCCAGTAACCCAAACCACCAAGGATCCCTGATCATTATCTACAGCTTTAACATACAATCCCGGTCTACAAAAAAACCATCCTAGCATTTAAAAACAAATCATGACCACTCATGGACCAATAGGTAACAACCATAGTGCAAGAAGGTAAACTCGATTCTCTCATAGAACCCACATATAAACTCTTAGTGTACTGGTGTGGTACCCAAGACAACCGAATGATATCTCGTACTAGGTGTCTTACCCGTGCCAACATTAGCACATACCAGGCATGGTATCCAAGAGAACCATTAGTAATCTGTAGTAGCGTGGTACCTAAGTCAACCAGCTTTAACAAACAACATGTAGAATCACACTCACAATGAACAATCATACTTGAAGCCACAAATAAATTAAACAGTTTCATTACTTGAGATTTATCAACATGTAATTTCATATTCATCCCTTATGTTTTCCCCACTTGCATTGCACAAGTAATACTACATAGAAGTTATCATGCACACACCACATAACTTGGAAAACAAACAACCATCACCTACCCGAAAGAATTTCTTCTCGATATTTTTTTTATCATAATCCAATATCCCACAGCTACCTTTCTCAGGATAACACCCAACAATCAATACAAGATTAACATTAACTAAGCCAATTGATAAATGCTCAACTATGTCCCATTTTTAGGGCATAAGCTGTCGTATACAAAACAATTACCCAACTTTAGAGGTTGGAGTCGAACCAAAAGGATTGGAAGATGGAATCACGTTCAATTGATTTCACAATTCAAAACACACTAGAAAATTTAATTCTTAATTTAAAAATGGAGGGAGGGGGTAGTATTATTTAAAATTCGCTAATATTAAGTAATAAATTAGGACATTAACACAAAAATGGTCTACTAAGTTTAGAAAGGACTAGGGGTGTGTGTATAATGATTGGGCTTTCAACTAAAATAGGCAAAAACTAACTGTAATAAAGTCGATTGGGACATGGATAGCATTTGGTCTAGGCTACTGATGTACCGTGGATTTACGATACATATAATGCTTTAAACTTAGAGTTTTGCGAGTGTCCTAAGCATTTGTTAGTAGATTTGATGGTCTTTTACTATTTTACAGGAAAATATGTTTTGGAGTAGTCAGGATGAAAAGAGTTGAAGCAACAACAGTTTTTTGATTGACGACCTACGAGCTGTAGACTTTTCTATGAGCCATAGGAATGAGTTGTGGACTAAGGGAGTGGAAATTGGGGCTAAGTGTAAAATGACGACCCGTAGAAACTTCTATGAGCCGTAGAAACAAGTCGTAGGAAAGTTTAGAGATGTTAAGCTCCAGTACATGAATGACGTTTAGCTAGAACGGATCGTACAAAGTTCTATGGGTCGTAGAACATACCCGTAGAAAAGTTTAGAACTTATGAAGTGGAGTTGCAACTCGACGGAAGGTCCCTACGAACCGCATGAATTACTATTATACGGTTTACCACATTAAAAACTTGTGGGGAACACACACCCTAGTTTCATCTTTTATTGACTTAACAAAATGTTAAATCTTATTACTTAGTTACTTTCTATTCAACTGAATCAATATTACTTTTATGTTACAAAACTCCCCTTTTTACCGAGATAATCTAACTAAAAGTACAACAAACAGTAAATTGGCCTTAGTATAGACCTTATTCCTCGTGGGATCAACTCTAACCTCTATTAGGTTCTTAATTTAAAAATGATCGCTTATACTTCTTTAAGGAGGTGTAATTTGGCCGTATCAACTATGCATTTATATTCTCCTGAACTATGAAATGTATGTCTCTTGGATTCTCTCGAACTCCAAGACCCTTTCAGAAAAACACCAAACATTGATTGAGTAGATAGACTATCCCTAGCTCATATCATTAAATGAGAAATTTCTCAAAATTACTCGGATTATCAGCTCTAGCTAAGGATTTGGCTACTTATGAAAGAAGAATAGAGAGAATACCCATGTAGGAAATCTCAATTCCAAGCTAATTTGATTAATAAAATTCTGAAATCCAAGCTTAGAGTGACACACATATGAATTTTCTTTCTCTACAAGCTAAGATGCTCTTCACTATACTCTATTAATATCTTTTCACACAAAAGAGGTCTCTCCTTACTATCCTTAATTTGGAAGACGATAATAATACATAATTACAAAAATCCCCATTTAATTCTTGAAACCTTCCAAAGAAAGCATTAGTTTCCATAATTGCTTTTTTGTCTTTCAGCTTCCGTCTTCAGACTTGTGCTAGAGTATAGTAATGCCTATTCAGAATTTTGGAGCACCAATCGCTTCCTCGCTTCGACCTTTAGTTCTTACAAAAGCATCTGCACTTGTACCGAAGAATCATTGTACCACACTAATTGCAGTGCTAGTACTGAGGCAACTTTGCTCCATTCAAGCCGCCGTTAAGCCGGCAAGACGACTGTTGGTTCCTACGGGATGTTAGTTCTTTCGCCAGTGTGCTTTAGTGATTTTCAGCTTCAAATCTATTAGACTTGCTTTTCCTATGGAATGCCTGGATACAAGAAAAGTAAGGTCTAAAATCCCTTCAATTAGCATTAAAGCATGACAATAATTCATGAATTTAAGTCCAATGAGTTTGGTAAAATACCAACTTATCAAACCCCCAAACTTGAACTATTTTTTATCCTCAAGCAAAACACTCACTAAGCATAAAACTTAAGTTCAGCTACACCTACGATAAGATTTTTGTAATTACATACTTGACTCAAAACCATCAAAAACAAATGCTTAGGACACCTACAAAACTCCAAATCATGGTACATCTTGGTGGCTCCCGGATGAATAGAATATCGAGAACTATGAGCTTCTGTCAGAATATGATTCCTCAACGCGTCAACATTCGGAACACATAACCGAGCTTGATATCGAAGGACATCATCTCTCCCTTGGGAGAAAGCCTCAATTGCTTTCTTTGGAAACTGACTTCTTTAAATCAACTAATATCGGATAAATATCTTGCTTAGCTTTTATATCCGATACCAAAGATGATTTTGAACTATTATGAACAACTACACCACTTCCAATAGAATCAACCAACTGAACACCTATTCGAGCCAATCTATGAACATCACTAACCAACTCCTTCTTATCATCCTCAACATGAGCAGCACTTTCCATTGATAGTCGTCTAAGACAATCTACTACTACATCCACCTTTCTGGGGTGATAGAGGACACTAATGTCATAATCCTTCAATAACTCAAGCCACCTACTTTGTCGAAGATTCAAATTCTTTTGAGTAAACAGATACTTCAAACTCTTGTGGTTGGTAAACACATCTACATGAACACTATATAAGTAATTCCTCCAAATCTTTAGAGAAAACACCACCGCCACTAACTCCAAATCATGAGTCGGATAATTTTTTTCATGCACTTTCAATTGACTTGAAGCATAAGCAATGACTTTCCCATGTTGCATCAAAAGAAAACCAAGACCAACCCATGAAGCATCACAATAAACCACAAAACCATCCAATTCTTCTGGCAGTATCAAAATAGGAGCCGAAGTGAGTCTATCCTTCAACTCTTGAAAACTCTTCTCACAAGCTTCCGACCATAGGAATTTCACTTTCTTTTGAGTCAATGTTGTCAAAGGCAAATCAATAGAGGAAAATCCTTCCACAAACAAGTATCATAATCGGCCAAGCCCAAAAAACTCTAAATATCTAAAGCGGACAAAGGTCTAGGCCAATTCTTAACCACCTCAATTTTCTTCGGATCGGCTTGAATTCCTTCACTGGAGACAATATGGCCAAGGAAAGCAACTGACCTCAACCAAAGCTCACACTTGCTAAATTTAGCATACACTTCATGTTCCTTAAGAATTTGCAACACAATCCTCAAATGCTCAACATGCCCATCTTTGCCCCGTGAGTAAATCAAGATATCATCAATAAACACAATCACAAACATATCAAGATATTTTTTAAAGACCATGTTCATCAAATATTATAAATGCTGACGGGGCATTTTTCAAACCAAATGACATAAACAAAAACTCATAATGACCATACCGAGTTCGAAAAGCTATTTTGAAATATCACTCTCATTCACCCTCAATTGGTGATAGCCTGACCGGAGGACAATCTTAGAGAAATTACTTGCTCTCTGAAGTTGATTAAATAAATCATCAATCCTTGGAAGAGGATACTTTTTCTTAATGGTAACTTTATTCAATTGCCTAGTCAATGCACATTCAGAGAGAACCATACTTTTTTTGAACAAACAACACTAGAGCACCCCATGGAGAGATACTCTATCTAATAAAACCCTTATCCAGCAAATATTTCAATTGATCCTTTAATTCCTTATGTTCTGTCGGGGCCATATGGTAGGGAGGAATAGAGATAGGCTGCATATCGGGGAGAAAGTCAATACCGAAGTCTATTTCCCTTTCGGGAGGAATACCGAGAAGATCATTAGGAAACACTTCCAGAAACTCATTTACAATCGAAACTAACTCAAGAGTACGGGTTTTAGATTATCTTCCTAGACTTTAGGCCAGATATAAACTGACCCTTAAGGACATAATTTCCCCCTTCCCATGATATGATAGGTTCGTTCGGAACCTTGAATGTGACCAATCGAGTCCTACAATCTATGGACGCATAACATGCATGAAGCCAATCCATCTCAAGGATAATATAGCAATCTAACATATCAAGCTCTACAAGATCAACATGAGTGACTTTATGAGAAATGGAAATAGGACAATTTCTAAAGACTCTCCTAGCCACAATAGAATCACCATTGGGAGTAAAGACATGAAAGGGATTAGAAAGGATTTTGGGACCAACATAAAATTTCATGGCCACATAAGGAGTAATAAAAGATAAGGTAGGACCTGGATCAAGTATGGCATACGCAAAAAGATGAAAGACTTTCAACATACCGGTCACCATCTTCGTAGAATCCTTACAATTTTGTCGAGTCCAAAGAGCATAGAATCTATTTTGCTTTAGAGCACCCGAACTAGGACCACTAGGCTGACCTTGCCTGCCATCCTTACCCTTGCTAGCTTTATATGGGAAATCCTTTAACTTGTGACCACTCTTATCACAACCAAAACAACCATCTGTACTAGCCAGATACTTGTCATCATGTTTCTTACAATACATAGTGCAAGTGGGGATAGAAGACCTATTAC
Organism: Solanum appendiculatum; assembly: GCA_018342035.1. Lineage (NCBI taxonomy): Eukaryota > Viridiplantae > Streptophyta > Magnoliopsida > Solanales > Solanaceae > Solanum > Solanum appendiculatum. The sequence continues at coordinate 480,204 of JAGDQO010000372.1, forward strand.
CACCACCTCCTTGAGGTTTAGGGTTAGACACACTATTTTTGTTGAACTTAGGAGTTGGTGCATTAGAAAAATCTTGATCAAAAAACTTTTTCTAGAATTGAGGACACCCATGTCCACCAGACCTAGAATGTGAAAAGTCGCCATCACCGATCCTTGCCCTCGTGGACTCTTATGCCCTTTCCTTTAGATTCTCCTCTTCAATTTGTTGGGCATGTATCATCACATGAGAAATATCCATTTCCTTGATCAACATGGCGGTGTGACACTTTTTGACAACTAAGTCAGACACACCTGACACAAACTTACTCATCCTTGCCCTAGAGTCAGTAACCACAGTCGGAGCATACTTAGCCAATTGAGTGAATTTCAAAGCATACTCCTTCACACTCATATTTCCTTGTTGGAGATTAATGAACTCAAGAACTTTCGCTCCTCTCATTTCAAGAGGAAAGAAATGATCAAGAAAAGCACCCTTAAATTTCCCTCAATCAAGAGGACCTGCATCAACCACCCTCTAACCTTTCCATTGTTCAAACCACACTTGAGCAACACCCTTAAGTTTCTAAGTGGCCAGCTCCACCTTCTCAATCGTAGTCAATCCCATAATACCTACTATCTTGTAAACCTCATCAATAAACTCTTGAGGATCCTCGTCAACCTTAGAACTATGAAATTCCAGAGGATTCATCTGAGTGAAGTCCCTTATCCTTGCCACCACCGTACCCACATTAGGGTTCACGAGAAAAATAACTTCTCTATTTGCTTGAGCTGTCTTAGCTTAATCCAACACTTGGAAAGTGGCATGGAATTCGGCATGAGTCACTTGCTCAGCCAAAGGATCAATTGGAACTTGAGAAACCTCGGGCTCCACATTGTCATTACCCACATTCCTTCTCACATAAGCTCTTCAAGGGGCCATATCCTGAAAAGGATTGAACACGATTTAGGAGAAGGATATCTATAGAGATAGACTCTATAGAAAACTTTAGAGTAATGAAAGAAGTGAAGTTTCCTAAACGCTTTGTATCCTCATATTCATAAATATGGTACGCTTCACATTCATGAAGAAGACTCTACTCAACGTGGCTTGTCAGACTTCCTAGGACCTTTTTCTAAAACCTTGTTCTTTGAATACCAAATTTGTCAAGACCCAAAGTACACCCTAGACGTGACATGGCGTATAAGACCACGAGAGGCCCTAGACAAGCCACTGACATATATATACACAACACAATAAAGAAAAGCATGAAATCACATAAGAAGTAAAGAGTTTGACATATAAGTAGAACTACATCAAAGTCTTGATAAACCATCTATTATATCAAGAGAATGGTCAGGATGTAACCTGTACACCACATACAAAGTTTAAAACTAAAACATATGGAAAGAAATAAAAGTGATAACGTCCTCGAAGTATGAGGACTCACTAAGTCTTTAACCTCTATGATGATTAACTAGCCTAGGACGATAGGAGAGGAATCGTCAAGCCCTACATTATTGAAACAATGTAGGCTGTGTATGAATTAGTATATAGAATATACTAAGTATAAAGGTAATGTATGGGAATGTAAAGCATGATCATAATAGGACATAATAAAAAACATGATGTGCTTGACCAAGCAAAATATAGCAAAATCTTTAAAGAAGAATCATAATCATGAACATGGTCAATGCATTTTAAAACATGAGTAAAAGCTTCATATAACCTTGGAAAGTAACCTAGTTTATTTTGTGGTATAATAGCTATAATCGACAATAGACCGAGTGAGCTATAATATGGAATCTGATGTAACTCCCACATTGAGAAGGGACAGTCTAATTTCCAAGGTAGAACTCTGTATCATGTCATGTTCTCTGTGTGAATCCACTAGCTAGACCATTTAAGGGAAACCTATGGGGGCACGTAGTTTGTAACTAGAGGCTGCTACTAGAGACTACCCTATTTGAGCCTCCACCTCAAAGTTCTCTCAGTGCTAAGTTAAATCCCAACGAAATAGTCATAAACATATTTATATCATCATCCCTGGAAAAGCAAAATTAAGTTACTAATCCAAGCTAAAACATCATAGAGTAGCTCATTAAATCTTGAATCAAGCATAAGTGAAATTGTTTTTCACAGTTTCATTGATGCTTATCTTAAAGCAACCTAGATCATAAAACCTTTCTTTTCATAAATCATGCACAACTTCATAAAAACATCATTCATAGATTTAAGCTCCTTCATAAATTAATGTAAGTTAGGGTTCATAGTAAAAATCATTATCAATGCATGGGTTCACATGAAATTAATTGGAAAACATGTAATTGAATCTAAATAGTCATAGTATGATCAAAATCACAAAATGGTATCCATAAAAATAGAACCCATGAGGAATTGAATGAAAACCTAACCAATTGAATTCAAATTGAATTGGAAAATTTGAAGGATCTTTGGGGACTCAATGTGTGAATGGAACCCATTGATGAACTCCCTACAGACCTTGATTAAAGCCCTAAGCATTGATGAAGGAAGAAAACTTGAACTTGAAAAACCCTAGCTTCTTCTTCCTTGATCTAGAAAAAGGATTTTTGGAGAAAACCTTGGAGAGAATTTAGGAATTTGAGGGAATGAAAGAGTTTGGGAAATTTCTAAGGGTGAAGGGTAGTTATAGGGCTTAGAATTTGGGTCAAAATGACTTAGTATAGGTATAGAAAGGATAGGAAAAGTCTAAAATAAGCTTGACTTAAAAACTGTCAAATCCCCTTAACGGAAGCCTTCCACGGATCGTTCAGGCATCCGTAAAGGGTCAAAATTTCTTAAGTCCTTGGGGGTTTTGTCCATGGGTGGTTCAATAGTTCATGGACCACTTCACTGTCCATGATCCCACTCATTAAACTAGCCCTAAACTTTTCCAGCACTAGGTTCAACTCCACGTCTTGGTCTACGATTCGTGCACCTTTCGACAGACCGTACATCGGTTTGTGACAACTGCGCCACCACTTTTTCAGCAACATCCTTTCCCAATCAAACGTACTAAATTCTATGGTGTTAAATTGATCCTCAAACATCAACAATGAAAACTTAAGCATTCTCAAATATTTCTAAAACTCCAAAATCATGGGGCAATGAATAGAGAGATAAAATGAACTCAAAACCATCAGCTATCATAAAAACTAACACAAAATACTATAAATACTACAAATATCTCAAAATAAACTGAAAGTAACAAAATACAATCAAAAAGGGGAATATAGGTACAAGTGCCCTCACCCTACCAAAAATAAATTAGCAGTGTCCTCAATGCTGAAAAAAGTAAGTATGGGAGGAGAGTGAGTGAAAAGTCCCCCTGAGAGGCTATGCCTGTGAAGAGCTCTAATCTTGGGACTCAGAGGGGATGGTATCATCCCGGGCATCAGTACTCTACATATCCAACATAGGAGGCAACACATTTTAGCATCAACTAGGGCATCAGTGCCCAGCACATCAAGAGGAGGAATAGTGGAGTCTGAAGAAACCTCACCGGTGCCTACTATGGAAGTCTCTAGAAGAGATCTCTCCAATGTGGCATGCACCATCGACTCCTCTAAAGCCTGCAACTCTATTAATGTCTCAATTATCCACTGCTCATCCTTTCTCCTATACTCCTCCCCATCTGTCTCCTTAGCAGCCTTATCATCAACCTCATCATCACCAACAAACTGCTCATATACTCTAGCTGGTGTCTCATCTCTTGGCTCAATAGGGGATTTGACGTCGGGCATCTCGGGTAAGGGAACCTCACCCCAAGGCATGAAAATATCCATGGACTTCAGCTGGTCCACATCAATCCTAATAGCATCTAGAACACCCCTCAAAAGCAGTCAAATTAGCAGGACTACTCTCACTCTTCTCTCGAGCCTCCACTCTTGCTGTGGGGTTGTCCAACCTCTCCCCATATGAAGCTAATGTTGCCTGGTGGCTCACAATCTAAACCTTAACTAGACTCATTGCAGCCTCAATCACCCTAGCAATAGTCTTAGGTAATTCCGCCTTTAGTCTAGCTACCCTAGTATCCGCAGGATGGGCAAGGTAGCCCATATGATATATCAAGGACTGGGTCAACGGAGGCCAGGATGCAGGAGTAGGTATAGCCAAGGTAGAAGGAATAGCTGAAGTAGAAGGCATGGTGAAAGGTTGAATGATACCTGAACGCTCCATAGAAGGAGCGAGTTGAGTAGCATCTGATTCCAAATTGCTGGGATCCACTACAGAGTGGTATCTTGTGGTAGAAGCTTTCCTCTAGCTGCATCATCTTTCAAATAGTCAACATCTATCCTCCGAATGTCATTGGAGGAGGCCAGGGTAATTCAGACATTTGTCCTCTCTCTATAAGGGACTCTACCTGCCTCACACAACTGTGTGATAAGGACTGGAAATGGGAGAGAGGTTTGCTCCTGATGATCTCTCATCAGTATCTCCACCTCGATAATAACACTAGCATGAATCTCTGTCCAATCAATTATGTTGCCAACTAAGACGGCCTTCAGATGCCAGTGGATGGATTCATTTTGGGACAACATGAGGTTGCTGCTAACAAACCTGAACCAATACCGAGAGGCGATGTTCATAGCCTTCTTCTCTATTTTCATTCTGTTAGCCATCCACGGAGGGGTGGTATCAAAAATGAGGGGTGCCAACCACCCCTTGAGTGCATCCAAACCTTTACTCATTCGAATCTTGTATTAGTCGGCCGTTTTTCCCTTGGTTCCCATTATATCATCAATGGCCCCCTAATGAAGTTGTACCATTTTCCCTCGGACTTCAGCTTCCTTGAGAGGTTTCCAGACAACGCCTTTTCACATATTTGGCAAGGATTTTTCATAGGCCATGTAGAACTCCCTTACCCAAGTTGGAACATCTGGAGGGCGAGATCTTCTGAATCGCTCAAACCCATGGAATTTTATTGTGGCCCAGATTGCGGGGTAGTCACTCATCACCCCATCAGTGGAGAGTCGCCTTTCCTCAAGGATAGTCTATTCTCATGTGTCTTTGAGCCTATTGAGGACTCTTGGAGCTATAATATGGAGAACACAGGAGTCCGGTGATTGGGATTGAGAGGTCTATGGCATCTTGAACCGGATGTCCATTCTTTTTCTGGCCACCACATTTTTTAGGGCTTCACTCACGCGCGTAGAAGGGAGTGAAGTGTATTGTTGTTGAGGAGCCTCAGAGGGCTCATTGATGGTATTCCCTTTGTTCCTTTTAGGAGGGGGGAGAGTCATGCTGGGAGTCAGAGGTCACTAGTCTTTTGCCTCTTGCTCTACCCATTTTTTGCATGGCACAATATTTCAAAACAAATATCGGGTGAAGGTTAGTTTAAAATAAGATTAAAAAATAGCATAGTTAAAAATGTCGGGTGAAGGTTAGTTAAAAATAAGATAAAAAACCAACATAGTTCAAAACAAGTTCTGAAGCTCGCCGACTGGATGGGCGATTCGCCTAACAGGTTAGGTGAGCTCAGACAAGCTCGCTGAAGTTAACAGGATAGGATTCAATTTCATTTAGGCATGAAAGGCGGAGTCAACTCCAACTCGGAGATCTTCCGAGTTGGTTTCAGCATGGTAAGACAAGTCCACCAAAAGTGACAGTGCAAAACCAAAAAGGAACAGGCAGAAGGGTGATGTCCACTCCAACTTGGCACCGAGTTGGTTTCGGTTAGCTTAAGACAAGACCACTGAATGGGACTGTACCCAGGTCACATATTCAAACTTAGAAGGCGATTGGGGCTTACTCGGTGATTTGCCTAATCACCTTGGTGAGCTGAGACTAGCTCACCGAACAGGTAATTTCAGCCCAATGCTTATTTTTCACAAATTTAACACTAACATGCAACAATACCTATTACCCAATCAATTTTACAAGCTACCGACATGCTATTCTACCCATGGATAGTTAGACTTTCCCCAAATATCACAATGTATTGCCCAAACTGATGATTATTTCTAAAGGAAGACGTCACACTATCAATAATTGGGCAAATACAAGTCGTTAAGACAATACTGGGCTAATGAAACTTCACCCATACTGAATTCAAGTAACACCCAGCAATTTTAACACATGAATTTCAACATTTAACATTCACATTAAAGTTTAGCGATTTCATGCACAAATTCATCTATTCTAGTTATGGGCACAATTCAATTAGTAACACTTAGCAATACCCAAGCAAATTAAACAACACAACAACAATATATCATGAGACCCATAACATAAAAATCAAGATTAAGCAAAAATATCAATGAAAGTCACAAAAACGAACCTCAGAGAAGAACACATAACAAAAATCAAGGGAGGAAGGGTCTTGGGATCGAAAATCTTACACCAAAATACAATCCAAGCAAGCAAATCCATGCAAATGTAGACACAATAGCAAAGAAAGTGGGGTATGGGGAGTTTGGGAAGTGAAAGAGCTCACAAAGATGAAAGGTTGATTTTTAAAATTTGAAAAGACTCTTGGCCTTTTTATATCAGGCACACTCAGCGGACTGAGACTAACTTCGCCAAACATGTTCGGCAAATCACTGAAGGAGCTTAAGCTAGCCGATGAGGACTAAATGAATTCAAACCTGACGTTCAACTCAGTGGACCCTATGTAGTTTGCTTTGTGTCATTTGGTGAATCACCGATAAGGTTCTTGTTCACCGAAGTTGACAATACCATTTTTAGAACTCTTTGCTGCAAAGGGAAACATGAAGATGTCTGCCCAACCATTTTGGTGAATCGCTAATTGGGTTTCTGCATCGCCTAATGCATCCTTTTCAACTCTTTGACTTTCTGCACACACAACACACGTTATTGAATGCATTAAAATAAAATTGGGTTGCCTCCCAAAAAGTGCCTTATTTAACGTCATGGGATGACACAGTTCTTACTCATCAATAATCATTTTTTGGATTGGGGATGGTGTCACTTTGCAACGTTCCCTTTTGCCTTGGATTTAGATGGGTAGAGAGTTGACACATTTGAGTCTATAGTTGCTTGATTGATACAGAATGAAAAGTAACCGTTTAAGTTAAGGTGGAGAAGTCATTTTTCAAATCATTCAACATCTTATTAGGCCGTTCAACCTTATTTAAAATCCTTGTTAACATATCATCCATTTGGTTCACCTCCAATCCAGCTTGCTCTTTTTGTTTGGGACGATCATGAGGTTGAATGTATCTATCTTTTTTCAACCTTGATTCCACCCAGTCTAGGATAGTTTGGATGAGAACCCCCCATTTGGTTCCCCAAGTATTGCACTTCTTTATTGTATAGTGCCTCAAATTTGGCATCATCCGAGCATTGCCAGTGCTTGTACCGACCACTTTTACTGACTTAAGTCCACTTCCCATGAAATGTTTAGATAGAAAGTCATGTTGGGTCATCATCTTAGTCATATTTTCATCACTCTTATGATCCATCTCCATTTGTTCCTTGCTTATACTCAAGTATAGAGAAGATACTTGTTCCTCTCTAGTATGCCATGCTCGGTTGATTTTCGACATGTCATCAAGCAACATTATTGCTACCTCATACGGTTGCCTCATTAGCCCACCTTGAACAAGTTGGTCAGCTAGCCCTTTTTTTAACTAAATCAAGGCTACAATAGAAGTATTGCAATAATAAATTATCTAGAACACCATGTGTTGGACATTGCAATAAAACCTTTCGAAACTGCAGCTAGGTCTTACGGAGAGGTTAACCTATCACTCTTTTAAAGTTCTGGATGATGTCTCTAAGCTTGATCATCTTTACGAGAGGGAAAAATTTCTCAAGGAATGGGTCGGTCAGCTCTTCCCACACAGTGATATAATCATTTGGTAGTTTGGCTAACCATCTAGTAGCTTCTCCAATTAAGGAGAATGGAAATAGCCTCAACCGAATAGATTCTTGTGAAATGTTCTTAAAGGTAAATGGCCCACGGACATCCACAAAATTTTTGAAGAGTTCATGGGGGTCTTCGTGAACAAGGTCCCCAAACATTCCTCTCATTTGAAGCAGTTGGAGCATGGTTTCGGTCACATAGAACAATGCTCTCCCGGTGGTAGGAGGCAAATGGATTACTCCCGTGCTTTGAACAATGTTCACATGCATGTCATTCATATCTCCCATGTTATCATTTTACCCAAAGTGACTAGTATCGTCACTTCCATATTCACTCATAGTTCCACTTGCAATTAAGACACAACAACAACACCAAATGACAGTCTACTACAACTAAACAAGTTCACATACTTACTTTGCAAACTGAATTCTTAGCCATCACTCCCCGGCAGCGACGCCATTTTTGATAATGCTCAAGCTACCCTCAAAATAAGTAAGAGAATAAGTGTTTGTTAACAATAAAAATACCCAACAAGAGTAGGGGTTAAATCTCACAGAGTGATATAATGCAAGAAATTTAATTAGTAAATTAAGAGTGTAAACCAATTCATTTATTGCAATTAAAAGAGATGGTGGATCATTCCAACAAATTTACGGAAAGAGTTTTGGTATCAACTAACACAATTAAACTAAAATTTGGATTTTGAACAAGTAAAAGACAATCTAGGGGTGTGGGGATTGGTATCACTGTCAAGTAGGGGTAATTGTGCTATCTCATTATCGCTAAACAATCATGGATAGACTGGATAATCTTAAATAACACTAATCTTCTTTCGATCTCATAAAATTAAATCATAGAATCTCCTTTTGGTCTCATCAACGTGCATCACAATCAACCCAATACCTTACTAGAATCTCTCTTTTGAGCAGATTTGGCAACTAGAATTGAACCACAATTTCTCTTTCAAGCAAACTATAGTAAACAAATCTAAATTGTAGGGATTAAACTAATTACCCACTTCAATTAATTTCTTTCGAGCATCAATCGAAGATCTAGGCTAGGATTAAGATTGCAACATCAACCCATGAATTAACCCCATGCTAATTAGCTTAAATCCATGAATTTACAAGCAATAAAATAGAGAAAGATACAAAATCTACAACAATAAATCAACACCCAATCCCATAATCACACCCCTAGATTTGGGGTTTTAGCCAAGCATTATAAAAAGAAAAAGAGAGTATACCCATGATGATTTCAGCTATTTGGGGAATTGAAATTAAGCATTAATCTTCAAAACTCACTTCAATTTGAACCTCTAATTGTTAATTACAATGTTGTTAGAAAACCCCAAAACTAAGAGTATTTTCAAAAGATAAAAACACATTCTCTCAAAGCTAATTCTCAAACTAATACTGAAAACTAATATTCAAAAAGTGATACATTTTCTCTCTTTTTAGGACTATTTGTAGTTTCCCAAAATTTGGCAAAAAATTTAATGCATGACCAACTCGGCGATATTAGTCGGGCTAGCCAAACGTGTTCGACAGATCACCGTTTATTCCTCAGCTCGCCCTTCGTTTACTTTAGGCTTCAGGTGTTTAAACCTCAGTTGGCGGACTCAATTGTGTCTGCCTTTCACATTCGGTGGGTCACTGATCACCACCTTGTTCGCCCAATAAGCCTTCACTTTAACTCCGAGAATTGTCACCTTTGGCGATGGATTTTTAGTTCGCCCTTTTAGATTCGGCGAGTCACCATTTCATCTTTCATTCCACCGACCTGCCTTGAATATTTTCAATTGTGAGCACTGTTACTTTGGGCGAGGTCAGGCCACTTGGGCAATCCACCCTTTTTGTTAGGCAACTACAAGTTGGGAGTTTATACTCCTTTCAACATTTTTGGCCTCTTTTTCATGTACTCATTCTTCCCTTGTCCTTTAGCTTTCATAGCTGCAAAACAACTAAGTATCATCAGAATAGGATATAATTAGGCATTTAGGACACTATTTGTTCAGGTTAAAAGGCCTCAAATGAGTGGAAATCTACCAATCATCAAGAAACATCTTTCTTTAGAAGAAACAATACCGGAGCACCCCATGGTGAGATACTTGGTCTTATAAAACCCTTATCTAGCAAATCCTTCAATTGATCCTTTAACTCCTTAGGTTCCTTCGGGGCCATACAGTAAGGAGGAATAGATATAGGCTGCATATCTGGGTGAAGGTATACTGAACTCTATTTCCCTTTTGGGAGGAATATTAGGAAGATCATCGGGAAATACTTTTGGAAACTCATTTACAATCAGGACTGACTCAAGAGTAGGAGTTCTGGAATCCATATAACTAACCCTAACAAGATGGTTAATGCAACACTTAGAAATCATTTTCCTAGCTTTGAAGCAAGATAGAAACTGACCCTTAAGAGCATAATTTTCCCCTTCCCATGGAATGATAGGTTCGTTCAGAACCTTGAATTTGACCAATTGGGTCCTACAATCTATGGAAGAATAACATGGATGAAGCCAGTGCATCCCAAGAATAAAATCAAATTCTATAATATCAAGCTCTACTTGATCAACATTAGTGACTCTATGAGAGACAGAAATAGGGCAATTTCTATTAACTCGTTTAGCAACAATGAAATCACCAACGGGAGTAGAGTCATGAAGGGGATTAGAGAGAATTTCAGGACCAACATCAAAACTTACAACCACATAAGCAGTAACAAATGACAACGTACCAGTCACAACATCCGGAGAACCCTCATGATCTTGTCGAGTCTTAAGAGCATAAAAACTATTTTGCTTCCGTGCACCCAAACCGGAACTACTAGGTTGAGCTTGCCTACCACCATTTCCTTTAGTAGCAAGCAATGGGCAATCTCTCATTTTGTGACCATTCTTTCCACAACTAAAGCAACCATCCGTAGATGCCAAACATTTACTATCATGTTTCTTGCCATACCTAGTGCAAGTAGGTATAGAAGATCCACAACCATTTCCTTCTTGAGGTTTAGGTTTAGACACCCCATCTTTGTTGAACTTAGATGTTGGAGCATTGGAAGAACCTTGACCATAAAACCTTTGCCCAAATTTAGAATGACCTTGTCCACCAGACTTAGACTTAGAAATGTCACCATCACCCATATGAGCCCTCTTGGACTCTCTTACCCTTCCCTTGAGTTTCTCTTGTTCAATTTGTTGTGCATGAACTATTAATCTAGAGATATCCATTACCTTGATAAGCATGGCGGTTTGACACTCTTTTAAAACCAAGTGGGAAGCACCTGACACAAACATACTCATTCTCACCCTAGAGTCGACAACCATAGTGGGAGCATACTTACCAATTGAGTAAATTTCAAAGCATACTCCTTCACACTCATATTTCCTTGACGACGATTAATGAACTCAAGTACTTTTGCCTCCCTCATCTCAAAGGGAAAGAAACAATCAAGAAAGGCTCCTTTGAATTATTCCTAATCAAGAGGACCCGCATCAATAGCCCTCTCACTTTTTCATTTTTCAAACCAAACTTGAGCAACACCCTTGAGTTGGTAAGTGGCCAATTTCGCTTTCTCCACCGTTTACACACCCATAATCTCCACTATCTTATACACCTCATCAATAAATTCTTGAGGATCCACATACACTTTTGACCCATGAAACTTCAGCGTATTCATCATAGTGAGGTGTCTCACCCTTACTGCCGCCGTACCCACAATTGGGTTCACGGGACCAACGACTTCTCTATTAGCTTGGGCCGTCATAGCTTGAGCCTAAACTTGGAAAGCAGCTCAGAATTCTGCATGAGTCAGTTGTTCAGCCAAATGGTCAACCAGAACTTGAGGGACCTCGGGCTCCACATTCTCACTTGTATTCATTCTCACATATGATTTTTGAGGGGCCATATCCAGAAATGCATTGGATAAGGATTAGGAGAAGGACCTTTATAGAAATAGACTTTCTGGCACGACTTTAGAGTAACGAAAGAAGTGAAGTTTCATAAATGCTTTGTAGCCTCCTATTCATAAATGTTGTGTACTTCACACTTATGAACAAGACTCTACTCAACACGGCTTGTCAGACATTCTAGGACTTTTTCTAAAACCTTGTGCTCTGAATACGAAGTTTTTCATGACCCAAAGTACACCCTAGATTTGACCCGACGTATAAGACCCCGAGAGGCCCTAAACAATCCACTTGACATGCATACAACACAATTTAGTAGAAAGTACAAGAAATTAAGTAGAAAGTCTCATATCAAAGAGTTTGACATAAAAGCGAAAGTCTAATCATAGTCTTGACAAGCCAATCTAATCCATCAAAATAGTGGTTGGAACGTAACCCATACACCACTTACAACATCTGAAAACTAAATACATATGAAATCATAGTAAAGGTGACATGGTCCTCCGAACATGAGGACTCACCATGTCTTCAACGATCAATCAATCACTAGCCATGAGCGGAATGAGGGGAAATGCATGAAAACATAAATGTGATAATAAAGGGGACATTTAAGCATGATATGCATGACTAAGATAAAAACATAGTAAAATATTTAAAGATGAATCATATATCAAGAACATGGTCAATGCATATTAAAAGTCATTTGAAAGCTTTCATAAACCCTTGTAGTTAACTTAGTTCATTTTGTGGGATGTTTACCGTTAACCGACATAGACCATGTGAGCTATAACATGGCATTTTGTGTCATGCTCATACACCGAAAAGAGATGTCCTTATTTGCCAAGGTGAGTACCTTAAACTTCGAGCTTTGGTGGATCCACTAGCTATGTCTTTCTAAGACAAAGCCTACGAGGGCACGTACGTAGTTAGTGACAAGGAGATTGCTACTAGAGACCTGAGCTATACTAATAGGAGAGTCTCCATCTCAATATAGATCCTCTCGGTGCTAAGGAAAAAATTCCAATGGAATAGTCATATTCATAAACATATCATCATACATGAAAAGGCACAATTTATTTACTAATCCAAGCTTAAGTGATCACAGAGTAGCTCCTTAAATCACGATTCATACATGTATGAGAAATTTTTTAACCAATCATGATTTTTTAATATGTGAGAAAATCTTTCACAATTTCATTGATACTTATCTTAAAAGCAACCTTAGTTCATAAAACATTCTTTTCATAAATCATGCATGATTTTCATATATCATCATTCATAAGTTCATAGCTTTCTTCATCAATTCATAGTCAAAATCATGAATAATGCATGGGTCCATATGAAATAAATTGGAAAATATATAATTGAATCAAATAATTCATAATAAGATTAAAATCAAACAATTGAATCATAACAAATAAGATCCATGGAGAATTGGATGAAACCCTGGCAAAATTTGATGAAATTAAATTGGAAACTTGGAGATCTTTTGGGACCCAATGGATGAATGAAATCCATCGGTGAATTCCCACATATCTTGATACACAAAGCTCAAAATCAATGTAGAAAAAGGAGAATTGAAGCTTGAAACACTAGTTCTTCACCTTGAAGCTTGAGAGAAAATTTGGGGAAGAGACTTGAGTGAATTTGGAGGGATTTTGTGAGAATAAGGGAATTAGGCTAATTTAAATGAGTATAAATGGTTATAGGGTAGTTACTAGTCCAAAAAGATATAGTTTAGGGGTTGGGTTGATAGGAAACGACTAAAATACCCTTCATTTAAAGCTGCCGATGTGATCTACGGGTTGGACCAACTGTATGTATATTTTCTACGGCCCGTACTGGTCAGCTGTAGAACCACTTACTGGGGCTTAACATTGGCAAAATTTCCACAAAACCTTTCAACGGACTGTCGACCTTCCTACTGTCCGTAGGCCCCATCCGTAGTCCTCAACGTTAAGTCCAAAAATGCGACCAAGTCTGGATCCCATCTACGGGTGCCTCCTACAACCCGTTCCATGACCGATCCTGGTTAAACATAGATCAACTTACTAGAACTTGAAATTTTCCAAAACTTCAACTCACTTCCTATGAGTGCTATCTACAACCCATAGAAGCTTCTACGAACCATAGATGGCTCTCGTAGGACTTCAACTAGTAGGCCAGAAATGAAGTCTTTTCCCTTTCAAATTTTCGAGGTGCTACAGCCTCATAGGAGTGGGCTTTGAATTCTCAAGCCCTAACTTCTTGAAAATTAGAAGAGGCATCAAATTGTCAAGTGACATTGATTGAGGCCGATGCACAATGGTAAGCCCCTATGCTCATCACCTAGGTGGTATCGGCGAGCCCCTACCCACATCAGGCAGGCGACATCGGTCGAGGTCTGCATACAACGGCAGACCCCTACGCACATCAGTCAAGCGACATCACTCATGTCTCATGCATCATACCTGGTCTGTGCGTGATATCAGTGGACCACTACACACATTAGTCAAACAATATAGGTCGAGGTTCATGTACAACGGTACTCCCTTGTGCGCATCGCCCAAGTGAAAATGGAAGGCCCCTGCACGCTTCGCTCAAGCAACATCGGCGGACCCCAGCGCACATTGGTCTAGGCCTACAATGGTACGTCCTTACACACATCATCCAAGCAACATCAACGAACCCCTACGGAAATCGACTGAGGCCCGTAAACAATGGCAGGACCCTGCACACATCTCCCAAGTGACATTGATGAACCCCTTCACACATCGGCCAAGAGACATCAACCGAGGCCCGCATACAAGGGTAAGCCCCTGCGCACATTGGTTAATCGACATGTGTCGATGCCCGTGCACAAGACCAAGCTTATGCGTGCATTGCTTAGGTGACATCGGTTGAGCCATATGCACGTTGAAAAAGCTACATCGGCTTAGGCTCACCCACAAGGGTAGGCCCCATGAGCACATCGCCTAGGCTACATCGGCAAGCCTCTACGCACATCGGTCATACGACATCGGCCAAGGCCTACACACAACAATAGGCCCTGGTGCTCATGAGTCAAGTGATATCGATCGATGCCCATGCACAAGCGCAGGCCCATGTCCCTATTGCCCAGGAGACTTTGGTCGAGGCGCTTGCACCCACCCAACATTAGTCGATGCCATCGCTTATTTTTAAGAATAATTCGACACAAAAAACATTGAAAACTTTTATTTCTGTTATGTGAAAGTCATTTTTGCAAGTCGAAGTGTGTTTGGTGGTGTTTTTATATTTTTTTCGAAAAATTTTGACTTTTAAAAAAATAAAATTTTCTTTTGGAAATCTATTAATTTTTATATTTTAAAGTCATTTTTGCATACAAATTTTTTTGGTGGTTTCTTTATTTTTTTTATTTTTTCATATTTAATTATATTTTTCAGAAAAATTCGACACATAAAAAAATCAATTCTTTTATTGGAAACTTTTATTTTTGACGTTTGAAACTCATTGGTGAAAGTAGAATTGTGTTTGGTGGTTTTTTATATTTTCTTTTATTTTTTTCTATTTAATTATTTTTTCAGAAAATTTCGACATATAAAAAAATCAAATTTTTTATTGAAAACTTTTATTTTTGACATTTGAAATTCATTAGTGAAAAGCGGAGTTGTGTTTGGTGGTTCTTTTATATTTTTTTATTTTTCAGAAAATTTCGACATATAGATCAAATTTTTTATTGAACTCTATTATTTTTTAAATTTGTAATTCATTTGTGAAATCGGAACTGTGTTTAGCGATTTTTTAAATATTTTTTAGTTTAATTTTTTTAAGAAAATTTTGACATGTAAAATAATAAAATATTATTATTGAAAACTATCATTTTTTAATATTTGAAACTCATTTGTGCAAGAGGAATTGTGTTTGGTGGGTTTTTTATAGTTTATTTTATTTCATTTACTCTTTACTTACTTTTTTGGAAAATTTTGAAATATAAAAAAATAATAATTATTTTTAAAAACAATTATTTTTTATATTTCGAACTCATTTGTGCAAGCGGACATGTGTTTGGTGGGTTTTTCACATTTATTTTTATTTTTTTCTATTTAATAATTTTTTTGAAAAATTTCGACATATAAAAAAATCGATTTTTTTGAAAACTATTGTTTTAGACGTTTGAAACTCATTTGTGAAAGCGAAATTGTGTTTGGTGATTTTATTATTATTTTTTTCTATTTAATTTTTTAAGGAAAATTTCCACATATATAAAAATAATTTTTTTTGAAAACTATTACTTTTTATATTTGAGACTCATTTGTGCAAGAGAAATTGTGTTTGACTACGTCCCTGCCCTTTATACACACTGCCCGTTGCGTAACCAATCGAATGATCCGGTGAAATGTTTAGATCGCGGCGACATGAGCGATTCACTGTCCACGACGTCGTGAGAATTCCATTGAACCTTATCATTTAGAGGAATGAGATGTCGTAACAAGATTTACGTAGGTGAACATGTAGAAGAATCATTATTAAAACCTAAAAAGTTGAATGACCCGCAAACATGTTTGAACCATCGGGGGCAATGCATGGCTAGGGTTCCCAGGCCTCTTGCCTGCGGGTCTCCCTCCCATCCCCGGCGTGCACGCTCGCGCACCTATTAGGCGATTAACGAATCCTAGTGCATAAAACGCCAAGGATTGTAAATTGATAGCCCGCCCCTCACACTCAATCTGTAGAGTTCATTGGGGGATGTGGACTTTTTTTGAAACACAAACGACTCTCGACAACGAATATCTCAGCTCTTGCATCGATGAAGATCGTAGTGAATTGCGATACTTGCTGTGAATTGCAGAATCAAGTGAACCATTGAGTTTTTGAACGCAAGTTGCGCCCGAAGCCATTAGGCCTAGGGCACTTCTGCCTGGGCTTGAAGCCCGCCATCCGCTTGCTGGGCTAGAAGTGACGCATGCGCCCGCTGTCTGCATGTCGACCCATAGGAAGATGTCAACGCACATGCGATGTCGGCAGCGGCTAAGTGTTGCTCTATGTTGACCAATAACTTGTCGAATGCGATGCTCGCACCCAATACTGATTTAGCGATTAGATGTTTTTCGTGTCGCTGAGTGCAATTATAATGCCTAATCATATGCCAACAGAAAATTTGTGCCAAATAATGATGTCACTATTATAGGTTTTTTGGGATGTCTAGTGCACTCTTAATGAAAAGTGAGATGTCGAGAGGCATAGGAACATGTTAATGCACATGTGAACTCAGCAACATCTAGGTGACATCGGCAGCCCCTTGCAAGCATCGCATAAAGCCCACGTGATATCGGCAGACCGCTGCGCGTCGCTCCCAGGAGACATCTGTAATACCCCAGATTCGAATGGGTGGAATATTTTTTGATTTCTGGGTTGGTGCCAGTAATGACGGAGGCCACCTATGAATCGTAGGTTTACTTACGAGCCGTAGGTGGGAACCGTGGGTGGCAGATTAGTGATCTTAAAATGTAAAGTTGCAGAACCCCAACGACTGCTTGCCAGGACGACCCATCGTCTAGTGTACGAGCCGTAGATGGGACCAGTCGTTGCAGGGTCAAGGTTATCAGTCTCTGAACCCAACAATAGTTGACCAGAACGGTCCGTGGTTGGACCTACGGACCGTAGGTCAATTCGTCAATGGGGTCCGACATTTAATTTTAAAGGGGTCTTTTGGTCTTTTCATCTAATGACTTAATTATCAACCATGGTCGGTTCCTAACTATGCCTAACACTATATAAGCCTTCTTAATCCTGAAATCTACCCTCCTCAATCACTTTGCAAATTTCCCCAAACTCTTCTCCTTCAAATATTTCTCTCTCTAAAAGTTAGAAGAAGAAGAAGAGGGCAAGCTAGTATTCAAGAAATCAAGCTTTTCTTCATCAATTGCTTAAGGAATTGAGACTCTAAGGTATGATAGTGTTCATCCATGGAGCCCTTTCCTCCATGGAATCCCTAAAATCTCCAATTTTAAAGTTAGAAGTTCTCAATTCAATTAGGGGTTTTCTTCCATGTCATGGGTTCTTTGCAATGTTGTTTCAATTAAATGTTTTATGAACTTTGAAATATAAATTGAGTTGAATTTTATGAATTTAGATGAATCCCCATGAACCCATGCCAATTCCCCCAATTTCAAAATTTATGCTTTTGTTGGTGGGTTGAAATTGTGAAGAGATGAATTACAAGAAGTCTATATGAACTTATGCATAAACTATGATTCCTAAGCTATGATTTTCATGATGAGATTATGAATGACCTAAAGATGGTTTTATGAAAGTAAGCATGTTCAATAAAAAATTATGATTTTCCTCTATTATGTGGGTTCCTTCAATTAAGGTCAAATTGCCTTGTTTATGGTCTTCTAAGCATGAGTTTGCATTGAATTGCATGAAGTAAGATGAATTCCATGAACCCATGTCAACTCTATGATTTGTAGGTTATGAGCATGATGAACTATTTAAAGATGAAGTTTATGAAATTATGCATGCCTCTTATGAAGCTAATGATGAAGTAAGGGTGCTTTGAGATTGAAGCATCAAAGTTTATGATATGTTGATGTTGTTGTTGAGTTTTGAAAGGAATTCTCATATATCACTCAACCCATGAATGTGAAAGGTTTTGTCACATGTAATGATTCACAACTTGTTGAAAGGCTTGCTCAACTAAACTTGAATCGATGTTTAAGGAGCTATTCTTATGACGTAAGCTTGAACTATGCCCATGGAATATGAAATGTCTATACACATGATTTAGCTTGGATTGGTATTCCTTGATGTACCTTTCCATGGATTATTAATATGATCAAGGACTATTCCGTGGGATTTATGCTTAGCACCGAGAGGATATGGAGATTGAAGCTCTGCCGTTAGTAGAGGCCGGGTTGCTAGTAGCAATCTACTTATCCCTTACCGACGTGCCCCCATAGGATGATAGTCTATGATAGACACTAGCTAGAGGATCTACATAAGCTATATGTTAAGTAAGGGGTCCTACCTTGGCAAGTAGGATGGCCCTATCGGTGTGGGGTTAGACACTGGATTCCATGTTGATAGCTCACATGGTCTTACATGTCGGTTAAGGCTACTTCCCACAAATAAAGAATTAAAGTGCTCTTAAGATATTTTTCAAGTGATGTAAAGATATTTAGCTTGCTTTGAGCATGGTTTATGATTTGTGTTGCTAACCTTTTCTTCATTTTTTAGCTTGGTCATTGCATGTTTATGAAAATGTCCCCTTTTAGCATGTTTATATGACTTGGTGCATTGCTATCATGCTTAGTACATTCCCCGTACTAACGCATACTTTTTGCCTAAATTGTCTCGTAATGTAGGGGTTGGTGATTCTCCATCAATTCGTGGCTAGAGCTTAGTAGAAGGTTTTTGGAAGATTTGTGGTGAGTCCTCATACATTCGAGGACATAGCCTTGTCGTTCTTACTTTTATGTTCTTTCATTTTGACATTGTATTGGGTTACGTCCCAAATGTTATTTCTCATTCTAATGTTAGATTGGCTTTAAGACATATGATGTAGACTTCCACTATTTTCTTAAAAGCTTTGGTATGACATTATCTTTTGAACTCTTAAACCTCTATGATCTTGTATGTATGTATGCTAAGAGTCTTGTATGAGGCCTTTAGGGGTCTTGTATGCCATGTCACGTCTAGGGGGTACCTTGGGTCGTGAAAAAGTTGGTATTCAGAGCACAAGGTTTTAGAAAGACTCTAGGGTGTCTCATAAGCCACATCGAGCAGGGTCTTGTTCATGAGTGTGAAGCGTGCCACATTTATGAATGAGAGGCTATAAGATGTTAAGGAAACTCCACTTCTTTAATTACTCTTAAGTCGTGCGATAGAGTGCAAGTCTATATGTCTCTCTCCTAATCCTTATTCTATGCGTTTCACGATATGGCTATCCGAAGAGCTCATGCTAGAAGAAATGCAGGAGAGAATGTCTCACGACCCAAGTTACTCCCTATACGTGACATGGCGTACAAGACCCCGGAAGGCCTCATACAAGCCACTTAGCACACATACATACAAGATCAAAGGGATTAAGAGTTCAAATACAAACTTTGGAGGATATGTTGAGAGCTTGTGTAATTGATTTCAAGGGTAATTGGGATGATCATTTGCCTTTGATTGAGTTTGCTTATAAAATATCTACCATTATAGTATTGACATGGCTCCATTTGAAGCTCTTTATGGTAGGAGGTGTAGATCTCCTATAGGTTGGTTTGAAGTTGGTGAAGTTGCTTTGATTTGTCCCGAATTGGTACATGAGGCTATGGAGAAGGTTAGGCTTATTAGAGAAAGGTTGAAAATAAGTCCAAAGTTGACAAAAGTCCTATGCCGATGTTAGAAGGAGATATTTAGACTTTGATGTTGATGATTGGGTTTACTTAAAAATTTCACCCATGAAGGGCGTAATGAGGTTTGGAAAGAAAGGGAAACTTAGTCCCTTTTATGCAGGCCCATATCAAATTTTGAGACGTGTTGGTAAGGTTGCTTATGAACTTGATTTGCCTAATGATTTAGGCATCGGTGCATCCGGTTTTCCATGTCTCATTATTGAAGAAATATGTTGGTGATCCGACATCTATAGTGCCATTGGAGAATCTTGGCATAAAGGATAGTCTTTCATATGAAGAAGTTCAGGTTGAGATTTTAGACCAGCAAGTCCGAAAGTTAAGAAATAAAGAAGTCGCTTCCGTGAAGGTTCTTTGGAGGAATCAATTAGTTGAGGGTGCTACTTGGGAGGCCGAGGCCGATATGATGTCCCGATATTCTCATCTCTTTCCCTTCGATCCTACTCTAGCTTGAGGCATCTAGTTTCTCATGTTTCATTCTTGTGGTTTCATGTGTCTTAGTTATTTCCATGATCCCTTGATTATGCATGTTCACGAGGAGTCTAATTTTGAGAAAATGAGATAGCTTGATTGATTTATCTATGATTATGTGCATTGAGTATGAGCTGCATAAAGTCTTCACGAAATGGTGTGTTGAACATGCTTTAGCTTGGAGTTGATGTTTTCCTCCTCGGATATGTGCATTTATGTTATTGCATTCTAGGTTGGGTTGTTAGATATTGTTTCTATCTTCCTTATGATATCTTGAATCCTCATTCGAGGATGAATGTTCCCAAGGGGGAGATAATGTAATACCCCAAATATGAAAGGGTGGAAATTTTTTCAATTTCTGGGTTGGTGCAAGTAACGACGGAGGCCACCTTCAGATCGTAGGTTAACTTACGAGCCGTAGGTTGGAACCGTGGGTGGCAGGTTAGTGATCTCAAAATGTCAAGTTGCAGAACCCCAACGACGGCTTACCAGGACGGCCCATCGTCCAGTTTACGAGCCGTAAATGGGACCTATCATTGCAGGGTCTAGGTTATCAGTCTCTTAACCCAACGACGGATGAGCAGAACGTTCTGTTGTTAGACCTACGGACCGTAGGTCAATCCGTCAATGGGGTCCGCCAGTTAATTTTTAAAGGGGTCTTTTGGTGTTTTCATCTAATGACTTAATTATCAACCAAGGTTGGTTCCTAGCTATTCCTAACACTATATAAGCCTTCTTAATCCTAAAATCTACCCTCTCCAATCACTTTACGAATTTCCCCAAACTCTTCTCCCTCAAATATATCTCTCTCTAGAAGTTAGAAAAAGAAGAAGAGGGCAAGTTAGGGTTCAAGAAATAAAGCTTTTATTCATCAATTGCTTAAGGAATTGAGACTCTAAGGTATGATAGTGTTCATCCATGGATCCCTTTCCTCCATGGAATCCCTAAAATCTCCAATTTTCAAGTTAGAAGTTCTCAATTCAATTAGGGGTTTTCTTCCATGTCGTGGTTTCTTTGCAATGCTATTTTAATTGATTGTTTTATTAATTTTGAAGTATAAATTGAGTTGAATTTCATGAATTTAGATGAATCCCCATGAACCCATGCCAATTCCCCCAATTTCAAAATTTATGTTTTTGTTGGTAGGTTGAAATTGTGAATAGATAAATTACATGAAGTCTATATGAACTTATGCATAAACTATGATTCCTAAGCTATGATTTTCATGATGAGATTATGAATGACCTAAAGATGGTCTTATGAAAGTAAGAATGTTCAATCAAAAACTATGATTTTTCTCTATTATGTGGGTTCCTTCAATTAAGGTCTTGTTTATGGTCTTCTAAGCATGAGTTTGCATTGAATTGCATGAAGTAAGATGAATTCCTATGAACCCATGTGAACTCTATCATTTTTAAGTTATGAGCATGATGAACTATGTAAAGATGAAGTTTGTGAAATTATGCATGTCTCTTATGAAGCTAATGATGAAGTAAGGGTGCTTTGAGATTGAAGCATCAAAGTTTATGATATGTTGATGTTGTTGTTCGGTTGTGAAAGGAATTCTCATATATTACTCAACCAATGAATGTGAAAGGTTTTCTCACATGTAATGATTTATAACTTGTTGAAAGGCTTGCTCAACTAAACTTGACTCGATGTTTAAGGAGCTATTCTAATGACGTAAGCTTGGACTATGTCCATGGAATATGAAACTTCTATACACATGATTTAGCTTGGATTGGTATTCCTTGATGTACCGTTCCATGGATTAATAATATGATCAAGGACTATTTCGTGGGATTTATACTTAGCACCGAGAGGATATGGAGATGGAAGCTCTCCCGTTAGTAGAGACCGAGTTTCTAGTAGCAATCTCCTTATCCCTTTCCTATGTTCCCCCATAGGATGATGGTCTATGATAGACACTAGCTAGTGGATCCACGTAAGCTATATGTTATGTAAAGGGTCCTACCTTGGGAAGTAGGATGGCCCCATCGGTGTGGAGTTACACACTGGATTCCATGTTTATAGCTCACATAGTCTTACATGTCGGTTAAGGCTACTTCCCACAAGTAAAGAATTAAAGTGCTCTTAAGATATTTCTCAAGTGATGTAAAGATATTTAGCTTGCTTTAACCATGGTTTATGATTTATATTGCTAACCTTTTCTTCATGTTTTAGCTTGGTCATTGCATGTTTATGAAAATGTCCCATTTTAGAATGTTTATATTATTTGGTGCATTGCTATCATACTTAGTACATTCCCCATACTAACGCATACTTTTTGCCTACATTGTCTCATATTGTAGGGCTTCGCAATTCTCTATCTATTCGTGGCTAGAGCTTAGTTGAAGGTGTTTGGAAGACTTGGTGAGTCCTCATACATTCGAGGACATAGCCTTGTTGTTCTTACTTTTATGTTCTTTCTTTTTGACATTGTATTGGGTTATGTCCCAAATGTTATTTTTCATTCTTATATTAGATTGGCTTTGAGATATGTGATACAAGACTTATGCTATTTTCTTAAAAGCTTTGGTATGAGATTGTCTTTTGAACTCTTAAATCTCTATGATCTTGTATGTATGTATGCTTAGTGGCTTGGATAAGGCCTTTCGGAGTCTTGTACGCCATGTCACGTCTAGGGGGTACCTTGGGTCATGATAACATCGACAGACCCCTGCGCACATACACCTGGGGACATCAGTTGAGGCCCGTACACAACGGCAAGACCCTACGCATATCTACCAGGCGACATCGGCTAAAGCCTGCACACAATGGCATGCCCCTGTGCACATTGGTTGATGCCCGCGCACAAGATCATGCCCATGCATGCATCATTTCGGCAACATTGAAAACCCTTACAGATGTCGGCTAAGCGACATCAGCCGAGACCCGTGCACAATGGTATGCCTCTGCACGCATCGCCTGTGCAACATCGGTAGACCCCTACGCACATCGACCAGGTGACATCAACCGAGACCCATACACAATGATCGGCCCTTGCCCATATCAGTTCACACCCGTATACAACGACAGGTCTCTATGCACAGAAGTCAAGTGATATCGACTAATGCCCGTGCACAAGATCACACCCCTACGTGGATTGCTTAGGTGACATCTTAATACCTCTATGGATGTTGTCCATGTGACATCGACCAAGGCCCACGATCATTGTCATGCCCCTACGTGCATCACAAGGGCCGTATTAGTAGACCACTGCACACATTGGCCAGGCGACATCGGCTGAGGCCCGTACACAACGACAAGCCCAACGTACATCGGCCAAACCATATCACTCAATACCCATGCACAAGGTCAGGACCTAATGCAGTGTTCATCACATAGGAGATATCGGCAGACCCCTACGCACGTCACCCAAATAATACCATTAAAGCTCACGCACAACGATAGACAGCTATGCACTTCGGCCAAGCGACATCAATCGAGGCTCGCGCACAATGGGAAACCCCTGCGTGCATCTCCCAAGAAGAATCAGTGAAACCCTGCGCATATCGATAGAGCGATATATTATGAGGCCTTTACACATTGGCAAGCCCCTGCACACATTATTTGATAACCATGCACAAGGCAAGGCCTTTGCGTATCGCTTAGGTGACATCGACAGGCCCTGTGCACGTCGTTCAAGTGACATTGATTGAGGTCGACACATAATGGTAAGCCCCTACGTGCATCACCAAGGTGGTATCGGTAGAACCCTACCCACATCAATCAGGCAACATCGGTCGAGGACCGCATACAACGGCAGGCCCCTACGCGTCAGTCAAGCTACATCGATCATGTCCCGCGCATAATGCCTTGTCCGTGCGTGAAACAAGTGGACCACTACACATATCAGTCAAGTGATATCGATCGAGGTTCATGTACAATGGTACGCCCTTGTGTGCATCTCCCAAGATAAAATGGTAGGCCCCTGCACGCATTACTAAAGCAACATCGGCGAACCCCAGCGTATATCAGCCTAGGCCCACAATAGCACGCCCCTACACACATCATCCAAGCAACATCAGCGGACCCCTACGGACATCGGCTAAGGCCCGTACACAATGGCAGGCCACTGCGCACATCACCCAAGCAACATCGATGGACCCCTTCAGACATCGGCCAAGCGACATCGAGTGAGGCCCGCATTCAAGGGCAGGCCCCTGCACACATCAGTTAAGCGACATTTGTCGATGTCCACGCACAAGGCTAAGCCTCTGCTCGCATTGCTTAGGTGACATCGGTAGAGTCCTACGCACATTGAAAAAGCTACATTGGCATAGGCTCACGCACAATAGTAGGCCCATGCGCACATCGCCAAAGCTACATCGGCAGGACCCTACACACATCGGCCATAGGACATGAACCAAGGCCTGCTGAACCTGGAAACAAAGCTGCAAGGAAATCTGGATGGAAACATCAATCATCCCATCCCATGGACAATCTTGTCTCAGGATTCTACCTTGGCAAGTAGAATGGCCCTTTTTCGGTGTAGGGTAGATACCAAATTCCATGTTGAGTTATTTACATATCGGTTTGAGGCTTTTCCCACACTTCAGCTTGCACAATGCTGCATGGGTTACTAAAAGTAAAGTAAAGAAAAGAAGAGTAACAGAAAGATGATTTATCTTACTTTTACCATGGTTTATGCTTTATGCTATTTGCTTATATGCCTTATCATGTCTAGCTTGGCCAATTGCATGTCATATTTGGGAGCAGATGGTGTGCTTCGTTACCAAGGTCAGTTATGTGTTTCGAATGTTGATGAGTTGAGGCAACAAATATTTTTAGAAGCTCACAGTTTTTAGTATTCTATTCACGTGGGAGTCACCAAGATGTATGGTGTTTTGTGAGAGGTCTATCGGTGGAATGAGATGAAGAAGGATATTGCAGAATTTGTGGATTAGTGTCCTAATTGTCAACATGTGAAAGTGGAGAATCAAAGTTCGTGCTTAAGATATGAAGGCACTACATGTATGGAGTCAATTGTGAGATCTACACTAATAACGGGAGTCTTCAGTATATTATGAGCCAGAGGGACCTTAATTCGAGGTAGTTTCACTGGATTAAGCTTCTGAAAGACTATGACCTCTCTATTCTCTACCATCCAGACAAGGCAAATATGGTAGTAAACGCCTTGAGCTGGAAGGCAGTGAGTATGGGTAGTCTAGCCTTCTGACCTTTTGCTTTGGACATTCAGTCCTTAGCAAATTAGATGCTTCAGCTGGATGTGTCAGATTCTAGGTGTATTTTAGCCTATATAGGAGTTCAGTCCTCCCTACTTGATCAGATTCGTAGTCGTCAATTTGAGAATAAGGCCTTGGTGGCACTTTGAGATCGAATGTTAGGAGGTGATGCCAATCAGTTTACCTTGGATTCAGATAGTGTTTTGAGCTTTGTAGGCCATATATGAAAGCTTATGTCAACACCTTGATTATTGTGTGTATGCAGTGAAACTTTATTTCTCTTGAGCATTCATAGTTCATGTTCGAGACCACTACTGACTCTGAAGTAAATGTTATTATTTTACCAAATGAAGGTTCAATGTAGAGCACACCTTCATTATGCACAATAGTCTACCTTCAACTAAATTGTGAAATACTCTCTTATTTTAATATTGAAATGAGTGGGGGAATGTTGGTGTTTATGCATTTTAATATCATAGTCAACTCAGCAAAATCAGTTAATTAATTTCATACAATAACAAACGCACCGAGAGAGAGGAAAGTCAAGGATAGCAATATTATATTCAATCAACAATAATCAAATAAAAATCTAAATGGCCCTCTACAAGCTGAGAACTATATTGATTTGCATTAAAAGAGGAGAATTTTGAGAAAGCATTTAAGAGTAAGGGTGTGATGCAAGTTAAGCTCTCATTCTTGCATCAGATAGGTTGAAAGAGAGGGTTGGTAGAATCAGTGAATGGAAGGGCTCGT
The DNA here is from genome assembly GCA_018342035.1 of Solanum appendiculatum. Lineage (NCBI taxonomy): Eukaryota > Viridiplantae > Streptophyta > Magnoliopsida > Solanales > Solanaceae > Solanum > Solanum appendiculatum. Next base: position 506,718 of record JAGDQO010000372.1, read on the forward strand.
TTAAAATGCAGGATGATATTATTATATCTCATCTAGAATAAAATAGCTTTTAAATTAACTAATACTTTAAATCAAACATGAAATAAAATTAAACACAAATTTTATATTAAAATTATTATTCTTATTCCGCGAATTTTGAAACTTTTGGAGGGTGAAGTACAACCTGCACATTTTGTTTTGATGGTGTGATGGGGGTCCATTTTATGAATTGACAAGACCTGGTAACATCAGTTGAAGCATAAGCAATGACTTTTCCATTTTGCACAAGAACACATCCTACCCCAATTCTCGAGGCATCACAATAAACCACAAAACCATTAGACCCTTTCGGCAAAGTCAATATCGGAGCCGAATTAAGTCTATCATTCAATTATTGAAAACTCTTCTCACATGCTTCGGACCAAGTGAACTTAACCTTCTTTTGAGTCAAAGCCTTCAATGGGGAAGCAATAGAAGAAAACCCTTCAACAAACCTCCGGTAGCTTGCTTTGGCCATGGTTTATTCTTTATGCTATTTGCTTATATGCCCATTTACGAAAGAAGCCCAGTCGTTTAAGGGATGCCAGGGGAGGAGTCCACCTGGACGAACCTATACACGGTTCGTGAAATCTTGGATGACCCATTTAGGGGAGGCCTCTCGACCCTCTAGAATTTCTAGGCAAGGGATCTCCTGGACGGTTCCCTATATGGCCCGTGGGGCCTTGTACGGACTGTCCAGCTGCTGACCTTCTCCCTTAGCTGGAGGTGCTACCGCTGAAACTGGTCTCATCGCGTGAGGAGCTGGTAAAGCTGATCTTGTGACAGGGCACTCCCTAGCCCAATGACAAAGCACTCCACAAGTAAAGCAACCCTGCGAAGATATGCCTACCGCTGAAGGCCGGCCACCCCACCTGATGACCTTGTTTGGAAACCACCTCGGCCCTGACTCGGGCCGGTACTATGCCCACTCTTCCGACTCTAAGACGGGCTTCACGGGCCGTGAAGCACTTCAAGGGTCATCAAACTGGTCGTGAAGCTTCATCTGCCTGACAGTGCTTCACTAAAATGGGCATAACTTTATACTCCGAACTTCAAATGGGGAAAACTCAATGGCGTTGGAAAGAGGATTCAAAGACCTTTAATTTGATATGTCATGGGCCACCTAATTCATTTTGTGCTAAAATATGTGATCGTTTTAAATTAGACAAAAACTCAAAACCTGATTAGTCTCCTTCAGGGATGACTTCACGATCCGTGTGAAGCTTCACGGATTTATGAAACGTTTCCCTTATTTCATACTCTAAATCATGTAATATAACCATGTCATAAGAAACTTATTCGAACTCGTGCGTGTCTTAAATCCATTCGACTTCCCCTCATACTCAAGGTAGTTGAAAAGCAAAGCCCAGATCCTTATCATTGAGTTCCTCTCAGCAAAAGTCTTCAAAAATTCATGAGACTACAGATGGGCTCGAGAAAAGTCCATGAGTGAGCTTAAGTGTTGAGATTAAAAAAAATGCACTCTTATTCATATGAATCGTGCATTTGAGCTAAAAGCGAGATGTGCTCTCAAATTCTCTTCTCTAAACCCACCTATGTGCCCCCATAGGTGGTCTTTAACAGGCCCATATCAGCTTAGCTAGTGGATTCATGTAGGCTATGGTTCATGATTTTACCTTGGCAAGTAGAATGTCCCTTTGTCGGTGTAGGGCAGACACCGGATTCCATGTTGAGTTATTCTATGGTCTACAGATCGGTTTGAGGCTTTTCCCACACTTCAGCTGCTCAATTTACGCTTTTCAGGGAAGGCCAGAGGCCGAGGCATCAGACGCTGTGATAATATGTACTATTCTTGTCTGTGATCGGATGGCTTCTATTTCATTTGATCTGGGTTCCACTTATTCATATGTATCTGTTAGATTTTCTTTGGAATTTGACTTGACTTGTAATATGTTTGATGCCCCTATTTATGTTGCTACTCAGCTCTCCAAGTATGCTCCAGTACCTGAATGCCTTTAACTGCCTCAATCTTGGCTTGATCCACCCAAATACCCTCCTTGTACACATTGTGTCCCAAATATGCAACAAAACCAAGCCAAAACTAGCACTTCGAGAACTTGGCATACAACTTCTCCTACCTCAATCTATGGAGCACCGTGCTCAAGTGTCAATCATGGTCCTCCTCAGTCCTTGAGTACACCAAGATGATCAATGAAAACTGTCACAATGATTTGGTTATAGGATTTTGTCACTCAGCCCATAGGCAATACATGGTCTTATCCTATAGCCGATCAACTTACGTACTCTCACTTGTCTTAGACCTATCAACATGTCCTCCAAGCCTACTCAGCTTTTTGTGAGCCTGTGTCTTTTCAACAGGCTGCTGCTGATCCTGCTTGGGTCAAGGCAATGCAATTGGAAACAGATGCATTGGAAAGCAACAACGCATGGAGCATAGTGGCCACCGTAGGTCGTCGCCTTTCCTCTTAAAAATTTTACTTCACTCCCCACTACCTACGGATGTCATATATGGCCCGTAGATGCTTCTACCAACCGTAGGTCATGCTTGCAACCGTAATTGGGTTCGGAGACTGTCATCTTGGACCCTGCAACGACGGGTCCTATCTATGGCTCATACACTAGACAATGGGCCATCCTGGCAGGCCGTCGTTGGGGTTCTGCAACTTGTCATTTTGAAAACTTGGGCTTGCCACCTACGGATCCCATCTACGGGCCGTAAGTCAACCTACGATCCGTAGGTGGCTTCTGTCGTTACTGGGAGTTCAGTCCTCTCTACTTGATTAGATTTGTAATCGTCAATTTGAGGATGAGGCCTTGGTGGCACTTTGAGGTCGGGTGTTAGCGGGTGATGCCAGTAAAATAGTCCCATGTTATCGGAGCTACATTCGCACCCCTATTTTCTTTCCACTCCGTGAACCAGATCTGAGCCACATCATTGAGTTGATAGGATGCTAGTTCAACGCTATAAGTACCAGTCACTTGCATTACCTCAAAAATCTTCATGATCTCATCAATGAAATTATATGGGTCCTCATCAACCTTCGACCGTAGAAACTCTGGTGGATTCATACGAATAAAGTGTCGAACCCTAGCTACAGCTGATCCACCAGTTGTGTTTGCAGGAACTATGGCCTGGTAGATAGGAAAACACCAAAACACCCTTAATTAAAACTTTCAAAATAGATCTACAGTTTGGGACCTACCGTACGTAGGACTTTCTACGGGCCCAGACCCACCTCTCCGACTGATATTAGAAGTCTCTTAGGTTTGGCCGGTTACTACAGAAGGTTTGTAGAAGGATTTTCATTCATAGCTTCCCCATTGATCAGGTTGACTCAGAAGAAGGTCAAGTTTCAGTGGTCAGATGAGTGTGAGAAAAACTTCTTAGAACTGAAGACCAGGTTGACTACAACTCCTGTCTTGACTCTACCAGAGGGTTCAAACGGTTATGTGGTTTACTGTGATGTATCCAAGGTCGGCCTGGGTGGCTTACGCCCTTGGGAGTGGACTGTCTGGCTGGGCGGCCTGGATTGAATATCACTCTTGCTAGTTGGGCTGGGAGTTGACTTGTTTCTTGATTTGTGGTTACTTGGGCTAGGAGCCCGGCTGATGTTCTTGGATTCACATCTGGGTTACTCTTAATTCTAGTACTCTTAGCTATTATATTTACCTGTCGGGCTTATGGGGTCCATTATGGTTTTGTTTTAAACTTGCTATGAAAAGGGTGAAGACCATCCAAGAGAGGTTGAAAACTGCATAGAGTCACCAAATTTTTGTGGAAAAACTTATCATTGTCTCATCTTGATCCATGTTCTTCTATTTGTGAGCAAGAAGTACAAAGATTATTCACCTTCAGAAAATTGCAAATCAAATGCCAGACACATTTACAGCTTTCAAAAGGATTACTAAATCACATGTTCCTACAGAGAATGTCTCAATTCTAATTGATGTCCCTATAGGAACATCCACTAGTGGCATGGCTAATGAGTCAAAATCACACCTAAAGCATGATAGACCATTGGATTCTAAATGCAGTATGTCAATTACTATTTCTTTTTCACAATTAATATTGAACTAAATTGAATACACATGCACTTCTTTGTAGTTTTTAAGTTTTCTACTCATCTTCTCTTAAAAAATGTTATGTGTACTTTACAACAGTTGAATAATTTCGAAGTTCGACGAAATTTGAGGTACCACACAAAAACCTGAAAGTCATCACATCAAGGACATTTAATATCCAAATGCTAAGTATGAGAGTATCAAAGAAACCATAATAAATGAATAAGATAGTTTGTGTCCGAAAACTAAGGACATCATGCCATGACTAAGAGTGTGATTGAAGTGGGTAATTAGTCTAATGCTTGCTATTTAGGTTTGATGTCAATGATTTGCTTAAAAGAGAAATTATGGGTCAGATCTATTTGCCCTAATCTACTTGAGAAAGAGATTTCGTAAGGTAATGAGTTATTTTGTAATTCACATAAATGAGACACAAAGGAGATTCTATGAATTGAGACTACAAGATCGAAAGAAGATTAGTGTCATTGAATCAGTTATCTCCTTAGATACCTACAAAATCATGGATGAACGAACTCCTTCCAAGAGAATCACTCGAGGTATACAAATGCATGCACAAAAATTGAACGATTTCCCAAGGTGGTGTTATGGTCCACAATGGTTCAGAATCTTCCTATGTGCAGGATGTGAAAGTTAAGCTCCACCTTTTCCTCCGACGTCACACCCATGATCATTAGCACCTTTACACTTCATCAATGAACTCTTAAAAATCTTCCTCCACCTTAGAACCATGAAATTTCGGAGGGTTCATTCTGGTGAAGTCCCTCACCCTAGATGCCACCGTACCCACATTTGGGTTCACGGGAGCCACAACCTCTCTATTGGCTTGAGCCAACACTTTAAAGCATCCTTAAACTCTGCATTACTCACTTGTTCGGCCAAAGGGTTGATTGGATTTCTCTACAAGACCTTTACGGATGCAACTTCCTTATTCCTTAACTTCTTAACTTGCCGGTCCAAAATCTCAACTGAAATCTCTTCATAAGAAAGACTCTCTTTTATACCAAGATTCTCCAATGGTAAAATAGATGTCGAATCACAGACACATTTCTTCAACAAGGAGACATGGAAAATCGGATAAAAGATCTATCAAATCTCTTTAGCTCTTCAATGACATAGCTGACCATACAGGAATCTATCTCAGTAGAGATGATGATCTTGAATAAGTCTTCTCTTTAGAAGACGAACCCTCGGGCGAAACTCTCTTCTCATTATATGTCTATGAAACCACTGGTTAAGATACCGATACTAATGATGATTCAAGCCACAACATGTACCAGATATCCAATGCGAAAACGGAAATGGTTAACCTTCCATCGGAAGTAAGTTCCAGTCGACCCTTTGGCCGAACAAGTATCTAATGCGGAGTTTAGGGCTGCTTTCCAAGTGTTGGCTCAAGCCGTGACGGCTCAAGTCAATAGAGAGGTTGTGGCTCCCATGAACCCAAATGTGGGTACGAAGGCATCTAGGGTAAGAGACTTCACAAGGATGAACCCTCTAGAATTCTATGGTTCTAAGGTGGAGGAAGATCCTCAAGAATTCATAGATGATGTGTACAAGGTATATCGATCATGGTCTTGAACACTCTATTCATAAGATCCATGAAAGCCACCGGGGCATTATTCAAACCAAATGACATCGCAAAGGTCAAATAAATGTTGCACTAGCAGCACACATAAGCAAATCACTAAGGCAACAAAAACCTCCGTTGGGGGTCAGGACCTCACAATGAACCCCGTACAGATAATGTCACCATATCTTAAGAACAAATACCACATCTACCAACTTAAGATCATGGGTAGGGTAGTTCTTCTCATGGACCTTCAATTGTCTAGAAGCAAGTCACAGAAAGGCCAATTTTATCACCGAGTTGACTTAGTCCAGGAGCTAACTCACTGGAACTTTCGGTGAGCTGGAAGGTAATTTCACCGTTGCCGTTAATCGTGACTTTACCAACTGAACACTTAAAGTTCTTAAAATGCATTATTTTAAACCCCTCAAGCTTATGTAATTGTGCTACCGTGAATATAAATGAAGCGTAACAGTCTCTTTTGCATGTAAAGTTTATTTTGACTGTTTTTCTTCAAGAATTTCTCCTCCAATGCATTCCACAATTTACTTGCAGAAGTTTCCTTTGTGTATGGATACTTTTGTTCTATTGCAAGGTAAGATCAGATGGTAACGCTCATTTTTAAATCATTCCCCCTTTCCCTCTTTTCCCCAACCGTTGGAAACATTCCCCCCATCCCAAATTCAGTTGATTAATCCCTTCCCACTCCCCAAATCACCCTTTCAATCAGGCGACCAAACAGTCGGTGCAGAAAGTAATAAATGACTTGGGGTCGCTATAGAAATGCTCTAAACGACAAAATGAATGCATTAACTCAAACTGGTATGTTGAAAATTTTCCACTTTGATGTTTATGCTTTGCTTGATCCCGGTGCTACCTTGTCTTTTATGACGCCATATGTGGCTATAAGGTTTGATGTTGTTCCGGATGTGTTGCTCGATCCTTTTCATGTCTCTACTCTAATTGGAGAATCTATCATGGCTAAGAGAGTTTATAGAGATTGTTCCGTCTCCTTATTGCTCAAAAGAGAGATTTTAGTAAGGTATTGGGTTGATTTGTATTTTACATGGATGAGATCGAAAGGAGATTCTATGATATGATGCATTGAGATCGAAAGAAGACTTGTGTCGTTTATGGTAGACTGTTCGTGATGTAGACAACAATCTTCATACATTTTGCTCAGAACCTTGTTGGTACATGCATATATTTAACACACTTCTTCATATCTCTATCAAGTGTCTATTTTTTCTTTCAATTTCCTAAAGTTCAAGCCTAAGGGTAAGTCTCAATACCTCCTATAATCATAACTTTAATGGTATTTAAATAATACAATACACTTAATATTTAATTACCTATCTCAATATATCAAAATGTAATTTATAACATGATAACTAATGAAAATAATTAAAGTCAAATTATTTTATGCACATGTTTTTCTTTGATTTTTGAAGTGGGAGATTTTAGCATTGATAGAGCTCGATAGCTATTATTCGTTGTTGGTTATTTTAAAGGGGTCTTTTGGTCTTTTCACCCAATGACTTGTTTACTTATTTAAGTAGGTTCCCTTCACCTCCTAATACTATATAAGCCCAAGAAGGGTGGAATGACAATTGTAGCAAACGCCAAAACCGAGTTGATCCCACAAAGACCAGTCACAGGGTGGCGAGTGTGAATGGATTAAATGAAATTGAACAAATGGACCTTGAAAGATCATTTCCCAATGCCTTTCATGGACCAAATGTTAGATCGGCTAGCAGGTAAAGGGTGGTATTGTTTCTTAGATGGATACTCTGGGTACAATAAGATATCTATTGCACCAGAGGATCGGGAGAAAACAACATTCACGTGTCCTTATGGCCCTTTTGCGTTCAAGCGTATTGCATTTGGGTTAACAAACGACCAGGCGATCGAACCTACAGTACCAGCAAGTCCGAAATGACTTGGGGTCGCTACAGGAATTCTCTAAACAGATACATGAATTCATTATCTCCTTATACATGCTTAAATATAACTAATTATATATGCTACCCAAATTATCGCTCATTCGAGATACATATTATTTATACGAGATACACAATATAAAATCTCTAGACATTTCTCTCATGTATATGTACTACATTATTTTCAGGGATAACTTTTAACAAAATATACACAAAATTCATTACTCTTAAACATGAGGTCGTATTCACAGACAGTTGGTCAGGTCAATTAGATTATTTAAGTGTTGAAGGATATATTGTAGATGTGCGTGATTAATTTTGATGATCGATGGAATCAATTCTTATCATTAGCGGAATTAGCTTTAACAATAGTTACCATTCTAGTATTCGGATAGTCCCATTTGAGGCTTTTTATGATTAAAAAAATGTTATTCTTCATTTATTAATTCAATGCATTTGTGGACACGACAGATGGTGGCGTAATAGTCTAGAATGGATCAAAATCTTCATTGGTGGCGGAGGTTAAGGAGGAACAAGATAGTGATCCTGTATTGCTTTTCTTAGGGTGTTTCTTTTCCCGGGAGCTAAGGGAAGCTAAGGTGAGAAAGTTCTTGAATCTGAAATAGGAGGCTATGAGTGTGCAGGAGTACATCCTTAAGTTCACTCAGCTATCCCGCTATGCTCTGGAGATGGTAGTGGATAAGAGGAGTATGATGAGTTTGTTCGTGTCTAGGCTATCTCGCTTATCGAGTAAGAAAGGTAAGGCGGCTATGTTGATAGGGGACATGCACATAACCAGGCTCATTCGATTATGTAGAGGTTGAAGGTGTTGGAGGTGGGCTTGAATACCCTTCTTTCATCCACCAATGTTCTCAAACTTCTATACCAATTCCATTACTAATTCTGACCTTGCTAGCATGACTTTCTTCCTTCCGAAAAGTAATCACTTAACCTTTTAGGTTGAATTACACTTCTAGTACTACGCTCCACTTGCCCATCGATTTGAGGATGAAAGGCCGTGCTAAGCTTATCACGAGTACCAAGGCCCCTTTGGAAAGATTTCAAAAATTGAGAAGTGAATTGAGTACCACGATCGAATTCATTACTGGTTTACGTCACACTTGTCTATAGTTTGACTTGATTTGGGTTATTGAGGACCTTTTGAAGGTAGTTCAACCCCAAGTGAATTTTTGCATCCAAACCTTTTCAAAACACTTCCAAACACTTTGAAATCATGAGGATTAGTAAAAAATAAAATTCAAATCTAACCTAAAAATTAAAGAAAACTCAAAATTACGCGAGGGGTGTTCTGCACTCCTCCAAAACTTTCTTTGGAATCACTAGTTTCAGAGTTGGTGCAATTAGGTTAGTACACCTTCTCGCATTTATTCACTCTATCCATCATAGGGCATCGCCAATCAACAACAACTCCAAACAACAACACCATATCAAGACAAAAGAAATACAATACAGAAACTATTAAAAGCAATAAAACTACTAAAATGAAAGCGACTAATCAAACACGATACACGATTAAGCTCCAAAAGCCCGACAAGGGCACATCATCCATAAACAAAACAAACATCCAACAATATGATAAAAACAAACAACAAACAATCCCAAGCATCCTGAACAAGAAATACATAACAGGAGTCATAACGGAGGCACCCTCAACAAAAAAACAAAGATGTTTTCTCACAGTACAAAAATCAAAAAAGAGTACGAGTGGCTCCCTGAAGTGCAATCACTTTGAGCTAGCATCAGAGGGGAAGGATAGGTCCTCATCATTGGATGAACTTCTACCACATAGACTCCGGAGCTTTCCCATCATCTTGCTCAGAAATCGACTCTTCTTCTTCTCATGCTCTCAGAAAGTCCGTTGGCGCTGCTCCATCTTCCCTTGCTTTCGACTCATATGCTCCAATCTATCGGACATAGCCTTCTATGCAGTAGCTATAGAGGCAATAGTAGGTGCAGATACACCCTCAAATGTGGCTCCAGAAGGTCCAGTAGGGAGGCCAACAACTAGCTCTCGGATATGAGCATCCACTCCCTATATGAGAGAAAATATGTATCGCATTGTGGAAGGTCCAAACTGGAGGGGTCCTGCAAAAGATGAAGCACCAGTCTTAGAAGTGGGCTCGGTGAACTGCCCGAACTGGGGATCGGCCACATCGATCTTCCTCTTCTTGAATAGGCTACTCTTGTCGCCCCTCTTCTTCAGTGGGTGTATCTCCTTCCCGGGCTTCTTCTCCTCATCAGTGGTCAGCCTCAACACTCCAACACCTTAGACAAGCTAAGTGATCAAAGAAGGACAGATAAGACTCCTGGCTCTCCCCTAAGCCACCTAAATAATATGATCAAAAATCTACTGGCCCACATTAACCGCCAGCGCATCCATAATCTCTGCTATCACCAAAGCCCTGTCCAAAGTGACCTCGGTGTCATGATTAGAAGGAATGACCTGAGCACATATAATCGAGAGCCAAGTCTTAGCCTCAGCAGTGAACTCACGAGAATCAACCCCTATCTTCATCTCGAACCACTCTAGAGGCTCACCATCATGTAGCTTATCAACCAGCCACTGACTACCCAACTCCTTGAAATGCTCTAGATATATCTTGTTATCCGCATCTTGGAGATCATAATGAGCATTACTCAACGCTGGGCTGAAATGCACATGTTTCTCTCGGACAGTAGTAACGGCGGCCTCAATAAAATCAGTCTCCGAGGCATTAGCATAAAACTCCACTACTATGGTGTGATTAGCCTTGACAGGCTCAGAAGAAAACACCATCCATCCACTAAACTCAAGCCGGTTAAAGAAATATGGCATCCCTTGTTCAAGCTTTTCCAAATAGATCCCTTTCTCCTTCACAATAGCCCGACCGAGGTATTCATCGTACTTTCAGGTACAATTAGCTAAAAGGAATCTAGTAGCATCATAATAATCTTCATCGGGTGCCATTTCAGATGATTGAGGAATGTTGTCGGTCGACATTTTTAGCTCAAAGTACCTACAAAAGAAGCCAACATGTTAAAAGTTCTTGTGGACACTTAAAAATGTATTGGGAAGTATTTAGGAAAAAGAAAATAATTAAAAGATGTCCCGATGAATTTATGCAATGTTACTGTTTTGGGACAGAACAGATCTCTTCTCTGCGTTCGTGGAGAAGCCTCCGTGTTCGCGGAGAGATAGTGGCCTTACCTCGGTGTTCGCAGAGAGGCAGCTGCATTCACGACTTAGAAGCAGAAAGACCTCCTCATTCGCGGACCAGTTGGCGCGTTCAAGGAGTACAATGGGACGTAGACTTCTGTGTTCGCACATAGAGGTCCGCGTTCACGGAGAAGTCATCATCCCCAGAAAACATTCCATTCAAAAATTTTGACAAATACATGGTGGGCAACAATTTTAACAACAATTTGCAAAAAATTTGCTCCTAATTCTATCCCAACACATGAATAATTAGTTAAAAACCCAACAAACATGAACTCAACCCAAAAACAACAACTCAGCACAACAATAATCAAGTTCAAATTTAAACCACAATGAAACACACTATTTCCAACTTCCACACAAAAATTACCCTCAATTCAACTCCAAGAGTCAAGGATTAACAATCACAATGCAACAAATATGAATTCTACCCATTATCCTTCAATTAAACACAATCAAGGCAAGTTCACACCAATAATAAATCAAACACCCAACTTTCTAACTCTAACTAACAAAATTTAAACTAAAGTGAAGGGTGAAAAGTTATACCTTGAAAGTGATTCCAACCACAAGCACTAAACAAAAAGTGTTCTCACCCTCATTTTGAAGGTAGTTCAACCCCAAACTTCAATCCAAAGTGCATTTGTACTTCCAAACATGTTCAAAACATTGTCGAACACTTTGAAATAATGAGGATTAGTCAAAAATAACATTCTAATCTATCTTGAAAATTAAAGAAAACTCAAAATTAACTAAAAATTAAAATTTTGGATACCGATGGGTTGCTCCCATCAAGCGCACAATTTACCATCGAGGCGTGACACCGGTTGCATCACCCTTTATGTTTCCACTTCGAGGCAGTGTACCTTCTCCCCAACTTTAAATCATTTTCTCATCGAAGCATATGGGGACTACCGAAGAGCATCACACATTTCACTCGATCTCTTCACTTCGATGATTTGAATTTCTTGCCCAACTTCACATCATTCTTTCGCGTAGGAGCATTGGGCAAGAGTGGTAGTATCACTAGTCCATTCAAACAACGAACTTCATAGCTTTTGGCCTTCAAGTGCATGACATTATCACTTTCCAATGTACTAGAGTTGCCATATATGGTCTTTTTGGCTTTTTCATTTAACTCTAGTATCATTTCCTTGATGTTGGCATCTTGAAATTTTATTGGCTTGGTTTGGTTGCAAATACCCAAGATCTCATCAATATCAAATACAACCCCTTTTTCTTGACCGTCCAACTCCAATGCCTTACTCTTGACCACTTGACAAAGAGCCTTACGTACTCCAAATGTTGATCTCGCGTTGGCCTACAACGTAGCAATCTCAAACTCAAGTTGGATCATCTCATGGCACCTAGCTAGGTGCAAGTTGCGGAATTCATCCCTCATTTGGAACATTAGATTTGTTAGCCTCGCACCCTTTTCGAGTCGATGAGACAAGTACAAGAGCAAAGCTTGACTCACAACACCCATCTCTTCACATATCTCTTCATCTAAGAAGGCATCTAAACAACTATTCCCAACATGAAGTCTTCCACAACATGGCCATGGGCCATCAACATAGGGTATACAATCGCCAAACCTCGATCCCTCATGAGAAGCCATACAAACAAACTAAAACAATACAAAAACAAATATCCATAATTTGGATAGAAACTAGTAAACTATAAACTCTAAATCAATTCAAAACGCTAAATTGATCCCCGGCAGCGGTGCCATTTTTGATAACACTCAACCACACCTCTTAAGATTCGATGTGTGGGTAGTCACTATGCAAGTATAAACCCAACGAAGAGTTGGGGTCGATCCCATGAGGAACAATGTGCAGGGCGATTGAAGAAACAAAGAATTACTAGTCACTAGTTTGAACCCAAAATGAAAGGTACAATTAAAATAAGGAGAAGGTTTCAAGTGATGAATTAGTATAGGGGATATAGGAGAACAAGGAACAAAGCTATATCGAACAAGTTTGCCAGAGGGATTTGGGAATGGGAAATCACTCAAAATCCATACGATCCATTGCACATTAGCATCATAGAATCTCAATTAATCATGGGTAAAATCATATATGCCTCGGACTCGAAATTATCTACCTAATTCTATCGAACATAGGAAAATATTTCTCAATTAGCTCTTTCGAACCCAATCAAGTGGTAACACAAGCAATCCGATTAAAGCCAATCCAATGATTCACTATTTCGAGCAACAATCCAACAAATGAGTTGTTAAACCTCAGTTAATTCACCAATTAATCTTCCCAACCTAAATTAACTCTCACATGCTAAATCGAAGTAGATGGGCAAGTCCCAAGAGTGATCAATTCCTTTGGAAAAGCAATTAAAGCATGAGATCAATTGGATAATAAAAAACCAATTTCATATATGGGAAAGAAATCAACTAATTGCAAAAGCACAAGATAGAAATCAAAAACCCAAATAATGATTATGTCTAACACAATATCCAAATCACCAATAATTAACACCTAGAATTCAACAATACAAAGCAAAGAGTTGAAGAAAGGTGAAAAATAATTACAACTCAAGCTCACAATCTTCACTCTATTGGTGTCCGTTGAGGAATCTTGCTCTCAAAGCTAAGCCCAAGCCTCAATCCCCAAGGTTCTTCTCTCTAGTTTTCAAATCCAATCTGATGAATAATGATGAATGATGAATCCTCCCTCCTCAAATGGTTGTGTTTCAGTATATATGGTGAAATAGGATAAAATTGTGAATTTCCAATTCTGCCCAAACGTTAGTCATCTTTCTTCTCCGTGTTCGCAGAGCTCAGTATAATTGTACTCCGCGTTCGTGGTATTCGACCTGAATATACTCCATGTTCGTGGTGGCTTCCCGCGTTCGCACCTCACAGTTTTCTTGCACTCCGCGGTCGCGCCCAGCTCTCCGTGTTCGCGGAGAGTATTTCAATGCCAGCTCTAAAATCCTTGTTTTTAGCTCCATTTTGCCCCAATTTCCTTTCTTATCAAAGCTCTGTTTTAACCATCATGTACCTGAAAACAACCATATTCAAAGGAAAGTTAGCCTCTTTCTCTACTTAAGTACCACAAAATCACAAGAAAAGGACTCCAAATGAGTGAAAATCACCCACTCATCAGTTGGTGGGAAATCTGGAATAGGACTTTATGGGTGCGTGAAGATAAGGTTTTTAGAGGTGTGAGGAGGACACAATGAATTTGGAATGCTACTTGTATGACTTGTTTTACTTACTTCAATTAGGCAAGTCATTTTCATTTTATGTATGGAACCTGATCAAACAAACATGAAAAAAAATCATTAAATATTTTCGAGAAAATGTTTTCTTTCATACCAAACACACCCTTACCTATTACTGTAATCTCACTATCTATAACAATTTTGCATCACTTTCTTATCAAGCAAATGCATATAAAAAAAGCAAGCGATAATTAGTAATACACCATATAACCAATATTCATTAATGAAGTAGTTACTGAAATTTAGATCCGTAACAATAACACATGGTTCATATATATACAAATTTAGACAAAAGAAAATTCATGTGTATACAAATGATACAATTCCTTATAAAACTTGTCAACCTTTTCTAACGCGCGCTTTCGTTGCAATATGTTTGTGTTTTTTCTCTATTCCCTCAAATTACTTAAGATGCTTAGTTATATTTGTGCTTCAACATCTTTAATTTACATTCATGATTCTTTTTTCCAATCACATAGTATTGTATTTGTTTATGGAGAGTAATATAGTAAGTGATCATTTTGAGTACAAAATAAAAAAATAATGCTAAATACAAAAAGCCAAACATTATAATTTCAATTTTAAAAGAGATAAAGTTTTGATGAGATTGAACATAAACAAAAATAGAATTACTATGGGAGACTTGTCTAAAATATTTTAGATAAAAACATTCATTTCTAAATAAACCATACAACGCAAGTAGTTTTTACATTTTGCATCAAAATTCATTTGACAACCATGGCCTTCAAGATTTAAATATTTATAAATATTTGTATGATCTGATCTATTGTGACTCACGTGATTAAGTTTTCATTCCTTAAAATAGAAATCAATGTGATTATGTTATTATTTTCGGTGACTTTAGTAGGTCGATCGATAAGTGATTGATAGTTCATAAAGTTGCACAATTTGGCTTTGTTTCATACTAAAAGTGCAGAATTTGGCCTAATGGTTTTATGCCACTTCAATCTCCTCTTGTTGATCAAACACTGTATATTTTTTTCATTGTGATCCATATCTTGCTCTACGCTTTACCCATATTTCAAAAAATAGTTTAAAACTCAATTAACACTTCAAAAAGGAAAAGTGTAGGGAGGAAATTAGTATGCATTTGGGTTAGTTAACAATTACAAATAAAAGTGTAGAAAGCAGATTAGTACTTGGTTTGGGGTTTGTTTGTAGCCGTTTTATTTTTAATACAGCCCTTCAGCAGATTAGTACTTGGTTTGGGGTTTGTTTGTAGCCGTTTTATTTTTAATACAGCCCTTCATATGATGTAGCATTTCATTTTTATGGTATAAGTATTGGCAAGAGGAACGTTACATTAGGGGTCTCTTCCTTGTGTGGTGCCTTAAATTTCGTTGAACTTCGAAATTATTCAATTATTGCAAATAAGACTTGACATTGTTTAAGAGAAGAAGAGTAGAAAACTTAAAATATAGTGGTGTAAAAATGAGAGTCAACCCCTCTATTTATAGCTAACAAATAGTAGTATGATAGATACTAATTGTGCCTTATCAGAAAAGTCATAATGCTTTGAAAAAGTCACTGCTCATCGAAAAAGTCACAACTCTTTGGAAATGTCACAACCCTTCGAAAAAGTCACAACTTATCGGAAAAGTCACAGCCCTTAGGAAAAGTCACAACACTTTGGAAAATTCACAACTCATCAGAGAAGTAACAACCTTTTGAAAAAGTCACAACTCATCAGAAAAGTCACAACCACTAGGAAAAGTCACAACTCATCGGAAAAGTCATAACCTGCAATGTGAAAAGGTGTCTACTTTTAATATAATATAATAAAATAAATAAATTGAGTGTTTTAGTTGAGGGTATTATAGTAATTTAATATTCAAGTTTGGGAGTTCATGCTTTTAAGAAAATAAAGATAGATAGATAGATATAGATATAGATAGATGTGATCATTATCTAATCATTGGATTGATTAGATGAAAGCTTAACCAATAGAAAGTTATTTCTTTTCCTTCCTTCTGTAGCAGTAGGTTGATCACTTCAATATAGAAGTGGTTTCTATACTAGCTTCCCAACATTTATATATTAATTAAATTCTACTAGTCATCCCCTCATTGAAAACTGGAGATAAAATAGAATCACATTCTGCAAACTTCTCACGAAATATATATAATCTACAGCAGCAAAATATAACAAAAAAAATATGATGCCGATTACCTGATGTTTATCACTCGAAACAGTGGTGTAAGGATTCAATTAACTTCCGTCAATGAACTTCTGTTGTTGCTGCCCATTAGAAAGTTAAGAAAATAAAAACCCTGCTTTCTACTCTTTAGGTAAAATGCATGCAACAACAAGAATAAGAGAATAGGGTTGGCCCACACCTTTTAATTCTCTTTATTATTATTACTACCAATTAACCCTTCATTAAAAAAAGGGTTATTACAAGTAAATACTAAACTGAATTTACACATAGAATGAAGATACATAAGAAATTGCATAGGATAGGCACAATCATGAAAATTAGGAAGGTGCGACTCTAAGGAAGAAGGGAAACTACTCGAACTGTTTGTCTGATCTCTCAACTGAGTTGCTGGCTATAAATACCGATTCATACAAGAGTTTAGAACTCAACTGAAGTATTCATGGAACGAATGTAACTAATAACTGATAGAAAATGACATGAAATTTCTAAGAGTCACTAAGAAAGGAATATATGTTATCTCGAGCACTCCTTATCAGAGGATCTAATAACATTTTAAGAGAAAAATGGTTTTTGGGCATTATTCTAATGAGACATCCGAGTCTTAGATTGTAACATGGTCTAGGTACCCTAGGTTTGTGATCTGAGTTCAAATAGTAGGAAAGACTAAGAGTTGATCATGAGACACCTTTTGTCTTTAGTTATATATAATGAATCACAAGTATTTTAGGTCGAAAGAAAGAATAGAATGACTATGCCTTAAGCAATAAGGTTGCTTACTCCCAATCCTAACAAAACTTCTCATAAATGCTCCTTTATACAAGGCACCAAGCCTAACTAGATAAATCTTAAGCTTCTGATTCTCTTGGTTTACCCTACATATGGCTGCCAAAGGCTAACTCTATGTGCATGATCATACTCTATTCAAGCCTAAATCTTGGAGATACAAAGCACTACAAATAAAATGACTATGTTGGTGTCTCTATGGGAATCTATATTTTATATCCACTAGGAGCTATCATTCTTAAAAATACACTTTTTCTTGTTACCTTAAACAATAAACCTTAAATTCAAACAAACGGGTCACTCACCACAAAATTTTTATTACATGTGGGTATATCAATAATAATTCAAACCTATCACTCAGCTAGCATCAACATAAATATTATAGCCTATGGAGAGTCACTGGAAGACTAGAACATGAGGATATGGAATAAGAGGGACACTTTGAAATCTTGATTGAAAGATATTCATAACTATGACACTCAATTGGGGCTGATGAGTAAAGTATAATATGAACAAATTTTTTTAAGAGGTTCGATCTAGAGCATACATGATGTATTGTGATCTCACTAGTCACAAAGATATATCACGAGTACATGGGGTTTGCGAATATTGTAAAACATGTGTGAGTCATGAGCTATATGACATGGGACTGAAATTCAAAGATTCATGGAGTATGATTCTGATACTGACTGAACTATTACTCCTCATTCTAGGAATTGAGAATAGACATAATTTTATATGAACTACATGAATATGAGTTATGATGATGACGCTAGCACGCAAGACATGAGTAGAGTGTCGTATTTTACTAAAGTACAAGGAAAATACTGAGATAAGAATGGGTCAAGTCTCAGCCTGCCCCTAGCTTTGTTCTATAACTCGTTAGAATTACTACTAGAATCTCAAAACCTGACTGCTTCTCTTATCATCTCCCTCTTAGATCAAAGATGTTATTCTAAGTTTATGGACCTCTTCAATATCCTCTAACTGTACTATAATCACTTAACTCTAACGGTCAGGGTATAAATATACACATACATATAAAACTTCCCAGAAAGACTATATCTAGAGGTGTAAAATCTGTTGGTATTACTTCCTCCTCCAAAACATATTTTAACTTTCTATATCCTCTATAGTCATCAGCCTATATCCTGACCTCTTACTAACCAACATAATTGATAATATGAACCTTCTTCTTAGTATACTAACATTACTCTTAGAGTCTAACTCCTAACATGTATAGTTGCACAACTTCTTATACCAACTTACAACTATTGAATAAAAATCAGGGAATGCTAGTCCACTCAAACTTTTATAAGAATAAAAAACCTTAACCAACTTTTCTATCTAACTTCAATCTACAAGTATAGTTCCTTGTATAATCTTACGACTATTCCTTACCACGTCTTATGCATCTTCTCCATAAATGGGCTTCATAAAGTTTCAAGAATCACGGGCATTTTATTCAACTTATAAGGTACTAGCTAATGTCTGCCCATCCTTTAACTATTCTATAGCTACTAAATTTTTACACTTGCACTTTCAATGTTGGGGCTATTCTACCTTTTGGTGCTGAGTAAAGGGATCTAAGAACATATCTTACTTTACCTCAACACATAATTTACCTGAACGAGAGAGAATTCTTTTAAATTTCTTAACATAAAGGAACTGATGAGCTTTTCTGAAGCACTTGTCTGCCCCATAACAGTCAGAAGACTCTATATAAAAAAGCTGTATCGATTGGAATTTCGGTGTTACTGTTTTTACTACCTCAAAGATGTGGTGCAGTCAGTGAATATAGAACAATGCTCAGATCTGAAAATATTTTATAGAGAACATATATACTGCATGATCAGGAAAATGAAAGAAGGGAAACATTTCCTAAAGTTCCTGTAGCCTCCAAAAAAAGTACAAACATCTTCGTCTCATTCCACAAGACTCTACTAGACACGGTTTCATCAATACTCTAGGAGACTTGAAACTTGTACTCTGATACAAAATTTGTCACGATCCAAAACTATCCACTAGTCGTAACACGATGATTAGAGTCACAAATGACCCTAAGCTTATCCTTGATACTGGCATATGACATGAGCAATTGAATATAAACAAGTAAAAGAACTAAAATGACTGAGTGAAAGCATAATTATGGAATATTGGTTCAATATATTTCTTAATAAAGTTTTGTATACAAAACCTATATTCTTAAAAGAATTATATCATATCATACATCATATATCGTATCCCATCATATCTTATCATATATATAAAAGAGAACCCTCAACCCGGTGATGTGGCGCCACTAGAAGCAAGGATTCTCTTTTTATTTATTTATTTCCAAAACTACCCTTCCCCTCTACAATAGGAACGCCGCTTCAGCCTTTAATAGCCGCTTCTCCCGTTCATTGTCTTACCACTCTTGCCGCTCTTCATAAACATTGTGCCAGTTTACAAAAGCCGACCTGCATATGTGGCGCCCTCACTGATCAGGATTCTTATTTAACCATTCTTAAAAGTCACAACCTTATGGAAATGTCACAACTTTTCATAAAATTCACAACTCTTTAGAAAAGTCACAACTCTTCATGAAAACCACAACTTTTCATAAAAGTCACTACTTATCACAAAAGTCACAGCTTTTCATAAAATTCACAACTCTTCATTTTTCATTCATACATTTGAAAATCCAACACTTAATTACAATGCACAAAAAGTGTCACGCTCCGAGGCTACCACTAGGTGCAACATGGTGCTTAGTTTCACGAGTGACCCCAAGCTAACACTGAGTTTCGCATGTCACAAGCATACTGAGATATAACTAAGTAAGTGGAAGCATAAATGTAAACTAAAGTATACTAAAAGAAACTTCAGGTGAGAATTTAACTAAACATCTATGGGAAACAGCCCAAAACAACTGAATACTGACTTTACGTCAGAAAGCCTCTAATACTGATGAGTTGTTGGGACAAGCCCCCAACTAACTTTATAAGTCTGAAACTGAAACGTAATGTCTGAAAACAAATAAAGCATGTTTATAATCCTCGATCTATGAGGACTCAACATTAAGATGCTGAGTAAGGACTCGAAGTCGAACTAAGTGTGATTTGGATGCTGAACGTCTAAGCCGACATCATGAAACGATTTAGCGCAAAAGTATGCATCAGTACTTTGTGTACTGAGCATGCATGATATAAATACTAAGCTGAACAATATAAACTGAATATGGAAATAGGCTGTACTGAAGTATAACTGAAAACTAGGCTAAATGCAATGACCAAGTACTAATCATGAAGATAACATGCTAAACTGTATACCGAAGTAAATGATGATAACATGGTCAATGCAATGAGAGTATGACCGTGGGAGCTACTATTAACTGACAAAAACCACGTGAGCTAAACGTGAAGTCCGATATATACGCCCCATCGAGAGGACCCAATATACCTTGCCAAGGGCATAAAGGAATGACTGTGGCGTGATCACTAAGAAGCTGATGCCCAACAGAGGGGACTTTTGAACCTACGTTGGGACATAGTTCTGGGACTTTGAGGGTACACTGAAACCTAGTCCAACTCAGTGCTAAGTCTACTCCCAACTGAATATGTAAAGCTAACAATGCAATTGATATATTGAGTAGCTCAAAATTTTTACATGCTATTTGGGAATGCAACATAAATATACTGAAAGATATCGCATTAAAATTCTAAAGCATAATTTTCTGACTGATATACCTAGCAAGTAAAATCCATGAAATACTGATGATGAATACAAGCTAGGGTTCTGAGTTCTATACATGGGACTACATTAATTCTCCAAGAAAAAAGGTATTTAATGCAATGGAACTATAGCAGATAACTTTCAATGGATTCCCAAGATTTGGGAACCCTAGGTCTAAGATATTTATGGAGAAACTGAAGAACTGACTGAATTCTAGGGACCTAATGGGTGAAAGGAACCCACTAGTGAAATCCCACATACCTGGTGATGAAAACTACAGAGAAATCCTTTGGATTTCAGGGCTGAACTTCGAAGAACACCTTTGCTTGTTCTTGGGAGAAACTATCGCCTCTTTCTCACATTTTCTTTCTAAGTTGGATGATTTTTTGAGAATGAGGTTTCTAGGTAGTTTCTGACTAGATTATTAGGCTTAGACTGAGTAGTTTAGGATCAAACGACATAGTTTAAGTACCTAACATATGGGGAAAAGACCAATATGACCCTCACTTAAAAGCTGACGAAGTGAATTCAATACAAGCTTCACGGGCCATGAAGCACTTCAAGAGCCGTCAAGCTTGTCGTGAAGCTTCATCTGCCTGACAGCGCTTCACTAAAATTGGCATAACGTTTTACTCCGAACTTCAAATGGTGAAAATTTTGTGATGTTGGAAAGAGGACTCAAAGATCGTTAATTTGATAGGTTATGGGACACCTAATTCATTTTGTGCTAAAAACTATGATTTTTTGAAGTTTGTCCAAAACTCAAAACCTGATAAGTCTCCTTCACGGACGACCTCACGGTCCGTGTTAAGCTTCACGGGCCGTTTAGAAATCCGTGGACCTTTTCCAGTGACCTTGGGTCACACCCTACCAACTAGGTCACTTGTACGACCCACTTGACAGGCCGTAAAGTCCACCACGAGCTACCTGGGTCAGTGTGAGAGTGACCCCTTCATGGCCAGATCCTCGAAAGGGATCACAAGCCCCTTAATGAACCATGGTCCCCTTCACAGACCGTCTAGGGTGCCGTGAAGGGTCCATGGTCCAGTTTGGGTCCGTGGATTTTTCCCATTTTCCCTTTTTAGCCTTTTTCAAATCCAAGATGTTACAATATCTCCTACTTGGGATCATTCGTCCTCGAATGAAGTCTAAACAAGCTATGTTTGGAGGAAAGAGTTGTAATCCCTATCAACTGAGTACTAGAAGCTGATATCTAACTGAACTGCATTCTATGAACATGCAATTATGTAAAAATGCATGGATAAGTAGGGAAACAAGATATTGAGATTGACTTACACAAGAGTAAACTGAGAGACTAGAGAGGAGCTATTACCTCAAGCTGAAACTGAATCGAAGGGAAAAAGAAGGGGATACTTGGTCTTCATAGTGGCTTTTGCTTCCAAAGTAGCTTCCTCTATGGATTGATTCCTTCAAAAAACCTTTACTGAAGCGACTTCCTTATTTCTCAACCTATGAACCTGACGTTCAAGAATCTCAAGTGGAATCTCCTTATAGGAGAGGCTATTCTTCACAGCCACACTTTCTAAGGGTACAATTGATGCCGGATCACCCACGCACTTCTTCAACAAGGAAATGTGAAAGACTGGATGAACCGCTGCTAGTTCAGTTGGCAATTCTAACTCATAATGTAACCCCCCGTAGGAAAGGCTGCCTAAGGGAAGAAATTGAAAAAATTCTGAGGAGTGACCTACCATTTGGACCTACTAACCGTAGTTTGAATTACCAATCGTAGGTCAGGTGGGGGTGGGAGTCGTAGGTCATTCTGTTTTGGGGAGAAAATTTAATTAAATTTTGGGACCTTGGCAATAGGACCAACGGTTGTGTCACCTACGGGCAGTAGGTTGACATACCAACTGTAGGTCAATATAATAGGTGAGGGGTTCCGAGATTTTTTTTAAGGGATCGTTTCGTCTTTTCACCTTATGGCTTTTTTAGTAATCTAGGTCAGTTCTCTTCATCTCCTAACAATATATAAGCCTTTTTAATTAAAAAATATACCCTTCCAAATGACTTTACAAGTTTCCCCAAACTCTTCACCCTCAAATATTTCTCTCTCTGCAAGTTAGAAGAAAAAGAATAAGAGGACAAGCTAGGGTTCAAGAAATTGAGTTTTCTTCATCAATTGATTAAGGAAATTGAACACTAAGGTATGATAGTCTTCATCTATGGAGCCCTTTCCTCCATGGAATCCCTAAAATCTCCAATTTTCAAGTTAGAAATTCCCAATGGAATTAAGGATTTTCTTCCATGTCTTGGGTTCTTTGCAAGGTTGGTTCAATTGATTGTTTTATGAACTTTGAAGTATAAATTGTGTTGAATTTCATGAATTTAGATGAATCCCCATGAACCCATGCCTTCTTCCCCAATTAGAAACTATGAATGTGTTGATGGGTTGAATTGTGAAGACATGAATTTCATGAACTCTATATGAACCTATGTATGAATTATGATTCCTAAGCTAAAACTTTTCATGATTAGATTATGAATGACCTAAGGATGGTTTTATGAAAGTAAGCATGTTCAATCAAAAACTATGATTTTCCTCTATCATGTGGGTTCCTTCAATTATGATCAAATTTCCTTGTTTATGGTTTTCTAAGCATGAGTTTGCATTGAATTGCATGATTTAAGACGAATTCACATGAACCCATGTGAACTCTAAGATTTGTAAGTTATGAGCATGATAAACTATGTAAAGAAGAAGTTTATGAAATCATGCATGTCTCTTATGAAGTTAATGATGAAGTAAGGATGCTTTGAGATTGAAGCATCAATGTTTATGATATGTTGATGTTGTTGTTGAGTTGTGAAAGGAATTATCATATATTACTCAACCTATGAATGTGAAAGATTTTCTCATATGTAATTATTCATAACTTGTTGAAAGGCTTGCTCAACTAAACTTGAATCAATGATTAAGGAGTTGTTCTAATGAAGGGACATGAGGCGATCACCTATGTTCCCTAATGTAGACAAGAGGCGATCACCTATGTCTACTAAAAATTAACTTATGACTAATGATAGACAAGAGGTGATTACCCATGTCTACTTATGGTAATTGAGCTATGTCTAATCCGTGGGAATTATGCTTAGCACCGAGTGGAAAAGTGGCGATTACCCATGTCCCATAAACTATGTGCCACCATAGGATGATGGTCTATGATAGACATTAGCTAGTGGATCCACGTAAGCTATATGTTGAGTAAAGGGTCCTACCATGGCAAGTAGGATGGCCCTATCGGTGTGGGGTTAGACACCGGATTCCATGTTGATAGCTCACATGGTCATGTTGGTTAAGGCTACTCCCCACAAACAAAGAACTAAAGTGCTTTTAAGATATTTCTCAATTAAAGTAAAGATGTTTAGCTTGCTTTGACCATGGTTTATGATTTATGTTTCTAACCTTTCTCATGTTTTAGCTTGGTCATTACATGTCAAGAAAATGTCCAGTTTTAGCATGTTTATATGATTTTGTGCTTTTCTATCATACTTAGTACATTCCTCGTACTAACACATGCTTTTTGCCTACATTGTCTCATAATGTAGGGCTTCGCGATTCTCCATCTATTCTTGGCTAGAGCATAGTAGAAGGTTTTCGGAAGACTTGGTGAGTCCTCATGTATTCGAGGACATAGCCTTGTTGTTCTTACTTTTATATTCATTTTCTTTGACATTGTATTGGGTTACGTTCCAAATTTTATTTCTCTTTCTTATGTTAGATTGGCTTTCAGACATTTGATGTAGACTCTCGCTACTTTCTTAAAAGCTTTGATATGAAATTGTCTTTTGAACTCTTAAATCTCTATGATCTTGTATGTATGTATGCTAAGTGGCTTGTATGAGGCCTTTCGGGGTCTTGTACGCCATGTAACGTCTAGGGGATACTCTAGGTCGTGACAAACTTTGTATTATGAGCACAAAGTTTTAGAAAGATCCTAGGATGTCTTATAAGCCACGTTGAGTAGAGTCTTGTTAATGAGTATGAAGCGCGCCACATTTATGAATGAGAGGCTATAAGATGTTTAGGAAAATCCACTTCCTTCATCACTTTTAAGTGGTGCGATTGAGTGCAACTCTATATGTCTCTCTCCAAATCTTTATCCTATGAGTTTTAGGATATGGCTACCCGAAGAGCTCATGCTAGAAGAAATGTGGGAGAGAATGTGGAACAAGAAGCTCCTCCTCAAGTTCCGGTCAAACCTTTTGCCGAACAAGTGACTAATGTGGAGTTTATGGCTCTTTTTCAAGTGTTGGCTCAAGCCATGAAGACTCAAGGCAATAGAGAGGTTATGGCTCCCGTGAACCAAAATGTGGGTACGGTGGCATCGAGGGTGAGGGACTTCACTAAAATGAACCCTCCAGAATTTCATGGTTCTATGGTTAAGGAGGATCCTCAAGATTTTATTGACGAGGTGTACAAGGTGCTAATGATCATGGGTGTGAGCCGGAGGAAAAGGTGGAGTTTGCCGCTTATCAACTTAAGGGTGTGGCTCAAGTGTGATTTGAGCAATGGAAGAGTGAGAGGGCAGATGATGCGGGTCCTCTTGATTGGGAAAAGTTCAAGGTTGTTTTTCTTGATAGGTTCTTTTCCCTTGAGATGAGAGAGGCAAAGGTGCTTGAGTTCATCAACCTTCGTCAAGGAAGCATAAGTGTGAAGGAGTATGCTTTGAAGTTCACCAAATTGTGTTGATATGCTCCTACTATGGTTGCCGATCATAGGGCAAGAAAGTGTAAGTTCGTTTCGAGAGTGTCAAAAATGGTGGTCAAGGAATGTCGTACTGCCATGTAATACCCCAACTTTCCAAGGAATGAAGATGCAGAATTTACCTGTAGGCAGCGACCAACGGAGGGCACTTACGGGCCGTAGCAAGGTTGACAGACCGTAGGTGAGGGGTCGTCAATGGCTCTGTTAATTTCAATAATTCCTAGTTTCTGAAGTCTAATCTACGGAGTAGCAAGACGGATTGTGATTCAGTTGACGGTTCGTAGAAAGTAACCGCAGACGTCTCCCAGACTTGGTTAAATTTTTGAAACTTAGGTTGTAATCTACGGTTGAGCTGTACGGTCCGTAGATGGACCTACCAATCGTAGATTGAAATAGTCGTTGTAGGGTCCCTAGATACCAGCTCTTTGAATCATTTGACGATTCAATAGGACGGTCCGTCAATGGATGTACGGACCATAAGACCTGACCGTAGATGGGCCCCGATAGTTTTTAATTAAGCCCTTTTTGGTCTTTTCCCTGGTGAATTCCCTAATTAACTAAGTCGATTTTACCCTCAATGAAGGTTCTATATATAGTTCTCCATACCTAAATAACTTCTTTCTAACTCATTCCCTAAATTCACCTCTCAAATATTTCTCTCTCTAATAGAAATCCTCTCTAGCTCAAGGAAGAAGAAGAAGCTAAGCCCTCCATTGGAGATCACCCAATTTCCTCCAATTTCTAGTGGGCTTTGCTAAGGTATGATGGTATTGACCAATGGAGTTGCTTCCTCCATTGGGCCCTCCCTTTTCTTCATGAATTTCAAGGATCAATTCCCTTCAAGAAAGCTAGGGTTTGATCAATTGTTGTGGGTTCTTCGAGTATGAGTTCAGTTACTGATTTTATGCTTTGTAGTGCATGACCTAGCGTGGGTAAAGTAATTTAGTGCACGATCTAGCGTGAATTATATGTCCAATTGTAATTATTGCATGAACCCACCATGATCCCAAGTAAATTCTCCCTAATTTGATAATCTATGCCTTGATTGTTGGGTTGAGATATGAATTGATGAAATTGAGCATGAATTGGGGTTAAGTGCATGAATTTAGCATGTTCAATGTAGAAAGCATGATTTTCCTCTTTTATGTGGGTTACTTCAAGTATGACTAAATTGCCTTGATTATGATTTTTAAGAGTTAACTTGCATTGAATTGCATGGTTTAAAATAAAGGCAACATGTACCCATTAGCTATGAAGAAAGAGCATGATAGAATCATGAAGAAATAGGCTTATAGAATAAAGCATGTTTTATATGAAATTTATGATATGATGATGTTGAGTCTTGAAAGGGTGTTCTCATATAATGCTCAACCTAAGCTTGTGAAAGGTTTTCTCACATGTAAATGATTCATAACTTGTTAAAAGGTTTGTTTAACTAAAATTGAATCAAAAGCTTAAAGAAGCTATTATAGGGGTGTAAGCTTGGACAAGTCCACGAAAGAAGAAACACTCAATCAAGTAAGCTTGGACTAGTCCATGGTATGTAAAGTCATGTTGAGCTTGGATTGGCAACCCTAGTCATGCCTTTCCATGGATATCATATTTATGATTGTATAGTTGGAATTATGCATAGAACCGAGTGGATGGGTGACAAGTCCCCATATGTCCAATGCCTATGTGCCCCCATAGGTGGTCTTTAACAAGCCCATGTTATATCAGCTTAGCTAGTGGATCCACATAGGCTATGGTTCAGGATTCTACCTTGGCAAGTAGAACAACCTTTTTTCGGTATAGGGCAGACACCAGATTCTATGTTGAGTTATTCCATAGTCTACAGATCGGTTTGAGGCTTTTCCCACACTTCAGCTTGCACAATGGTGCATGGGTTACTAAAAGTAGAGTAAAGAAAAGAAGAAAAAAAGAAACATGATTTATCTTGTTTTAGCCATGGTTTATGCTCTATGCTATTTGCTTATATGCCTTATCTTGTTTAGCTTGGCCAATTACATGTCATGTTTATATCTCAGGTTCTAGTATCTTTTATGAGTTTATATGCATTGCTATCATACTTAGTACTTTACTGTGCTAACGCATACTTTTGCCTGCATCAACTTCTTTGATGTAGGACATGCCAATTCTCCTACTCGTGGCTAGAGCATTGACTTAGAGTTGAGAAGAAGACTTTGTGAGTCCTCATCCATCCGAGGACATAGCCTTGTTGGATTTTACTTTAATGTCTTTCCTTATGTTAGATATTGTATTGGGCTGCGTCCCTATCATTTTTACTCGTTTTCTATGGTTTTAGAAGGCTTTGAGACATGAGTTGTAGACTTCCGCTATTTTGATTAAAGCTTTGATATAAAACTCTCTTTTTAACTCTTACTTCTCTATTATATTGTATCTTATGTATGCTAAGGGATTGTATGAGGCCTCTCGGGGTCTTGTACGCCGTGTTACATCTAGGGGCTATCCTGGGTCATGACAAACCTAGTATCAGAGCGCAAGGTTTTACAAAAATCCTAGGATGTCTTATAAGCCGCATCGAGTAGAGTCTTGTTCATGGGTGTGAAGCGCACCACACTTATGAACGAGAGGCTAAAAGATGTTTAGGAAACTTCACTTCTTTTGTTACTCTTGAGTCGTGCCATAGAGTTTAACTCTATATCTCTCTCCCAATCACCTATCCTACACGTTGTAGGATATGGAAACTCAAAGGGGCTATTCTACCAGGAAAGCAAGAGAGAATGAAGGGCAAAGAGCTCCTCCTCAAGCTTCACAAGCTCCAACCGACCCTTTGGCCGAGCAAGTGACCCATGCAAAGTTTAGGGCTACTTTCCAAGCACTGGCTCAAGCCGTGACGGCACAAGCCAATAGAGATATTGTGGTTCCCGTGAACCGAAATGTGGGTACAGCGGCGTCAAGGGTGACAGACTTTACAAGGATGAATCCTCCAAAATTTCATGGCTCTAAGGTGGAAGAGGATCCTCAAGAGTTTATAGATGAAGTTTATAAAGTGTTGATGATAATGGGTGTGACACTGGAAGAGAACGTGGAGTTGGCCGCTTCTCAACTCAAAGGTGTTGCCCAAACTCGGTACAATCAATGTAAGAGAGAAAGAGCTATTGATGAAGGTCTCATAGGATGGGAGAGGTTTAAGAGTGCTTTCCTTGATCGATTCTTCCCTCTTCAGAAGAGAGAGGCCAAGGTGCTTGAGTTTATTAATCTTCGTCAAGGGAGTATGAGTGTGAAAGAATATGCATTGAAGTTCACACAATTGGCTAGATATGCTCCATCCATAGTTGCCGACCAAAGGGCAAGAATGAGCAAATTTGTGTCGGGAGTGTCCGATATGTTGGTGAAAGAGTTCCGCACAGCCATGCTTGTGCATGATATGAATATTTCTCGCCTTATGGTTTATCCCAAAAAAATTGAAGAGGAAAAGCTTAAAGGAAGATCTAGAGAGACTAAGTGGGCTAGAACCGGAGATGGCAACTTTTCTCATGCAAAATCTGATGGACGTGGTCGTTCAAGATTTCGCCAAAGGTTCTCTAATCAAGGTTCTTCCAAGGCTCCTCCGAGATCCAACAATGATATGTGCAAAACCCTAAGCCTCAAGGAGGGAACGGTGGTGGATTTTCTTTGCCTTGTTGTACTAGATGTGGGAGGAGGCATGAAGGCAAATGCCTAGCTGGTTCAAATGGTTGCTATACTTGTGGTAAGGCTGGTCACAAGATGAGAGATTGCCCATTTCTCATGGCTAAAGGAAGAGAGGGTAAACAAGCTGCCCCAAATAGTTTGGGTTCAGGTGCTCCGAAGCAAAACACATTTTATGCACTTCAGTCTCGTTATGAGCAAGAGAGCTCACCCGATGTGGTCGCCGATACGTTGAAAGTTTTCCATTTTGATGTCTATGCCTTGTTAGATCCCGGTGCTACATTGTCCTTTGTGATGCACTATATGGACATACGGTTTGATATTGTGCCGGATATGTTGCTAGATCCTATCCTTGTTTCTACTCCGATAGGAGCGTCTATTTTTGCAAAAAGGGTTTATAGAGGTTGCTCCATTTCCTTATCCCATAAAGTTACTCTTGTCTATCTCATAGAGCTAGATATGCTAGATTTCGATGCCATTCTTGGGATGGATTGGTCGCATGCTTGTTATGCCTCTATTGATTGTAGTACCAGAGTGGTCAAGTTTCAGTTCCCTAATGAGCCTATCCTAGAGTGGAAGGGGGGAAATTCTATGTTTCGAGGTCAATTTGTTTCTAATCTAAAGGCTAGAAAGATGATCTCTAAGGGTTGCATTTATCATCTAGTTAGGGTGAGGGATTTAGATTCCAAAAACCCTACTCTTGAGTTGGTCCCCATTGCTAGTGAGTTTCTTGAAGTGTTTCCCGATGACTTGCCTTGTATTCCTCCCGAAAGGGAAATAGACTTCGGTATTGACCTTCTCCCAGATACGTAATCTATCTCTATTCCTCCTTTTAGAATGCCTCCGGCGAAACTTAAAGAGTTGAAAGAGCAACTAAAAGACTTGTTGGATAAGGGTTTCATCCGACCAAGTGTTTTCCCATGGGGTGCTCCGGTGTTGTTCGTGAGAAAGAAAGATGGTTCACTCCGTATGTGCATCGACTATCGTCAATTGAATAAGGTTACAATCAAGAATAAGTATCCTTTGCCAAGGATAGATGATTTGTTTGACCAACTTCAAGGGGCTAGTTACTTTTCTAAGATCGACCTTAGTTCGGGCTATCACCAATTGAGGGTGAAAGAAGATGATATTTCGAAAACGGCTTTCCAAACAAGGTATGGTCACTATGAGTTCTTGATTATGTCGTTTGGATTGACAAATGCTCCGGCCGCATTCATGGACTTGATGAATAGGGTGTTTAAGCCTACCTTGACATGTTTGTGATTGTGTTTATTGATGATATCTTGATCTACTCAAGGAATGAGGAGGAGCATGCTAGTCATTTGAGGGTTGTGTTGCAAGTCCTCAAGGATCAACAACTCTTTGCAAATTTTAGCAAGTGTGAATTTTGGTTGAGATTAGTAGCTTTTCTTGGTCACATTGTTTCCGGTAAGGGTATTGAGGTAGTCCCTAAGAAGACCAAAACGGTCAAGAACTGGCCTAGACCTTTATCACCTTCAAACATTCGTAGTTTCTTGGGTTTAGCCGGTTATTATAGGAGGTTTGTTGAGGGGTTTTCTTCAATTTCATCTACGTTGACGGCTTTGACTCAAAAGAAAGATAATTTTATTCGGCCCGAGGCTTGTGAAAGGAGTGTTAAAGAATTCAAAGACAGACTTACTTTGGCCCCGATATTGACTCTACCAGAAGGAACCGATGGTTTTGTGGTGTATTGTGATGCCTCAAGGATTGGGCTAGGGTGTGTTCTTATGCAAAATGGGAAAGTGATTGCCTATGCTTCAAGGAAACTAAAGGTGCATGAGAAGAACTACCCCACTCATGACTTAGAGTTGGCAGCGATTGTGTTTGCTTTAAAAATATGGTGACATTACTTGTATGCATTACATGTAGGTGTCTTCACCGATCATAAGAGTCTCCAGTATGTGTTTAAGTAGAAACATTTGAATCTCCGCCAAAGAAGATGGCTTGAATTACTAAAAGATTATGACATGAGTGTTCTCTATCATCCCGGCAAGGCTAATGTAGTGGCGGATGCTCTTAGCAGATTGTCTATGGGTAGTGTTGCGCATATTGAGCATGGTAAGAAAGAGTTGGTTCATGATGTTCATAGTTTAGCCCGATTGGGTGTTCGGTTGATTGATTCTGCTAAGGGTGGAGTTACCGTTCACAATGGTTTTGAATCCTCTATTGTGCATGATGTAAAAGCTAAGCAAGACCTTGATCCAAATTTGGTGGAATTGAAAGAAGCGGTTCTCAAGAAGTCCATAGAGGTTTTCTCCCAACGGGGAGATGGTGTACTTCATTACCAAGGTCTCTTATGTGTTCCCGACGTACATGATTTGAGAGGGAAAACTTGTTTGGAAGCTCATAGTTCTAGATATTCTATCCACCCGGGAGCTACCTAGATGTATCGTGATTTGCAGGAAATCTATTGGTGGAATGGAATGAAGAGAAACATTGCAGAATTTGTGGCTAAGTGTCCTAATTGCCAACAAGTGAAGGTTGAGAATCAGAGACCAGGAGGTATGACCCAAGACATAGACATTCCTACTTGGAAGTGGGAAGATATGAATATAGATTTTGTAGTAGGTTTGCCTAGCACAAGGCGATACTATGATTCGATTTGGGTTGTGGTTGATAGGGTGACCAAGTCAGCCCTTTTCATTCCCGTCAAGACTACTTATTCGGCGGAGGATTATGCTAAGTTGTACATGAGGGAGATGGTTAGGCCGCATGGAGTGCTTTTATCCATTATCTCCGATCGAGGTGCCCAGTTTACCTCTCAATTTTGGAAGTAATTACAAAAAGGTCTTGGTACTCGTGTTAAGCTTAGCACGACCTTTCATCACCAAACCGATGGGCAAGCGGAGCGTACTATTAAGACTTTAGAAGATATGTTGAGGGCATGTGTGATTGATTTTAAGGGTACTTGGGATGACCATTTGCCTTTGATCGAGTTTGCTTATAATAATAGTTACCATTCTAATATTGGTATGGCTCCATTTGAGGCTCTCTATGGTAGGAGGTGTAGATCTCCCATATGTTGGTTTGAAATTGGGGAAGTTTCTTTTGGTAGACCCCGAGTTAGTGCATGAGGCTATGGAGAAAGTTTGTCTTATTATAGAAAGGCTGAAAACGGCTCAAAGTCGACAAAAGTATTATGCCGATGTTAGAAGAAGAGAATTAGAGTTTGATGTTGATGATTGGGTTTACTTGAAAATTTCACCTATGAAGGGTGTAATGAGATTTGGGAAGAAAGGGAAGCTTAGTCCCCGTTATGTAGGCCCATATAAGATTTTAAGACGTGTTGGTAAGGTTGCTTATGAGCTTGATTTGCCTAATGAGTTGGCATCGGTGCATCCGTTTTCCCATGTCTTATTGATGAAAAAGTGTGTTGGTGATCCGACCTCTATAGTGTCAACAGAGACTCTTCGCATAAAGGATAGTCTTTCCAATGAAGATATTCCGGTTGAGATTTTAGACCGACAAGTCCGAAAGTTGAGAAATAAAGAAGTTGCTTCCGTGAAAGTTCTATGGAGGAATCAATTAGTTGAGGGTGGTACTTGGGAGGCCGAGGCCGATATGATGTCCCTCTACCCTTATCTCTTTCCTTCCGATCCTCCACTAGCTTGAGGTACTTAGTTCCTCATGGTTCATTCTTTTGGTCTCATGTGTCATAGTCGATTTCCATAATTCCTTGATTTTATGCATGTTCATGAAGAGTCTAATATGATTTATGTGCATTGAGTAGGAGTTGCATAAAGTCTTCATGAATTTTAGAGTTGAGCATGCTTTAGCATGGCGTTGATGTTTTCTCCTCGGATATGTGCATTTATATGCTTGCATGTTCGGTTGGGTTGTTAGTCCGAGTCTATCGCCCTTCTCTTGATGTCCAGGTTTTCATTCGAGGATGAATGTCCCCAAGGGGGAGATATTGTAATACCCCAGCTTTCCAAGGAATGAAGATGCAGAATTTACATGTAGGCAGTGACTTACGGAGGGCACTTACGGGCCCTAGCAAGGTTGACGGACTGTAGGTGATGAGTCATCAATGGCTCTGTTAATTTCAGTAATTCCTAGTTTCTGAAGTCTGATCTACGGAGTAGAAGGACAGATCGTGAGTCAGTTGACGGTCCGTAGAAAGTAACCATAGACGTCCCCCAGACTTGGTTAAATCTTGAAACTCAGGCTATGATCTACGGTTGAGGTGTATGGTCCGTAGATGGACCTACCAATCGTAGATTGAAACTGTCGTTGCAGGGTCCCCATATACCAACGCTCTGAATCTTTTGATGGTTCAATAGGACCGTCCGTCAATGGATGTACGGACCGTAGGACCTGACCGTAGATGGACCCCGACAGTTTTTAATTAAGGGTTTTTTTGTCTTTTCCCTAGTTAATTCCTTAATTAACTAAGGCAGTTTTACCCTTAATGAAGGTCTTAAATATAGTTCTCTATACCTAAATCACTTCTTTCTAACTCATTCCCTAAATTCACCTCTCAAATATTTCTCTCTTTAAAAGAAATCCTCTCTAGCTCAAGGAAGAAGAAGAAGCTAAGTCCTCCATTGGAGATCACCCAATTTCCTCCAATTTCTAGTGGGCTTTGCAAAGGCATGATGGTATTGACCAATGGAGTTGCTTCCTCCATTGGGCACTCCCTTTTCTTCATGAATTTCAAGGATCAATTCCCTTCAAGCAAGCTAGGGTTTGATCAATTGTTGTGGGTTCTTCGAGTATGAGTTCAGTTACTGATTTTATGCTTTGTAGTGCACGACGTAACATGGGTAAAGTAATTTAGTGGACGATCTAGCGTGAATTACATGTCTAATTGTAATTATTGGATAAACCCCCATGATCCTAAGTAAATTCTCCCCAATTTGATAATCTATGCCTTAATTGTTAGGTTGAGATATGAATTGATGAAATTGAGGGATCTATGAAATTGAGCATGAATTGGGGTTAGGTGCATGAATTTAGCATGTTCAATGTAGAAAGCATGATTTTCCTCTTTTATGTGGGTTACTTCAAGTATGACTAAATTTCCTTGATTATGACTTTTAAAAGCTAGCTTGCATTGAATTGCATGGTTTAAAATAAAGGCAACATGTACCCATTAGCTATGAAGAAAGAGCATGATAGAATCATGAAGAAAGAGGCTTATAGAATCAAGCATGTTTTATATGAAATCTATGATATGATGATGTTGAGTCTTGAAAGGGTTTTCTCATATAATGCTCAATCTAAGCTTGTGAAAGGTTTTCTCACATGTAAATGATTCATAACTTGTTAAAAGGTTTGCTTAACAAAAATTGAATCAAAAGCTTAAAGAAACTATTCTAGGGGTGTAAGCTTGGACAAGTCCACGAAAGAAGAAGCACTCAATGAAGTAAGCTTGGACTAGTCCATGGTATGTAAAGTCATGTTTAGCTTGGATTGGCAGCCCCAATCATGCCTTTCCATGGATATCATATTTATGATTGCATACTTGGAATTATGCATAGAACCGAGTGGACGGGTAACAAGTCCCCATATGTCCTATGCCTATGTGCCCCCATAGATGGTGTTTAACAAGCCCATATTATATCAACTTAGCTAGTGGATCCACATAGGCTATGGTTCAGGATTCTACCTTGGCAAGTAGAATGGCCTTTTTCAGTGTAGGCCAGACATCAGATTCCATGGTCTACAGATCGGTTTGAGGCTTTTCCCACACTTCAGCTTGCACAATGGTGCATGGTTTACTAAAAGTAAAGTAAAGAAAAGAAGAAAAAAAGAAACATGATTTAGCTAGCTTTGGCCATGGTTTATGCTCTATGCTATTTGCTTATATGCCTTATCTTGTTTAGCTTGGCCAATTACATGTCATGTTTATATCTCAGGTTCTAGCATCTTTTATGAGTTTATATGCATTGCTATCATACTTAGTACTTTACTGTGCTAATGCATACTTTTGCCTTCATCAACTTCTTTGATGTAGGACGTGGCAGTTCTCCTACTCGTGGCTAGAGCATTGAATTAGAGTTGAGAAGAAGACTTGGTGAGTCCTCATCCATCCGAGGACATAGCCTTGTTGGATTTTACTTTAATGTCTTTCCTTATGTTTGATATTGTAGTGGGCTGCATATCTATCATTTTTACGTGTATTCTATGGTTTTAGAAGGCTTTGAGACATGAGTTGTAGACTTCCGCTGTTTTGATTAATGCTTTGATATAAAATGCTCTTTTGAACTATTCTCTATTATCTTGTATCTTATGTATGCTAAGGGCTTGTATGGGGCCTCTCGGGGTCTTGTACGTCGTGTTACATCTAAGGGATACCCTGGGTCATGACACGCCATGCTTGTCAATGACATGGATATTTCTCGTCTCATGGTTCATGCTCAACAAATAGAAGAGGAGAAACTTAAGGAAAGATCTAGAGAGGCAAAGAGGGCTAAGACCCGTGATGGTAATTTCTCACATTCAAGGTCTGGTGGACATGGTCGTTCTAGATTTTGACAAAGGTCTTCCGGTAAAGGTTCCTCCAATGCTCCTCCTAAGTTTAACGAAGATAGGGTGCCTAACCCTAAGCCTCAAGGAGGGAATGGTGGTGGATTTTAATCTACTACTTGTGCTAAGTGTGGGAAAAGGCATGAGGATAAATGTCTAGCTGGTTGTAATGCATGCTTTGGTTGTGGCAAGATGGATCACAAGATAAGGGATTGTCCCTTTGTAGCTAAAAATGAAGGGGATAATCATCGACGACCTCAACCTCAAAATCCATCAGGTTCTAGTGGAAATCAGAAGCAAAACCGATTCTATGCACTTCAGACTATCCAGGAGCAAGAGGGTTCTCCCGATGTGGTTACCGGTATGTTGAAAGTCTTTCACTTTGATGTTTGTGCTTTGCTTTATCCCAGTGCTACTTTGTCTTTTGTGACGCCATTTGTGGGTATGAAGTTAAATGTTCTTCCGGATGTGTTGTTAGATCCCTTTTGTGTCTCTACTCCTATTGGTGAATCTTTTGAGGCTAAGAGAGTCTATAGAAATTGTCCCATCTCCTTATCCCATAGAGTCACTCATGTTGA
Organism: Solanum appendiculatum; assembly: GCA_018342035.1. Lineage (NCBI taxonomy): Eukaryota > Viridiplantae > Streptophyta > Magnoliopsida > Solanales > Solanaceae > Solanum > Solanum appendiculatum. Next base: position 542,897 of record JAGDQO010000372.1, read on the forward strand.
TCTTGTAGAGCTTTATATGTTAGATTTTGATGTTATTCTTGGGATGGATTGGTTGCATTCTTCTTACGCTTCTATTGATTGTAGGACCCGAGTGGTCAAGTTTCAATTCCCAAATGAGCCTATCCTAGAGTGGAAGGGTGGAAATTCTATGCCTAAAGGTCAATTTGTGTCATGTATTAAAGTTAGAAAAATGATTTCTAAGGGGTGCATATACCATCTTGTTGGGGTGAGGGATGTGGATTCTGAAACTCCTACTCTTGAGTCGATTCCCATTGTAAATGAGTTTTCAGAAGTATTTCCCGATGATCTACCCGGTGTTCTTCCTGAAAAGGAAATAGACTTTGGTATTGATCTTCTCTCCGATATGCAACCTATCTCATTTCTACTTACCGAATAGCTCCGACAGAACTCAAGGAGTTAAAGGAGCAACTAAAAGATTTGTTGGATAAGGTTTTCATCCGACCAAGATCTCTCCATGGGGTGCTCCAGTTTTGTTTGTTAGAAAGAAAGATGGTTCACTTCATATGTGCATTGACAACCGACAATTGAACAAGGTTACTATCAAGAATAAGTATCCTCTCCCAAGGATACATTACTTGTTTGATCAACTCCAAGGGGCAAGTTACTTTTCTAAGATTGATCTTCGTTTGGTTTATCACCAATTGAGGGTGAAAGAAGATGATATTCCGAAAATGACTTTCCAGACTAGATATAGCCATTATGAATTCTTAGTGATATCGTTTGGGTTGACAAATGCTCTGGCTGCGTTTATGGATTTGATGAATAGGGTGTTTAGACAATCTCTTGATATATTTGTGATTGTGTTCATAGATGAGATTTTGATTTACTCAAGGAGTGAGGATGAGCATGCCGATCATTTGAGGATTGTATTGCAAGTCCTCAAGGACCAACAACTCTTTGTGAAGTTTAGTAAATGTGAGTTTTGGCTATGGTCCATGATTTTTCTTGGTCACATTGTCTCCGGTAAGGGTATTGAGGTAGATCCTAAGAAGAAGGATGTGGATAGGAATTGGCCTAGACCTCTATCACCTTCGGATATTCGTAGTTTCTTGGGTTTAGCCGGTTATTATAGGAGATTAGTTGAAGGATTTTCTTTGATTTCTTACCCATTGACGGCTTTGATTCAAAAGAAGGTTAAGTTCACATGATTCGAAGCTTGTGAGAAGAGTTTTCAATTGTTGAAAGATAGACTTACCTCGCTCCAAAATTGACTTTACCGAAAGGGTCCGATGGATTTGTGATTTATTGTGATGCTTCAAGGATTGGGTTAGGATGTGTTCTTGAGCAAAATGGAAAAGCTATTGCTTATGCTTCAAGGTAACTCAAGGTGCATGAAAAGAACTATCCTACTCATAATTTAGAATTAGCGGCGGTTGTGTTTGCTTTAAAGATTTGGACGCACTTTTTGTATGGTGTGCATGTTGACATTTTTACCAACCATAAGAGTTTGCAATATGTGTTCAAACCAAATGATCTAAATCTTCGCAAAAGGAGGTGGCTTGAGTTGTTAAAAGACTATGACGTGAGTGTCCTCTATCACCCTGGCAAGGTGAATGTCGTGGCAGATGCTCCTAGTCGGTTGTCTTTGGGTAGTGTTGCTCATGTTGAGGATAGTAAGAAGGAATTGTTTTGTGATGTTCATAGTTTGGCCCGATTGGGTGTTTGGTTGGCTAACTCTAGTGAGAGTGGTGTAATGATTCACAATGGTTCAAAATCGTCCTTTGTGTCCGATGTGAAGACTAAGCAAGATCTTGATCATAATTTGGTTGAGTTGAAGGAAACGGTGCTCAAGAAGTCCGTTAAGGCTTTCTCCCAAGGGGGAGATGGTGTGCTTCGATATCAAGGTCGTTTATGTATTTCCGATGTAGATGACCTAAGAGGACAAATTTTGCCAGAAGCCCATGGTTCTCGATATTCCATTCACCCGGGAGCTACCAAAATGTAGCGTGACTTGCGGGAGGTCTATTGGTGGAATGGGTTGAAGAAGGATATTGCAGAATTTGTGGCTAAGTGTCCTAATTGTCAACAAGTGAAAGTTGAGCAGCAAAAGCCTAGAGGTTTGTCACAAGATATTAGTATTCCTACTTGGAAGTGGAAAGATTTGAATATGAACTTTATTGTTGGGTTACCACGCACCCGACGACAATATGATTCGATTTGGGTTATTGTAGATCGTATGACGAAATCAGCCCATTTCATTCCCGTCAAGGTTTCTTATTCGGTGGAGGATTATCCTAAGTTATACTTGTGAGAAATGGTTAGGTTGCATGGAGTGCCTTTATCCATTATCTTGATCGTGGTGCACAATTTAATTCTCAATTTGGGAAGTCTTTTCAAAAGGGTCTTGGTACTCGTGTTAAGCTTAGCACGGCCTTTCATCCTCAAACATCGCAAGTGGAACGTACTGCCCAAACTTTGGAAGATATGTTGAGAGCTTTTTTAATTAATTTCAAAGGTAATTGGGATGATCATTTGCCTTTGATTGAGTTTGCTTACAATAATAGCTACCATTCTAGTATTGGTATGGCTCCGTCTGAGGCTCTCTATGGTAGGAGGTGTAGATCTCCTGTAGGTTGGTTTGAAGTTGGTAAAGTTGCTCTGATAGGTCCCAAGTTTGTACATGAGGCTATGGAGAAAGTTTGGCTTATTATAGAAAGGTTAAAAATGACTCAAAGTCGATAAAAGTCCTATGCCGATGTTAGAAGGAGAGATTTAGAATTTGATGTCGATGATTGGGTTTACTTGAAAATTTCACCCATGAAGGGTGCAATGAGATTCGGGAAGAAAGGGAAGCTTAGTCCCTGTTATGTAGGCCCATATCAAATTTTAAAACGTGTTGGTAAGGTTTCTTATAAACTTGAGTTCCCTAATGATTTGGCATCGGTGCATTCGGTTTTCCATGTCTCCTTGTTGAAGAAATGTGTTGGGGATTCGACATCTATAATGCCATTAGAAAATCTTTGCATAAAAGATAGTCTTAACTATGAGAAAGTTCTGGTTGAGATTTTAGGCCGGCATGTCCGAAAGTTAAGAAATAAAGAAGTTGCTTCCGTGAAGGTTCTTTGGAGGAATCAATTAGTTGAGGGTGCTACTTGGGAGGCCGAGGCTGATATGATGTCCTGATATCATCATCTCTTTCTCTCCAATCCTACTGTAGCTTGAGGTACCTAGTTCCTATGATTATGTGCATTGGAGTGTGAATTGCATTAAGACTTTATGAAATGATGTTTTGAAAATGCTTTAGCTCGGAGATGATGTTTCCTCCTCGGATATGTGCATTTATGTGCTTGCGTGCATGTTGGGCTGTTAGATCTTGATCTTACCTTCCTTATGATTTCTTGATTCTCATTCAAGGACGAATGATCCCAAGGGGGAGATGTTGTAACATCCCGGATTCGAAAAGAATGAAAATCCCAATTTTTTTGAAAACTTTGGTGACCTACTACTTGACCTACTAATCGTTGGTTGACTTACCAATAGTAGGTCAAGAGGGGGGGGGGACCATTGGTGAGGTTGCCTAAGGGAAGAAATTGAAAAAATGCTAAGGAGTGACCTGCCATTTGGACCTAGTAATCGTCGTTTGACTTACCAATCATAGGTCAGGTGGGGGTGGGAGTCATAGGTCATTCTGTTTTGGGGAAAAAATTAATTAAATTTTGGAGCCTTGGCAATAGGACCTACGGTTGGTCACCTACAGGCAGTAGGTTGACCTACCAACCGTAGGTCACTATAGTAGGTGAGGGGTTCTGGGAATATTTTTAAGGGATTGTTTGGTCTTTTCACCTAGTGATTTACTTACTAATCTAGGTCGGTTGTCTTCATCTCCTAACACTTTATAAGAGTTTTTAATAAAAAAATCTACCCTTCCAAATCACTTTACAACTTTCCCCAAACTCTTCTCCCTTAAATATATCTCTCTCTAGAAGTTAGACGAAGAAGAAGAAGAAGAGGGAAAGCTAGGGTTCAAGAAATCAAGTTTTCGTCATCAATTGCTTAAGGAAATTGAACATTAAGGTATGATAGTCTTAATCCATGGAGCCTTTTCCTTCATGGAATCCCTAAAATCTCCAATTTTCAAGTGAGAAATTCCCAATTGAATTAAGGGTTTTCTTCCATGTCATGGGTTCTTTGCAAGGTTGGTTCAATTGATTGTTTTATGAACTTTGAAGTATAAATTGAGTTGAATTTCATAAATTTAGATGAATCCCCATGAACCCATGCCTTCTTCCCCAATTTCAAAATTATGAATGTGTTGATGGGTTGAATTGTGAAGACATGAATTTCATGACGTCTATATGAACCTATGTATGAATTATAATTTCTAAGCTAAGATTTTTCATGATGAGATTATGAATGACCTAAGGATGGTTTTATGAAAGTAAGCATGTTCAATCAAAAATTATTATTTTCTTCTATCATGTGAGTTCCTTCAATTATGATTAAATTGCCTTGTTTATGGTTTTCTAAGCATGAGTTTGCATTGAATTTCATGATTTAAGAGGAATTCTCATGAACCCATGTGAACTCTATGATTTGTAAGTTATGAGCAAGACCAACTATGTAAAGATGAAGTTTATGAAGTCATGCATGTCTCTTATGAAGCAAATGATGAAGTAAGGGTGCTTTTAGATTGAAGCATCAAAGTTTATGATATGTTGATGTTGTTGTTGAGTTGTGAAAGGAATTCTCATATATTACTCAACCTATGAATGTGAAAGGTTTTCTCATATGTAATGATTGAGAACTTGTAGAAAGGCTTGCTCAACTAAATTTGAATCGATGATTAAGGAACTATTCTAATAAAGGGACAAGAGGCGATCACCCACGTTCCCTAATGTAGACAAGAGGTGATCACGCACGTCTACTGATAATGAACTTATGACTAATGATAGACAAGAGCCGATTTCCCATGTCTACTTATGAGAATTAAACTATGTCTAATCCGTGGGAATTATGCTTAGCACCGAGTGGACAAGTGGTGATTACCCATGTCCCATAAACTATGTGCAACCATAGAATGATGGTCTATGATAGACACTAGCTAGTGGATCCATGTAAGCTATATGTTGTGTAAAGGGTCCTACCTTGGCAAGTAGGATGGCCCTATCTGTGTGGGGTTAGACACAGGATTCCATATTGATAGCTCACATGGTCTTACATGTCGGTTAAGGCTACTCCCCACAAACAAAGAACTAAAGTGCTTTCAAGATATTTCTCAAGTAAAGTAAAGATGTTTAGCTTGCTTTGACCATGGATTATGATTTATGTTGCTAAACTTTCTCATGTTTTAGCTTGGTCATTGCATGTCACGAAAATGTCTGATTTTAGCTTGTTTGTATGATTTTGTGCATTGCTATCACACTTAGTACATTCCTCGTACAAACACATACTTTTTGCCTAGACTATCTCATAATGTAGGGCTTGACGATTCTCGATCTATTCGTGACTAGAGCTTAGTAGAAGGTTTTCGAAAGACTTGGTGAGTCCTCATGTATTCGGGGACATAGCCTTGTTGCTTTTACTTTTATGTTCCTTTGCTTTGACATTGTATTGGGTTACGTCCCAAACTTTATTTCTCATTCTTATGTTAGATTGGCCTTGAAACATTTGATGTAGACTCCCACTACTTTCTTAAAAGCTTTGATATGAAATTGTCTTTTGAACTCTTAAATCTCTATGATCTTGTATGTACATATGCTAAGTGGCTTGTATGAGGCCTTTTGGGGTCTTGTACACCATGTCACATCTAGGGGGTACTCTAGGTCATGACACATAAGCAACATTACCAACCCTTTTAGGATTCTTTTAGGACCTACATATCTTGGACTAAGCTTTCCTTTCTTGCAAAATCTCATCACCCACTTCATGGGTGACACCTTTAGGGAAACCCAATCATCAATTTCAAACTTTAAGTCCCTTCTCCTCACATCTGTATAGGACTTCTAACGACTCTGAGCTGTCATTAGTCTATCTCGGATAAGCTGAACTTTCGCCATAGCTAATGAACTGAATCTTGCCCAACCAAGGCTGCATCACCTACTTTTAACCAACCAACCAAAGACCTGCATCTACGCCCATATAGTGCCTTATAAAGGGCCATCTAAATACTGGAATGGAAACTGTTATTATAGGCGAACTCTATGAGGGGTAAGTGGTCATCACAACTACCCTTGAAATCGATCACATAAGCTCTCAACATGTTCTCTATGGTCTGAATGGTACGCTCTGCCTGACCATCTGTCGGCGGATGAAATGTTGTGCTGAGATTTACCTGAGTACCAAGACGTTTCTGAAACGATCTCTAGAAATGAGAGGTAAATTGAGGACCTCTATCTGAGATGATCGACAAAGGAACCCCATGTAACCTGACTATTTCGTTAATGTAGAGTATAGCGTAGTTCTCTACTGAATCTGTAGTCTTGACTGCCAAGAAGTGAGCTGACTTAGTGACTCTATCCACTATCACTCAAATGGAGTCATACTGTCTATGAGTACGAGGTAAACTCGTAATGAAATATATGTTTACCACTTCCCACTTCCATGTAGGAATACTAATCTCTTGAGTCACACCTCCCAGTTTCTAGTGTTCAACTTTAACTTGTTGACAGTTGGAACACTTAGCCACAAAATCTGCGATATCCCTCTTCATGTTGTTCCACCAATACTTTTCGTAGATCACAGTACATCTTAGTGGCACCCGGATGAATAGAATATCTAGAATTGTGAGCTTGTGTAAGGATGTACTGCCTCAACTCACCCATATTAGGGACACACAAGCATCCCAGGTAATGAAGAACACCATCTCCCTCTTGAGCGAAAACCTCAACTCTCTACTGATGAACTGCAACTTTCAATTGAAGCAATATAGGATCACTATCTTGTTTCTCCTTAATCTCTACTACCAATGAAGATTTTGATCCATTCTACACTAACACTTCACCATCTGACGTGTCCATCAGGCAAACTCCTAAGCGAGCAAGCCTGTGAACATCTCTGGATAATTGTTTCTTCTCTTCCTCAACATGTGCCACACTACCCAAGGATAGTCTGTTGAGGGCGTCAGCCACTACACTGGCCTTACCCGGATGGTAAAGCATATTCATGTCATAGTCTTTCAGGAATTCGAGCCATCTCCTCTGATGAAGATTCAACTCTTTCTAGGCAAACACATACTGGAGGCTCTTATGATCTGTGAACACATCAACATGAACACCATACAAGTAGTGTCTCCAAATCTTTAGGGCAAACACTACAGCTGCAAGCTTGAGGTCATGAGTCGGGTAGTTCTTCTCATGGCCCTTAAGTTGTCTAGAAGCATAAGCTATGACCTTACCTTGCTGCATCAACACACAACCTAGGCCGACCCTGGATGCATCACAATAAACCACATAGCTGTCTGAACCCTCTAGTAGCGTCAAAACAGGAGTTGTAGTCAACTTGGTTTTCAATTCTTAGAATCTTTTCTCACACTCATCCGACCACTGAAACTTAACCTTTTTCTGAGTCAACTTGGTCGATGGGGCAGCTATAGATGAAAATCCTTCAATAAACCTCCGGTAGTAATCGGCCAAACCCAAGAAACTTCTGATATTAGTTGGAGAGGTGGGTCTGGGCCAATGGTTTCCTGCCTCAATTTTCTGAGAATCCACTCAGATCCCTTCGCTAGATACCACATGACCTAGGAAAGAGACCGAATGTAACCAGAATTCACATTTGCTGAACTTAGCGAATAGCTGGCGATCATTGAGGGTTTGCAGAACAACTCTCAGATGAGTCGCATGCTCTTTCTTATTCTGAGAATAAACGAGGATATCATCAATAAAGACGATGATGAACAAGTAAAAACAATGTTTGAACACCATATTCATTAAGTCCATGACAGCTGCAGGAGCATTTGTTAGTCCAAAAGACATAACTACAAATTCATAGTGACCATACCGAGTCCTGAAGGCTGTCTTCGGGATGTCACTTTCTCTGACTCTAAGCTGATAATAGTCGAATCTGAGGTCTATCTTAGAAAAGTAACTAGCACCTTGAAGTTGGTCGAGCAAGTCATCAATCCATGGGATGAGATATTTATTCTTGATTGTGCCTTTGTTCAACTAATGATAATCAATGCACATCCGGAGAGAACCATCTTTGTTATGCACGAACAACACTGGAGCACCCCATGGAGAGATACTGGGTCTGATGAAGCCCTTATCTAGAAGGTCTTTTAACTATTCTTTCAATTCCTTAAGCTCAGCTGGAGTCATTCTGTAAGGAGGAATCGAAATAGACTGGGTATCTGGAAGGAGATCTATTCTGAAGTCGATTTCCCTTTCGAGAGGAACTCCACAAAGATCTTTTGAAAACACTTCTGGAAACTCATTCACCATTGGGATTGACTCAAGAGTTGGGGTTTCGGAGTTTGAGTCCTTAACCGAAAAAAATGATAAATATACCTTTGGAAATCACTTTCCTGGCCTTAAGGTAAGAGATAAATCAAGCTATAGTCACTGAGTTACTAACCTTCCACTCTAAGACTGGCTCGCTTGGAAATTGAAACCGAACAATCCTGGTTGTACAATTGACTGAGGCATAAAAGGAATGTAACAAATCCATCCCTAGGATGATATCAAAGTCTATCATTTCCAGCTTTACAAGGTCTGCTGAGGTGACTTTTTGAGAAACTGTGACAGGGCAATTTCTGTATACCCGTCAAGATATATCTGGGTCACCAACTGGAGTAGAGACTGAGAAGGGTTCTAGGATAGTTTCGACTGGAGTGACACTCATAATGTCTGTTACTTCTTGATATCATCAAGAAACTCTTGTGGATCCTTTTATGACTTAGAACCATAAAACTCCAGAGGGTTCCTCCTAGTGAAGTCCCTGTTTCTTTCTACAGTAGTGTTAGTCTACGATGGAACTAAGGCCACAGCTCGCTAATTGACTTGGGCGGTCTTGACCTGAACAAGCACTTGGAAAATTACTTTGAACTCGATATGCGTGACTTGCTCATTCAATGGGTCTGCTAAAGCTACTGGCTGATTCCTGGAGTTAGCTCTTCTGAGATGCATTTTCTTAAATGCGAACAGTAGGAGTTTGAAGGAGATTAAATAGAGTTTATACTCTATAGCACGAGCTGGAAGAGAAAGAATGGAAGTTTTTCTTAGACCACTTTGTAGCCTCCCCTTCATAGATGTGGTGCGCTTCACACCTATTAACGAGACTCTACTTAGTGTGGCTTTAAGACACCCTAGGACTCTTGAACCTGATGCTCTGATACCAAGTTTGTCACGCCCTGAGGCTACCCCCTAGGCACAACACGGTGCTTAGTGTCACGAGTGACCCGAAGCTAACCCTGAGTCGAGCATGCCACAAGCATACTGAAATATAACTAAGTAAGCTGAAATATAAGTGTAAATTAAACAATTCTAATGGAAACTTTAGGTGAGATTTTAACTAAACCTCTATGGTAAACAACCCAAAATAAATGAATACTGACTCTATGTCTGAAAGCCTCTAATACCGATCATTTGTTGGGACAAGCCCCCAGCTAACTCTATAAGTCTGAAATTGTAACGTAATGACTAAAAACAAATAGAGCATGTTTATAATCCTCTATCTATGAGGACTCACCACTAAGCTGTTGAGTAAGGACTCGAAGTCAAACTAAGCATGATCTAGATGCTAAACGTCTGAACATACATCATGAAACGATGTAGCGCAAAAGTATGCATCGGTACTTTGAATGTAGTGAGCATGCAGGATATAGATACTAAGCTGAATAATATAAACTGAATATGGAAATAGGTTGTACTGAAGTATAACTGAAAATTGGGCTAGATGCAATGACTAAGTACTAATCATGAAGATAACATGCTAAACTTTATACTGAAGTAATGTTGATAACATGGTCAACGCAATGAGAGTATGACTGTGGGAGCTACTATTAACCGGCACAAACCACGTGAGCTAAACATGGAGTCCTATGTATATGCCCCATCAAAAGGACCCAATATACCTTGCCAGGGGTATAAAGACATGACTGTGGCATAATCACTAAAAAGTTGATGCCCAATAGAGGGGACTTCCTACGTTGGCTAGTAGTTCTGAGACTTTAAGGGTACACTGAACCCTCGTCCAACTCGGTGCTAAGTCTACTTCCAACTTATTATGTAAACCTAACAATGCAACTGATATATTGAGTAGCTCAAAATACTGATATGCTATCTGGGAATGCAACATAAAAATACTGAAAGATATGACATTCAAATTCTGAAGCACGATTGTTTGACTGATATGCCTAACAAGTAAAATTGATGAAATACTGATGATGAATACAAGCTAGGGTTCTGAGTTCTATACATGGGACTACATTAATTCTCCATGAAAACAGGAAATCAATGCAATGGAACTATAGTAGCTAACTTTCAATGGATTCCCAAGATTTGGGAACCCTAGGTCTAAGCAATTAATGGAGAAACTGAAGAATTGACTGAATTCTAGGGACCTAATGGGTGAAAGGAACCCACTACTGAAATTCCACATACTTGATGAGGAAAACTACAGAGAAATCCTTTGGATTTCGAAACTAAACTTCGAAGAACACCTCTTCTTGTTCTTGGGAGATATTGTCACCTCTTTCTCTCCTTTTCTTTCCAAGTTGGATGATTTTTGGAGAATAAGGGTTCTAGGTAGTTTCTGACTAGATTATTAGGCTTAGACTGAGTAAAACAACGTCGTTTAGACATCAAACGACGTAGTTTAAGTGTCCAACACAGGGGAAAAGACAAATATGACCTTGACTTAAAAGTTGACGAAGTGACTTCAGTACAGGCTTCACGGGCCGTGAAGCACTTCAAGGGCCGTCAAGCTGGTCGTGAAGCTTCATCTACCTGATAGTACTTCACTAAAATAGGTATAACATTTTACTCCAAACTTCACATGGGGAAAACTCAGTGGCGTTGGAAAGAGGACTCAACTATTTTTAATTTGATAGTTCATGGGCCACCTAATTCATTATGTGCTAAAAGATATGATCGTTTGAATTTGGTCAAAAACTTAAAACCTGATAAGTCTCCTTCACGGACGACTTCACGGTTCGTATGAAGCTTCAAGGGTCGTTTAGACGTCCTTGGCCCTTTTCTAGTGACCTTGGGTCACACCCCACCAACTAGGTGACTTGTATGACCCATTTGACGGGCGATGAAGTCCACCACGAGCCGTCACGGTGACCCCTACATGGGCAAATCCTGGAAAGGGTTCACGAGCCCCTTAACGAGTCGTGGTCCCCTTCACGGACCTTCTAGGGAGCCATGAAGAGTCCAGGTCCCATTTGGGTTCGTGGACTTTTCCCGTTTTCCCTTTTTAGCCTTTTTCAAATCCGAGATATTGCAAAAGGAAGAAAGAATAAACAAAAAAATTAATTTCAATTGCAATGCGATAGTACTACTCTTGCACCTCTCAGTCTACCACTCATAACGCTGCTGGAATGGTTGAATTCATTACATTTGGTTATTTAGTAAACAAAACTTTTATTTCTGCCACTATTATTTGTAGGTTTTTTTCCGCTATAGGGAAGTCGAATTCAAATACATTAAATAAGTTTCGTATCAAGAGTGTTTCATTCATCAAGGTTTTCTTCCTCCTATTTCATGAAGCTTAATCTCTTATTGTAAGTCGTAGTAATTCATGTAACTATTACAATATCTTTTTGTTATTTTGGTGAATTTTTTTTAACTCTGTTGAAAAATCCAGCAAGGATGATTGAAAATTGATCTTCTCTTTTGTCCCTTTCTACATGTTTCTTCATATACTTTTTGGGAAAATTTCTTGTGGGTTGTGCTATATTTGATAGCACACAACAAAAAATATGTGATAATTAATACGTAATCAACGGTGAAGTTTGTTAAAAGAACCAAACAAATTGATGTCTCGCTTGCCACAGTAAGTATATTATTTGATTGTTTTATCTTAGGTACAACATTTTGTATGCCATTGCACTCTTCCTAGAATATTAGTATGGAGGCAGTCAGTCCACTTCTTTTATCACAAGTTGACTAATTTTTCATATTTCTTCCTCTCTTCTTTTGCAGCATAATAAGAGATCATGGCTTCTTGAAACTAACAGATGCCCAAAATAAATGATAATAAAAATAATTATTATCGGCAATAAATATGCACATTACCGGAGAGTGCTATAGCATTTAGCGACATTAATTAATTGTCATTAGATTCAATGTCTGTATAGACTTTAAGGACATTTGTATAGATTACTCATTGCCTCTGAAAATACATATTTAGCGGCAATCAAGCTATTAATTTCCGTTAAAGATCATTTTTATTGTAGTGATAACTATTTCTTTTGGATTCTTTCAATTAAATTTGTGAACTGTAAACTTGAATACAACCCGCTAGACTATCTTTTTGAAAATATGTTAAGCAACATGTCTTTTTCTTCTTGATTGTTAGGAAAGTAAGGTCATTTTTATTATTATTTGTGGATATTTGTGAGTTCAAGTGCTCACAAAATTATATTGTGAGATTTTAATATGTTATGTATCAAAATTTTTATTTAGAATATCCAGTTGTGAACAGTTCCATTTAGATGTCACATACTGCTTGATTGATCATTGCATTAATTCTTTGTAACTGCATACTATAACCAGAACAATAACTATGGTTCAATTAAAAATAAGTTGGGGCTGATATGAAACCTAAGCAATAGTAATGAATATTCTTATACAATGAGAAAATACCTTTCTGATACTAATAATTTTAGGGTCATTTTTAACATATACATGATAAGAGATACTGTAATAAAAAAGAGATTGATGGAGGTTCATAAGAAAGGAGCTGAATGTCATCCATTTGAATTTAGTTAATTATGTTCTTGTATGGACGTGATGTTCCACTTTATTTGGGAGTGTTGTTGTTCGAGGCTTTAGGTCTCTTCTTTAACGTCTGATGTTGTTATTTATAACTTGTTGGAATTTAGAAAATTTCGTTACTTCTGACCAATTGTTTCCATTGAGATTTTCTTTGACTTCTTTATTATACTTAAAATCTCTCTTTGACTCATAATTTTGTATAACAAAAATGAAAATTAAAAAATATAGCACTTTAAGAATTCGGAGGAAGGCTTTGCCTTATGAGAAAATATTCGTGACAATGTAGTGTATGTATCAAAAATACAAATATTAACGAATGTTCAACTGTATGCTTAAAAAAAAATTCAATCCCGTGCAAAGAACGGGTAATTTACCTAGTATGGAATAAAATAGAGTGAATACAACAAGTCTAACTGACTATCTATGAAGCCTCTACTAATATTGACTATAGGTAAACGAGACATGACCCCCTACTTCACTTAATCAATACATACGAACAAAAATAAAATGTAGGAACTGCGAATTGACTTGAGCCCTTGAAATAAGAGAAATCATCACCTGTTGGATGGAAGCTGAGATCTTGTAATGACCCTTCAGGTCATTTGTGTGTTTGTGCCTTCTTTTTATCTTTAGAGCTACCCTATAGTGACCCCAAGTCATTTCTGACTTGCTAGCACTGTAGGTTCGAATGCCTGGTCGTTTGTTTGGGTGTTGTGCTTGTTTTCCTGTTTTGGAGATCTTGGACCTTAAAAGGTTTATTTCAGTCATAATCTCAGTTAAAAGATCTCAGATGGGAATTCGGACAGTTCCATCAGCTTCGGAGCGGCCGAATTAGACTAGAAGCGTGGTTGGCCCGAGTCTCAGGGTTTCCGGTGTGACTTTGGGAACATTTGGCTCTTTAGCCTTTGAAATTTTGCTTGAAGTTGACTTTGGTCAACATTCCACATTCTTAATAAACACGCTCAGACGAGAATTCTGTCAGCGCAGTTAGTTCCGGAATGCAGAGTTTGTTCTTGAATGACCCTTCGAGCTCTTCCGAGGGCTTCTGATCCAATTCTGATGCCATTGGATAAAGTTGGTAAAATTTGCACTTGGGAAGTGGGACCCACTTTTTATTGAAACTGCCTCGTATTGAAATTTCGACTGCGCCATTGAATTTGGAACGTCGAATTTGATGGGGTAGCATATCTTCTTTGCGTGCACGGGGTTTCGAACGAATCCCTAGCACCCCGTCGAAGTTTTGGGAATGCCAAAACTCAGCTGGTGCACAGCTGAAGTTGCAGACACATTTCTTCTTCGCATTCGCGGGCCAAGGGTCGCGTTCACGAAGGTCTGTGGCAGTGCTCTCAGCGTTCGCGCGAGGGACTCCGCGTTCGCAGAGGCCTGGGTTCTTTCTCTCAGCGTTCACGTGAGATGCCCCGCGTTCGCGGAGTTGTTTTCCTTCTCCCTCCACGTTCACGGTTAGAGCTCCGCGTTTGCGGAGGCATGCAGGTGCTGTTAGTATTTAAAGGGGAAGAAGGCTTGGCATTACCAGAAGTTCCAAAATTCAAAGCTTCCTCAATTCTTGTCGGTTTTTGGTGATTCCAAATCCTGTGGGTTCGAAAGCTTGTTGGCCTCATGGGTATTTGAGCCAAGTGTGTTGGGTGGGCACCGTTTCTTGTGAATTCTAGGTGAAAGACTCCATCTCAACCTTAGTTTATAAAGTTTTGCATCTTTTGTTTCTTTGTGTTGTTTAGCTGTTTCGAACTCCGAATTGTATTCTATTATTCAATACAATTTTTGGGGAAAGTTTAGGACCTCTTTACAGATTCAATTCCGGGATTTTTAGAGCGGGTCCCACATTTTCCGATTTTAAACTCCTAAATTGGTCTGTCTCTGATTTTGTTAATTTTATTGTCTAAACGACCGTGCTGACACTGTGATTCTATTTATGGTGGTCCGAGACCGTTCAGAAGTAAAAAGCTCTAGCAGGGTGATTTGGAGCGCGGGTGGTCGGCCTTCTGGTAGGTTACAAATTCCCTTGCTTTAGATTGAGCTGGAATGTGTGAATACTTGCTGATTTGTGTGAATCTGGGTTGGGTAGCTAGTATTTCTATTCCTTTTCTCCGAATTCTTGCTTTAGGGTTGATTTGCAGGCTATTTTCGGGATTAGTACCATGTTAGTGGTGGGGTTGCTTATCGATGTTTTATGAGTATCTTTTGGACTATTTTTATGTTGTTGCATGCGGATTGTCTGGTTGGCTGCTTATCGTATTGGAGTTTATCTTTGGCCTTAGTTAAGGATAGATAAGCATTGACTTAGGCCCATGCACCTGTTTGACTGTGGTATGTATCTGAAGTTGATTCAGATGACTAGATTCTTATAGACTGGCATAGCAGACTCGGGTCTGATAGTTTTAGCCCAGTTTGGGCTTTGTGTGGTGTGCTTTTCTTGCTTCTCTCCTCATTTCTGTGGTGCCGATGTGTCATCTGGAGCGTGTTGTTTTTCCCCAGCTTTTGGATGTTTCGAGATCGGTTCGTGGGTACTGTGGGTGGTAGTGGACGGCGATCCACCTTGGCATGATGTCTGAAGTTATTTGGATGGCCCCGTGTACTCTACTGGCTTGGTAGGGCCCCCGGGAGTATTAGCGAAATGGGCGATTTGATATGAGGAACTTGGGTTGTCCAGCATACTTTACTGGCTTGGGTAGGGCCCCCGAGATTGTTGGCTAAATGGGCAGCGGAATGTTAAGGCTTAGGATCGGCTGGTTGTTCTATTTCAGGGTTTGGGTTGCCGAAGTCATCGTGCCTTGGCACTCTACTGGCTGGGTAGGGCCCCCGGGAGTTGCTGTCTAGCCGACGACCTGACTTGAAAGTTGGACTTGTGACCGGGATGGAGTTTGTTGGTTGGTTTGGTTGAGTTGGTTGGTGGATTTGATTCGTGTCTAGGGTCTTCCTTCGTTTCCGTAGAATATGTCACGACCCAGGGTAGCCCCTAGATGTAACACGGCGTATAAGACCCTAAGAGGCCTCATACAAGCCCTTAGCATACATAACATACAAGATAATAGAGAAATAAGAGTTCAAAAGAGCATTTAATATCAAAGCTTTATTCAAAACAGCGAAAGTCTACAATTCATGTCTCAAAGCCTTCTAATGTCATAGAATATGAATAAAAGTGATAGGGACGCAGCCAAATACAATATCCAACATAAGGAAAGACATCAAAGGAAAATCCAAAACAAGGCTATGTCCTCGGATGGATGAGGAATCACCAAGTCTTCTTCTCAACTCTAAGTCGATGCTCTAGCCACGAATAGGAGAACTGCCACGTCCTACACCAAAGAAGTTGATGCAGGCAAGAGTATGTGTTAGCACAATAAAGTACTAAGTATGATAACAATGCATATAAACTCATAAAACATGCTAGAAATGTAGATATAAACATGACCGAAATTTTTTACTATTTGTGGGCCCTTCACTGTTCAAAGCATCACGAAAGAGTCCATATGGTTGAGGTTGTTTCCTTTCTCCTTAATGGGAGAAGCAACTAAGTATTTGTCCAAACAACCGCAAAATTTCATAACTTTGTAGGGGGAGATAATGGAGGCATTCTTGATAGAATTTTTACTCAATCGAAGATGATGAAGTTGAGATATGGCATTCAAAATTTCAAGAGGATAAGTGGTGAACCTATTCATAAAACATGCCTGTGTTTTCAATGGTCAGTTTTACAGTGTCCTAATAAGGTATTCCTGATAGGTTATTGTTGCAATATTTTTATCAGAGCCTTCATAACTTGAACAAGGGGTTGGCTGACCAAGCTAGACATGATAAGGCATATAAGCAAGTAGCATAAAGCATAAACCATGGCCAAAGCAAGCTAAATCATATTTATTTTACTCTTCTTTCCTTTACTTTACTTTTAGTAACCCATGCACCATTTTGCAAGCTGAAGTGTGGGAAAAGCCTCAAACTGATCTGTAGACCATGGAATAACTGAACATGGAATCCGGTGTCTACCCTACACCAAAATAGGGTCATTCTACTTGCCAAGGTAGAATCCTGAACAATAGCCTACGTGGATCCCCTAGCTAAGCTGATATAATATGGGCCTGTTAAAGACCACTTATGGGGGCACATAGGCATAGGACATATGGGGACTTGTCACCCATCCACTCGGTTCTATGCATAATTTCGACTATACAATCAGAAATATTGATATCCATGGAAAGGCACAACTGGGTTACCAATCGAAGCTAAACATGACTTCGCATACCATGGACTAGTCCAAGCTTACTTCATTGAGTGTTTCTTCTTTCATGGACTTGTCCAAGCTTACACCCCAAGAATAGCTTCTTTAAGCTCTTGATTCAATTTTAGTTAAGCAAACCTTTTAACAAGTTATGAATCCTTTACATGTGAGAAAACCTTTCAAAAGCTTAGGTTGAGCATTATATGAGAAAACCCATTCAAGACTCAACATCAACATATCATAGATTTCATATATAACATGCTTTATTCTATAGGCCTCTTTCTTCATGATTCTATCATGCTTTTTCTTCATAGCTAATGGGTTCATATTGCCTTTATTTTAAACCATGCAATCCAATGCAAGCTAGCTCTTAAAATTCATAATCAAGGCAATTTAGGCATACTTGAAGTAACCCACATAAAACAGGAATATCATGCTTTTTACTTGAACATGCTAAAATCATGCACTTAACCCCAATTCATGCTCAATTTCATAGATGAACCATCAATTTCATCAATTAATATCTCAACCCAGCAATCAAGGCATAGATTATCAAATTGGAGAGAATTTTCTTGGGATCATGGGGGGTTCATGCAATAATTACTATTATACATGTAATTCACGCTAGATCGTGCAC
Organism: Solanum appendiculatum; assembly: GCA_018342035.1. Lineage (NCBI taxonomy): Eukaryota > Viridiplantae > Streptophyta > Magnoliopsida > Solanales > Solanaceae > Solanum > Solanum appendiculatum. Next base: position 560,667 of record JAGDQO010000372.1, read on the forward strand.
TAAATTACTTTACCCACGCTAGATCATGCACTACGAAGCATAAAATCAGTAATTGGACTCATACTTGAAGAACTCATAACAATTGATCGAACCCCAGCTTACTTGATAGGAATTGAACATTGAAATTCATGAAGAAAAGGGAGGGTCCAATAAAGGAAGCAACTCCATTGGTCAATGCAATCATACCTTAGCAAGGCCCACTAAAATTGGAGAAAATTGGATGATCTTCAATGGAGGACTTAGCTTCTTCTTCTTCCTTGAGTTAGAGAGGATTTCATTTAGAGAGAGAAATATATGAGAGGGGAATTTAGGGAATGAGTTAGAATGAAGTGATTTAGGTATAGAGAACTATATATAGAACCTTCATTAAGGGTAAAATCGACTTAGTTAATTAGGGAATTAACTAGGGAAAAGACCAAAAAGCCCTTAATTAAAAACTGTCGGGGCCCATCTACAGTCAGGACCTACGGTCCGTACATCCGTTGACGAACCATCCTGTTGAATCGTCAAAAAATTTAGAGAGTTGTTATTTCGGGACCCTGCACGATGTCTTCAATCTATGGTTGGTAGGTCAATCTACGGACCGTACACCTCAACCGTAGATCACAACCTAAGGTTCAAGAATTTAACCAAGTCTGGGGAACATCTAGGGTTACTTTCTACGGACCGTCAACTAACTCACGATCCGTCCTGCTACTCCGTAGATCACACTTCAGAGACTGAGAATTATTGAAATTGACAGAGCCATTGACGGCTCCTCACCTATGGCCCGTCAACCTGACTACGGCCCGTAAGTGTCCTCCGTAGGTCACTGCCTACTAAATTCTACATTTTTCATTCCTTGGAAAGTTGGGGTATTACAATATCTCCCCCTTGGGGACATTCATCCTGGAATGAGAATCTGGACATTATGAGAAGGGTGATAGATTCGGACTAACAATCCAACCTAACATGCAAGCACATAAATGCACATATTCGAGGAGGAAGCATCAACTCTAAGCTAAAGCATGCTCAACACTAAATTCATGAAGACTTTGTGCAACTCATACTCGATGCACATATATCATAGTAGACTCTTCATGAACATGCATAAAATTCAAGGAACCATGGAAATTAACTAGATATATGAGACCAAAAGAATGAACCATGAGGAACTAGGTACCTCAAGCTAGAGAAGGATCGGAAGGAAAGAGATGGGGATAGCAGGACATCATATCGGGCTCGGCCTCCCAAGTAGCACCCTTAACTAATTGATTCCTCCATAGAACTTTCACGGAAGCAACTTCTTTATTTCTCAACTTCCGGACTTGTCGGGCTAAAATCTCAACCGAAACCTCTTCATAGGAAAGACTATCCTTTATGCCAAGAGTCTCTATTGGCACTATAGAGGTCGGATCACCAACAAACTTTTTCAACAACGAGACATGGAAAACCGGATGCACCGATGCCAACTCATTAGGCATTTCAAGCTCATAAACAACCTTACCAACACGTCTCAAAATCTGATATGGGCCTACATAACGGGGACTAAGCTTCCATTTCTTTCCAAATCTTATTACACCCTTCATAGGTGAAATTTTCAACTAAACCCAATCATCAACATCAAATTCTAATTCTCTTCTTCTAACATCGGCATAAGACTTTTGTCGACTTTGAGCCATTTTCAGCCTTTCTCTTATAAGCCAAACTTTCTCCATAGCCTCATGCACTAACTCGGGGCCTATCAAAGCAACTTCCCCAATTTCAAACCAACCTATGGGAGATCTACACCTCCTACCATAGAGAGCCTCAAATGGAGCCATACCAATACTAGAATGGTAGCTATTGTTATAAGCAAACTCGATCAAAGGCAAATGGTCATCCCAAGTACCCTTGAACTCAATAACACAAGCCCTCAACATATCTTCTAAAGTCTGAATAGTACGCTCCGCTTGCCTATCGGTTTGGGGATGAAAGGTCGTGCTAAGCTTAACACGAATACCAAGACCTTTTTGGAATGACTTCCAAAATTGAGAAGTAAATTGGGCACCTCGATCGGAGATAATGGATAAAGGCACTCCATGTAGCCTAACCATCTCCCTCATGTACAACTTAGCATAATCCTCCGCCGAATAAGAAGTTTTTACGGGAATGAAATGGGCTGACTTGGTCATTCTATCAACCACAACCCAAATTGAATCATAGTGTCGCCTTGTGCGAGGCAAACCTACTACGAAATCCATATTCACATCTTCCCACTTCCAAGTAGGAATCTCTATGTCTTGGGTCAAACCTCCCGGTCTTTGATGCTCAACTTTCACTTGTTGGCAATTAGGACACTTAGCCACAAATTTCGTAATGTCTTTTTTCATGCCATTCCACCAATATTTTTCCCGTAAATCACGGTACATCTTGGTAGCTCCCGAGTGGATAGAATATCTAGAACTATGAGCTTCCGACAAAATTTGCCCTCACAAATCATTAACGTCGGGAACACATAAGCGACCTTGGTAACGAAGTACACCATCTCCCCCTTGGGAAAAAACCTCTATGGATTTCTTGAGAACCGCTTCCTTCAATTCCACCAAATTAGGATCAAGGTCTTGCTTAGCTTTTACATCATGCACAAAATAGGATTCGAAATCATTGTGAACGGTAAGTCCACCCTTAGCGGAATCAATCAACCGAACACCCAATCAAGCTAAACTATGAATATCACGAACCAACTCTTTCTTGCCATCATCAATATGCACAACACTACCCATAGACAATCTACTAAGAGCATCCGCCACCACATTAGCCTTGCCGGGGTGATAGAGAACACTCATATCATAATCTTTTAGCAATTCAAGCCATCTTCTTTGGCAGAAATTCAAATCTTTCTGCTTAAACACATACTGGGGACTCTTATGATTGGTGAAGACATCTACATGTACTCCATGCAAGTAATGTCGCCATATTTTCAAAGCAAACACCACCGCTGCCAACTCTAAGTCATGAGTGGGATAGTTCTTCTCATGCACCTTTAGTTGCCTCGAAGCATAGACAATCACCTTTCCGTTTTGCATAAGAACACACCCTAGCCCAATCCCTGAGGCATCACAATACACTACAAAACCATTGTTTCCTTCCGGTAGAGTCAATATCGGGGCCGAAGTAAGTCTTTCTTTCAATTCTTGAAAACTCCTTTCAAATGCCTTGGACCGCATAAACTTAGCTTTCTTTTGAGTCAAAGCCATCAACAGAGATGCAATTGAAGAAAACCCCTCAAAAAGCCTCCTATAATAATCGGCTAAACCCAAGAAACTACGAATGTCCGTAGGTGATAAAGGTCTAGGCCAATTCTTGACCGCTTCGGTCTTCTTAGGATCTATCTCAATACCCTTATAGGAAACAATGTGACCAAGAAAAGTCACGGATCTCAACCAAAATTCATATTTGCTAAACTTTGCAAAGAGTTGTTGATCCTTAAGGACTTGCAACACAACCCTCAAATGACAAGCATGCTCATCCTTATTCCTTGAGTAGATCAAGATATCATCAGTAAACACAATCACAAACATGTCAAGGTATTGCTTAAACACCCTATTCATCAAGTCCATGAATGCGGCTGGAGCATTTGTCAACCCAAACGACATAACCAAGAACTCATAGTGACCATACCTTGTTCGGAAAGCCATTTTCGGAATATCATCTTCCTTCACCCTCAATATGTGATAACCCGAACAAAGGTCGATCTTAGAAAAGTAACTAGCCCCTTGAAGTTTGTCAAACAAATCATCTATCCTTGGCAAAGGATACTTATTCTTGATTGTAACCTTATTCAATTGGCGATAGTCAATGCACATACGGAGTGAACCATCTTTCTTTCTCACAAACAATACTGGAGCACCCCATGGGGAAACACTTGGTCGGATGAAACCCTTATCTAACAAGTCTTTTAGTTGCTCTTTCAACTCTTTAAGTTCCGCCATAGCCATTCTATAAGGAGGAATAGAGATAGGTTGTGTATCTGGGAGGAGGTCAATACCGAAGTCTATTTCCCTTTTGGGAGGAATACCGGGTAAGTCATCGGGAAACACTTTCGAAAACTCACTAGCAACGGGGACCGACTCAAGAGTAGGGGTTTCAGAATCTACATCCCTCACCCTAACTAGATTGTATATTCTATCCTGTCAGTCTGTTTTTACCATTCTTGCTCAGTCGGCCTATCATGCCTATTGGGTACCTGTTACATTGGTACTCATGCTACACTCTGCATCTATTTTCGTGATACAGGTTCGAGCACCAGTTATCAGCGTTCAATTCAACCTTGTAGCGATCTGTTCCAGAGACGCGGGTACGCACATGGCATTCTGGATTACCTTTCTCCTTCTATTATATATATTGTCTTGTTTTTTGCTTTTGAGATAGCTTGTTTCTATGGTCCACTTTTGGGACTTATACTCATTTAGTAGTTTTGTACACGTGACTTCCAGCTTCTAGAAGGTATTGTTATTGTATATAGATGTTTCGCTTCCACCGTTCCTTTATCTGTTCCTTTATTTACACTTCCAAATAGTTGAGGTTAGATCCCACCCTCAATCCCATTACGTCTAAGTTCCGGGATCGGGTCTTGGCTTGCCTACTGGTGGGTTGGTAGACGCCATCATGACTCGAGAAATCGGGTCATGACAAGTTGGTATAAGAGCCAGGTTTGTTGGTCTCACTTGTATAGAGCTAGCATCTAGTAGAGTCCCACGATTGGCGTAGAGACATCCATGACTTATCTTCAGGAGGCTACAGGATGTCTTTAGGAGGTTTTCTTGTTTTGTTTCCTGTTCATGCGTCGTTGTCTGATTGGTTTCATGAAATCTCACTTTTTTCACTATGTTGCACGATAGCTCGCACGCGCAGTAGAGGTCGACCCCAAGGTCGAGGTGTTGCTGCGGCATCAGGCCGCCATAGAGTGAGGACTCTGGAGCCGGAGATGGGGCCTCGGGTTGAGCCGATTTCTCCTAAGTCTGAGGGGCCGAGACCAGCCTAGCCACCACCCACACCAGCTTTTGCTCCTGATCTTCAGGAGATGCATACCCAGATTTTTGCTACTATAAGGGGTGTGTAGAAGCGCAGCAGGCCCCAACACCTGTTCCAAAGCCAGCTCCAGTACAGCAGGGTCAGCCTGCCCTTGTGGTTCTAGAGATTCATCAGCAAGGTCAGCCTGCAGCAGCTACCCAGAGGGCCAGCAGCCACTAGCACCGGCCGCTATTTAGCAGGATGCCTTAGATGGAGTTATGCCACTTCTGGAGCAAAAGATGGTCAGGGTGTTCCTTAGACTGACACTGCCGAGGTTTTCTTGGGCTGTTGGGAAGGACGCCCATGAGTTCATTACATCCTAATAGGAGAGATTAAATGCTTTTGAGGTAGTGTAGTCAGGGGGAGCCGACTTCACTGCTTATCAGCTAGACGGACCGGCTAGCCTTTGGTGGCGTTCCCTCATTGAGACCAAGTCAATAGGGTCCCCGTGAGTATCGTGGGCAGAGTTTTCAGAGGCCTTTCTTGCTATATTCATCCCACGGAGTGTGAGGGATCACCTCCGTGATGAGTTCTCGAGGTTGGAACAGGGTACCATGACAATGTTTAAGTATGAGGCCAGATTCCATGAGTTGTCTCGTCATGCTACTATGATCCTTCCCATGGAGGAGGAGAGAGTTAGATGCTTTGTATGGGGATTGAGATTGCCGCTGTGTATGGAGTCACAATCTATGTTATCAGCGGGCCGTTCTTTTTTGGATGTTGTGGACCATGCCCGTACGATTGAGCAGCTCCATCGCGTGGCCCAAGGGGGCAACGGCTAGAGGGCTAGGCAGGATGACGGCTCTAGTAGGTGCCGTCTAAGGCCCAAGGATACTCAGGACCTGGTCCAATAGAGGTTCAAATTAGGTCAGTCTAGTCGCCCATTTCAGGCAGCACTGCTGATTTCAGACGGTGACCAGCACCATCAGGGTGGTTACAGTGTCGGTCCGAGCCAGGGCCGAGGTAGTTTCTAGAGAGGTTTCTCAGGTCGGGGTGGTCGGCCTCCAGTTCCAAGTAGGTCTTCTCAAGGTTGATTTACTTGTGGAGAAATTTGTCATTGGGCTAGGGAGTGACCTATCTTTAGATCAACTTTACCAGCTTCTCAGGCGGTGAGACCAGTTTCAGCAATATCACCTCCAGCAAGAGGAGGTGATCAGCATCACGGTGCGCGTGGAGATCCCCGGGGAGATAGAACAGGTGGCAGGGTGGATGCTCGTGGTAGAGGTGCTCAGGGCCATTTCTATGCAGCTCCAGCTAAAGTAGAGGCCGAGGCGTCTGATGATGTGATCAAAAGTATGGTTCTCCTATGCCATCAGTCTGCTTCAGCCTTATTTGATCATGGTTCTACATATTCATATTTATCTGCTTATTGTGTTCCTCGGTTGAGGGTGAGTCCAGAGCCTTTAGCGGTACCCTTCCGTGTTTCGACCCTAGTAGGGGATTATTTAGTAGTGGATCAGGTGTGTAGATCCTGTTTGGTGACTATTTGGGCCAAGACACTCGGGCTGATCTTATTGTATTAAGTATGTTGGATTTTGGGCATGGATTGGTTATCCCCTCACCGAGCGATCTTGGATTTCTATGCAAAGACCGTTACTTTAGCAAGGCCTGGTATTCCATCGGTGGTGTGACAGGGTTCTCGCAGTCGCACACCGATTGGGGTGTTTTCTTCTATTCAAGCCCAGAGGCTTGTGGATAGCGTATGTTCGACTTATTTGGCTTATGTCAGAGATGTTAGTAGGGAGAGCCCTATAGTGGAGTCAGTGCCTATAGTCTGAGAGTTTGCTGATCTGTTTCCTACCGACCTTCCTGGTCAACCCCTAGAGCTAGATATTGATTTTGCCATTGATTTGGAGTCGGGTACTCATCCTATTATCATCACACCGTATTGTGTGGCCCCTAAAGAGCTCAAGGAGCTAAGTGTTAAGCTTCAGGACCTCTTAGGAAAGGGGTTCATTAGGCCTAGTGTATCACTTTGGGGTGCCCCAGTTCTGATTGTGAAGAAGAAGGATTGTACCATGTGGATGTGTATTCACTACAGGCAGCTGAATAAGGTGACGGTGAGGAACCGTTACCCCATGCCTCGTATTGATGATCTGGTCGACCAGCCGCAGTGTTTTCTATGATTAACTTGAGATCTGTTTATCATCAGTTAAGGGTTAGAGCAACGGATATCCCTAAGACAACATTTAGCACTCGTTACGGCCATTATGAGTTCCCAGTGATGTCTTTTGGGTTGGCTAATGCCCCTACTATTTTCATAGACTTGATGACTTGTGTATTCAGGTCGTATCTGGACTCCTTCGTTATAGTTTTCATTGATGATATCTTGGTATACTCGCGGAGCCATGGTAAGTATTAGCAGTATCTGAGGATAGTGCTCCTGACTTTGAGAGGTCATTAGCTTTATGCCAAGTTCTCAAAGTGCAAGTTTTGGCTTGAGTCTGTAGCATTCTTGGGGCACGTGGTGTCCAAGGATGGCATTATGGTGGATCCGGCGAAGATTGAGGTTATTCGTGATTGGCTTGGCCTCTTTTTTGACTGATGTTCAGAGCTTCTTCAGATTTGTAGGGTACTACCGACGTTTTGTTGAGGGTTTCTCTACTATAGCGACTCCTTTGACTCAGTTGACTCACCAGGATGTTCCTTTTGTGTGGTCGGAGGAGTGTGAGAGGAACTTTCTTAAGCTTAAGGAGTTGCTTACCACCGCTCCTATATTGACTCTTCCATTTGAGGGCGAGGGCTTCATGGTTTATTGTGACGCATCCGGTGTTGGTTAGGGTCCTGTTCCTATGTAGCAGGGCCGAGTAATTGCTTGTGTGTCGAGGCAGCTTAAGATGCATGAGTGCAACTACTCCACCCATGATTTTGAGTTGGCAGCGGTAGTTTTCATGCTTAAGATCTAGAGGCATTACCTATATAGAGTACATTGTGAGATCTACACCGATCACAGAAGCCTTCAGTATATTCTGACCAAGAGGGATCTTAATTCGAGGCAGCACCACTGGATCGAGCTCCTGAAGGACTATGATCTCTCTATTCTCTACCATCTGGACAAGGAGAATGTAGTAGCGGATGCCTTGAGCCAGAAAGAAGTGAGTATGGGTAGCCTAGCCTTCCTTTTAGTTTTGGAGCGACCTTTGGCTTTGGACATCCAGTCCTTAGCCAATCAGATGATCAGGCTACATATTTCAGGTTCCAGTCGTGTATTAGCCTATGTGGGCTCTTAGTCTTCTCTGTTGGAAAAGATCTGTAGTCGTCAGTTCGAGGATGAGTCTTTGGCAGCACTCAGAGAGAATTTTGGCGGGTGATGTCAGGCAGGTTACGTTAGATTCAAATGGGGTTTGGAGATTTGCTGACCGGATTTATGTTCCGAGAGTTGGGGACTTGATACAGCTGATCCTTAACGAGGCCCATGATTCAAGATATTCCATCTTTTCGGGCACTACTAAGATGTATTGTGATCTGAGGAAGCACTACTGGTGGATCGGTATGAGGAGAGACATCTCTGATTATGTGTCCCGTTGCTTGTGTAGTCAGCAGGTGAAGGCCGAGCATTTGAGGCCTAGTGGTGTGCTGCATAGATTGCCCATTCTTGAGTGGAAGTGGGAGAATGTCACCATGGATTTCATTGTGGGGTTGCCTCGGACTCCGAGAGGTGTTGACAGCATCTGGGTCATCGTGGATCGATTGACCAAGTCAGTACACTTCAATGCAGTTCATACATCCTTCAGTGCTGAGAGTTTAGCTCGTATCTACATTTGAGAGGTGGTCCGTTTTCATGGGGTGCCTGTTTCTGTCATTTTAGACCGGGGTTCAGAGTTCACCTCCAACTTTTCACGAGTATTTCAAGAGGATTTGGGCACCCATGTGGATCTTAGCACAGCGTTCCACCCGCAAACTGATGGCGAGTCAAAGCGCACTATTCAAGTCCTTGAGGTTATGTTACGGGCATGTGTTATGGACTTTGGAAGCCATGGGACCAGTTCTTGCATTTTGCGGAGTTTGCGTACAAAAATAGCTACCATTCTAGAATTCAGATGGCCCCATTTGTGGGCTTATATGGTAGGCGTTGTCACACTCTAGTTGGATGGTTTGAGTCTACGGAGCCTAGGCCGCAGGGTACAGATCTGTTTCAGGAGACCTTAGCGCATGTGAGGATGATATAGGATCGGATCAGGACGGCCCATAGTAGACAGCAGAGTTACGCGGATCATAGGCAATGGCCACTGAGATTTGCTGTTGGTGATAGAGTATTCCTCCGAGTATCACCCATAAAGGGCATGATGAGATTTGGGAGGTGGGGCCAGCTTAGCCCAAGTAAATCGGGCCTTTTAAGATCTTGAGGGCAGTGGATGATGTGGCTAATGAGTTAACTTTGCCCCCGGCATTCTCAGCTATTCATCCAGTCTTCCATGTTTTGATGGTGGGCCAATATGTTCCAGATAAGTTCCATGTGCTCCAATATGATGTCGTTGCGTTGGATGACCACCTGACTTATATTGAGGAGCCGGTTGCTATTTTGGCCAGAGATGTGAAGCAGCTGAGGTTTAGAGCCATTCCTATTGTTAAGGTTCATTGGAGGCAATGCCCAGTCAAGGAGGCTACCTGGGATACCGAGCGGGAGATGCGGAGAAGTACCCTAGCTTATTTGTAATGACCCTTCAAGTCATTTGTGTGTTTGTGCCTTCTTCATGTAGTTTAGAGAATCCCTATAGAGACCCAGAGTTATTTCTTACTTGCTGGCACTGTAGGTTTGGTTGCCTGGTCGTTCGTTGTAGTGTTGTGCCTATTTTCCTGTTTTGGAGCTCTTGGACCTTGAAAAGTTTATTTCAGTAATAACCTCAGGTAAATGATCTCAGATAGGAATTCTGATGGTTCCATTAGCTCCGGAGCGGCCGAATTAAGCCAGAAGCATGGTTGGCCCGATCTCGGGGCTTTCGGTGTGACTTTGGGGCCATTTTGCTCTTTAGCCTTTGAAATTTGGCTTAAAGTTGACTTTGGTCAACGTTCTTGGTAAACACGCTCAGATGAAATATCCGTCAGTGCGGTTAGTTCTAAAATGCCGAGTTTGGTCTAGAATAAACCTTAGAGCGCTTCCGATCCAATTTCGAGGCCCTTGGTTAAAGTTGGCGAAAATTGGCACTTGGGAAGTGGGACACACTTTTTGTCAAAACGACCTCGTATGGAAATTTTGACTATGCCATTGAATCTGGAACGTCAAATTTGATGGGTTAGCATATATCATTTGCGTGCACGGAGTTTCAAACGAATCCTGAGCTCCCCGTCGGAGTTTTGGGAATGCCAAATACTGAGCAGGTGCAAAGCTGAAGTTGCAAACATATTTCTTCTTCACGTTCGCAGAGGTTTGAGTTGGTCTACTCCACTTTCGCGGGCCAGGGGCCGCGTTCACGAAGGTCTGTGGTAGTGCTCTCCGCGTTCGCGCGAGGGACTCCATGTTTGCTGAGGCCTGGGTGCCTTCTCTCCATGTTCGCGTGAGATGCCTCACGTTTGCGGAGTTGTATTCCTTCTCCCTCCATGTTCGCAGTTAGAGCTCCGCATTCGTGGAGGCATGCATGTGCTGGCAGTATTTAAAGGGAAAGCCGGCTAGGCATTAGCAAAAGTTCCAAAATTCATATCCTCCTTAATTCTTATCGGTTTTCGGTGATTCCAACTCCTGTGGGTTCGGAAGCTCTTTGGCCTCATGGGTATTTGAGCTGAGTGTGTTGGGTGTGCACCGTTTCTCACGAATTCGAGCTGAAAGACGCCATCCTAAGCTTAGTTTTTAAAGTTTTGAATCTTTTGTTTCTTTGTGTTGTTGGCTGTTTTGAACCCCGAATTGTGTTCAATTTTGGAATACAAGTTCTGGGGAAAGTTTAGGACCTCTTCCCTGAGTCAATTCCAGGATTTCCAGAGCGGGTCCCATATTTTTTGATATTTTACTCCTAAATTGATCTTTCTCCGATTTTATTGATTTTAGTGTCTAAACGACTGTGCTGACATTGGGATTCTAGTTTTCGTAGCGTAGCAGCTATTCGAGGCCGTTCGGAAGGTAAAAGCACTGGCAGGGTGATTTGGAGCATGCGTGGTCAGCCTTCAAGTAGGTTACGGCTTCCCATCCTTTAGATTGAGCTGGAATGTGTGAATACTTGCTAAATTGGGTGAATCTAGGAAGGGTACCTAGTATTTTTTTCCCTCTTCTCTGAATTCTTGCTATAGGGTTGATTTGCGGGTTATTTTTGGGGTTAGTACAATACAATGTTAGTGGTGGGGTTGCTTATTGGTGTTTTATGATTATCTATTGGACTATTTTTATGTTATTGCATGTTGATTCTCTGTTGGCTGCTTATTGTATTGGAGTCTTTCTTTGGCCTTAGTTTAGGATAGAGAAGCATTCACTTAGGCCCATGCACCTTTTTGACCTTGGTATGTATCCGACGTCGATTCAGATGACGAGATCCTTGTAGACTAGCATAGCAGACTCGGGTTTGATAGTTTGAGTCCGGTTTAGGCTTTGTGTGGTGTGCATTTCTAGCTTCTTTCCCCATTTCTGTGGTGTCGATGTGTCATCGGAGGCGTGTTGTTTTTCCTCAGCATTCTGATGTTTCGAGATCGGTTCGGCGGTACTGTTCTTGGTAGTGGAAGGTAATCCACCTTTGCTTGATGTCTGAAGTTATTTAGATGGCCCCATGTACTCTACTAGCTTTGGTAGGGCCACCGGGAGTATTAGTGAAATGGACAATTTGATATGAGGTACTTGGGTTGTCCAGCATACTCTACTGGCTTTGGTAGGGCCCCCGGGAGTACCGGCGCACTCTATTGGCTTGGGTAGGGCCCCCGGGAGTGTTGGCTAAATGGGCAGCGGAATGTTAAGGCTTGGGATTGGTTGGTTGTTCTGTTTCACGGTTGGGGTTGCCGAATTCATTGTGCCTTGGCACTCTACTGGCTAAGTAGGGCCCCCGAGAGTTGTTTCTGGCTAGTTGCCCGACTTGAAATTCGGACTTGTGACCAGGGTGGAGCTGGTTGGTTTGTTCAGTTGAGTTTGTTGGCGGATTTGATTCGTGGCTAGGGTCTTCCTTCATTTTCGTGGCTTATAGGGGTCCGTTCGTGTTTTATTTAAACTTGAGCACGAGGGTACCTTCTGGGCTTATGGGGTAATATTAGGTTTAGATTAGTCGTACTTAGTTTTGCATCTGGTGCGCTCGTGTTCTTTGTTTCATTTTCGCTTGACCTCTACTATTGTAGATTCTATCCTGTCAGTCTATTTTTACCTTTCTTGCTCAGTCGGCCTACTATGCCTACTGGGTACCTCTTGCATTGGTACTCATGCTACACTCTGCATCTGTTTTCATGATGCAGGTCCGAGCACCAGTTATCAGCGTTGAGTTCGAGCCTGCAGCGGTCTGTTCCGGAGAGAGGGTGAGCACATGGCGTTCTAGATTACCTCTCTCCTTTTCTTATATATTTCATCTTGTCTTTTGCTTTTGAGACAACTTGTTTCTGTGGTCCATTTTTAGGACTTGTACTCGTTCAACAGTTCTGTACACATGACTTCCAGGTTCTGGAAGGTATTGTTATTGTATATAGATGTTTCACTTCCGCCATTCCTTTATTTGTTCCTTATTTATGCTTTTGCATAGTTGACGTTAGATCCCACCCTCAATCCCATTACTTCTAAGTTCTGGGATAGGGTCTTGGCTTGCCTACTGGTGGGTTGGTAGGCGCCATCATGACTAGAGAAATCGGATCATGCCAGATCTAGCTGACTAGGATCTTAATAGTAAGAACATGAATCTATATCATATGAAAAATATATGAAAAATAAGTATGCCATCAGCACTTTGAATTTACCGAGTATATTAAATATGCATGATAATCAATAAAGTTAAGCATGATAGATCTAAGATGCTAATTGAATAGCAAAATGATATATATAATTTTATGCCATGACCAAGTAGTAAAATATGCAACTGATAAATACTGACTGAAATAACTGAATATATGGTCATACAATATTTGAGACTGGATTATGGGAGATTCTATTAACCGACATATAACCATGTGAGCTATCACGGAATTCGATATATAATCCCCATCGAAATGGGACCAATATACCTTGCTAGGGTAGAAAGGTTGATATGATCTTATGTGGTACTACTAAATTGAAAGCATGTGCCCACTAGGGCTACATAAACCTACAATGACACGTAGTTCTGAGACTTGGGTAAACTGACCCTTGTCCAACTTGGTGCTTAATACTATTTCCAATTGAACATAAATTATAGCTGCTGAGAATGCTTCTCATACTTGACTGCCATACTAGTAGTAAACTTTGCTTTTATAAGAAAATTAATCCACGTTCATTGATGGCATTTTGGAGGCCATACTAATGTGAATCCTATTTTTGGAAAAAAATTTCAAAAACATTGATGGCGTATCTGCATGTTACACATGTCATATATCTTACTGTTATGAGATGAAGCTCCTGAATACTAAACTGAGTACACATATATAAGTCATGTATTATTGAATCATGAGACTTCTCGATGTATGGGAGATATGAAATAGCTAGAGTAAAATTCATACAAGAAACGTACAAAGATTGATATTGCTATTTTGAAAGAAATGTATAAGAATGGACCAAAATCCTAGATCCTGACTCATGAAAACACTAATAGTCTAATTATATATATTATCTGAAAATATTGTTGAGAATATACTTCATTAGAAATCACTATAATGGTCATCAAAGCGAATAATAAAGATAAACTTAATATGGTATAAAGGCTGATATGATCTTATGTGGTACTACTAAATTGAAAGCATTTGCCCACTGAAGCTACGTAAACCTACGATGACTCGTAGTTCTGAGACTTGGGTAAACTGACCCTTATCCAACTTGGTGCTAAGTACTACTTCCAATTGAACATAAATTATAGCTGCTGAGAATGATTTTTATACCTTACTGCCATACTACTAGTAAACTTTACTTTTATAAGAAAACTTGTCAACGTTCATTGATGGCATTTTGGATGCCATACTATTGAGAATCTTATTTTTGGGGAAAAATTTTAAAAGAATTGATGTCATATCTGCATGTTATACATGTCATATATCTTACTATTATGAGTTGAAGCTCCTGAATATTGAACTGAGTACACATATATAAGTCATGCATTATTGAATCATTAGTCTTCTCGGTGTATGGGAGACATGAAATAGCTAGAATAAAATGCATACAAGAAACGTACAATGACTGATACTGATATTTTGAAAGAAATCTATATGGATGGACCTAAATCCTAGATCCTGACTCATGAATTACTAATAGTCTAATTATATATATTATCTAAAAATAGTTTTGAGAATATATTTCAATATAAATCACTCTAATGGTCAGCAAAACTAATAATACAGATAAACTGAATAGGGTATAAAGGCAGATCTGATCTTATGTGGTACTAATAAGTTGAAAGCATGTGCCAACTGGGGCTACGTAAACCTACAATGACACATAGTTCAGAGACGTGGGTAAACTGATCCTTGTCAAACTTGGTGCTAAGTATTATTTCCAATTGAACATAAATTATAGCTGCTGAGAATGATTTTCATACGTGACTGCCATACTACTAGTAAACTTTGCTTTTATAAGAAAACTGATCCATGTTAATTAATGGCATTTTGGATGCCATACTAATGAGAATCTTATTTTTAGGAAAAAATTTCCAAAGCATTGATGGCATATCTACATGTTACACATGTCATGTATCTTACTATAATGAGATGCAGCTCCCGAATATTGAACTGAGTACACATATATAAGTCTTATTGAATCATGAGACTTCTCGGTGTATGGGAGACATGAAATATCTAGAATAAAATGCCTACATGAAACGTAAAAAGACTGATATTTTGAAAGAAATCTACAAGGATTGACCTAAATCCTAGATCCTAACTCATGAAAATACTAATAGTTTAATTATATATATTATCTGAAAATACTGTTGAGAATATACTTCATTAGAAATCACTCTAATGGTCAGCAAAACTAATAGTATAGATTAACTAAATAGCTCATAAATACTACAAAATTGAGATTGGACCAATAGACACTTTATCTGAAAGTATCTTTAAAAATGTGGAATGCAAGGCTTTAATGTAAAACAAATCATGAAGATTCTTGTTGTCTAACATGTAATTTATAAGACATTAGTCTAAAGGCATGAAGTTTACTTGTCATGAGGGTTCATGAAAATATATTTAAGTAAAAGTGCTAAAATTTATTTAAGAAATTGAATTTAGAGGTTGGTAACAAAAACACCTGAAATACATTTAAATCCATGCCGATCATAAGAACCCTAGGTCTGTAGAATTCACATACCTGAAATATTGAGTTTTCTTTGGGACTCAATGGATGAAAGGATACCCATTTATAAAATTCCACATGCGTGGAATGAATAGAAGTGATAGAATTCCTGAACTGAAGAATGAAGGTTAAGAACCCTATTTTCTTTTTTAAGAAAACTTAGAACGTACTGAATTTTATTGTTTGAGTGTTAGACGTAAATGGAGAGGTTATTAGGCTATAAGATAGACTTAGGGAATGGAGAGGTTTCTTCAACCTTTTGAGTCGGGTATTTTCCACGTAAAACATTGTGTTCTTTACTTACTACTCTTACTAATTCGTTGGAATAAGTTAGACAACATGTTTCTCACTTAGGTGAAAAGTGAAGTTAAGTAACTAAACTTTAAGTCATGTAGAGTATTATTTGATATCATAGCAAATTATCTTATGAAGGATAACACCTAATATAAGATCGTGATGAATTTTGCACCACTAATTGGGCATAGAGAAAGGCAATCAACAACTGGACCTTCCCTCTTCAACGTATCTCACTTCATCTGGTTGAAGGCACGTATGGAGAACTTCATTCAAGTTGAGGATTACGAGCTATGGGATCAGATAATTGAATAGCCAACCATTTCGATGAAAACTATGGAAGGACAAGAAGTTTGGAAAGTAAGGAGAAATTGAAACGCTGAAGATCTCATTGCACTTAAGAAGAATGTGATGGCCAAAAATATTCTAATTTGTGGTTTAGGGTCGGATAAGTACAATAGGATCTCAAATTGTACTTCTCCCAAGAAAATATAGGATGCACTGGTAAATGTCCATGAAGGAACTAGTCAAGTAAGAAAGGGCAGGGTGGCCATTCTTTTCACTAAGTATGAAGCTTTCAATATGAAAGAGAATGAGTCCTTGCTAGAAATGATCAGTAGACTCACTGCCTTGGTTAAGGAGCTATCATCACTAGTGAAGATTCTTACCACTGAGGAGTAGGTTTATAAAGTTTTGAGAGTCCTCCCTAAATTTAAATGGGATGTGAAAGTCACTGCTATAAGAGAAGCTAAAGATATCTCTATCATGACTCTTGATGAACTAGTAGGAAACTTGAGAACTTATGATCAACATGGGTGATCTCAGAAAAGAGGAAGTGATTAAGTAAAAGTCACTATTGCTAAAAGCATCGTATGGTAAAGATTCTAACCTTGATAAAGAACAAGTGGCATTCATGGAAAAGCTCTTCAAGGAGTTATTGAAGAGAAAAAAAGAATATGACAGGAAAGGAACAAGTATCGAGAAAGATTCAAATGACATATCCCAACCAACTTTAAGTGTGATGAAACCGACCACATGGTAAAGAATTGTCCATGATGGGAGATTGAGTGGAGGAAAGAAAGGGTTGAATATGACAAGAAGAAGAAAGTGGCTACAAAGAGTAAAGAAAAGAAGGAATATGCCACGATGGCTGCATGGGGATCAAGATCATAAGAGTCTGCATTTGTGTCTATAGGAGACTCAGGCTCTGAAGAAGAGGAAGTGAATTGTGAGGTAAGTATTCTTGACTTAAAAGAAATATTGCATGTCTTTTCTAAAAAAAAAAACTAATTTGGTCAATGAATGCTTTAATTGATTACTTTCAAGAATAACCTTCGATTGGGATCAACTGTTCGTTGCTCTTGCAAGTAAAATATTTGAATATGTAGAACTTAAAACTACAAGACTGTCATTGATGAAGAAAAAAACACCTTAAAGGAATAGGTTCACCAACTTTATTCACTCAATCTAAACTTAAAATCTGAGAATTTGAAGATGTACATTGTTGGAATAAGTGAAGACCAGAAAAAGATAAAATCAGATCTTGAGTGTAAAATCAATTATTTTTCTTATGAGAAAGAAAAGGTGAGAAAACTGAATCTACAAGTGCCTTGGTTGAAATTGGATCTTGAAAGAGCTAATAGATGGACTAACTCTTCTAGAATTGTAAAAAAATTAAATGAAAGAGCTCATAGTGAAAGGGAGGTCTAAGATCTATAAAGACACTGTTATCAGTGAGGATTTGTGTCATTTGTGGATAACTTGGATATGCCGCTACTGAAAGTACAACTGTAGCTAGTTTCATAAATAAAGGCACAAAACTGGCAAAAAGAAACAGCTTCAGACCTGTGCACAGAAACAGATCCACTAACGTGTTGCCTAGAAAGGAAAAACGAAATGTGATTCATCCTTTGAATCAAAAGAAAGGACCCAAGCTCTTTTGTGTTCCAAAGACTAACCCCTAAACTGCTTTGCAGGTGAAGGTGAAAGGAAAAAGGTGACATTGATATATATATATAGTGCATTCTTAAGGAATATGACTGGAGACAAATAAAAGTTCACTCACTTCCCTTAAATGGTGGAATGTGTCATTTAGAGATTATTAAAAAGGTGTAGTGCCTGTGTAAGGGATAAGCGAGAGCCTTTTAAAAATAAATAACTAGGTAAGCACAACCAATTGCATTGACTTGGTCCATATGGATATTTGTGGACCAATGAAGGTAAGAAGGAGATGAGACAAAATAAATTTTAGTGGCAAATTCTTCATTCATAACAATAAAAAGATAATATGAAAAAATTTGATGAAAGGAGTGATAAACAAATCTTCTGAGGATATTCTCAACATAGTGAAGCATATAGGGTCTTGAATAAAAGGACAAATTTTGTTGAAGAAAATATGCATGGTATTTTTGATGAATCTAGTATTCTTGTTAAGACTAACATGCCGGAAGAAAGTAAAACTGATTAGGGTGAGTAACATGTTCTACCACCTGATCCAACTGTTGAACAGACTGAGGGCACATTAATAGTGGGGACAATGAATAAAGAAATTGATTCATCCACCAAATTATTTGGCTATTGAATTATATTGTACCTAGTTGCTATGGATTAAACAACAACTGATGGATTCTTGAACTATGTATTGAATAATTTGAAAATAATAGGTTAGACTTGGGAATCATTAAAATTGCATGAGCTCACCTCAATGATTTTCTAGAATAATTTTTCTCTTTTAGCCATTTTAGCTAATGAAAAGAACTATTGTTGTTTATATGTACAAGCCAGAAAGAACATTTAGTTTTGTGTCCCAATTCTATATCATTAACTTGTTTTAACCTAATCATGTATTTAATTGTGTCGAGAAACAATACAAACAAACAATTGTGATCATAAAATTTTTTCTTCTCACGTATATTCTATATTGTCATAGGTTAATGCCCTATAAAGTGAAATAGGGGAGAACTAATGTTCCATGTATTATTTGTTGTAATACAAAATAAAATAACCATCAATGTTCAAGAATCTCCACATTTTTCAAAAAAGTTGGCAATGCCATCACATCAACAATCACATATCTACTCTAATTAGATCTCCACTGGTATTAGTTCTACATATACACATATTTCATCATCTCTCTCTCACCTAAAAACTGATGAATTTGCAACAAATTTTTCACATCACCATGTCTCTCACTCAACTTTCTTGAAAAATTTCCACTGTTTTTGTAAGTTTTAATTCACTCATGATATGGAAGCATCACCCTCTTATCCCATCAAAATACCTATTGAACCTTTCAAAACTTCCTCTGATTCTCTAGTACTGTTAGTACACAATGTTAATCGTACACTGAAGTCTAGATGAATTTTCCATGTTTGATCATCAAGCACATGCAATGTGTGCTTCTGAAGAATGAAAAGGGTTAGCTCAACTATTTTAGACCTACTAAGTTCTAGTTCAGGTTTGGACATTCCAAACAACAAAGGATTTTCTAGAACAGGTGAACAATACTTCTCTACCTGCTTCAATGAAGGGAGTGATACTTCACTACAAGGTCGAGAAATACCTTAGCTAAGTACATAGTTGAAATAAACACTGCTCAAGTAGCTCATGAGAGGGTAAAATATTCCCTTTGTACTAGCATTGTAGCTCTATAGACTGATCTTGATAGAGGGACCGCTAAAAATGTTATAACTACTCATTGGTTGAGACGGTTGTTGTCACCTATTCCACCCTCCTACCGCTTCTCAATCTTAGTTCCCCTAGCTTTGTTCGACACCAATTTAATGTCTTTGCATTTTGATTAGTGCTTAGTTGTTTTTGCTTTATTTAGTATTGGCTTAGATCTTATGTAGAACTTTCTCTGGATATTTAATGAAATGGTTCTTTGAGCCTTTTTATACATGTATCTTAAGTGTGTCTTGTGCAGGGATGATTCTTTGAGATAGATATGCATACCACGTTATGAAATGCACTCTTATTGGTATGCCATACTCTATTCAATTTTTCTTCAAAAATAATATTTGTTCTATGCTCAGTATGTAGCTCCTCTATTACATCTTTGAGATTGCTCCTTTGTTCTTTATATGTTTGTTTGTCATGGTCCTTTTCTTCTGAGTGTGTGGATATAAACTCCCCTTTCCCTATATCTTACATATTTTTTGTATTTTAATGAGAGAGCTTGTTTCTTTATATACTCTAGTTCCAAGATTTCACAATCTTATCCATGCTTTGTAAAATATGATTCAAAGGAAATATATTCCTCTACCACCTTCTTCTTATATATAATATGAAGATCTTAATAAATATCCTTGATCTTATGAGTTCAATGAAAGAAAATGTTTCTTCATATCTGCTACTTCCACCCTTTCATATTCTTCTCCGTGATTTTTCAAATATGATTCAAGGAAAGTCTATGCATCTACAACCTTCTTGAGTAGAGTATGGACATATTATAGGTATCCTTGATCTCTGAGATATGTGCTTCACAATTATCATCTTCAAACTCTTGGTATAAATTGGCCATAAATATTAGGATATCTTCAAAGTCTGATTCTTCTTTGCCTATGAATAATTGATTATTTTTCCTATTTTATTGTCTTTCTCATCATTACAAAAATTAGTCATCGTAGATAATGACATCTTCACAATTTGATTATCTCGCATAATGGTCATGTTGCCTCTAGGGACATTTTTCCATCGTCTTCTGACATGATCAATCTTTCTCTGGTCGACATCCTTTTTTGATCAATCTCAAATAAAGTGGTCTAAGTTTCTGCATCTGTAGTGATCTTCTAGAATGATTGTGTCAGGTAAAGGCCTTGAGGTTCCACCTTTATTTATGAACCAATATCTCAAGATTATTCTTTCAAATCTTTGGGTGAGTAATGTCATCTCTTTTTCACCAAAATCTTGGTTCTGGGCAGCTGTAAGGACCAGGTTCACATTTCTTCTAAGGAGTGTATTCTTTTGAGTCTGGAGCATCATGTCATATGTTTTTAGATTTCCCATGAGTTCTCTCATGATCATGGTATCGAAAGCCTTTGCTTTCATAATGGCATTAAATTTTCTCTCCTAAGAGTCAAGTAGTTTTTCATTTCTTCCCCTTGAGGAATAATTTCTCCAATATTACTTAGTTTATTAGTTATATTTGTGAACCTATTGAAATTTCATGAAGGCATTCTCCTTCATACATCTTAAAAAGCTCGTACTACCTATTTAATATGGAATTTAGACTTAATTCCCTAACTTATTCCCTCATGTGTTATTTACAGAGTATCCCACATTTCTTCGATGGTTGTACATGAAAAGATTATGTTGTAAACAGACCTATTCCATAAATAAGCAACTTATTTGCCTTGGAATTATTTTGGATGACCATGATGTGTCCATCTTTGTATTCATCTCTCTTATTCAGAATAGTCTTTTTTCTCTTGTCATTTGTGGTAGAAGTAATTTTGGGTCTTTCCATGATAATATCCCATAACTAAAGATTTTCTCTTTTCATGAAATATTCTATTCTTGCTTTCCTCTAGGATTAATATTAATCATTTAATCGTGGTGTTCTCTCAGTTATTGGCCTTCGTAAACACCAGAAGATGCAACTATATTCAATTTTTTAATGTGCTATCCTTTAATGAAAGATGTGACATTGATGCCCATGGTTATTTTGGCTGACCCATGTACTCAAAGAACTATTTTGTTTGAGTAACAATGCAAGAAGATAAATTTGCAATTAAAGTAAAATCAACACGAGTATTTTAGCACCGAAAGATCCTTGTTCAATGGAAGGCAAAAACCATGATCCACTTCTATTGAATTTTCATAAACTCTCCACTAAACTTGAGCAATTTAAGGTTTACAACCTTCCTTGTAACACCTTAGAAATTTTTCCCAATAGTCATGATGTATACGCTCTTAACTCCTCTCTTTGGTGACTCTACCCCATTAATGAAGTTCATTACAGTAACATAACAACACCTACTATAATCTACTAAGAAGTAATCAAGATCTTGTTTTGTGAACATGACAAGAAACTAACTATTATAAGTAAAGAACAATATAGATAAAACTTGATTGGAATAGATTATTTTTGTGTAGCTGCGGCTTATTCTTTGAGACTCCTTCTGCTTACTCTCTCACTCTGATGTATCTCTCCTTGGGTGTGGTCAAACTTCAAAGATTTGTGGTGTGTTTTTTTATATATGAGTAAATAGTCCACTTATACCTCTCAAAAACATACTAGAATTTGTTCAAGTCTTTCCATGAATTCAATCCTAGTTTTACTTGGTTTGAATCTTCATCCCTCATTGTGCATCTTTTTCTGATTCTAAGATGGTTCCATTTGTTTAATCATAACGATCCTCGTGGTCATTTTGCTATTTATATATTTTTCCTTCTTTAACCCTCCCTGTAGTGTCTTGTAGATGTGTCACAACCCAAACTACCTCCTAGATGTAATATGGTGAACAGGATCCCAAAAGACCCTAAACAAGACACTTGACATAAGCATGACACACTAAGATAAACAAGATCAAAAAATAAAGAGGTAAAGCTTAATATAAATCTCAATACTTTTTGGACGTACAATACCAAAATCAGAGTACAACAAAGCGGAAGCATACTATGTCTGACAACAAGCCTCTATATCATAGATCTGCTTAGTATAAGCCCCATGCTCTCAAAAGAAATAACTAATGGAAACTACATGAAAGCAATAAAGGATAGGTAGTGGCTAGGTCCCAAAAACATGAGGACACAAAAACTCTTTAAACAGTTGATCAATCCAACTAGCCTCGGTGGGATAGAGGAACGTGAGACCCTATATTGTGAAACAATATAGGCACAATAAATATATGCATCAGTACTTTAAATGTATTAAATATGGGGAAGATGCATAAACATAAACGTGAAACATTCTAACTCTTGAAAATATGATGATGCATGACAAAGTAAAACATATCAAATCTTGATAAGCTTAAATCATAAATCACGAGACAAGGTAAATGCAATACTTATAAATCATAACATAAGCTTAAATCATCATCTTTGAGGAAATCATAAACTTCTTTAAAGAAAACTATAATCTTTTGTGGGATGTTTACCATTAACCGACATAAATCATGTGAGCTATAACAAGGAATTTGGTATCTTTCCCACACCGAAAAGAGATTGTCCTACTTGCCTAGGTAAGGACCGTGCACTTCAGTTTAGGTGGATGCACTAGCCGTGTTCAATCTGGACCATGTCCTACGGGGGCACGTAGTTATGGGACAAGGGGATTGCTTCTAGAAAGCTGACCTCTACTGATAGAAGAGCCTCCATCCCAAAGTCCTCTCAGTGCTAGGTAAACTCCCAATGGAAAAAGCATAATCATATCATAATCATAATACTTGGAAAGGTAAGAATTTAGTAATACCAATGCAAGCATAAACTTCGTATCATAGAATAGCACATTTCAAAAATGTGGTTTCATAACATATTCGTAAGACACTTATCTCAAAGCATCTAAATCATGATCATCATTCATAATGAGAATATTTCAAATTGAAGCAACCTTTTTCATAAACATGATGATACTTTATCTAAAATCATCCTTCATTCATAAATTCCTCAATTTCATGATGCATGCGTAATTTCATAACGTAGTTAATAATCATAACATAAGCATAAGGCATGGGTTCATATGAAATTCATTGAAAACATGTAATTTGAATCAAATCATACATAATAAGATCAAATAGGATGAATTTAATCATGAACAATTGATCCCCTAAAGAATTACATAAAACATTAGCATTTGGGGGTGAAATCATAGAAGAAATAGAGAAATCTTTAGGACTCATTGGATGAAAGAGAACCCATTGATGAACTTCCCGCATACCTTGGGTAATCAAAGCCTTAGAATTGCAAGAGGAATTTGAAGGTTGAAGAACCCTAGAATCTTCCTTGATAGCTTGGAGAGAATTTGGAGAAACTTAGGAGCTTTCTGGGGGGGTTTTGAGTGAATGAGAGGGAATGAGTGATTTTTAAGGGTAAAATCAGTTATAGGACCTTAGAATGTTCTAGAAACGATGTAGTTTAGATGTTAAAAGGTTAGAAAAGACTCAAATAGCCCTAAAGAAAAGCTGCCAAAAAGACTATATGGATCGACCTACGGTCCATACAAACATCTATGGATCGTCCTAGTCATCCATAGAACCAAGAACTCGAGGTCAACTTTCTAAAAAAAATTCATGGACCCATCCTATGGGTCATCAAACTTTCTATGGCTCATAAGGCCCTTTAGTAGAACCATGGATAAAAAGATTTTCTATGTCCAAGTCGCATTCCATGGGTCAACATACACGGACCGTATAGGTTTACATGACCCATAGGTCTAGCAATACAACCAGATGTACAAAAATCACTAAGGCTGAATCTTCATCCTACAAGAAGGATTTACGGGTCATCTCATTAGTTTGTAGAACCTTCATCTAGGAGTTGTCAAATGCTAATTTTCAAAGAACTCTTCCACGGGCAACCACCTACGGACCGTAGGGCCTTGTACAGTTTGTAGGAGGTTTCATACAACCTTCACAACAACCAATTCTGCAACTTTTCCTTTCTAACTCAACTTACCAAGTTCCGAGATGTTACAATATCTCCCTCTTTGGAATATTCGTCCTCGAATGGGGGTTCAAGCTAGAGTAGGGAAAGAGATCTAATAACCCAACATGAATGCAATAAACATCAAAATGCATAAAATCAAGAACATGAACTTTAAAAAAACTTTCATGAATATGCATTCATATGAAAACATGAGAATAGCTAAAACGCATGAATCCAAAAGAGTAAACATGAGAAGCTAGTACCTCAAGCTAAAACGGGAACTGAGGGAAAGAGATGCGGATACTTGGAAATCATATTGGTTTTGGTGTCCCAAGTAGAACCCTAAACTAATTGATTCCTACAAAGAATATTAAGGGAAGCAGCTTCTTTCTTTCTCAACTTCCAGACTTGATGATCAAAGATTTCAATTGGAACCTCTTCATAAGAAAGTCTTTCCTTAACGCCAACACTCTCTAATGGCACAATAGAAGTAGGATAACCAATACATTTCTTCAACAATGAAACATAAAACACCAAATGCACCGATGCCAACTCAGAAGGTAAATCCAATTCATATGCTACCTTACCGAAATGCCTCAAAATCTGATAGGGCCCTACATAATGGGGACATAGATTCCCTTTCTTTCCAAATCTCATCACACCCTTCATAGGTAAGATCAAGTAAACTCAATCATCAACATTGAATTCAAGATCTATCTTCTAACATCGGCATAAGACCTTTGTCGATTTTGAGCCATTTTCAACGTCTTTCTTATAAGTCGAACCTTCTCTATAGTCTAATGAACCAACTCGGGCCCTGTAAAAGTGATATCACAAACTTTAAATCAACCAATAGGAGACCTACACCGCCTATGAGAGAGAGCCTCAAATGGAGCCATGTTGATACTTGAGTGTTAACTATTATTATAAGCATACTCAATCAAAGGAAAATGATCATCCCAATTACCTTTGAAATCATTCACGCAAGCTCTCAAAATATCCTTCAAAGTCTGAATAGTACGCTTAGCTTGTCCATCGGTTTGAGGATGAAAATTCATCTAAGCTTTACTTGAGTACTAAGACCTTTTGAAATGATCTCCAAAACTAAAAAGTAAATAGAGTACCTTTGTTGAAAATAATGGATAACGGCACTCCATACAACTTCACCATTTCCTGAATATAAAGCCTAGCATAGTCTTTGGCTAAAAATGAAGTCTTCAAGGATGAAAATGAGTCAACTTAGTCATTTGGTCCACGACCACCCAAATTGAATCAAACTATCGATGATTACGAGGTAAACTGTAATGAAGTCCATATTAAAATTCTCCCACTTCCATGTTTGAATACTAATGTCTTGAGCAAAACCTCCCAACTTTTATGCTCAACTTTCACTTGTTAACAGTTTGGACACTTAGCCACAAATTCGGCAATATCTTTCTTCATCCCATTCAACCAATAGACCTCCTGCAAATAAATAACTATGCATCTTGGTGGTTCCCTGGTGAATAGAATACTGAGAACTGTGAGCTTTCGATAAAATTTGTTGCCTCAACTTATCAACATTCGGAATACATACCAAACCTTGGTAATGAAGCACACCATCTCCCCCTTGGGAGAAAACCTCAAGGGAGTTTTTGGAAATCGCTTTCCTTAACTCAACCATAATCATATAAAGATCATTTTTAGCTTTCACATCCGAAAAAGGATGATTATGAGTCATTCTGAACAATGATACCACCATACTCAAAATCAACCAAGTGAACACCCAATCGGGCTAGTTTATGAACATCACAAACATACTCTTTCTTTCCATCCTCAATATGAGCATCACTATTCATCAACAATCAACTAAGAGAATCGGCAACCACGTTTGCCTTACCCGCATGATAAAGAACACTCATATCATAGTCTTTCAACAATTCAAGTCACCTCCATTGTGGAAGATTCAAATCCTTTTTCATAAAAACATATTGCAAACTCTTCTGATTGGTGAACACATCCACATGAACACCATAAAGATAATTTCTTCAAATCTTCAAAGCAAAAACCACCACCTCTAACTCCAAATCATGAGTTAGATAATTCTTTTCATGCACCTTCAATTGTCTCGAAGCATAAACAATTACTTTACCATGTTTCATCAATACACAACAAAGACCAATCCATGACGCATTACAATAAATCACAAACCCATCGGATCCTTCTGATAATTTCAAGACTAGGGCTAAAGTAAGTCTATCTTTCAACTCTTGGAAACTTTTCTCACAAACTTCTTACCATTGAAAATTTACATTTTTTTGAGTCAGCGTAATCAAAGGTGAAGCAATAGAGAAAAATCCTTAGATAAACCCTCTATAGAAACCAGCAAAACCCAAGAAACTTCGAATATCTATAAGGGAAAGAGTTCTAGGCCAGCTTCTAACTGCCTTAGTCTTTTTAGGATCAACCTTAATACCTTCACCAGAAATAATATGGCCAAGGAAAGCAATAAATCTCAACTAAATCTCACATTTACTAAATTTAGCAAACAATTGATGATCCTTGAGGATTTGCAACACGATCCTTAAGTGATCAACATGTTCATCCTCACTCTGTGAGAAAATCAAAATATCATCAATGAACACATTCACGAACATATCAAGGTATTGCTTGAACACTCTATTCATAAGATCCGTGAAAGCCACTGGGCCATTAGTCAATCCAAATGACATCACAAATAATTCATAATGACCATACCGAGTTCGAAAATCTATCTTCGGAATGCCACTTTCCCTTATCCTTAACTGATGATACCACGATCGAAGATCAATTTTCCCTTTCGAGTGGAACACCAAGAAGATCAATGGGAAACACTTCCAAAATTTCATTAACAATTGGAACTGACTCATGAGTAGGGGTTCTGGAATCCATATCCCTAACCCGAATTAGATGATAGATAATATCTTTAGAAATAATTTTCCTAGCCATTAGGCAAGAAATAAACCGACTTATAGGCGCTGAATTTCCTCCTTTCCATTCTAAGATAGGTTCATTCGGAACCTGAAATGTGACCAATCGTATCGACAATCTATGGAAGCATAACAAGAATGAAGCCAATCTATCCCAAAAACTAACATCAAAATCTATCATGTCTGGCTCTACTAAATCAACTGGAATGACTATGAGAAACTAAAACTCGGAAATTTCTATAGACTCGTCTAGCAAAAATAGAATCACCTACAGGAGTAGAGACTCAAAAAGGTTCTAAAAGAATTTCGGGACTGACGTCAAACTTCATAGCCACATAGGGAGTCACAAAATACAATGTACCATCTAGATCAATCAATGAATAAATATCAAACTAAAAGACTAGTAACTGATGGTATTTTTTTTAAATTAAATTATTAATATAAGTTTTTTTCTTCAATGAAGAGGTGTCTTTTAAATGAAAGAATGTGTCTTTTCATTCTTTAGTTAGTGTCTTTTTAATTAAAGAGTGTATTTTTTTTATTCTTTAGTTGGTGTCTTTTAAATGAAAGGGTGTATATTTTGATTCTTTGGTCACTACCGATTCTATTTAAATCCAACTATTGCAGATTGACAAATAACATTTTACAGAATACATTTCTTTACAACATTCTTCAGAGAAATATTTTCTTCTCCAAAAGATCAAGTTCAAGTTCTTGCTTTCCAATAGGATTATTTTAACTATTTGCTTAGTGTAGAAATTCATAGGCTTGTCATATCCACTAAAATTATTTGCATACAATCCCATAGCAATCTTGTGGAGGAGAGGGATCAAATATCATTTGTAGGAAAGTATTTTGCACGTATTTCAAGCCTCAATTCTATGTTCTTTGTTCATATTATCAAACATTTATCTTAGTGTTCTTCTTCATATAAATTGTTGTCCTTGATATATATTTTCCAATAATCTTAAAATGATATTTTACTTTTGGTTTGAGGGCATTCAACACTTTTCTGAAGTTCAAGAATTTTTCCATTTGGTTTGATATTTATATTTCTTTTATCATGAATTTTGACACTATAAAAATCATGAATCAAGGTTTTATTCGTCTTGATCGGCTTGATGGTGCAAATTTCACTAAATGGAGGGAAAAATTGAAGTTAATGTTGACTGCTTTGAAGGTATAGTACGTGTTTGATTCAAGTCTTACTGCGATTCCTTCACCAAATGATGATGATTCTGAAGAACTTAAGCCACAAAGAAAAAGGGGGAGGGAGATGAAATCATGTGTAAAGGCCATACTCTCAAAACACTTTCAGATAGTCTTTATGATCTCTACAGTGTCGAACCTTTAACAAAGAAGATCTGGAATGCTTTGGAATTCAAATACAAAGCCGAGGAGGAAGGTACCATAAAGTTTCTTGTTTCTAAGTATTTTGAGTTCAAATTTAATGATGACAAGCCTTTTTTGGCATCAGTGCAGGAACTATGGGTTATACTAAATCAGTTAAGGGTTGCGGGAATTGAACTTCCTATACCTTTTCAAGTAGGAGAAATTATAACAAAATTGCCAACATCTTGAAAAGGATACAGGAAGAAAATTCTCCATGATTCTAAAGAATTTTCTTTGGAAGAAATTCAAAAGCACCTTCAAATCGAAGAGTAATCAAGGGAGAGAGATAAGAATGAAAATTCTTATAATGGAAATAATAAGGCCAATGCTTTGAATAAACCCTCAAACAAATCTGACAAAGAAAAAAAAAAGCTAAGGAAATTCTCTTGGTCCTAAAAAGGATTAAAAGAAATTCAAGAAGTCCAAACAAGATGGCTGCTTTATGTGTGGAAAACTTGGTCATTATGCTAGAGATTGCAGATTTTAAAAAATTTAGAAACCATAAGCGAATTCAACAAAAGAAAATGAAGAGATCATTGCTACTATGAGTGAGATCTATGCCATAAAAGGCAAAGTTTCTGCTTGGTGGTATGATACATGTGCCACTATTCATGTTTTCTATGATAAGTCCCTCTACAAGACTAACAAAGAAGTTATTGATGAGCAAGAGATTCAAATGGGAAATGAAGGAAGGTCCAAAGTTTTCTGTAAGGGAAATGTTGAACTTGCATTTACTTCGGGGAAGATGGTTAAACTTACCAATGTCTTACATGTTCCTGATATGAATCGAAATCTAGTTAGTGGGGTACTTTTGGGCAAACCGGGTATTAAATCTATAATTAAATCGGGAAAATTAATTTTATCCGAAAATGGTGTCTTTGTTGGAAAAGGCTATGCTACTGATGGAATGGTCAAGTTGTCTGTAACTGATCATTTTATTAATAATAAGAATGATGCTTTTGTTTATATGTTAGATTCATTTTCTTTATGGCATTATAGATTAGCACATGTTGGCCTTAGTACTATGAAACGAATGGTTATAAGTAGATTAATTTAGTGCAATCTTAATGAATTTAAAAACTGTGAATTATGTGTTAAATCCAAATTAACTAGATAACTTTTAACTAGTGAAAGAAACACTAACTTGTTAGATTTAATACATTATGACATATGTGAATTAAATGGTATGCTCACAAGAGGAGGCAATAGATATTTTATAAATTTTATTGATGATATATCTATATACACTTATGTATATTTATTGAGACACAAAGATGAGGCTTTTTATACTTTTAAGAATTATAAGACCGAAGTGGAAAATCAATTAGGAAAAAGAATTAAAGTTCTAAGAAGTGATAGAGGTAGAGAATATGTTTCTCAAGAATATGACAAATTTTGTGAAGAAAATGATATTATTCATGAAGGTTCTTCTCCTCATACTCCTCAACAATATGGTTTAGTAGAAAGAAAAAATAGAACTTATTTAGAAATGATTAATACTTTGTTGCAACATGCTAAACTGCCATTTAATTTGTGGGGAGAGGAACTTCTTGCTACATGTCATATATTTAATAGGACTCCTATGAAGAAAAATCATATTACTCCAAATGAATTGTGGAAGGGAAGGAAGCATAATATAGAATATTTTGAAGTGTGGGGGTGTCTTGCATATTACAAGAATAATGATTCAACTAGCACCAAGTTGGGTCCTAGAGGGATCAAGTGTGCATTTGTAGGTTATGCCTCAAATAGAAAAGCTTATCAACTTCTTAACTTAGAGTCGAATGTAATTATTGAATCTAGAGATAAGGAATTTTTTTAATATTCTTTAACTTCGGGTAAAAGATTTCAATCCTTATTAACTGACGTACCCATAGAAGAAACATCTCAAAGGATTGTTGATCAATCTAGATCACAAGAGGTTAATAATCAACCTAGTGAAAAAAGAAGAAGCACTAGATCTCGAAAGGCTAAATTACTTGGATCAAATGAGATTGACTCTCAATGTATTTCTTCTAATCGTGTTGAAGGTAATAGAGATATAGTTGTGAGAAAAATGCCAATTGTTCTTCAAGTGGAAGATGATCATAAAACTTATAGAGAAGCTATGACTTCTACAGATGCATCTTTTTGGAAAGATGCTATTAAAGATGAAATGGATTCAATAATGTCAAATCACACTTGGGAACTTATTCACTTGCCTATAACTTCTAAACCTATCAGTTATAAATGGGTATTTCAAAGAAAGTACCATACTTATGGAACTTTACATACCTACAAAGCTAGGATAGTAGCTAAGGGCTTTCAACAAAAAGATGGAATTGATTATTTTGATACTATGCACCAGTAGCAAGAATAACTTCTATTAGGATTATATTTGCCTTAGCATCTATTTATGATTTACATGTTCATCAAAAGGATGTAAAAATAACATTCTTAAATGGTGATCTCGAGTAGAAGGTTTATACCGAACAACTAGAAGGGTTTATTTTACCAGGAAATGAACACAAAGTATGTAAGCTTGTTAAGTCATTATATGGACTAAAACAGGCTTCTAAACAATGGCATGAAAAATTTGATAGAGTAATCTTATCTTTTGGCTTTAAACATAATATAGCTCATAAATGTGTTTATACTAAAACTTGTAGTAATTATTTAGCACTAGTTTATTTATATGTTGATGACATGTTAATTGTAAGTAATGATATGAATGACATTTTAGAAAAGAAGTGGTTTTTAGCTTCCTCATTCTAGATGAAGGATCTTGGACATGCTTATACGATTTTAGGTATCAAGATGAAAAGAAATAGTGGGGGACATGTATTGAGTCAATCTCATTACATTGAAAAAGTGCTAAATAAATTTAGTCACTTAAATATAAAAGAGGTTACTGCCCCATTTGATCCAAGCATCAAGTTAATTAAAAATGAAGGAAGAGTTGTGGCTCAACTTGAATATGCAAGTGCTATTGGAAGTCTTATGTATGCTACACAATGCACAAGACCAGACATATCATTTGTAGTTAATAAATTAAGCATATTTACAATTAATCCGAGTATTGATCATTGGAAAGCCATTGAACGAGTCCTTGGGTTTCTAAAGAAAACTAAAGATTTCTGTATTTAATACTCAAAGTTTCATACTATTTTAGAAGGATATACAGATGAAAGTTGGACATAAAGTTTAGGAGACAACAAAGGAGGTGTAATTTCTTGGAAATCCAAGGAACAGACTTGCACAACACATTCAACCATGGAATCAGAATTTGTTGCATTAGCAAAAACAAGAAAGATGCTGAGTGGTTGAGGGATTTTCTTTTAGAAATTCCATTGATCTCAAAAGGTGTGAGCTCAATTTCAATTTATTGTGATAGTCAAGCTATTGTAGCTCGAGCATATAGCAATATATATAATGGAAAGTCAAGACACATAAGCCTTCGACATGATTATGTCAGAAAATTAATTAAAGATGGAATAATTTCTCTCACATTTGTGAAGTCAAAAAGTAATACGGCTGATCCATTCACTAAACCTCTTACAAGAGAGTTCGTGAGAACAACATCAAGTTCAATTGGGTTAAAATTCCTTATTTAGGTCCACCAATAATGGCAACCCTACCCAACACGATGGAATGAATAGTTATGGGTTCAAAGGGTAAAAATAAGTTATTATACGTGGATGTTTCACTACTAAATTAAGAGATATACTAGTATTTGTTGTCATTGATTAGAGGGTTGAATTCTAGGAACAAGTGTCTCGAATATGACAAAGACATTGAAAGTACTTCACCTATATGAACATAGAAGTGGTCGTCCCGCTTCGATTGAGAGTTGGAGTAACTTTCACAAATGTTCATGAATTTTGGATAGCACATGGCCATTAAAGTGCCAAACATGTTTGAGTGGAAAGTAGGTATACAATGTTTATGTGTGTAATGTCACTGATATTATCACAAGGAATAACATGTTCAAAGCTATTATGCTACATGAGATTTCGATTTCATATTGTGACATTGTACTAAGGTAGTGTTCAAATTGAAATATACATTACTCTATGTGTGAATATAAATTGATCTTTGTGTCCTAATTTTTAGTGAAACGGGTGGGGGATTATGGGAATTTTATTTAAATTAAATTATTAATAAAAGTTTTTTCTTCAATGAAGAGGTGTCTTTTAAATGAAAGATTGTGTCTTTTCATTCTTTAGTTGGTGTCTTTTAAATGAAAGAGTGTGCCTTATCATTATTTAGTTGGTGTCTTTTAAATGAAAGGGTGTACCTTTTCATCTTTTGTTACCACAAAATCTATTTAACTCCAACTATTGCAGATTCACAAATAACTTTTTACAGACTGCATTTCTTTACAACATTCTCTACAGAAATATTTTCTTCTCCAAAAGATCAAGTTCAAGTTCATGCTTTCCAATAGGATTTCTTCACTATTTACTTAGTGTAGAAATTCTTAGGCTTTTCATATCCATTAAAACTATTTTCATACAATCCAATATCAATCACATGGAGGAGAGGGAGCAAATATTGTTTTTAGAAAGCATTTTGCACGTGTTTCAAGCCTCAATTTTTTGGTCTTTGTTCATATTATCAAACATTCATCTTAGTGTTCTTCTTTATATAAATCATGATATATATTTTCCAAAAGTAACAGACCGATCACCACATCCATAGAACCCTCATCATCGTGTCGAGTTTGAAGAGCATAGAATCTGTTTCAACGAGGAGCACCACCAAAACAAGAAGAAGTACCCTCCTGAGTCGAGTAACCTGAAAAGCACTAGGTTGAACTTGATGACCAACTCTATCCTTGGCAACAAATGAAGGGAAATCCCTCAATATATGACCACTCCTGCCAAAATAATAGCAACCATCGGTATCGGCTAAAAAATCTCCCCGGATGCCTCTTGCCACACTATTGGCAAACGGGAAACTAAGATCCACTAGAACCACCTCCTAGAGGCTTAGGGCTAAACACTTTATCCTTGTTGAAGTTTTGAACCTGAGCACTTCATGAATTTGGACCAAAGAACTTTTGCCGAAATTAAGAATGTCCATGTACATCGGACTTAGAGTGAGAGAAATCACCACTATCCATTCTTTCCCTTTTTGACTCTCTAGCCTTCTCCTTAAGCTTTTCCAACTCGATATTTTGGGCATGAGTCATCAACCTTGAGATATCCATCTCTTTGATCAACATGGTGGTTCAACATTTTTTGACCACCGATTCGAACTTCTAGTAACAAACTTACTCATTCGTGCCCTTGAGTCGGCAACCATTGTCGGAGCATACTTGGACAATGGAGAGAACATCAATCAATAATCCTTCCCACTCATTTTCCCTTGCCTTAGATTTATGATCTCTTGCACTTTAGCTCCCCCGTATCTCAAGGGGAAAAAGTTGATCAAGAAACGCCCCTTTTAACTTGTCCTAATCCAAGGGACCCGCATCCAATGTCCTTCTCTCTTCCACTAATCATACTAAACTTGAGCAACCCCTATCAATTGATAAGTGGTCAAACCCTCCTTCTCCACCAGAGTCACACCCACAGTGTCCACAATCTCCTGGATTGCCTCAATGAACTCCTGTGATCCTCATCCATTTTCAAACCATGAAAATTCTGGAGAATTCATCCTTGTGAAATCTCTAACGCTTGTCGTTGTCGTACCCACAATTGGGTTCATAGGAGCTATCATCTCCCTATTAGGTAGTGTGGTCATGGCTTGAGCCAACACTTGGAAAGTAGCCCTAAACACAGCATATGAAACTTGCTCGGCCAAAGGATCAACCGGAGCTTGAGGAATTTCGGGTTCCACTTTATCATTAGCATTTCTTCTCAATGGAGATATTCTTGGTGGCACATTCTAAAAATTCGTAGAATAAGAGTTAGGAGGAAGACCCTTATAGAGTTGAACTCTATCGCACAACTTTAGGGTAATGAAAGAAGTGAAATTTCCTAAAACATCTTGTAGCCTCCTATTCATAAATATGGCATGCTTCACACTTATGAACAAGACTCTACTCGGTGCGGCTTGTCAGAATCATAGAACCTTTAAAACTTGGCGCTCTAAATACCAAGTTTGTCAAAATCCAAACTACCCCCTAGAAGTGACATGGTGTATAGGATCTCGAAAGACCCTAATAAAGCGACTTGACATAAACCTAAACTAAGATAAACAAGATCAATCTATAAAGAGGTTAAGCAGAATGTAAGTCTCAATACTCTAATGACGTACGATACCAAAATCAGAGTACAACAACTCATAAGTGGAAACATACTAAGCCATACAACAAGTCTTTATGTCATAGATGTGACTAGGAAAAACCCCAAGCTCACAAAGGAAGTCTAAAACTGAAACTACATGAAAGAAATGAAAGATAGGTAGTGGCAAGGTCCTCAAAACTTGAGGACTCACCAAAACTCTATAAGCAGTTGATCAATCCAACTAGCCCCGGTCAGATGGAGTAACATTAGATCCTATATTATAAAATAAATATAGGTGCTATAGATATATGCATCAGTATTTTGAATATACTGAATATGAGGAACATGAATAAACATAAATGTGAAACATGATAAGTCTTGAAAACATAATGATGCATGAACAAGTAAAATATATCAAATCTTGATAAGCTGAAATCATGAATCATAAGACAAGGTCAGTGCAATATATCATAACATGAGCTTAAATCATCATCATTGAGAAAATCATAAACTTCTTTTAAGAAAACCATAATCTTTTGTGGGATGTTTACCATTAACCGACATTAGACCATGTGAGCAATATCATGCTTCCAATGTCTTTTTCACACCGAATAGAGATTTTCCTACTTGCCAAGGTAAGAACCATGTTATTAAGCTTTGGTGGATCCACTACCTCTATCCAATCGGGACAATGTCCTACGGGGGTACATAGTTATGGGGCAAGGGGATTGCTTCTAGAGACCCAACCTCAACTGGCGGAATATCCTCCATCCCAAAGTCCTCTTGGTGCTAAGTAAAACTCCCAACAAAATAAGCATAATCATATCGTAGTCATAATACTTTAAAAGGTAAGAATCTAAAAGTACTAATCCAATCATAAACTTCATATCATAGAATAGTTTCTTTCAAAATCATTATTTCATAACATATTCATAAGACACTTATCTCAAAGCATATAAATCATGATCATCTTGCATAATGAGAGTACTTCACTTTTAAGAAACTTTTTTCATAAACATGATGAGACTTTATCCAAAAGCATCCTAGATTGATAAATTCCTCAATTTCATGATGGATGCATAATTTCATAACATAGTTCATAGTCATAACATACACATATGGCATGGGTTCATATGAAATTCATTGAAAATATTTAATTTGAATCAAATCATACATAATAAGATCAAATAGGATTAATTTAATCTTAAATAACTAAACCCATAAGGAATCACATAAAACCCTAGAATTTGAGGGGTGAAATCATAGAAGAAATAGAGAAATCTTCGGGACTCAGTGGATGAAACAAAATCCATTGATGAACTTCCCACGTACCTTGTGTAATCAAAGCCGTAGAATTGCAAGAGGAAGCTTGAAGATTTAAAAACCCTAGAATCTTCCTTGAGAGCTTTGGAGATAGTTTGGAGAAGATGACATAGGAGCGTTTTTTGGGATTTTGAGTGAATGAGAGGGAATGAAGGATTTTTAAAGGTAAAGTCAGTAATAGGACATTAAAATGTTCTAGGAAAGGCATAGTTTAGGTGTTAAAATGGTACGAAAAGACCCAAATAACCCTTACTAAAAACTGTCGGATCGACCTACATTCCGTACAAACTTCTACGGACCATCCTAGTCATCCATAGAACCACGTACTGGAGGTGAACTTTTTGAACAATTTCCACATACCTATCCTATGGCTCATTGAACTCTTTACGGCTTGTAAGGCCCTCTCGTAGAACCCTAGATCCAAAAATCCTCTAAGTCAAAGTTTCTTTTCACGGGTCAACACCTATGGACCATATTGGTTTCCACGACCCATAGGTCTACCAGTACAACCTGAGGTACCAAAATCACTAAGGCTATATCTTTACTCTACGACTAGGATCTATAGTCCATAAGGGTTCCTATAGACCATCTTGTTGGTTTATAGACCCTTAATCTAGGACTTGTCAAATTCCAGTTTGCCAAGACTCCTTCCATGACCACCCTTCTATGGACCGTAGGTCCTTGTACGGTCCATAGGGGGTTTCGTACATGATAACGCTCAAATCACCCTCCAAAACTAATCCAAAGAGTGAGCGATCATTGTCAATAAAAATACCCAACTAAGAGTTAGGGTCGAATCCCACAGAGAACAATATACCAGCAATTGAAAAGATACAGGTTAACTAGATACTAGTTTAAATCTAAACATGTAATGTACAAAACAATCAAATAAAAGGTAATTTTGATAACTAAACTAAGAACGGAGTTAAGACGATATCAATCAAAGGATGTATGGGAATTGGGAAATTCGGGATTCAATCAAAACTCAATGATCCATTGCAATTCTATCCAAGCTCATTCAATCATATATAGGCTAGATCATCGTATGTCAACCATAATCTCCTTTCGATCTCAAAGGGTTATATCACGATATCTCCTTTCGGTCTTAATCGCGCCAATACAAAACAATCCAAGAACTTAATCTACACCTCTATTTCTAGTAACTTTATAATTCAACCAAGTAAACCTAAATTATCTCCTTTCGATCTCAAATTTAGTAATGAAATTCAAACATAATTATCAACCTAATTCTCCACTTTACGGATTCTATTTTCAAGCAACCCATAAAGATCAAAAGCTAGATCTAAGCGTGCGCTCTTGAATCATAAGTTCAAACATGAGAACTAGATTAAACTTATTTCATGAATTATAACATGAAAGCAATAAATTATGAAAGCCATAGAACAATAAATCAAATACCCAAATAGCTTTGTCTATTTCTAGCACAAAAGCCCCAATTTCATACACACAATCACACCCACATTTCTAGCAATTAAGATGAAGAAAATGAAGAAGGGTAAAACAAATTTACTAAGATAGAACACAATCAACAAATGAAATGTGAGGCAACTTGCCTTGAATGTCTCAATCCAAAATTAAGATCTATTAAATAGTTTTAAAGCAAAGCTAAAAGATGAAGAGCTATCCTCAAATCTGATATGGAAGTTGCCTAGATGAACAATGATTGCTGAAGAGTGTAAAGAGGGTTTTAGGAATCAATTTTGTGAAATTCCAATTCTGTCCAGGCGCCAGGCACTTTACCCTTCGCGGTAACAACAATTAGCTCACGCGATCGTGATCAGCAGTATTACTGGGTCACGATCGCGTGACCTCTGACTACACGATCGCAAGATCTAAACAGCTTGTGCAATGCGATCGCAACCTTAGCATCATGCGGTGGCGATGAGTAAATTTCTGCGAGTTCTACTTTCTTCCAATTTGACCTCATCTTGCTCCAATTCCACTTGGTTTCTTCAAAAGTCTTTTAAATTCACTCTCCATTTCATTTTCCTGCAAATATAAAGAAAACCCCATTGAAAGCACCGATTCTAAACCAAAGCAAGCAAAAATAACTAAGAAAAGAGCCTCCAATAAGTGTAAATTCAACACCCTTACTTAGAAACTTTGTTTTTCCCCAAGTAAAGAAATCAAAAACTCAAGAGGCTCTTATTCTAGCATACACCACACATCAATTTCAGCATATTCACTTAAGCACAAAGGCAATGGCTTCGGTTGGTACTAACAAGTAGTCCGCATGCATAATTTCCACACTCTAAATCCCCCCTTTGTCGTGGCAGATTTTCAGGAATTAAGAATCATTAAGTGATAACACCTCAATCTCAAGAAGTGACTCAACTCATTAGTTCTTTGATACGCTCACTTGACTCAATTTGGAATCATCAAAATAACCACTTTATCAACTTACATGACCTCACAAAGAAAGAAATGTCCCAGCCTACTCACAAAGTAAATACAAGTCAAGGGACAAAGGTGAAAAGCACTCACACTCACAATATTTTCAACTTCATGCACATTTCACAATATTTTCTTATTTTTTTCTTTCTTATTCCCATTATATATGCCCCACATGCAACCATTTTCAACATTTTAAGGATTCAAGCTTCTTTATTCACTTTCTTTCTTTTTCTTTTCAAACACTTTTCTCTCTCTTTTTTATCAAGCCTTCATCTGATAAGCATCCCTATAATGAGTTTCTCATAACACCCCCAATTAAGGCTTTTTGTCTCAACTTTCACAATTCTCGAGCTCAAGGAGGTAAGGGTTCAAAATAAGGTTACTTTACAAAAAGGACAAGGCTTATAATGTGGTTGCCAATAAAAAGGATAAGTCTCAAAGGGGATAACTAAGGATATATTTAGTGTAAAGGTGGATCTTTAGGCTAAGTGGATTTCAAAAATATTCAAAGAAAGCCTAAGATCATTTCTCCAACCAAACTCAATTGAAACCAACATTTCACGACCAACCGGGCACGTTCTAGGTGACACTAGCAAACACAAGGAATTATTCAACAACTCACCACACATGGAATGCAAATAAATTAAGGTGGTTCAAAATCTAACCTCCTTTTCTAAGTGCAAGGGGCATCAAACATTTAAACCTCTAACGAATCAAAAGTCACAAAAAGAGTTGTAACAAAATCATTCGTTCATGCTCAATTT